>JAQQAC010002629.1:18463691-18643071 GCA_029783875.1 Phataginus tricuspis | reverse complement strand
CCGGTGGCCGCGGGGCTGAGCACTTCCCTGTGGCCCCCACCGCGCGCCTGGACCCGCCGCTCCGAGAGCCGGCGAGCGGGCGAGGGAAGGTGGCCGGAACTGTGCCCGCCCCGGAGGCAGCGTCGGGCGTCCATCCAGTGAAGGGGCCGGCGCGACCCACGCGTCGCGCCCGGTCCTCGCAGGCTCCTGCAGGGACACCGGGGGGCTCGGGGTCAGGAGGAAACGCGGGGCCCTGGGCGCGGGACAGCGCGTGTGGCGGCGCCTCATTTTGTTCCCCTTGCTGGAGCTGTCACTCCGCTCGGGCGCGCGGAAACCCGTGTGCAGCCACGGCCGTCCAGCGCTCCCGCGGAAGCCTGTCCTCCCCGCCTTGCACGGCGTCCACCCATTTACCGCGGTCGCTGCCACTTTTCTCCCTGACCCCGGTCACGAAAGAGAAAAACATCTTTCTCCGTGGTCAGGCTTAGAGGTGTACATGTCCGAGAGCAACAGAAATATCATTATTTCGTGAAAAACCAGTGATTTGCCTCGCTCGGATTGACTCGCTCCGCTAATTACAGGCCGGTTGCGGTTAAGAAGGGAGGAAAGCAGCGCGATTCTGCCGCCGGCTCTAAGGCAGCCTCGTCGTCCAGCACCAGCGCCTCCTCGCTGCGAGCGCAGCCCCTCCAGGGGCGCCGTGTAACTTCGCTGGTTCAGTCTCACTGTCCCAGCATTTTTGTTGCCAGAAACGGAAACGAACTAGAAAAGTAGACCAGCTTTCACTCAGTTAATTGAAACAAGTTCCCCTTCATTTAGGAAATAAAATCCTCTTCCCTCATTTTTTTTTTATAAGCCAAAACATGGTTTCTCCTAGTAAACTCCCGGCAGTTCTACATTCTAAGTAAATTTGTTTTTCGAAGATCTAACATAGAGAATCTATGAGATGTCAGCAGACAGTACAAAAAAAAAAAGTCCTCCGTCCGAATGGAAGCGTGAAAGGAGCAGTCATAGTAAAGCAAGGGCAAGTCCAGAACAGAAAGGGAGAAGGACTTGAGGAAATGACACAGAGCATTTTTTTAGGTAGTAATGTGTAATGCATAAATATTTCAAAAGTGCAACAGAATTGAACGCAAAGCTAATTGGACCATCCGAAAATCTGCCATCCCTTCTCTGATCAAAGGAAATTTTCATTAAAAGATAATGTGTTTAACATTCCCTCCTGGTGAAGGAGCAGAAAATGTTAACGGCTCTTTGTGAAACTGCCCCTCTCTTCATGGGATGCTCCAAGTAAGATAGTCCACTTGTATTTTTTTTTAAATCACAGAAACCCAAAGAGATAGACAGACATTCTTGTACCCATTTTATAAGTGAAAAGTTACAGATGCAGATATATTTAAAAACAAACAAGCAAACAGATTTACGAGTCAAATGAGGGTCTAAGGAATTCAAGCCCCAGCCTGTCCATGCTAACATGGGTTTCAGTCCACCCTCCACCCTACGAGTGTTGCCCATCAACAGCAGGTTATTTTCTCAAGTGCTTTTAAACATAACAGTGGAGAATATTTTAGGAGTTCTCCAAGAAAACCAAAGCCGAATAAAGCTTTATTTACAATAAGCAAATCAGGCCAGTTCTGCAAGTTTGGTGAAATATTAGTGGAGCAGGGCCGTAGACACAGAATAGTATTGAGGAGTTTGAGTGACATAAAGCTTTTAAGAATGATTGTTCATCATACACAAAAAGATAAATGACAAATCTATGCTTTTGGGACCTTACTGCCTTTAGTTGCTTCAGCTTTATAAATCTAGGCTATTGTAATTAAAGATTATCAACTTTTTCTTACATTTGGAAAAAAATGCTCCTTTATTTATGTATATAAATGGAAGAGGAAGGACTTACTTTTAAAAATGCTCTCTTCATCTTTCCCCTAAAGCAAATAAGAAAGAGTTAAATGACATCCCTATGCTAATAGACTTGGCTGAGCCACCTCGTCAAAGGTCCCTATAACTAGGAGCTCAGTCCCTGAAAGTGGTATCACCACCCATTACTGCAGGCATGGAATGACTGAAAAGGAGGTCATGTCTCTATCAGGTTAAAATCGTTTAGTGGCTTCTAGTGTCGTTTGCAAAAGACTAAAATCCTACTACTTACCTGATCTGACCTCAACCTTCCCCTCCCACTACCTCACTCCCTTCCCTCAACCATGCTCTATGAACTCCTATCAGTGTTACAGGCTCCCTGTAACCACAGGACTTTTGCACATTCTGTTCTGTTATCTATCTGCCCTTCACCTTCTTAACTCCTCCTAGGGTCTCAACTCAAAGGTAACTGACTCAAGGAAGTCTTACCTGCCACCTGCCTTTCTGGACTAATTAGATGCCCTTTGATCTCTCCATACCTTTTCTTCTTAGCACTTAATCATTTTATTTTTCTCCCACTAGACTGGAAGCTCTCTGAAGACAAAAGTGATCATTCATCTATCCTTAGTTCCTAGCACAGTGCCTAGAACACAGTAAGTACCATTCAGTATGTGTTGAATGAAGAAACACGTGAACTGAGTAGGAATGACAGTTCTCCTTCCTTAGGGATATAGCCACAGGCCTCTCCCATGGTTGCATCAACTGCAGGGTGGATATGAATAGTGCCCCAGAAATGTTTCCCTCCAGTGATCCCCAGTTTATATGTTGGGATCTCATATCTCCTTTTCTCCTTTCTACTCAAATGATATGAAAAGCCAATCACGTGACAGGATTTCTAAATATTTTTATACATAATTATCTGATCTGAGAATGACCTTCATGTAGTAGCATAGAAGTGTTTACTAGGAACTTATGAATCCTCACAGAGAAATTGGTGAATCTTTTTTTTCTGCCCTTTGCTCTAAGGTGGTCCATTAGAATATTAATGTATGTAGTGGAGTCCTTAACAAGAATAACTCTTCTGAATCATACAGCCATCAAGAAGGACAGAATCTCCAACAATACTTAGCTTAAGAAGCGAATGTTAAAAAATAAAAATGTGAGCTCTGCAGAGGTGATTAGGGTCATTGCTCAGTGACAGGCTGGTCTTACATCCCTGCTCCTGGCAGGCTATGGAGGACCTGGGATTTAAGTTTGTGTCTCTTGCCACACAGAGCACAGACCTTCAGTGAAGTTGTTGATTACTGAACCCCCAGGAACTCTGTGCAAAGGAGCAGGTGGAGAAATCCCCATGGTAGCAAAGCACTCCAGAGGTTAAGAGCATTATCCCTATTTGTCAGGTGTTGCGTGGTGGCAGTGGCTGCCCTCCACCACAGCGTGGCACCAGCACTCTCTTGGCCAGTCAGCCGCTCCTTGGTATCCTGGCCACTGTGTGCTCTTGATCAGTAGCTAGGGGAACAGGGAAGGACTCCATCACTAGGTACAATACTCACAAGAGTACCTGGCAATAGAAAATAGTTAGAACAGATATTTCACACTATTTTGTACACATTTTTATACTATTCATGTTTTAACTCCCTACTTCTTTGTAGTTTGCATTATACAACTGCTAGCTCTTAGTTTTATATTAATATTCCAATTCAAAATCTTTGCCTATAAAAAAGTCAGCACTCATAGTATTGTTGACTTAATGATCTTATTATATTTGAAAGTCTTAAAGTCTGAACTAGCTGCTTTTTTTTTTTAAGGACTTAATCCTCAGCAAAAATCTGAAGCACTCTTTTTAGAGAGCAGCCCCATCAAGGGTCATGCTATGGTGTGGATATTTTATTGATGTATATGGAATGAAATGCTTTTCTCTCTTTCTTTTTGGCTAGAGACATTTGTTTCATTTCAGCAGAGAAATGTTTTGCTCTCTGAAAAGCTACTTTCTGCAAATTCAAGGCTATAAATGAGAGTGGTACTTTCAATATTGAAATCCCATAATACATTTAAAATATGATTCTGTTTTCAGATATTCAACCACTAAGTTTTTCGGAGCCTCAGTTTCCCCCCATAATGTAAGAGACTTGGAATAAGAAATTTGACATTTCTTTACAAAAGGCTTTACAAATCTAAGGTTTAAATCCAACTCCTCTGTGTAACAGGGATACACACCTATAGGCCTTTTAGCCTCCTTGGGCACTATGATGTCACCAGTGGGAGGAGAGACTTCCTTCCAGAAACTCTGCCGCATTATGTCTGAATTCTGATGTGCAATGGAGTCAGAAAGCAAAAAGATAATGCAGAGGAACTTCTGAATTGCATCCCATTATTACATATAAGGCACACTCATTCATCAATTCAACAAATATTTATAGAGTTTCTACAGTTGCTAGGCACCTGCAACTAAAAAAGTCTCTTTGTACCTTTGGGACCCAATAAATGTGTCCTTCAAGAGATTGTCAGGGAGGAAAAATAATTTTCCCTCTACCCTTCTGAGATTTTAGCTGAGACTCCTGTAGTAAAAGGTTAACAAGAGAAAAACAAATGGTAGTTTATTAATATGTACCCCCTGGGAGATATCCAGGAAAAAATGAGTATCGCTTGGGGTAGCTTAGAGTTCAAGATGAAATGCCATCTTTGTAGGGAAAGGATAGGAAGATGTAGCCTCTTTGGGGAGAGTAAATGATTTTTAGGAAAGATGAATGGGCCTTGGGAAGTGTAAGTAAGAGGTATGATAGTTTGTGACATGGTTTGGCTGGTGTCAACATCTAGTGTCCCCTCCTGTGACAAGTCAGCCTTTTCTGGTTGATGAGACGCCTGTGGAGGAGATGTACAACAGTGAGGTTCCTTCTGGGGGGTGTGTCTTTAGGAAAACTGGGGGGTTCAGCGCAAGTCTCTTCCTGTGCTGGCTGTTATTCAACTTCCTGCAGCTTAAAATAATCAACATACAAAAGTGGCACATTTAGGGTGGCATATTCTGGATCATGGCAAAGACGTTTCTAGAAACAGTCAGAAATGAGAAGTACCTTTCCAAATGGATATTTTGTTTAGTGTCCTAGAATTTAACAACTGTTTCCATACTGGAAATAGACAGAAATCTGACAAAACCCAAAAGTGAAAATAACAGAAGCAGAGTTTAAAACACCAATCATCATTCAAGCATCTTCATCCGTTCTGTACCTCTCTAATTCTGAGCAATGCCTTACGGCTTTTTGGGTTTCCATTTATCTGTCCATAGGCACTCTAAAAAAGCATGCCTGTGCACATCGTATTTAATAAGAGATCACTCTGAGAAAATCTCATCAGCTGCTTCCAGTGTGAATTCTGGCAGACACTATTCACAGGAGAACTGTTTCTGTGGTTTCTTAGCACCTCCCCAAGGGAGAAGAGTAAAATCTAGTGTACATACTTTTGAATTTCCTCGCTTCCTACAGTCCCTGAGTTTCTACAGTTCTTACCAGCCTTGACACTTGAAAACATATTAGACAACATTAGTAAAGTTCAGTATGTGCTACATTATGCTCTTTGACCTATGTTTCATTCATCCATCCATTCATTTATTTACTGATACAACCAAATATCAAGTATCTATTTAACTTTTTGAAACCCTGCTATGCGTTAAGCATTCATTTCTGCAGGGATACAGAGATGGACTATTAGAACAGCTAATATTTACTGAGCCCAAACAATGAGACAGGCTCTTTTTCAAACATTGCATCTATTACCGAATACCTTAATACTCATAATACTTAAAAATTA
Organism: Phataginus tricuspis; assembly: GCA_029783875.1. Classification (NCBI taxonomy): domain Eukaryota; kingdom Metazoa; phylum Chordata; class Mammalia; order Pholidota; family Manidae; genus Phataginus; species Phataginus tricuspis. The sequence continues at coordinate 18,637,434 of JAQQAC010002629.1, read as the reverse complement.
TAGATATCATCGTATAGCCCATTTCACAAGATAGGAAGCTAAAGACAGAAAAGTTATGTGACTTGCGAAATGTCACACAACTGGTCAGGGTTTGCATACAGTTAATTTGACCCCAGAGGCTGCACTGTAGACACTGTCACATGGAGCAGTGACGATGATGCTGACGGTGATGGTGATGAATGCGGTGCTGTTAATTATTGCGGCAACATGAATTTAGAGCTTTCAGTAATTTCTTTTACTCACTAGTGACCAACAGTCCTGTGTGATATGAACACTATTTCTCCCAGTTTATGTAAAAGAAAAGGAGACTCAGCAAAGCTAAGAAAGTCGATCAAGTGACAGCTGAAAGTAGAACAGAAGTTTTCTCCTCTCTTCTGGCCTGAGCGTGCCCATGAGACTGCCTTGATTGTGACAGAAGGCCCAAGAGCAATATATACCCCAGGTTGTGGAAATTCAGGGGCGGGAATCAGGCACGAAGCAGAGGCATTGGCACAGAGGGCTCCGAGTCCCTGACAAGGACATTGGCGTCCACACTACGATGGAAGACAGTTGAAAGGTTTGAACAGAAACAAGTGAGATGATCTTCTACGTCAGCAGGATCCTTCCAGTTCTTGCAGCAGCTGTGGTGAGAAGTGGTTACATTCTGAAGTTAATTTTAATTCTGGGTATATTTTGAAGGTAGAGCTAACATAGTCCCTGGAAGACCAGATTTGGAAGGTGAGAGAGAAAGAGACATCGAGGTTAACTATCAGCTTTTTATTTCTGAGCCACTGGAAGAATGGAGTTGCCTCAAGGAAGTTCTGTTTCTCTAACAGAAACAGGGAAGGTTGTGGAGGACCCAGTTTAGAGAATGTTTATCAGGGACTTTGGACATGGAAATCTTAAGGGCCCCTCCAAATAAAAATATCAAAGAGAGTTAAATATTCAGGTTTGCAATTTAGGGAAGGGGCCCAGGACAATTATATATAAATCTCTGAGTCAAGGGCTTCTGGGAAGATGGTGGCGTGAGCAGGGCAGCAGAAATCTCCTCCCAAAATCATATATATTTGTGAAAATACAACAAATACAACTATTCCTAAAACAGAGACCAGAAGATACAGTACAACAGCCAGGCTACAGCTACATCTGAGAGAACTCAGCGCCTCACAAAGCGGGTAAGATACAAAGCCATGACCTGGCGGGACCCGAGCACTCCCCTACCCCAGCACACTGGTGGGAAGAAAAGAATCAGAGTGAGGAGGGAGTGGAAGCACAGGACTGCTAAATAACCAGCCCTGGTGATCTGCATCGGGAGGACAGACACACATCACATGGTGTACTGGAGATTAGAGAAATAGAAGGGCATGATCCGAGATGGAGACTGCGAGCGGGTCCCCACAGCCGGGTCCCCTGGGACAAAAGAAAAGGGGGCGCTTTTTAAAAGTCTTAAAGTGACAAGGGCCCAACAGCTGAATAAAATCGTCCCAGCACACTCAGCCCAGCAGGCTGGGAATCTTGAGGCATTCCCCCCAGCCAGTGCTGTGACGGATCCACCACAGCTGCAGAAGAGTGGGAGAGTGGCCCCGCCCACAACAACCACACAGAATCTCCTCCCGGCAGGTGCACAGCTAACCAGGAAGGGCCGCAGAAGCCAGAGCAAGGGCCAAAAGGCACCAAGGGGTGCAGAACACACCTGGCATGGCTGCAAACCCCGCAGTGCTCTAGGCTAGCCTGAGGGTGGCCCCGTCCATGGCAGTTTAGGGGATTATCCCAGAGACTGTTTCCCAGTGTGCAGGTAACTGGCACAGGCTGTGGAGAAGGGCAGAGAGAACAACAAGCAGGAAGAGACTTTGTTCTCCCAGCTGATACACGTGGCACCTGCCTGTGACCACTTCTATCGTCATGAAAAGACAGAAGAATATGGTCCAGTCAAGACTCACCCAGACAACCTCAGAGAGAGGGCCTGGTGGGATAGATTTATACAATCTTCCTGAAAAAGAATTCAGAATAAATGTCATAACCATGCTGATGGACCTACAGAGAAATATGCAAGAGCTAAGGGAGGAAATCAGGAGAGATATTATAGAAATGAAACATTCGACTGACAGGCTAAAGAGCAGACTGGATGAGGTGCAAGAGACTGTTAATGGAATAGAAATCAGAGAACAGGAATACAGAAAATCTGAGGCAGAGAGAGATAAAAGGATCTCTAGGAATGAAAGAATATTGAGAGAACTGTGTGACCAATCCAAATGGAACAATATTCACATTATAGGAGTCCCAGAAGAAGAAGAGAGAGAAAAAGAGATAGAAAGTGTCTTTGATGACATAATTGAGGAGAACTTCCCCAAAAACTGGGAAAGGAAATAGTTTCTCAGACCATGGAAGCCCACAGATTTCCCAACACAAGGGACCCAAGGAGGACAACAGCAAGAAATATAATAATTAAAATAGCAAAAATCAAAGACAAGGACAGAGTTTTAAAGGCAGCCAGAGAGAGAAAAAAGATCACCTACAAAGGAAACCCATCAAGCTAACATCAGACTTCTCAACAGAAACCTTACAGGCCAGAAGAGAATGGCATGATATATTTAATGAAATGAAACAGAAGGGCCTGGAACCAAGAATACTCTATCCAGCATGATTATCATTTAAATTTGAGGGAGGGATTAAACAATTCCCAGACAAGTGAAAGTGGAGGGAATTTGCCTCTCACAAACCACCTCTACAGGATATCTTAAAGGGACTGCTCTAGATGGAACCACTCCTAAGGCTAAAAAGATGTCACCAGAGAAAATAAATTCATAGCAAAGAAAGCAGACCATCCAAATACTAACTAAAGGCAAAAAGTAAAATCAACTATCCACAAAAACAAAGGAACACAAAAAAGTACAGAACAAAACACCTAGTATATAAAGAATGGAGGAGGAAGAAAAAGGAGAGAAATGAAGAATCATCAGCCTGTGTATATAATAGCTCAACAAGAAAGTTAAGTTAGACTGGTAGATAGTAAAGAAACTACCCTTGAACCTTTGGTAACGACGAATCTAAAACCTGGCAATAAGTACATATCTTTCAATAATCACCCTAAATGTAAATGGACTGAATACACCAACCAAAACACCCAGAGTAATAAAATGGATAAAAAAGCAACACCCATCTATATGCTGCTTACAAGAGACTCACCTCAAACCCAAAGATATATACAGACTAAAAGTGAAGGGATAGAAAAAAATATTTCATGCAAACAATAGGAAGAAAAAAGCAGGTGTTGCAGTATTTGTATCAGACAAAATAGACTTCAAAACGAAGAAAGTAGCAAGAGATAAAGAAGGACATTACATAATGATAAAGGGGTCAGTCCAACAAGAAGATATAACCATTATAAATATATATGCACCCAACACAGGAGAGCCGACATATGTGAAACAAATACTAACAGAATTAAAGGAGGAAATAGAAAGCAATGCATTCATTTTAGAAGACTTCAAAACACCACTCACTCCAAAAGACAGATCAACCAGATAGAAAATAAGTAAAGACCCAGAGGCACTGAACAACACGCTAGAACAGATGGACCTAACATACATCTACAGAATTCTACACCCAAAAGCAGCAGGATATGCATTCTTCTCAAGTGCACATGGAACATTTTCCAGAATAGACCACATACTAGGCCACAAAAAGAACCTCAGTAAATTCAAAAATATTGAAATTCTACCAACCAACTTCTCAGATCACAAAGGTATAAAACTACAAATAAATTGTACAAAGAAAACAAAAAGGCTCACAAATACATGGAGGCTTAACAACATGCTCCTAAATAATCAATGGATCAGTGACCAAATTAAAACAGAGATCTAACAATATATGGAGACAAATGACAACAACAGCACAAAAAGCCCAACTTCTGTGGGACGCAGTAAAGGCAGTTCTAAGAGGAAAGTATATTGCAATCCAGGCCTATTTAAAGAAGGAAGAACAATCCCAAATGAATAGTCTAAAGTCACAATTATTGAAATTAGAAAAATAAGAACAAATGAGGCCCAAAGTCACCAGAAGGAGAGACATAATAAAGATTAGAGAAGAAATAAATGAAATTGAGAAGAATAAAACAATAGAAAAAATCAATGAAAACAAGAGCTGGTTCTTTGAAAAAAATAAACAAAATAGATAAATCCCTGGCCAGACTTATTAAGAAAAAAAGAGAATCTACACACATAAACAGAATCAGAAATGAGAAACGAAAAATCATGATGGACCCCACAGAAATACAAAGAATTATTAGAGAATATAATGAAAATCTATATGCTAACAAGCTGGAAAACCTAGAAGAAATGGACAACTTCTTAGAAAAATAGAACCTTCCAAGACTGACCAAGCAAGAAACAGAAAACCTAAACAGACCAATTACCAGCAACAAAATTGAATCAGTAATCAGAAAACTACCGAAGAACAAAACCCCTGGGCCAGATGGGTTCACCGCTGAATTTTATCAGACATATAGAGAAGAAAAAATACCCATTATCCTTAAAGTTCTCCAAAAAATAGGAGAGGAGGGAATACTTCCAAACTCATTCTATGAAGCCAGTATCACTCTAATACCAAAACCAGGCAAAGACAACCACAAAAAAAGAAAATCACAGAACAATATCCCTGATAAACATAGATGCAAAAATACTCAACAAAATATTAGCAAGCCGAGTTCAAAAATACATCAAGAGGATCATACACCATGATCAAGTGGGATTTATCTCAGGGATGCAAGGATGGTACAACATTCGAAAATCCATCAACATCATCCACCACATCAACAAAAAGATGGACAAAAACCACATGATCATCTCCACAGATGCTGAAAAAGCACTTGACAAAATTCGAACATCCATTCATGATAAAAACTCTCAATAAAATGGGTATAGAGGGCAAATACCTCAACATAATAAAGGCCATATATGACAAACCCACACCAACATCATACTTAACAGTGAGAAGATGAAAGTTTTTCATTTAAGATCAGGAACAAGATAGGGATGCCCACTCTCTCCACTGTTATTCAACATAGTACTGGAGGTCCTAGCCATGGCAATCAGACAAAACAAAGACATACAAGGCATCCAGATTGGTAAAGAAGAAGTCAAACTGTCACTCTTTGCAGATGACATGATATTGTACATAAAAAACCCTAAAGACTCCACTCCAAAACTACTAGAACTAATATCTGAATTCAGCAAAATTGCAGGATACAAAATCAATGCACAGAAATCTGTTGCTTTCCTATACACTAACGATGAGCTAACAGAAAGAGAAATCAGGAAAACAATTCCATTCACAATTCCATCAAAAAGAATAAAATACCTAGGAATAAACCTAATGAAGGAAGTGAAAAACCTATACCCTGAAAACTACAAGACACTCTGAAGAGAAATTAAAGAAGACACTAACAAATGGAAATTCATCCCATGCTTTTGGCTAGGAAGAATAAATATTGTCAAAATGGCTATACTACCTGAAGCAATCTACAGATTCAATGCAATCCCTATCAAAATACCCACAGCATTCTTCAATGAACTGGAACAAATAATTCTAAAATTCTTATGGAACCACAAAAGACCCCAAATAGCCAAAGCAATCCTGAGAAGGAACAATAAAGCGGGGAATTATACTCCCAGAATTCAAGCTCTACTACAAAGCCACAGTAATCAAGACAATTTGGTACTGGCACAAGAACAGACCCACAGAGCAGTGGAACAGAATAGAGAGTCCAGACATTAACCCAAACATATACGGTCAATTAATATATAATAAAAGAGCCATGGATATACAATGGGAAAATGACAGCCCTTCAACAGCTTGTGTTGGCAAAACTGGACAGCTACATGTAAGAGAATGAAACTGGATTAGTGTTTAACCCCATACACAAAAGTAAACTCAAAATGGATCAAGGACCTGAATGTAAGTCATGAAATCATAAAACTCTTAGAAAAAAAATAGGCAAAAATCTCTTGGACATAAACATGAACAACTTCTTCATGAACATATCACCCTGGGCAAGGGAAACAAGAGCAAAAATGAACAAGTGGGACTATATCAAGCTCAAAAGCTTCTGTACAGCAAAGGACACCATCAGTAGAACAAAAAGAGATCCTACACTGTGGGAGAATATATTCATACATGACATATCCGATAAGGGATTGACATCCAAAATATATAAAGAACTCATGCGCTTCAACAAACAAAAAGCAAATAATCCAATTAAAAAATGGGCAGAGGACCTGAATAGGCACTTCTCCAAAGAAGAAATTCAGATGGCCAACAGGCACAAGAAAAGATGCTCCACCTCCCTAATCATTTGAAAAATGCAAATTAAAACCACAATGAGATATCACCTCCCACCAGTAAGGATGGTCAACATCCAAAACACAAAGAACAACAAATATTGGCAAGGATGTGGAGAAAGGGGAACCCTCCTACACTGCTGGTGGGAATGCAAATTAGTTCAACCATTGTGGAAAGCAGTATGGAGGTTCCTCAAAAAACTCAAAATAGAAATACTATTTGACCCAGGAATCCCACTCCGAGGAATTTACCCTAAGAATGCAGCAGCCCAGTTTGAAAAAGACATATGCACCCCTATGTTTATCGCAGCACTATTTACAATAGCTGAGAAATGGAAGCAACCTAAGTGTCCATCAGTAGATGAATGGATAAAGAAGATGTGGTACATATACACAGTGGAATATCATTCAGCCATAAGAAGAAAACAAATCCCACCACTTGCAACAACATGGATGGAGCTAGAGGGTATTATGCTCAGTGAAATAAGCCAAGCGGAAAAAGAAAGATACTTATCAAAAGATTTCACTCATATAAGAACAAAGAAAAAAAACTGAAGAAACAAAACAGCAACAGACTCATAGAACCCAAGAATGGACTAACAGATACCAAAGGGAAAGGGACTAGGGAGAATGTGTGGGAAGGGAGGGATAAAGGGGAGAAAGGGGCATTACGATTAGCAGACATAATGTAGGTGGGGGGCACGGGGAGGGCTGTACAGCTCAGAGAAGACTAGTAGTGATTCTATAGCATCTCACTACGCTGATGGACAGTGACTGTAATGGGGTATGTGGGGGGGACTTGATGATATGGGGAGTCTGGTAACCATAATGTTGCACATGTAACTGTAGATTAACGATACCAAAATTAAAAAAATAAATAAATAAGTGAATAAAATCTCTGAGTCATCAGCCAATAGATTGGTGTATTAATTAACATAATACCGGTTGCCATTACAGAAAATGACAGCTCCTGAGTGACAGAGCTGAAACTCAAATCCAACACCTTACTGGCTTAAATTAATAGAAATTTCTCATTTCTTTAAAGTCCAATCTACAGTGGGATATAGGGAAGGCTTAAAGGAGGGGTCAGAGTCATGGAGGGTCCTAGGCTTGCCAATCGGTATCATCACCCCCTGGTGTAGAGGAAAAGGAAATGATGCCCATGGGAAGTTGCTGAGGAATATACATAACTACTGCTCATATTCCACTGGTAAGAAATAGAGTAGTGGTCACAGTTCCATGTGAGAAGAACTTGGAAATATGGTCTCTGGCTTTTATTTCCATACAACAATTGTCACCAAGGCAAGGGAGCTCTTGTCTTTGGCAGATAGCCGTATGCCTCTTCCATGGTGGCACTAAGACCACCTCTGGAGGGAGCTCAGGAGGAAAGAGAGGTCCAAGGACGGAGCCATAGGACATGCTGGCTCGTGGGGGTTGGGGAGCTGATGAAGCATCCGTGAAGAAGAGTGGGAGCAAACATTGAGCAAATAAGAGTGAACTCAGATGAGCGCTGTGTCCTGGAAGCCAAAGGGAGGGAGGATGTCATGGACAGGGGCATGAGCCGCTGGATCAAATGCCACTGACGGGTCAAGAAAGATGAGGGTAGAGATAGAGGCTCCAATTTAGAAACATGGGGATTTGGGGACCTTGAGAAGGACAATTTTTGCAGAGCAGTAGTTGTAAAATCCTGATGGGCTCAAAGAGAAAACTTAGAGACAGTGAGTAGCAACATCTATTTCAGGGGATTTTACTGTATGGGGAAGGCAATAAATGGGACATAGCTAGAGGGAAACGTAGTGTTAAATAAAGGAAAATTTGTAAAGACTGGAGAAATGACAGTATATTTGAGTTATGATGGGAATAAACCTATGAAAAAAATGAATGACTTAGAAGAGAAAAAGGGAAACTGCAGAAACATTATTCTGGTGAGACGAGAGGGATGGCATCTAGTGTGCTGGTAGAAGGACTGGGCTTGGCTTGGAACAATGACAGCTTATCCAGAGCAACCAGAATGAAAGGGCACAGATGCAGGTCAGTGAGCATTTGCAATGAGAACAACTTAATATGACCTGGTCCCATCGCTTCAGTTTTTCAATGAGGATGATGATGGAGAAAGAGGCATTGGAAATTTGAGGAGAAAATGGAAATATGAAATAATTATCAAATAGAATAGAAGAGAGAACGACAAAGGATATAATTCATGAATTCCAAACTGAATTAGGGAGCCCATGAAGTTAATACAAATATAAAAAGGGACAAGCGAGCTCAATTGTGTGTTTTCTGTGTCTACATTCTTTCGTACAGGTGCAGGCATGCAGTGGGCAAGGACCAGATGAACCTACATCCCGGTTCCACCAGGCATATAGGAAGGAGCAGCGTGGTTGACTGTTGTTTAAGGGCAAGGCTCATTTTAAAATGCCTGGTGGACCAGGGCATTTTAGTCAGGTAGGATCAATGGACTGCAGATGCCAGGGGGGCAAAGTTTGATGCAGCTGGGATATATGAGAGGAGAACTATAATGTTAAGACGGGGATTAGAGTGGAATGCGTACAATTTGAATTTATGTATGAATTTATTTATTTTAATGCATACTTCCATTTACGAGAAAAGAGCTGCAAATGGTTAGTGTAATTAATTTGTGAAATGTGTTGAGACGTTAATTTATTCAACCAACAAATGATTATACAGCTGAACGTTTTTGGGTTTTGTGCTAGACACTCAATTGTACAACATGAAGTATTGTACCAATTCAGCTAATGAAGCTAATGCATTCAGCTAACGAAGCTCATTTTCTCATGGGTTTACACAAATATCACATGGTGATCACAGTAAATTCAAGCTGGAAGAAAGTCCTGACCCTAGACACAAATGAACAGCCTGTAAGACACTGGCTTCGCAAACTCAAGTTTATGAACTGATACACACATCACAGTTGGTTTCTGCACTGGGACATGGCCTGGGATTTCTTCAGAATTTTGTACTTAAGTAAAATGTCCATTTATATTTTAGAAATCTGAAGGGGGAGAAAAATCCCTATAGAAGGCTTTCTGTAGCCCTTAATTAGTTGCTCACAAGATCACCCTGACCGTCTTGCCTGCAGTCATTCATGAGTGCTGTCCTGACCCCTGCCTGAGTGCCTCCCCTGAATGTGAGTTCCTCTACAGCAGATACCATGAGATTTGCCAGAATGGTAGCACATAGTAATTGCTCAGCCAATGATTGAATGAGAGAGAAAAAAGAAATCAGTGAATGGCCTTGACTTGATGTCTGGTCATTTCCTACTTAATTCTCCGAGTATCCTCTGTGATTTGCATGCCATTCTGTCCCATGTTTGTAGTTTCATCTAAACCTTCTGTCAGTCTTTCTTAGATGCTTTTCTCCTCTTGTAAAGTGTAAGAAAAGGAAACTGAGCCATGTGATAGGCAAGTCCCATCACAAGGCTTTTTCGGGCTGGCTGTTCCGGTGCAGGAGCGTCAGGGGCATCCTGACAGACTGTAACTGGCCCACCGTGGCTTGCCTGCTAAGTGAAGGGGACTGCCGACAATACCAGACGGTTAACCCTGGTGATCTGGTGCTACATGTGTGGAAATAGTCTGCTTCAAGCAATCGATGGGTTCTCCAGGATAGACTTCTTTTCGGTTTCATATGATTAGCAAAATTGTAGATTTTACAACTGCTTGGTATGTCTTTAAGTTTGCCTTAGTCCAACTCTTTTGTTAAGCAAATGAACAGTCATCTTGAGTAAGGATGAAGGGAGCACAGGTTTGGGCAGAGACACCCCTATCTTGATTTCTCAGAAAATGCCCTTCTGACCCCAGGGCCAGCGGCCCAGGCCAAGCGCTGCTCCAGTTACACCCAGGAGGAAGTTCCCTCTTCTAGCTTTTTCTCCCTAGAAGGGACAACGTTAAGGCTGGGGTTTAAGATGTCATTCCTAAATTCAAAGGAAATGAACAAAAAGGTGAACTGATGTGAAAACCTCAATGAAAAGTATAAAGCAATCATGTAAAAGAATTACGTCTGCAGATGAATGCCAGTGCCTGTCCCCTGTGTGGGATCCTTTCCTACAGAATTATCGTAAAGCTGCCTTCAGAAAACGAGGCATTCTCAACTCAAAAATGTAGCCTCTGCAATCCTCCTAACGTGAAACCATTGCCATCATCCGACCCCTGCTGCCTGAGTCCCGGCTCTGCATCCCTGGTCTCAGGAGCCAGGCCTGTGCCCGTGGTATGGGAGGTCTGCACAAGTGACTCCGGACAACTGGAGCCCTGGAATTTTAGATCTTAAATATACAAAAACGAAATCTCACATTATGATAATGGAGATGCAAACTGGATGAACCCAGTAAGTAGGAATAATAGGAAAACAGGACAGAGACATTTCCTACCCCTCCTATAAGGGGTCCACATGCTCCTTTCGAAGAGAAAATTGGAAATTAATGCAGAACCATACTATACATTACAAATTTGACTAATATGCTATTTACATTTTTAATTTTTACATTTTTAGAGTACAGTATGTATTTTCTGTTTATGCCACAATCCTGGGGAGAGAACAGTTTGCTCATTCTGGGTTTACAGATTTGAGATTCATTCAGATACATTGTTTGCTCAGATTCCTAACATTGCTTCAACACAAATTATGTTTCAAATAGCAGGAAAATTTTACTCCCTAAAACTACTTTTAAATGCACATGTGATGATTGAATTTCTATTCTAGGTAATGTTCTTCTAGGGTAGAATACAGATTTAATGTTATGAAGAAATAACTATAAGTTAAGCCCACTAACAGGTATATAATGGAGCACACACTAAATAGTTCTCTGTATTAGAAATAATGATGATAATAATAAAAATAGTATCTTCCTCTTGTATTGAAAAGTATGTGTTCAATAAAAGAGACTATAAACACCCAAAAATCACTTATACGAGGCAGTATGGTTATCATCGGCATAAATGACTCCCATATACATTATCAATGGCCCTGGGAATGAAATTTTGCATTGCAATGAAGCTTCCTAAGAATTTAATTGAGCAACTTAAATCATCTTATATAAGCATACCCAAATATTAGGCTTGATTATTTATCAGTGCTTATTATCATTACCATTCCTTTGATGGTTCAACATAAATTCTGTATGTATCGTATTTTTGTCTTAAGGTATTTTTTAGTTTTGTAAGTGTGTATATCTTCTTTTAACCTAGAATTAGTTGAGAAAAAAGTGATATACATGTACAAATGGATGAATGGTAAAGAAATCATGGTAGTTATTGTAAATGTGTGTGATAATATATTTGGGTCCTTATATGGGCACATTTATATAGCTTCCCACATCTCAATTTCTTTATGTGTTCATTCATGAAATTGGAGCAATAATGTCTACTTCTATTGTGACAATGTACGTTTAAGTACCTAGTGTAAGGCTGCACAGAATGCACACTGAATAAATATTAACTGTCCTCTCTACATGGTCCTGGAGGACCCTGAGTCTCTGTATCACATGATACACTGTCTAGCAGACATTGATGTTAGTCAGCAATACTCGGTCCTAGATGAATCTCAGGGAATCATAACATATATTTAAACTAGGTCTCATTCCACCCTACAAGGGCTGCCAGCCTGAACTGGGGGAAGTATAACTCTTTCCCGGGTGTGGTTAACAGATGGACTTCTTGGACTTCTTTGTCTTTACGGATCCAAGATTCTTAACCTGTCAATGATTCAAAATTAAATTGTGCTCTTTTTTTTTCTAATTATTTAGGCATTTATGGAAACAAAAATTGAAGGTGATGGGTAATTGGCTAAAAGTACCAGTTTATGTTATGTACTCAATCCACCATTTTCCTTTGAATCTACAGGTACATTGGACATCAACAATGGCTAAATCCTATTGGGTATGAAAATAGGAACTTAGTCTCAGCTCTACTAGGCTTAATTTTGGATCTGTTTAGGTTTAAATTCAGGCCTATTCAGATTTGAGGTCTGGATTAAATTCATGCCTACTCAGATTTATTTCCAACTACTCGAAAACTTGACACAGTTACTAAGCCAAGGAGCTAATGGTTCTATGATCGAGGAACCCTGGGTAGTCCTTGACATTAAAGGTTAGCTGAAAGGACTTGCAAGAACAACGTCCAGCACACAACTAAAGGCATCAAAGGGACTGACCAGGAGAAGCTGCACTGAGCCTGAGACACTGTTTTCCCAGGGGGGGGTGGCTAGTCATGCCAGAAGACCTGGGCTTACAAACTGGAGTCAAACGAATCACCAACACTGAAAGGGGTCAGATGCCTTCCTAGCAATCGTCAGAGTGGGATGTGGTCATCCCTACAATACTAAATAGTAGAAGAAAACAGGGAAGTGGAATGTCCATATACCAGTTCCAAGGAAAAGGATCTTCAACTGCTTTCCTTGGATAAATGAATCTCTGGATATCTGACTGGAAAAGGAAGAGACTTAAAGAAAAAAAAAACTGGCTCTTCCTCTTATGGGTAAAAATCACACACACACACATACACACACATACACATGATCTTTTCCCATCTGCATTTACAGGTGATGGGAATGAGGCCCTTAGAAATGCACTGACTGACCGAAGATCAGTCTATCTCTGAGTCTAGCATTCTGACCAGACCTGTAGCTTGGTCTCTTCCCATTCAGTTCAATAATACTGGAAGCTTGATGGTCCAAATTGGTTACTGTACTTAAACATTTCCTAATATCTGCTGGGGATTGACGGGGAGTTTCTATATAAAGATGTGGCCTAAATTAAAATACTCCATGAATAAAACATAATCACAGATGTTGTTCAGCTGTAGTGAGATTCCACACTACTGGACTGCCATCATGAATATTATATTTTTACCAAGGTAAGTGAGGTTTAGTAGGAAAGAGCTAGCTAAGGACAGAAGAGACACTGAAATCATTTTTCTGATCCCAGAAGAATGCAGGAACAGCCTGGTCTAAGCCTGCTGACCTACAGAACAGAAAGAATTGTGAAAAGGTCCTATTGATTTTCCATGAGAATACAGCCACACTCAGAAGTTGAAAACAACATTACCTAAACACACACACACACACACACACACACACACACACACACACACCCCTAGCTTTGTGTGGCCTGGTTTACTGACATCAGCTGCCTTCTGGCCACGCCCTGTTTTCTAGACTCCGGCAGACCTGCCTGTACCTCTGAGGGAAACTGCTGCAGAGGAGGCTTCAGTGACCAAGGATGACAGTTCCCATGTAGGAAAGCCCAGGAGCAAAGGTCAGCTGTGAGAGAGTCTCCATAGTTGTTGATAAGGAGGAAATAAAATAAGAAAAGAAATATCAGCCCCATTTTTCCCAATCTATATTTACTCACTTAATGGTGTCCTTATTTTCAAACTTCAGGTGCCTGTCTACTGACAAGTGGAAACATTTTAAATGATCTGGATGAATGAAGTAAAAGGAAAGAAGTGATTATGTCAGTTATCCCGCTTTCATTTATTTTTTTCTAAATTACCTGTGTAACTAGCTCACTCTTCCATTTAGCTTCTCTGATGGAGAACTGACTTCCAGTACAAACCCGTAAGTCAGTCGCTCCCCCATTCCTGCATGACTCTTTAGTTTCTAAGTGTGGTCCATGTTATGAATTGTATTTACATGTGTAACACACATTCTTAAATGTACTTACTTCTTCATTCATTTTGTATGGTTATGTGTTTTGTCTTCCCCTTTATATTCTTGCAAAAGAGAGTAAGGAAACTAAAATTATCCCTTAGGATCGACAGACACTGCCATGTACTTTTCTTAGATTTTTCTCATGTTTGCCGGCACCTGCCTTCCCCATCTCTTCCTCTTTCTCTCCCTGTCTGTCCTTCCGCATACACACTTCAGTTTCAAGCCATGTATAGGAATTAAATGATTCTTTCTGATGATAACATATATCTGTATCTAGCTCTATCTTTTTATTCCCATCCACATCTAAACAAGGAAGAACATTTTCTTTATAATGCAATCCGAGTCTAATAGGCTCTAGTGTTTTACTATATTTCAGCTGGTCAGAAAATGCACTTGAATTACTCTCAACTTCATCATATCATTAACATCATTTGCTATTGTCCTACAGAGTAGATATAAGATTTAGGCTTGTATCAGTGACAAGGCAAACCTGGAAATTAGACTTCAACGGAAAAAAAGGGATGTACTCATTTACCTAAAAATAGTGGGTATTATTGTGTTGACAAGAGCAAATTATTTGGTTAGATTTAAATCATTTTTAACAACTGATATGGCTTGCTCCCTTACTGAGTCATAGTTAGAATGAGTGTGAAGACAAGAATATATGAAACATTTTGGCTGACTCACCATGCATATATTCAACTCAAGGTATGAGTTAGTTTACTTTTGAAAAACATGCCTACAGTACATTCCAGTTCTTACTACATAAGAACCAATTCTTATAAACCTGTTCTTAAGACCTGATGTTTAATTCACAGACATTAAACAAAGCTGTAAAACCAGTTCCTCTATTTGGCAAGAAGACAAGTACCTACTTCTATAAACTTTTTATTAGATTATGTAATCGTCTCTGTAAGTAGACCTGCATTCTTCTACGAGTACCTGGGTTCCACCTTTTATAATTGCTCCCATTTAAATAACCCATATCTTTTTGGTCACAAGATGCTCATAATTTATTAATTTAATGGCATCTTCCTGTTTTCCACCAACATCTCAGTGCGTTTCTACTCTGAGATGTGTTACATTCTGAGAAATGGGAAATTGCTTCATCAGGCACAGCTGTACCTTGATCCAAATGGCTGTGGTTCAAATAATGCCTTTTAAAGGTATATTTCCTGGTTAGATGTATTAACATATTAAACATTGATCTACACAAATGTTTTCAAAAATTTAAGTTTTATGGTAAATTAGCATATTACTATACAAGATATGTCCCTAGATATTGGAGACAGAGAATAAGAAAAACAAGTAAATTCACTGTGTCCACTGATGTCACTTATAACAAAGAAGAATATCAACAAGAGACTGAGCAATTAAATGTCCATTGTTATGGGAAAGTCCATTTTTATTTCTTTACCACTGACTAATGAGTTGATTACTTTTGAGAAACACCAAAAATAACCAAAATTTTGAATTGTTTGATTTATAGGAAAATCATAAAATTACAAGGTAAGGAATTGGTTTAGAGCAAAATAAATCCAGTATTGTCAAAACCCTTGCTCCATTGTCCTTCTGGGAGATACTGCAATTGACAAAACCCCTTACCCGGATGAAGCCAAACGTCTGCTTTCCCTGTATGTGCAAATACTGGTAGGAAACAGCACAGCCATTAAGATATAGGACATGATAAAATCCCAGCGTACCAGCATTCCCGGGCCCTTAATGCTGCCAGGACAACAATTAGATTTTCTTAGTTTTCTCTCCCAGCTTTTGTTGGGATTTTTCAAAACTTCTCTACTTTCCTCAAAAATCATATTTCTCCTTCCCCCAATACCATTCTACCTTCCTTTTCTTTTTTTAAAAAAGAAGTCATCGACAAGAACTTTCTCTCAGACACTAAATTAACCATTTATTTGCTTCCATACCCATCTTTTTCTCTTTCCCCACTGGAGGGGCCTCAACTCCTGTCTAAATTTTGTTCTCCCTCCGAGCTTCAAATCTCATTCTCTTGGGTCTTGTCAGAAGCCTCTCTATGAGGATTATGCCCTTGCTCTCCGCTGTTGGGCATCTCCCTCCCATCAGGCAGGCACCCGCACTTCACCCACAGCTTTCCCCCTGGGGCTTGGCTGCACGTTCTTTGCCTCATCTGTCCACCCTTAATTGCTGGCGTGTGACTGATATTCCCCTCCAGTCTCCCTTGTTCCTTTTTCTCCATGAGCATTTTCCCCCTCGCCTGGTGCTCAAATCTGACATATATATATATATATATATGATATGTACATCAAGCTCCTGCTCTAAATGCTCTTCTAAACTTCAGATTCGTATTCAGATTCGCTAACTGCAAGACAATGCCTTCTGGATAACTCACATATGTTAAAAACAAGACAACAGACCCAAAATGGACTCACATAGGCTGAGCCCCATGTCATCAAATGAGACTCAATTACCTTTTCAGCTCTCCCAGAAGTGGAATCTTAAGTCAGTCAGTCAAGAGTCACCCGATCAGCACTACTTCGGTAGCTGCCTGGTAGACCCCTGCTGTTCCCTAAAGGAAAGGAACCTCGCCATAACCTGCCCACTGTTTGTCTAGTGTGATTCCCTCTTCTGCTCCCTTCTGCCTGTAAAAGTCTTTCATTTTGTACAGCTCTTCAGAGCTCCTTTCTATCTGCTAAACTGGATGCTGCCCAATTCAAATTGATTTTTGCTCAAACTCTTAAAATATTTAATATAGCTCAGTTATCTTTTAACACAAGTAATGCAGTGTTTTTAGAATAAAATTTATTACCTCCTCTTCCCATCAAAACAATGTGACTCTTTTCCTCGAATCCTTATGTCAGTGAATGCAAGACCACCAATTTGATTGCTTAAGAAATTTCGGCATTATACTTGATGCCTCAGTCTCTTCTAATCCTGTGTAAAGTCAGACACCAAGACTTCTCACTGTGACTCCCAAATAAATGGCATCCATTCATATCTCGCCATCCTCACTGCACCTACCCCTGTTTGTTCTACCATCACCCAGCCCGGATACTGCCAATAACCTCCCTGCCTCCTGTTTCCCTACTCCCATGCTCCACTCTTCATTCTGTGGTCACAGAAATCTTTCCACTCAAAGTCTATGTTACATCTAATTGCTTTAGCTCCTAAGTCATCATGCCTTCCATCTCTTCCCTCACATGTTAACACACGTCTTCTCCACCTTTGTCCTGTTATCAGCAGAAATAAATTGGGTTGAGGGAGGGAAATCTAACACTTAGCAAGGCAGTGAATGAGGGCAAAATATTCTATGAATTATTCATAATGTCCATTTTCTATTATAAATTCTTTAACAATGTATTTATAAACTTACGACTTTTACATGTTTGCGATAAATTTCATTAACTCCCGTTCTCTACTTCTCCCTACATCTACGCCATTTGTTAGTAATTGTGCAAAAGTCTTTCATTGTGAGCAGGGCATGTTTCCCATCTCTTAGTTCTGTTTTCAACCATGAGATATGCTTTGGTCAATAGATTGATGTGATGATAACACTGTGACATTCTACAGCTCAAGAGACCTTCCATGTTTCTGCTGGTCCTTTAGTGCTTCAGCCATTGCCATGAGAAGAACATGGGTGTGCCAACCCACTGATTCCAGGAGGAGAATGAGAAACACAGAGCGGAAGCTACCTCAGCTAAAATGCTTCAGCTAAACCCAACCCAGGTCACCTGGCCCCAGCTGACCTCTACCCTTGGGTGTTATATAAATGCTTACTATTTAAAACCACTGAGTTTGAGGTACTTTTTCACATAGAATTTTTGTGGCAGTAACTGTCTGGTATATCTGTCACTTGAATGTCCAAAGAATGGCTGTGATATATACTTGCCATTGGTCAGCACATTATATCAACAAAACAAAAGCATAAATTGTATAATTTAACTTACAGAAGTTCAATATGGGCAAAACAAATCTATGTGATAGAAATTAAAGCAGTGCTTTTTCTCCTGGAGGAAGTACCACAGAACTGACCAGAAAGAAGCTTGAAAGAGTTTTCTAGGGTTTTACAAATGTTTTCTATCTTCTGTGGGTGGTAATTAAATAAGTGTATACAACTGACAAAACTCTTTAGACTGAATACTTAAAATCTATGATTTTATTGTATGTAAATTATATCTACATCAGAAAATATGGCCAAAATGGGTGGGTAGAATATATAGATAGACAAGAAAGAGAGAGAGACAAAGACACAGAAAGAGAAAAAGAGAGAGTGATATGTATGGAGAAAGAGAAATAATCAAAATTCAAAACTGTACTTAAAGGGGACAGTTGCTGTGTTTTGCTACCATATAATAAAAGAAGGTGCTGTCCCTACACAATTTAATAATGAAAATAAACAGTATTTTTTTACAGAGGACCTATGGTGTATGTGACATGAATGAATGGAACAAATGGTCCTGAGGTAGCCATGGTGAGACCTTCAAAAGGCCAACTGGTGCAGTAAGAGAACTGAAGCACCCACAGGACACAGAAGACTGCAGTTTTGGACAAGACATTTCCCTGCCTAACAAAGCACATGTACAACCAGGACTTCAGGTTTCATTGAATTGGATAACTTCAATGGGCTCTGCACCTGGCAGAACACCAGACCATGGCAGCTGCATGTATTTACTCAGGTGCAGATGCCTTTATTTGGTGCAGCCTTTGTTCTGCTTGTTTGCTTGTTAATGTAGGAGTGGAAAAAACTTTTCCCTCTAGCCTCCTAGGCCTCCTGGGCATTAAAATTAGGCTGATAAAAGATTAATAAGAGAAAAACAAGCAGTGCTTATTAACATGGGCAGAATGCATACATGCAGGAGAAACTCAGTGATGAGTAACTCAAAGAGGTGGGTAGAACTCGGGCTTATATAGTGTCTCAGCAAAGAGCAACAAAATTGCAGGGAAGTGACAAGGCAGAGGGAAATGTTTGTGTAAATTGTGGGAAGGTAAGTGTATGAGAGAAACTAATGGAAGATAAGGGCTCTCTTAGCAAGGTTTGTTTGTACAGACCCACTGGTGCAGATCTTCTATCTTCTTCCTGGCCATAGAGGAGATTTATGGCAGTGCTCCTTTTCAGAAGTTTCTGCTATTAGCCAGGTTAGAAAAGCTCTGAGAAGGCTTCTTTCTGCATCTGTTGATTCTTATTTGCCTGCATCTCAAAGTAATCCTTATGCCAAAGTGGTATATTGAGGGGATGACATATTCTAATCTTCTACACTATCGATAAAGTGAAAGGAAAGTATTTATATTTTTAGGCTCAAGTTCTTACTTTTACTAACCTTGGAACCCAGATATCAATGAACTTTCTCATCACTCTGTTCCATGTTCTAAACCCTGTACACCATTTGTGTGTGTGTGTGTGTGTGATGAGTGTGTGTGTATCTGTCCTCCTCCAATTATACCACAGTGTCATTTTTTGTTTAAAGTGCCTCAGTCCTTAATGAGAGCTGATATCACTGTACTCTAGATGGGTTCATTCTAATAATCATTCTTTTATAATTTAGATTTATTTAATACCACAGATGAATTCCCATGAAAATTCAATATAAATCAATCATCAAATCATTTTCATGCACTGGAAATAGTCGCTATTTAAAGGATTTGCTATGTGGAGGAATATTATGCTGAACCTCTATACACTGGTGACAGGGTCCCTGGTTGCAAGCAGAATATACATTGATTTTCTCCAAGAGGAACTGAGTACACTGGAGAGATATCTGGGGCTCAGAGCAGTAACAGCTGGTTTCACACCAGACCATGGCTGCAGAGCCCTGACGCTCTGTGTGGCAAGAACCACGGCCAGAGTCACAACACAAGCATCAGGGACTCACAGAGCAGCTGCCCCTATGAAGGCTAGGGCTTCAACCAGGGCCTTCACCCTTGAGTCCGCCAGAAGATCCAACTGCCCAAGGGACTGTCCCCACGTGGGACCCCCTACTTTTCTGGATGGAGAATGGGAATGATTTGGACCCCACAGTTTCTAGAGAGAGATTCGGACTCTACCTCCTTCCCCAAAGACACAACAAGGCAGTGTCTTCCGAAGGGCAATTTTTAGGGGACTGGGAAGTGTGAAGTAGGACTGAGAAGAGGGGCTGGAGGCTGGCTGCTAGAAATTGACAAAGGTCAACTACAAGTACATTCATAATCGACAAATCCCCAAAGGATTTGGTGTGAAGATGTCATTTCTTTTACCTATAAGGCAGGTAGAGATTAAAGTATCTGTAGTGAGTATGGGTACTGAGGGTGCTGCAGAGCCGTCTGTGCTTCTGTGGCGTGGCGTGCAAACCGGCCCAATTTATTTAGGGTCAGTCAGGAAATTTCGGGCAAGCTTTAGACTATGTAATCACTATGAACCAACAATTGACTTTCCAAGACTCCACCTATAGCTACTTAACACATACATGCAAAGCGGGTTTACGAGGGTGACCTGGGAAGCATTGTTCATAAAGCAGAAGACAGAGGAGAACAATTGAAATTGCGTTCCTCAATAGAAACACTGTCAGTAGATTATGGTACCTCCAAAGGATGAAACAATACATAACTTTTAAAACATTTGTAGATATGAAAAGCTCTCCAAGGGATTTCTTAAGGGTTACAGAAGGAAGTTGTAAAACAGCATTCACAGTATGTACACACTTGTTACGTGTTGAAAACAAAAGCTTGGATAAAAGGAGATATACGTAACATCTTTGCTTATATAAATGCGTAGACATTTTCTTAAAAGACCCATAAGAAATGGTCTATCAGGTCTGCTTCTGGAGAGGCAAGTACAGGTTTAGAATAGGAAAAGAACCTTCCATGGTAAATCCTATTTAGCATGTTTAAAACATGAATATGTATTATTTTTTCAATTAAATAAAAAAAGAATGAAAGGATTTTACACGGCCTGTTTGTAAGCCGAATACTCAACATCTGATCTTTGACTGAAGGAAATACCTGCAGAAATCAGTAAGAAAAGAATAGGCCATTTTTTTGAGCAAACATAGATTATTGAAAAACTCACAACTATAAGCACTTAATATTAGATACATAAATTAAATGTTATGATATACAATATGCTCACTGACAGGAAACTCCACCTTAGAAAACTGAAAACTGGGAATCGGAGAAGTAGGTGACTGAGACATCAGAATAAGCCAAGCAGGCCATGAATTTTCATGGGCTTTGCAGACCCCTAATCAGACTACTAATTCCCCTCTTGTCCCAGGTACTACTTACCTGAGAGATGAACTTTATTTTCTCCCTCACTTCATTAGATTAATTCAACGAGTTAAATTAATTCACTGTGAACTTAATTAGAATAAACTGAGTTGTTTCCCTCAATATTGATGAACTGATTTTCAAGTAGCTTTTTAAAGAACCTTGGTGCCGATCAACCTGAAAGAATTGGCCCCTTCCGTTGACCATTTTCTTCGCAGATTAATGAATATCAAGGGATTTTATAGTCTAAATTTTTGTTTTGTGGATTTAAAAATTTGTTGATTGCCACATCAGGGATTAATTTTGAATTCTAAGGTATTGGAAATAAATATTATTACCATGGATGCAAAATTTGAGAAGTCAGATTTTAAAAACTATTCCTAAGGACCTTTATTGACTTGAATGTAAGGAAAGAGAAAATTAAAAGTCCCTATCTTAATTATGTGTCTAAATAGTTATATTGAGAAAAAAAATCAATATTTGATTACTCCATGCTAAAATTGATAGATAAGTTATTAAATGAGCAAAACAGCTATATTTATTCTTCCTGATGTCAACTACTAACCATGATAAGGGCAATTCATCAAGGGAGATCAAATGACTATGGTGAGAGCATTTTCTTCCTAAGCATCTAAATTTAGTTTTAAAATGAGGCATTGAATAGTTTAATAGTTTTTAGAAGTATTTTTGAGCTTTATTTTAAAACATTAGCATTATGTAGCCAGATATAAAGCCTTCCAAGTGAAAACACATAAAGACTTTGTGTAATGTTTTTTTTTCTTCTAGCGCCTTGTCAATGATTAATGCTTTAAAATGCATTTGGAATATCTTACTGGGTCCTCACATTCCATTATATTGATTGGAAGCTCTATTTTAAGATATGAATCTACACAGTGCCCAATCATTTTATGTGGCACTAAAAACAGAAAAAATAAACAAGCAAAAACACTGGCATTTCACAAACTACAGGTGAGCAGTATTGACCTCCTGATACAATAGATTTACATGGGTTTTAAAATAAAATCTCGACTAAAACCAGTTCTCAGCTATCCCCAGAAGTGCTTCCCCATCAGATGTTCTAATTTTCTGAGTTTTGGTGAATATTCTTCCCCTTGATACTCAAGATAGCTAAGCTACAGCACTGATCTACCCATGGCTGGTGATTGCAAGCTGTCATGTATTTTGATCAGTATGATACACACACACAGATATAGGGATTTGCATTTCTACATAAGGCCTTCACCCAGGACTACCAGATTTCACAAATAAATATGCTGGGGAGCCCAGTTAAATTTGAATCTCAGATAAATGAAGGAAAAGTATTTAGTGGGAGTATGTCTTGCTTGTTTACCTGAAATTTAAATTAAACTGGGCACCCATCTTGAGAAGCAATTTAAGGAAAAGGTCTATGAAACTTTGTCTTAAGATATTGTTGAGGATATTGTTTATTCCACCACATGTAGTTTCTTTTTCACAAAGAGATCAGGCCTAAGGTGGTTTTCTTTTTTCCTGGTCTTAGTGCCAGGAAGAGTTGCTTTTCTTCTGTGAAATTCATTTGTTTTTATCTTAAAGAGTCTGCACAGCAAACACGACCAGGCTACTATTTCACCTGGGCTGCTAAATGGCTCAGAGCCCCACAAGAGAGCATATAAGTAAGCTACCATGCTCCGGCAGACATTTGGTCTCTTTTCTGGCTCCATTTTCTGGTCCCATCTGTGGTTGACTTTATTCTGTTGCTTTGACTTTCTTACTGTTTTCTTCTTGGGTTTCGTATCATTTTTAGCACTCTTCAAAAGTCTTGGGGACAGGGTGTGTGAAGAAAAAACAAATAGATGAAATGAGCGGTGTTGCAAAAATAGTTTGATAACTTGATATGGAGTTCTTTGTTTTGAGTTCCAGCTAGAACGGCTTTGCAGTTAAAGGTTTATTTATTGCCCTTAGGAGGTCTACTTGGTGGGCCCGCTTGGAAGGTGTGCCCTTGGCTGGTGCCCCAAAGACGGCACTGGAGTGCCGACCCAGTTATTTTCACTCTTTGTTCGGGGAAGATAATGCTTTAGTTCTTCACCTGGCTTTCGGTATACTCTTTCCTTTGTTATCACCACCTCTAAAATCATCATTTTGTTCAAATAGCAGGTATATAATTATCACATTTCTATTCAAATAAACACCAGCCCTCCAGTTGTTTTTTTTTTCATTAACCTCTAAGTTATCAGCGTGGAGATAAGCAATTTTTGTCTTTGTTGTTAGATGGGGAAATAGGACCACTGTCCTTATGGGACAAGCACCCCATATGGGATGCTTCATGTGTATCCCATCTGAAAGTTAATTAAGCAGAAAGTTAACTGATTCGATCAGTTCAAAGGTTGAAAGTGGAACACTTTATTTAGACAGAGAGTGTCCCCAAGTAAACTCTTAGCTGTCAAATCCCCTACAGCATAAGTGTTCATGGTTTGCTTAAAGTATTCCCATTTGTACTGTTTTCATAGGTCTAACATTTCTTGCACTTAATTTCTTAGTCATCACCTTGACCATATCATCAAAGGCAGTTTCTTCCACTTCCTCTTTCCTCTAAGTTTTATACGAAGCATTAGGAGTATAGCCCAGTAGGGGACTTGGAGAGGTAGATCAAATGATCCCATACATCAGTATGCAAACAGTAAGAACAAATAAAAATCCTAAGGAGGAACAATTTTTAAAAACTACTCTAAAGCACTGTGACTTTTCTTCTAAAATGTTGCATGGAGTGCCCTAAACTAGAATGCCTTGGGCAGCTTGCCAGAAATCAATGCTTAGTATGAAACATGTAATTGTTTGAATGGGAAAAACTAGTGAAATCATTTAAAAGCGTGGACGTAAGCTTGTTTGCCCCTGGAATATGGCCACAGAGAGAGAGAATCAGACAAGCTGTTAAGAAAAATGCTGGGTTGGGCTCCTTACGGAGACAACCCAGCAGGGTGAGCCTTCCGTGCAGTTGCTCTAAGCTTCACCTTTGATGTCATTTCCTTTTCAGTTCTGTCTAAGACTGGAAATAGCTCCTATTTTCAACCTCAAGTTGACTGTCCTTAAAAGAACTCCTTTCTGAAGTTTCTCTCACTGCACTTCCTGGTTTCATCAAGAGAGGTCACTGTGGCACTACTACTCATAACAGTTTGCTGACCAGCAAAACAATAGAAAAATTCAGACAGTCGGTCAACAACCACGTAGTGGGTTGTATCAGACATTACTGCCAGGCAGTAGGGATAAGGAAGTGTAGGAAGGAGGTGATGTAGACAGCACTGAAAAGCAGAGGCATAGAAAAGGGGATGCAGTTAACATGCTCAACCAGTGACTATGGGCCAGATCGTTGGCAAAAAATATGTCCTATGTACAGTTGGTAGACATTGTGTTTGACAGAGTTATGATAAGTTCCAATCATGAAGAACTTTTTAAGAAGATATAATTAACTTGAGTCATTTTAATCATTTCAAAATACCTTGTAGGCATTTCTTCAAACAGGCAAATAGACCAAAAAAAACAAAAAACCCTCATGAATCTCTTCCTTTGACAAATGAACTCATATGCAGTATTATCCATCTTTTACGAAGGGAAGTCCCTAACAGTCACACCCTATCCATTATCCTCCCCTGGAGGAGTGAGGAGTTTCCAACGTTACTGAGGGTTTTTTAAAGATCCTCATGCTGGCACCTCATCCAATGGGGGCAGCCCTTTGGCTCTGGCCAGGGGCAGACATGAGGATCTTTAAAAGCTCCCAGGAGAGTCCAATGTGCAGCCAAGACCAGGATGTCTTCAGCTACAGCCATTAAATTGGGTTATTTTCTGATACTGAAAATGAGCTTTTATAAGGGATTTTTTTTGAAAGCCTATTTCATGGAAACTGCTGAACAAAGGAGGGTTATTTAGTTCTAAAAAAAAAATTGCATGTAGGGCTGTCACAGATGGTTTTGAGGAAATGGTGGGAGTTGTGGGCTGGTACCCTTCTGAACGCTGCCCGCAATTATCTGTGGGTCAGGTGAAATGAGTTTTATGTCAACATAGTAGAAGCTGTTCTGTGTGGTTAAGTACTTTTGCCTGGTTAATAAGCAAACAAAGGTGGAACAGGGGAAGGAGCAGAGTTTGATTAGCATTGTGTTCACCAGATAAGTGGCCTCCTTTTCTTTTAATTTGGTCTAGAAGAGAAACTGTCTCTCCTGTCTCCACCCTGCATTTGTAATTGATAACAGGTGCAGATTGTTAAAGAAAACTTACAGCCCAGGGTACTCATTGGTTTTCATCACAACAAGTATGGGGGCATGATTTGATTTTTACTACTTCTTCCTTAAGTGAAATGACTACTCTTTTCATCAGTGAGCTTTAAGCTATGTGAACACTAATGTACAATTTTTTAAACAATTGTTTCAAAAATTTGGTTTACTGAAATCTGTGGCGATCAATGCATAAAAGATTTTTTTAAAGATTGTTTTGAAATTTTTTTTAATATCATTTTTTTAAAAATTTGAAATCTGTGGGGATTAATGCATAAAAATTGCTAAAGTATGCTCCACTACATTATGGACAAAACATGTGAAAAGTAGGAGGAAATAAAAATGTGTACATAAATTGAAAATTGTTCAACTTCATTCACAGTGAAAGATCTCAAATGAAAGCAATAATGAAATTCATTTCCTCTATTAAATTATTTTTTAAATTATAGTACAGAGTATTGGCAAAGATGTAAATGACCTGGTGTAACTGTCCAGGCCACATAAAGTAGCAAAAAATATTTTAAAAATAATTTGAAAATACTTACAAGACCTTTAAAAATTCATGCCCTAAATAACAGTAACCAATATTAACATAATACACAATGTTTTAACATTATGGTTAAACACTCTGAAAGAAAAATAAATTTTAAAAATTATAGAACCATTTTTAAGTAGAGAGGAAATCCACACAAAAAAGTAACACCTCTTCTTAACATCAAAATTAGAAAATAGAGTATGGGAATACATTTATTTAAATATCCAGTGATAAAAATATTTGGAAAATAATTGAATCTAAATGCCTAACAGTACATTCTGTAAGTAATTCCATATACATATAAGGAATATTGAGATATGTTGATGTGTGAAAACCATTAATTTTATAATTTAAAATTATCTGAGATGCAACATAGAAAAAGCCATCCACGTGATCAAGAATGGGTCGACTCAAAACTCAAGGGACAAAAATGAGTTAAAGACCTGGATGAGGGTGAGAAGAAGCCCAGCTGTGTGCAGTCTGTGCTCTAACGGAGGTGATATTCTTTATGGAACTTAAGATGGGGAGACAATAATTTATATTGGGGGATTTATTAAGGGTTTAGAAAGAAGGAGGGAGCATCTGACATGAAGTGTGGGAGTACAATATCAAGAGGGAGATAATTGCATAAAGTAAGGTATAATGCTAATCACTCAAAGGGAGAAATAGTTGTATGGAGAGGGCATGCTGGAGAAATACAAATAAACCATTTGTTGAGAAAAAAACAATCCATACCCTTTTCCCCAGGAATTCATTCATTCATTCAATTTTCCAATATCTATCGAGCAGTAACTTTGACCAAAAACTTCCAGCTATGCAGGTTACAGTGGTGGAAGAGTTCCTGCATCCATGGACTCATTTCCAAGGCATGAGCCAGAAAGAAGTGTTAGGTTAGCATGAATGCTATGCGCTTACACTGGATGTACCACTACTGGGTGCCTGCACTTCCACGCTAGCCCTTCATGATCCCCATGGGACCAACTGGCTCTACACTTCTGAGTCTATGCTCTTATTGGGGAACTTTTGACATACCAGATATACAGACTCCAACCTATTTATTCTTCCACATATGAATCCTTCTGTGCTGTTTTAATTTCTTTCCCAGATCTACTATATTTTTCTTAAAGTGGGTAGCTAAGTCCATACGACATACTTCTAGGCACATCATTTTCTTAAGGATAGAAATCTCATCCTGGGAGCAATGAATCAATTCTCAGCAAGGTGAGAACTGTTTATCATGTGACCAGCACTCACCTGAAGGACCTAAGTCACAACTGGAGAATCAATGCAGAGTGTTCCAGAGCCTAACTCCCCAGGGGGATAGGCAGAGCAGGCAAGGGGGGAAAGAAACCCCAGGGGAGCTGAGCCCAGCAAGGACAAGGAAGAGAGTGAGCGTTCAAGTCAGAGTTAGTTAAGTAATCCTGCAGATAAATGGAACCTTCTGTTCTACCCAAGATTGGATTCTTTGTGTTTTTCTCAAAATGCAAATTCCTGGGCCCCAGCACAAATCTGTTTGGTCATTTGGGGAGAGAAGGAGGGAGAGTGCAGAAATCTGTGCTTGGACAAATTCCCCAGACGAAATGCACAGTGAAGTTTGAGAATCATTACGATAAAATGTTTATATAACAAGCGTTATTATTTTACACAGGATTACCCTTGCTCCTAAGAAAACATTTAGTGTACCCAAATGTCCAGAAAAAAATAGCCTTTTAAGCATTTCTACTGTCCTATTGCCTCTGTTGAAAGACCTTCAAGAAAAACAAGGCGACTTAAAATTTCATGGCAAAAACAAGATGGCACCTTTCCATATTCTTTTCAAATAGGCTGAAAGATAAACTCTTAAGTGCTTTCTAGTTTTTATTTCAATAGATTGGGCTTAAGGTAGGGGCTTCAACACAGCTCAAGTTCAGCTACAGCACTGTTTGAACCAATGTTTGTTTCAGTTTGATTTTGTACACAGATCTGAGCACATCACATTTATTTTTAAGAAGGCTTCCCTTAGAGCGAGAGGGAAGTCCCTCTTTCCTTCGAAAACCCATTTCAACCACTTTGATGTCTGAAATACATTTTTCTCAGATGAGTTCAAATACTAGGTGATATAACACACCAAAATGTAAGATGTTTGTTTTGAATTTACCTAAGTAGATATTTTGATCAAGTGGTGAATGGGAAACAGGAGAAGCCTGGGAGGGGAGAGGGACACGCCCAACAACAAGGGGCTGGGTCACTCCAGAAGACCTGGCCCCCTTCATCATGTCCCCAAGACTAGCCCTGCCTGCTTACCAGTTCTCTCCCTCAAAGGGGCAAAAGGGAAGGGAACAGCCCTTTGAAGATAATGGCTGGTGCTACCAGAAGCATAGCTACTGGAGCTAAGCGTACCACATGCTCAAAATCTGGCCCCTTGTCTAAAAGGAACTGAGGAAAGATTGTTTCACTTTACCCAGACGACAGATCAAACCAGGAAAAAACAATTAGTCCATAAAAGCTTTTCAGCCAGATATATTTGCTATACAGAAAAAGAAAGACATTCTATTTTAGCCACTCTGCAACCTCCTCCCTGAGCTGCCTTAATTAAGGGTCACGCCAGGATTTTCAGAGTTTTCTTTGGTGGCTTCAGAAGGGAAAGATAGGAGGTGGCTTTGAACAAACAGGAACCTCACCCATAAAGCCAATCTCAGATTTCAACGTCAGTTCTTCTGCCAGCTAAAGCATCTCAAAGAGAAGGGAGTGGGCCATCGTGCCGCGGAATTAACCCTTCAGGAAAGACAAAACCCCAACAAGCAAGGACTAATTTTAATCTCAGAAATAACTGTCATACTGGCTTTCAAAGTGAAACACACTCTAGGTCTTAATTACTTATCACTGAAGATAACAAGACCAAACATGGGGGACTGGATCCCTATGGCGGAAGGGTACAGCACGTACTTAGGAATAAAGCTTGGCGTTCTCCAAACTGGGTTAGGGGTCATGGGAAGCCTCTTGAAAACTTCCTCATGACTCTCAAAGGCTCCCCCGATTCCCTCCTAGCTTACAGCCTGGCGCTGCCGACCCATCTGCCCACTTTTCATGGTCTTCACGTGCCACAGTGATTCTGTCCTCAGCTCCCGCCCCGCCATCCCTATGCCTGAAGGTATTTTCTAGGAAGATTTGCAGAAGAGCCAAATGGAAAGTCAAACAGGCAGAAAGCTCACCGAGAGATTAGGTCACATTAAATATGTGTGCTTTGCTGCCCTGCAGGGCATTATAGTACATGAAAAGCTATTCAGAGGTGTACTTTGGTTTTAAAAAGTTAAAACAGTTATCCCCCACGTTTTGAAAGTGCACCTCCCTTTTATGAAGATCTACATTAGTACCTGTTTTCACTAACTGAAAGAAAACCAAAGAGGAGTTTTGTTTCTTGAGAAAGGGTGCACCCAGCATTGGCTCTATGGTGGGCTATTCTAGAGGTAGCGCCCCCAGCAGGCAGTGAGCCCGCCATGCTCTTCCCCAGGAACCCCACTCAGCATGTTGGCACCAAGCTGTCAGCACTCTGAACTGTGTCTCTGAGCATCTGTGCCTAATATCGATTTATTTTGTACATCTATTAGCAAGGTGTGACTTCAGGTAGCAGAAACGCCTAAGAGAGGTTATTTTGGAGTCTGTGAATGCACAAAACTTTTTCCACATAAATTAAGGTAATTAATTGTTTATAGTAACAATAATTGCCCGAAGCTTCCCTTCATGGAATTTCAGCTTACAAAAAGTTTCATAGGAATATTCTATTTTCAGGTAGCAAGGGAAACCTGTAATAAATTCGCTAAAGTTACAAATTTAAAATCCAAACACTCAGCTGTTTCTCTGAACTTTTAAGTCCCTCCACATCTGATGAATCAAACTGATTGAGAAACTTAAATTCTCATAAGCTTTCCATTGTTATTTGTAATCTTAGTAAGATACTTAAAAATCTCAGGACTATTTCAACTGCTTAAATATTCATCTTTATGTTGGAATTATAAGGCTAATCTGTTGTCTATCTGTTTAAAATCTCGACAATACAAAGACATAAAGTATCAATCAGGCACAGATTCTTTAATTCAAAGATACCAATGCCGCAGTTTAGATCTCACAAATATTTTATATATTTAGTCTTATCTTCCCACCATTGAAAGATTATTTTATCCAATAAGGAAACAATTATGGCATTCTACACAATTTGGAATTACTTTCCTATACAATTTAGGGGTTACCTTCTCAACTTGGTGAGTTTCTTAATGACCAGAGATTTCAGGCAAGACATGACTGGTCCTTTTCTCTGACCCTATTTGTGGTGGCTGGATCAATGACTTAATTATTCAACAAAAGTAATCAGCTAGTCCCAGAGATAGAATTAATTACACTGGGACTGCTTATTTGGGAAATCTCTCCCAGAAGTTGCACCATTATGCCGAGTTAATTAGATTACATATTTCTTTGGTTACTATAGGCAAGATCGCTGGACCCGATGGAATCCTCCATTCTTTTTCAAATAGTTGCCCTCTCTTGCAGACATTGAAGGACACCTATTTAAATGTTGACTCTCCTCTCACGACTTGGAGTACTTGACTACAACTTTCCCAGTCCTTCTGTTAACACTGAGATCAAGCCGAGGTGAGCGTTGAGAGGCTGCCTGGAGAGTTTGAGGCTGATTCATCAGAACATAGGTGGACAACAGCCTAGAGAGCTCCTTTGCTGAGGGCTGAATAAGTGTTCCATGCTACCTTAACTGGTCATTTCAACCCTTATTTCCCTCCTCCCTGTAATCCTTGCTGTTGCCAGAAATGCATGTTTCAGTGAAGCTCTAAAAGCAGAGGAGCCCATTGTTTGATTTTACAGGGAGGATTTGCTATATTCTGAAAAGTCAGGTAGATAATAGGAAGTGTCCACTGGGAGCAAAAATTTATTGCTCATGTAATCGGAAAAGTAGAGTCTGGAAGATTTCCAAAGACAGTATAGAACCTGATGGAAAGGTGAGTTCCAGGTACTTGCAAGTATGAAATGGAAGCCAGCCAACCCAAACAACTAAAATTCTAGCAAAAATTAAAGTAAAACACCAATGAGCCTCGTCTCAACTGACTGAGTTCCAATTCTTATTCTGCTACTTACCAGCCATGTAATCTTAGGCAGGTGATAACTCCTCTTATCTTTAGTTCATTTATTTGTTAAATGGAAAGAAAACCTTCATCCCAGAGAGAGACGTAGATAGCCTGTCACATGCTTGGGGCACCAGGTAAACTTATCACATGCTTAGGGCACCAGGAACAGCAGAGTGCTTCAAATAAAGAAAAGTTTTGTTAATATGACATTTGAGACTTCAAAAGAAAAATAACCAACGTTGTGTTAATGAAAGGACTCATAATTCTGCTACATTTCCTCATACACATTTTGTAATTAGTATTATTTTACTTTTAATCTCTTGTTCACCAAATCTTTTTTTAGTCCATTAGGCCACTAAAGGCCATTATCTAACTCAGTTCCAGAGTTATTATGAGAATTACATATGTGTGAAAATTAAGTTTGGTATATATAATAGGTAGCTGATAATTTTTAGTGTGAGAGGGACAAAAACTTCAAATAAGAGCTGCATAGTTTCTTTGCTCACCCCTACCTGCTGGGGAAACTGATGTCACTGACTAATGGCCTTCAGGCCTCTCTGCTCTACCAGCCTTATTCAGCTGGCTCTGGAAGCATGGTATGCAGACTGTAAGATCACTTACTGCAGGGGAGAAAGAGAGAAATCATGAAAAAATAACCTAGAACTCACAGGGTTAAATGGATTTGGAAATTTTGGAAGCCTTGGATAAAAAGATGACTTCAAGCACCAGCCCGCTGTGGCCGATTCTAAGAGTTAAGAGAAATATGAGATCGCTTGTGAAAGTAGTGTAAGGCAGTGATCTTTATATGTTCTTCATATTTGGCCTTTTTTACACTAGAAAAGTAAAGCACCGAATTGTTTTTCCAGTTTTTTGTTTTATTGATAGACATGTATCTGACTCCAGGACTGTGATGGGATGAGTTTTGAGGGCAGAACATGACATTCTGTCTTTGTACAGGTTACATCAGTATCATATCAACACCTTAATTATTGTCATTATTTAATTTCGGCTACATAGAGAAAAAGCAAGAAGGCATCATGAAATTTATGCAGGCAAAGAAAGAGAGTTCAGAAAATGACCAACAAGTGCATCAGAATGAAAAGCACTCAAGACAAGATTGCAAACCAACTCAACAAAAGTGTGCCGAGTGCCTGCTTTTTCCCAAGCATGCCGATAAAGACGGCAATGTTTATAAACAGGGGTCTCCCCTTCTGCAGGATCACAGTCCTGTGGAGGAAATAGTCAAACATCCTGGACATACTATATAGGAAGGGTTATAATACAGAAAAAGCATAACAAAATGAAACTGTTATATAGAAGATGAAAGGGTTCTTTTCAAATAGAAGAATTAGAGATCTAATTCATGAGAGAGATGGAATAGTTCCCTTGAACCTTGAGGTATAGAAAAGATTTAGGCCTGTATTGCGGAAAGAGAAGAAGGGCAAAGTTCACAACTTGATCCTGAAACAGAATATATTTGTAGTAAGATGTATATCCCACTGGGATGATTCCTGCTATCTACAGTAAGATAAAATTGTGTATGTCATGTATCTATGGTAAAAACAGATATAAAAATCCTAAACAATACACCGGAAGTAGTAGAAATTCATGAACACTTAAAAAGATAATACATAACAACAAGCTGTGTTTACTAGAGGTCTGCAGAGTTGGTTTAATATTAGAAAGTCAATCAATATAATTCACCACATTAAAAGGAAGGGAAAAATGCTACAAAATGTTGGTGAAATGTTACCCTTACCTGTAATAAAAATTTCTCACCAATATAATACAAAGAATTTCTGTAATGTGACAAATGAACACTGAGATAGCTCACTTGGCATAGCACAAAACCAACCAAACAAGATCACTGTGATACAGTAGTAATTTAATTGCCTGACAGAAAAAAATTCAACATTATTTGGAAAAAGCTAGCAAAGTACAGAATCTCTGCAACATACTATCCAAAGTGTCCAACTGTTAGATAGGAAGAGGCCGAAAACTATAACCCCTACTCAGAAAAATAATCAATAGAAGTAGATCCATAGATGACTCAGATATTGAAATTAGCAGACAAGGACTTTCACACACCTATTATAAAAATGTAAAGGACTTATGGAAAACAGAGACAGATTTATGAGCATTCAGAATATCAACCGAAAGGGAAGCTATTTTTAAAATGAGGTGAAAATTATAGAACTGAAAAATACATTAACAGGAAAAAAAAAACATAGGATTGACTTACAGGAGACGAGACACTGTAGAAAAACCACTAAGCTTTCAAATAGGTCAAAAATTATCCCAACTGAACTTTAAGAGGAAAAGAACAGGAAAAAATAAATAGCTCTTCAATGACCTATAGGTCAATATAAGGCAGTATAATATTTGTGTAAATTAGAGTCCCAGAAGAAGTGAGTACAAAGAAGAGCAGGAGAAATATCTGAAGGAATTATGGCTAAAAGTTTCTTATATTTGGGTAAAAAATCAATATACAAATCCAATAAACTCAACCAGCACACAAAAAAAGAGAAATACACGTATCATAGTAAAACTGCTTAAAATCAATAACAAGGAATTCTTAAAAGGAGATATAGAAAAAAAGACTTTAGAGAGGAACAGCAGTAAAATTATGGCTGACTTCTTTCAGAAACAATGGAGACCATAAAACAATTATGTCTTTAAAGTGCTGAAAGGAAAAGATGTCAACCTTGAATTCCACATCCAATGAAAATATCCTTCCAAAATGGAAGCAAATGAAGGCTTTTTTTCCAGTTAAACTAAAATTAGACAATTCGACCCCAGAGATTCTAACCTTAAGAAATACTGAAAGAAGTTCTTTAAGTTGAAAGGAATTGACACCTGATGGAATCATGGATCCCTATAAAGGAGTAAAGAGGACAGAAAATAGTAAATATGGTAGTAAGCATAAGATACTTCTTTTATTATTTGCTAATGTCTTTACAAACAAGTGATCATTTAAAGAAAAAATAGAAATAAAATATTTTGGTTTTTAAACATAAATACATAAGTAAAATATATGAAAAAAAGGATAGGAGGAGAGATAAAAGGAATTATATTGCTAAAACGTTCTGGGCATGTGTATGTGTGTGTGATGTTAATTCAAGGTAGAATGTGCTAAGTTAAGGATGTAGATCATAATTCTCAGTGCAATCACTTAAAAATAGCAAACACTAATAAAGATTTTAAAACACTGCAACTAATCTGAAAGAATGCAAAAAAATGAGGAAAAATCAAATTATACATTGGACCAATAGAAAAAAGCTTAGACTAGTCAATAATTATATTAAAAATATATCGACTAAACACAACAATTAAAAGTCAGAAATAACCACCCAGGGTAAAAAGTAATGAACCAACTATATGCTAAGGACAAGAAACTTAAATATAAAGATACAGACAGTTTAAAAATACAAGGATAAGGAAAAAGATATACCATGCCATCAGAAAGTATAAGGAAGCTTCTGGGGCTATATTACTATCAGAGAAAGTAGACTTCAAGACAAGTACTGAGTCTTTAAATATTAAGGGATACTTCTCAGTGATAAAGAGTCAATTCTTCAAGAAAACATAATACTTTTAATATATACGCATCTAATAACTGCTGCAAAATAAATGATGCAAAACCTGGTAGAAATCAAGAAAGTAATAAAATAATACAAACTCAGAATTCCAGATTTTAACAGTCTTCTTCAGCAACTGATAGAACAGGAACACAAAAACTTATAATAATGTAAAAATTGAACACTATCAAACTTGATCTAATTGACATTAATAAAGCAAGATATCCAACAAATGCAGAATATACATTATTTTCAAGTGAATAGGAACATTTAACAAAGGTTGATCATATGTTGGAACATTTAAAAAGCAAAATATTGAAATAATTTGGAATATGTTCTATGACCTCAATGAAGTTCAGGTGAAATAAATAATAACAAACTATCTAGAAAACCATCAAGTATTTGAAAATTAACCAATAAATTCCTAAATAACATGTGGTTCAGAGGAGAAAAACAACAGAAATCAGAAAATATTTTGAATTGAGTGATACTGGATATTTTGTGGGATTCAGCTAAGATAGGGCTTAGAAGAAAATTTATAGTATTAAATATTTGTATTAGAAAACAATGATCTGAGCTTCCATCTCAAGAAGCTCAAAAAAGCAAGCTAAACTGAAGGAAAGCAGAAGAAAGGAAACAGTGGTAGTAAGAGAAGAAATGATCTGAAATAGAAAACAAAACAATAAAGAAAATCAGCAAAACCAAAAGTTGATTCTTTGAAAGGATTACAAAAACTGAGAAACCCTTAGCAAGACTGATGCCCTCAAAAAGAAGTAAATAAAATTGCTAGACTAGAGATTCTAAAGGCTTTTAAAAGCACTCTAGGTGGTATTACATTTCAGCTTCATGCCAGAAAACTTGACAACTTAGATGAAATAGAAAAAATTATTGAGAAACACAAATTATAATTTAAGAAGGAATAGAATATTTAAATGGCCTTCTATCTGCTAAAGAAATTGACTTCATTATTTAAAATCCTTGTCACAAATAAACTGTAGGTTATGATGATTTTATAAATGAATTCTATCAAACATTTCAGGAAGAAAAAACACCAAACCTGTGCACTTTCAAAACAATAAAAGAGGAAACCTATCTATCTCAATTTATGAAGTCATTATAACCCCAATACCAATATCTGTTAAGGCCATCACAGGAAAAGAAAATGACTGACTAATACATTCATGAGCATAGACGAATCAGTCTTCAACAATACATTTGCAAGAATCCAGCAATATAGTAAAAAGATGCTATGTGAACAGTGTTTTCCCAAAATGCAAAGATGGCTCAGTATTTTTAAATTAATCAAAATTATTTACCAAATTAATAAAATAAAGAAGAAAAATGGTACAATTATTTTACTAGATGTCAGCAAAGTAGGTGACATAATTCAACACTCATGAATGATAATTCTTCAACTAGAAATAGAATTTACTCAACTTGATATGTCTATTAAAAAAAAAACCTTGCAGATAGCTTCATACTTAATTGTTACTTAATGACCAATTTCTCCTCCTTCACATCTTTTCAGTGTTGCTGTGGAGGTGCTCATCAGGGCAACATGAGAGGAAAAAGAATAAAAGCTATAAATATTGGGAAGACCAAATATCTTTATTTGAAGATGAAGTGGTTGTGTACTAGAAAATCTTAATATATCCTCACATAAAATATACTAGAAGTAATGTGTCAGTTTAGCAAGGCCATAGGATACAGGGTAAATTTTACATTCAATTGATTTGTATGCTAGTGACAAATAGATGGAAAATCAAATAAAAATATAGGAATTTAAAAGCACATCGCATAGCATTAAAATACTAAAATACTGAGTAATAAAGTTAATGAAAGATGTTCAACCATCTACATTAAAATATATGAATTATTACTAAGATAAATTAAAGAAGAACTAAATAATGTGGAAATACACTGTATTCATTAATTGAAGGACTCATTTTTAAGATGAAATTTCCCACCAACATGAGTCATAGATTTGCCACAGTACTAATCAGGACTTCAGAGGGAATTTGTTTTGGAAATTACACGCTTATCTTAAAAGTTATACGGAAAGGCCAAGGATAGCTATAACTATATTGAAAACAAAAGGAAAAGCAAAAAAAAAAAAAAAAAAAACAAATTTGGAGGAATTACATTTCCGGATTTCAAAATTTACTATGAAGATACAGAAATCAAGACAGTGATATTGGCAATAAGATAGACAATAATTCATGCGGCATAAAAGGACCCAAGTATAGACCTCATAGATAGTGCTTTTGATTTATCTACTCAAGATTAGGTGGGTCAGTATGAAATCTGTAAGGCGGGACTTACAAATTCAAAGCTAGAGTTATGGCAGCCCCACCGAACTATGAGCACTGGACGTTTGGAAGAGTGAAAATATATTTTAGTAGCAAGCACCGTGCTTTACAGGGCATGGGTAGACGGTAAGGAGCCAAGAAAAGCCTGGGTTTTCAGAGTTTGCTCAACAGAAGACCCCTGCCCCACCTAAGGGTGCCACATCTTTTATTGGAAGTGGTTCTGTAATTCTCCTGGACAAAAGGAGTCAATTGCACTCCCGTTTAGATGGGAGTGTACTTTGAAAAATGACAGCATAGTAGTTATCGGTATTATTGAAAGGCCAAAGGAAGTTTGAAAGAGGTTCATATTTTGTTTAGAAATAGTCACAGCAATTAACATGTGTTGAGCCGTTATTACGACAAGAAGACATCTTAAATGCTTTCCAGAAACTGTATCTTCTAATTTCCCAACAGCTCCCATGACCATCATCATCTTTTCTGAGATGAGAAAATGGTGATCACTTGCCCATCATAAAACTGATGTAGAAGCTGATGCAGAACCCCCCGTAGCTGGGCTCCAGAGCCCACGGGAGCACAAGCCTATATGCCTCCTCCAAAGCAAACACTTTGACACGTTGTCATTTCTTTCCCCACCTCTGATCTTTACTGCTCTTGTTGTATTTCCTACTTGGCATGCCAGTTTAAAAGAAGCCCCCAGCAGCCGTAAGGTACCTGTATCTGAGGTAGCTTTCATAACATTGTGTTGAAATGTACTCTCCATTTATACTCTACAAAGGGTGTGTGTAATTGGATTTTTGCAATATATGGAGGCACGGGTTCTCTAAACAGCACCTTAAAATCAAAACACAGTTCTCATTTTTTTCTATCCTCCTTCAGCAAACAGTTCCCCACCCTGTATTCAACCTATATGCCTTCCTTGTTACCAGTCAGTGCCTGGGTGGATTGCTACATTTTCTGCATATGATTTGGCACCTTTCTTTCTGAGTCATACTTACCATTATTTCTTGGTTTCCTTATTCTTCTTTGTATGAGGTATCTAAGTTTCTGAGAAACTTCCTTATCTAATACCAAACCGAACACTCTCAGAAAACTTGCAAAATTCTCACAACCAACATTGATGGAATAAGAACCTTTATCTGAGCGTGTTTAAGGTAAAGCTGAAAATCATGTTGTTAAATGTATTAGCTACTGTGCTGAGCTTCCTGTTAGGTTCTGTACTAGGCTTTAGAAGAATAAAGATGAATGAGACTTGGGAATTGCCCTCATCAGCTAATGACCCGGGGCAGACTTGTGAAGGACCTTTGTGTATTCCCTGAATGTAGAGAAATGCTAGAGAAGAAAAGTCAGTCCGAGAAGCAAGCGCCCTAATTCCAGACTGAGCCCCTAGAGCTGCAAGAGTCACATCTCCACATAAGATGATCGAAAGAACTGGCCGTTTGTAAAAATAACAAATAGCAGTTGAATGCCTACCCTGTGAGACATCATTTTAGGGTCTTTAAGTAAAATTTTAAAAGTAACCACCATTTTATGAAATAGATATTATTATTATTGCTATTATTATCCCCACTTCATAGATAACTGAAGGGCAGAGAACTAGTGGAACTTCCTCAGGGTCATCCATCATGTAGGACATGAAACCATACTTTCAGTACAAATATTCTGACTACAGAATCTGTATTTTTACACTAAAATCATATGTCTCTGCTAACTGGGTAGTCTTGGGCAAGTTATTTACTTAAAAGGAAAATAATAGTATTTGTAGTTACCGTATTTCAAGCACTATTTTAGACTCTAACAAAGAAGCAGTAAACCTTGCACTCATTGGTGTGCAACTCGGCAGGTCATCTGTCAAGAAGCCTAGCTAGATGGTATTTATTCCTTTACTTTTTAATTTATTCAATAGCTATCACTGAATATTAATTATGGTTTAGACTTTGTCCTAGTTAGATCTAGCAGATACATATATGCATGGGTTTATTTCTGGGCTAGAATTTCCTTAATTCTCATCAGTGCCCACCTTGAGTAGCATGCCCATTGCAGACAAGGCCTTGGAGGACAGAGTGGAGGCTCCTTTAGGGCCATTAGGAGCATGAAGGGCACAATACTGGTGACTGCTGCTTCTAATTGTGCTGGAGAGTGCTAAGAAAGATACGGTCAGGCTCAACATTCTAAATTCTCTGACTATAGCACAGTCAGAGAACCAGAGAAGTTGCTATAATTGTCCTAAGAGAATGTTTTGGATCCATAGACCTACAGTGCCCGTATAGCTGAAAATTGTGTACGTTCCTTGGTCGCATTAAAAAGCAAACTTCAATTGAGTACATTTAAAAGATCTTATTGCTTCATTCATTGATTCATGAATCAGACAGCATCGAATCTAACAGAAAGGAGCTCCAGGGAGCTGTACAGAATGAAAGATTTGTATAGGCAGGAGGGAGCAGGAACTAGGAAGCTATACTAGCAAAATTATGGCAAGGCCACGCTCCCCGCAGGGGATGGCAGGGAGGCATCAGGCAGATGACCTAACTAGCGCTGGTCAGGTGAGCTCTCATTGACCAGTTTAAAATGTCTTTTCTGGGAGAGGCCAAAACTGTCATTAACTAAGCCTCAGTTTGGTGAAGTGGGGCATAGCATAAGAGGCTCTGGTTTTGGCCTGTTATCTTGTTTTTAACGACAATATGAGTTGTCTAATGAAAATATGGCTTGAATTCACAACTCAACATGTTCTCTTCTGTGAGACCATAGACACTGCTTGGGAAAGAGTGAGAGGCAGAAACATTGAGTGTGGACATTAAGGAGTACCCGAATCATTCACAATGCCCCAAACTAAAAAACTCTACTGAATCTCCCTAGACAGAAGAAGCAATTCCTCCAGTTCTGCATTTTGAAGCCCTACCTATTTGAAAACTGTAAAATGAACTCACTGAGGCAGCTTCTTTGCAAAGTAAAGCCACCTCTATGACCACAGGTCCTTACCATGTCCCAGCATGGCAGAGGGGGCCAATCTTGGAAGGAGAAGATTTACTGTGTAAAATAATTGCAGGATATCTTCTTGTTTATATTGCTTAAGCAAAGAAAGTATTTATGGCAATGAATTCATAGGTTTCCAGAACGGAGAGGGAGAAATACCTTTTTAGATCAAGATGACTTTGATAAAATATACTTCCTGGGGATTATAGATTCAATATACTCGCTTGAGCAACTGGAAACGTTATTTGCTTGTCCCCTTGGCTGACATCTGAATTAAATCATGGTCTACACTGAATGAAGTTCAGAAGTAAAAAATCCATTGGTAATGTATCCAAATCTAAGGAATCCAAAGACATAAAGAATATAGTGGATGTATCTGTGTTATTTTTTTGTTCCATCTCTGGACAGAGCATGGATCAAAAAATATGGAGATGGAGGAAAAAATGACACACTTTCTACTTGAAAGTTCTGAAGTTCTTCTCTTCACCACAATGAGGGGAACACCAGCATCTTTGAGAAGTACTGTACTGGCTGTTACCCACAGGCTCTTTGGTAGATACTGCATTCGAGATGGACTCTCAGGTTTCAAAGTGCATGATAAAGTCTTGATATTGCAGAGACCAAGCAGCGGTGCCTACCAGGCAAGAGAGTTGCTGTTACTGTAACCATCAGATTGGTTGGTGTGGTTATGAGAATGGTCTGATCTTCAGAGGTCTTTGGCAGTAATCATTGATTGATCTTTGAGTTCCCAGAACTGAAATAGCTAGGAAACCTACTAATTTACTTCTCGATCCCTTAAAAATGCCCTAAAACTAGGTCTGTCAACCAGATGTCTGCCTTAAACCACCATAGTCGATTCTCTTATTAACCAATTCTCAGATTTAAGTCAGTTTACAAACCCAGAGCCCCTTGAATAAAGGGGAGGCCGGACACTCTTGAGCATCTTATGATAAACTAAAACCACCTGCTTTAAATTTCCCACCTAATATTTTGCAAAGTTAGAAATATGTTTCTGGTAACTGTGTCCAAGGGAAAGAAGAATCCAGGGAATTTACTGGATGTGGGTTCTGAGGTAACTTTCATTTCTGCAAATCTAAAATTCAGTAGCCTAGGGGGTAAGGCAATACATGGGATTTTGGTCAGAGTCCAAAGATCAATTACCTACCTCCTACATCTGTGGATCTAATCTATTTGTGGTCAGTTTTCTAGATTCCGATTTGTAACTGAAATACACTTAACCATTAGCCCTCTGACTTATTAAGTGGGGCTATTACCTCACAAAAGAACTCTGCAGAGCTTCTACTATAGAAGATTACCTTTTCCCAGGGTCTAGGCAGCCTGACTCTGGAGCTTACATCCTTAACCACAAAACTATGCGAACAGCTTCCCTATGGTATCACAAACATTCTGCTAACCCCTTGGAGAGGCTAAATACGTTGCCTGAGTTTTACAGTTCAGGTCCATCTTACTTCTATACTCCAGCTCTTAACCAGCACGTCACATTTCCTCAACTTCTTTGTAGCCACAAACATTTCTACTTGCTCAAGACCAGTGCAAGCCTCAATAGTTCAGTTTGCTAAACTCTTGACCTCATTCCAGAGTTGCAAGGACTTTATGAGGTGGGTAGAGTAGATGTTATCACCCTCCATTTACTGATATGGAACTGACTTGAGAGGCTAGAGGTTTTTATCAACATCACCTAAGCACTAAATGATGGCCTCGTGCTCCAATGAAACCTCTGACTCCGAATTCTTCTGTGTTGCTCTGTGGGAGGAGGAGGCGGTCCTCCTGGGTCTGGGGCTGTCTGGGTCACCCCCATACAGGCATTAATGCCCAGTGAGAAGGGGTCTACTGCCAGGTGACTTCACACACTGAAATCCTGGGGAGAGTTCAGTAATCCTGGAAAAACAGATCCTGGAGTGCTAAACCAAGATTGGCCACTGTTCTAAGATGTTTAAATCTTAGTCCTTATTAGGGACACATTAATGCAGCCACATTTCCTCAGGGTTTTCTTTGTATCTGGAATTCAAAGAGTTTATGGTCTAGAAGGGACACTGGGAGGTACACCAAGCCTTGCAAATGTAAAATTATCTTCCTGTGTCTGAAGGTGTCCTGAGTCCACCCTAAATACTAGGAAGGGTATATAGTTGTAATATAATCACAATTGTACATTTTTCCTCCAGCAAATTCATCCTTCCTCCTCAAGTCATCATGAAACTTGCTTGGTTAGTTGTTGTCTGTCACTCTACTTGGAAGAATTTACCCCAGGTCACCATAAGTATATCTTATTTCTCAAATATTCATATTCACTCTTGCAATATCTGTCCAGTTATTTTTAAGTGAGCGGTGCCTGAAGCTCCATGTGTTCTGGAGTAAAAGTGCAGAAATTCCAGCTGTATTGTCTAAATTCAGAATTTGAAACTCAGCTCCAACGGTGTGGGTGGAGTATAGCAACCATTGTTGGCTAAACCCCATGCTCTACGACTGTTGGCTTGTCCTGCCCGGCTCTGTGTGACTTTCCCGTGGGGGTGTGCCCTGGGTGAGGGCCCGTCCTTTTATCCTCTTGTTTAAGAATATCCCCTTTTCAAGGGCAGAACACTTACCCTCCTTTCCTCTTTCTGACGGGTTGTTTTTTTCTAACGTCTGCATTTATAACCATGGGGACATACTCCCCTCCCCCCCCCCACATGCAACCCCTTTTAAAGATGGCATAATTAGATAACAGGGCTGCTCCTCAGGCAGGCCCAGGACGGGCACCAAAACAAGGGCAGCCTTCACCTGGTGAAACAGTACACTACTGAAACCCGGAGCCTGAGTTTCACTTGCTCTTAGTTATGCAGAAGAATTCCTGTAGAGAAACAAAATAAATGAAACACTGTGGAGACTTCCTTCTTTTTAAACGGGTCCAGTGCCATGGTACTAGGTGACCCCTTATTTTCGAAGTTTCTAACAGGCTCTATTACTAGTAGTTCTATTAGTTCAGAGATAAAATACAATAGGAATAAAAATGTTGAAATTCTTAAAAATCAATTAAAGGTTAATTCATGCTCTTGCTTTACTGTATCTGATTTCATGATCTTAAGAATTCAAAGGAAGGTGGCATAAAGTATATCTACTTTTTTAGATTACTTGGTGGATTCTTTACAACATCTATGAGGCCATTACTAAAGTTTAGTAGGTAGAATTAAGTGGCCTTGAAGTCATAAGGCTCTAGATGTAAACACACTTGCCATGTGTGTATCCTTGATAGAAATGTGGACCAGCCAGCCGTATGTCCTGGGTGAAAACTTTCCTGAGACTCAATTTCTCCAGCTGCAAAAATAAGAATAATAACCCTAATAGCTACTTCACAGCATTGTCGTGAGAATTAAATTTTTTTGAATACGTAGGTAAAGTTCTTAATAAAAGCAAGGCTCATAGTATGTTTTCAATTAATGGTACAGTGCTTACCAAGAGTATAAGTTCTTCCTTAAATATTGTATTGGAAACGTTATTTGCTTGTCCCATTGGCTGACATCTGAATTAAATCATGGTCTACACTGAATGAAGTTCAGAAGTAAAAAATCCATTGGTAATGTATCCAAATCTAAGGAATCCAAAGACATAAAGAATATAGTGGATGTATCCGTGTTATTTTTTGTTCCATGGAGCAAAAAATATGGAGACGGAGCAAAAAATGACACTGTGGAGTCTAAGTCATTCTCCCTACTGGCTTCCGTCCTTTCAGTGGGTGGTCGGTTTATATGTCCATCGTAGGTAGATAGCATTGTGTGGCGTTTCAGAGTTGCCCAGGACTGTAGAGATTGTCTGCTTGGGGACCTCATTTGGGACCAACAAAGTTCTCTGGAAACAACATATAACTGATAAAAGAAACTCAATCTAAAATCAGACACAAAACATTTTACTTGTCTTCAAAAAACAATCTTAATGACACAAATGATCAAAATTCTGCTCATCGTGTACTTTTTAGATCATCCTTTTTTTGTGAAAATAGATTTTCAAAATCACATCACCTTCCACTGTATTATTTGTCCATTTTAAAACCAAGTTCTCTTTTGGTAGGACGGAGCTCCTTGTTTCTTCCCACTGGATTTCTCCAAGTAACAAAGAGAACTATATGTGGATTTGAGTCACTTATTAAGTTTCCATTTCTCCTAAGGGAGAAGGTTT
Organism: Phataginus tricuspis; assembly: GCA_029783875.1. Taxonomy (NCBI): domain Eukaryota; kingdom Metazoa; phylum Chordata; class Mammalia; order Pholidota; family Manidae; genus Phataginus; species Phataginus tricuspis. The sequence goes on along the minus strand of JAQQAC010002629.1, from coordinate 18,593,326 downwards.
AGGTAGGAGGTTGTGAATGAGACAGACCTGGTCTGCATGGTCTTTACTGGAAGCAGGAAGATACTGAACCTGTTATTTAATCTCTTTAAACATGTATCCTTTAATTTAAGATAGGGTGATACTGCATCTATTATGTGAAGCATTTTATATAATTGTCTTACATAAGGCATATAGTAAGCACTCTATAAATGTTGCTTATTTTACTTTTCTACTCAAGACTGATTTTTTAGAACACAGAGCATATACCTTGATTTCCAGACCACCCATTTTGATTCAAGACCTGGATTACTGAGCCTGAAAACAGACTCGTGATCATCTCGGGTTAGCTTACAGTATGGCTCCACTCCCTTTGCCGAGTTCCCTGAAGAAGGCTGGGCAATGGAAATTTGGACTTCTAATTTGCAATACTTGCTTAATCATCCCTAGCTTGGAAACTCACTGGAGTCTCAAAAAGAAAAAGAATTTATTAAATCAAGTATTGTGCACAGATGAAACAACATATCACTTGCTAATTACAGGAGAGACAGGCATCTCTTTTATTCCCCTGTGCTTATGGCTCAATTAACAATTAACAGTGACTGATGTCCTAAAAGGAAGCTTTCTGTCTGCACCGCTGGGTTTTCTCAGGAGAAGTCAGAAATAAGATACTTGACAGGGTTTAGTCAGGAAAAAGAAATGAAAAACTGTGAGAAACCACCTGTATTATTTGTGGATAAAACATACTTGCAAAAACCTTTCACAACAAACAACTGATGTTCACTGGCTTTATTCCCTAATTTTAGAAAGTTATGAAACATACTAGAAACTATTTTTTCTTGCTGAAAAATTCTTAAATGCTTTTCTCACTAGTTAGTATTCCTAAGTTAAGAGAATAAGTTATTGAGAAGTTATCTTATAGAAAAGATTCTAAGCTGAGGAATTAAACCCCACTGAGTGCTTCCCCAACAAAGAGAAGTTTACCCTTTCTTCACCAGGTGCCTATTGTGATATGCCTATCATGACATGCAGAGGCAGGGCTTCTAAATTTATTGTCCCTTTGAGAATAAACTGTGATTAAAACTGGACACCAGGGTAACTGTCTCCAAAGCAAGAAAATGCAATAATTCTGAGTTAAAGCAAAAAAATAAACAAATTTTGCTTGAAAAACAAGACTCCATATCCAGACCTGGTTTTGCTATTGATTTATGGAAGCTGAATGGGGGCACAACCAGAGAGAGCTGCGACCACGTTCCTCAGTGCTCTCTGTTTCTGCCACAGCCTCTGCCCAGAGCCCCCAAGTGTCTTCTATTATGTCAGTTAAACTGCCTCTCGGAAAAGCCTCAGAGGTTTGTTATTTGCACCTCTTTAGGTGATTAAATCAATGCACGTCCTCTCTCATGAGTACATATATTTTAGCCTAGATAATAGCTGTTCAAGCTCTTACTAGAAAACAAGCACAAGCTAGGAATTTTACATATAACTCATTTAATCCTCACAATCATTCAGTGAGGTAGATAAATTATTACCTTATCAATTGATAAATTTCGGCCCATGATCCCACAGCTAAAAGTGGTCTGACTTCAGAGCTCAGGCTCTGATTGATTCAAAAATCTAAATGATCTGAGTGGCAGGCATATGAATAGGTAAAGAAGTATTCTAGGAGCTTCCCTACAAGCTGAAGCCAACACTATGGGCTGAAGATCTGAGTTCTGCCACACGCCTGCCATAGTAGCCACCTCTTCTATAGGAATGATGATTCTATCACTGAATTCAGAGCCCTACCTTCCCTGACCCCTTAACTTTCACCAAAAAGAGAAGCAGAGAAGTATATGGCCTTCAAGAGACAGAGAAAAGTGTGAAGGAAGTATAATAAAGTGTCCAGAACCTCACCTTCACTTTGTCACAGTGAATTCCCTTCTATAGCCAATGTTTCTCTTTTAGCAGGTTGATTCAAGAGGAGAGGTCCCATAGCACTACATCAGGTTTGGGGAGGATGAGTAAGAACATTTCCACGTCCCAAACACCAGAAAATATGTGAAAACTATTAAGTCAGAGAGCTGCTATATAGGATAAATAAAAGGACATGTTACTTTATCCAATTTCAGAATTCACTGAAACTCAAGAACGTTCAAGCTGAATAGGTTTGAGAAAGTAAAAAACAAAACATAAAACTTATGTTAGGAAATTGATCTTTGTGGGCTGTTTGTGACTTTTTGAGGTTCAACATAAGAAGGCAAATTCTACCACTGGAAGAGAAGGTGTATGGCTCAGTAGACCTAGGAAAGCACCCCTACAGGCGTCCACCCCCTCCCTGAGCTGAGGAGGAGCAAGGACCAGATCTTCCTCAACACTCAACAGGGCACTTTCTCCACTGCCCTGCTCAGCACCTGTTAGAAAAACTCATCATGCAAAACTGATACCCAAGAGCATTCTCTGGGGAACCAGTATGCCCTCAGCCAATGCCCTGTGCAATGAAGATCAGATCACACTGCATTTTGAAACAGTCCTGGAGGACTAAACAAAGAGGCCTTTTCCACCATGAACTCTCAAGTCTGCCAGAGCTCCCAGGGCCACTAGGGTCCTCAACTCAACAAACCTCTAAGGAAGGCGCCCCAGGGCTACCTCCCACACTTGGGCAGCCCTGGCCCAACAGTGTCTAGATGAACAAATGGCCTCTAGGAACATAGCTGCACTGAGGCTTCTACCAAGTTCCAGTCTACTCACCAAATCCCACCATCCCTGTCCCAAGTGGCACCAGCATCTCAGAGAACAGCAGAAGAGTTCAATGGATTGCACTAACCCTTAGACCTTGTTGGCTCTGGGAAGGGGCCTTTACAATCTGGATCTCTGGCATTATGTGGAGAGTCTAGTAAGTGACATAGACACTCTGCACCTCCCAAGAATCAGGCTTGTGTGTGGCTTTGGAATTTCTGATGACTTCTCTCTGTTTCTCTATCTCCATCTGTACTTTAAGGATAATGACTCACTGACTCCCTCTCATGAGGCTTAAAGTTTTTTTTCTTTGTAAAACCTTTGCTTTGACTGCTTGTTTGGTTAAACAAAAAGAAAAACCCAGAGATCATTGGGTTTTATATATACTTCTATTGCTTTGGAATGATCGTTACTATTTGGTGGGATATAATTTTTATTAAGATCAACAAATCTGGACAACTTAGAAGCAGTCTTGTATTCCAGATTCAGAAGAAGAAAGAAAGTGGGCTGCTTTGACTGATATTTCTACCACTGCAGCAGGAACCTGAGTGAATGCCATTCACAAAATATAAATTCAGGGGAACACATGTCTTTGTCAGTCACTGTTATCCAGGGGTTAAACTAGAGAACAGCTCCATGTCCTTCAAGAGAAAGCAGACCCTGAACTGGCTACCAGGTAGCTCTCAAAACCTTATTTTTGTCATCTGGTATATAAGAATGTCTGACAATATCTTCTCTACTGTCCTTTCCAGCCTTAAAATGAAATAGTCACCTCAATGTTTATAGATGATCTACCATGCACAAGGCACTATAATAACTAAGAGAAAAAACTGATAAAAGCTAAAAAAAATACACAAAAATGGCAAAGCCTGGAGTTAAAAAAAATGATAAATCAATAAAACGTAAAATGAATAGAATAGACTATGCTGTCCACCCTTCAGACCACAGTAGTTGCACATTGCACGTGTATGAGTGTAATTCCCAGCTAAGTTCTATGACTTACCCAGTGTGGTGTGGGGCACCCAAGAGGAAGGGAATCACATGACCACTCCTGATTAAGTGGGTCAAGGCAGGTGTAGGGAGCAGGAAACATTGGATCATGGCCTTTAAAGAGGCATAGGATTTAATCAGTTGGGATGGTTAGAGATGAACTATAGCAATGATAAAGGACATTAAGGTTGATTGATTGTTATAGATGAGATATTTGGCACAATAAATAGCATTTAATAAACATTTGTTAATCTATAAATGACCAGAAGAGAGAAAGGGGCAAAGAGGGGGAGGAAGAAGAACAGATAGTCATCTAGCAAAGTTGGTGAGCTGGAGTGTGAAGTTCAAGGTCAATCTGGGGATGATGAGGATAGAAAATTAAATTGGAAAATAGTTTAAAACCCTAGGGGAAAATATTGCACATCTGATAAATACCTGCTGTTTTTGTCATTGTCATTAAAGTCTGTTTATGGCTATTTTTTATGTTTGTTTTTAAAATATATATTCCAATTATAAACTAGACTATAAGCCAACTGTTCATCGATCAATCCTTTGGTTTGTATCACATCTGTTATTGCTACTGATTAAATATAGTAATGCTATGATGAACTTTACCTCTCCCGAAAACACATATCAGAATCATACATGAATTCCTTCTCTTTGGAGGGAGGACAGTCAGCTTGTGAAGACAGTAACTCACCACCTGACCTTGAGCGAAGTGTCATTTGGAGACACAGGGGGTTTGCCAAGCAATTTCTAAGGCCCCTCTTAAGTTACAACTTGATTATAAGTGGCACATGCATATAGTCAAGGTGAATTACTGACCAGTCATGCTTGTTTCTCAATACATGACATGGATCACACACTCTTAAGAATCCTTAGTGAGTAATTCCTGGAATATTAGCATTTATCACTCCCATGGAATTCATCTACAAAGTACACCAGCTAAGAATGTGGCAGAGCCTGCAAGTGCGTCCCCAGTCATCCAAAAGAAATCTCCCTGCCTCTTGCAGATGCATAACAGCTTACAAAAGAGTAAACTCAATAGCTTTCTTCAGAACTCTGAAAATCCTTCTTTCACAATAATCAGAAGATGGACTCTTACAATACATAGAAACAATCTTGTGGACAATAAAATTATTTCCTTCGGAGCAAAGGACTGTGGGACCTGTGGTGGTCCCTGTGGGGTCTGTGCTCAGCCGACCGTCTGGACCCAGCTGCTGAGGCCTCTTCTTCACTCTCCCCTCCAGATTCAAACTCCTCATCCACCGCATGAAACAGTGGTTCGGGCCTTACGGCCACCCTTCTGCGTCCTCCAATATGCTCTCCTTGGCTCACGTTTCTTTGATAACTGACGTCTGATGGCTTCCTTCCTCTGTGTAAATTCCTCATTGGGATCATTTCTTGTACGAGTTGTCTTTCTTGAGGTGACCTTGTTTGACAGCGTGCCTTCAGTGTGATGGACGGGAGTTCCAAATCACTGCTGTCGTTATCTAGGAAAATATGACCAGGGGAGGAAAGAACAAAATACAAGCTCAGAGAGAAGAGCTGGCACCCGGATGGCAAGAATGCAGCGCGAAGCAGTGCCCTTCCCGAGGCGCCAGCTCTCACACTCAACTTTCTTATCAGCACGACTGTCCCTCTTCAAGGTTCCTACCCCCAGGGGGGGAGTGGAATAGAGACTGTGCAGTGTTATAAATAGAAATGGATGGAAAGCTTGTTTCAAGCTAGACTCCTCCAGTTAAGTAAGGGAGTGTTTTTTCCAAAATCAGATCAGTTGGCCATACACCTTAGGCCATAAGACAAAAAGATGCTTTGTGTTGTCCACAGACCAATGCTATACGACGGTCCTGTGGTACTGTGGTGTGAAACTGGTTGGTTCCTCTAGGTTCGTTTTTTAATCAGTGGTTACCAGAAATCATTAAAACCGAGCTTCATCCCTTTGACCTCAAAATAGTCAATCTTAGAGAAACAGGGATGAGAGAGGGCCACAGCAGAGAGCCACGTGCGGCAGAGAGACCATGACAAGACGGTCTCCTTTCAAAGGGTGAACAGATTGTGACTGGCACACAATGGCAGTGATAATGATGGTAATGTCCACTTACTAAGAATTTACTAGGTACCTGTTACAGTGCTAATCATTATACATCTATATGCCATTTCATCCTCATAACAACCCCTTGAATTGAGCAAATTATGCTCATTTCACAGGGAAGGAGGCTGAGGTTTCAAGAGGTTCAGTGACTTGCAGTGTCACACAGTGAAGATGGGGCTGCCCTTTGAGTGGAGCCTACCTAGGCGTGCATTTGCTCTGCCAGGCTGTCCCTACCCCTTGACGTATGCCATGTGTGGGTCAGGAGAGCTACAGTGCAGGGAGCCATTGGGTGTTTAGGTAGCACCCCCTCTTGTATGACCTTCCTAGTATCTAAACCATGCCTAGGACATTGCCTCTTCCCTGCTTCACTGAAGACAATTCTTCAAGGGAAAATTCTTCACAAATCTCACTTTTTCTCATTTACTCAAGTTTTAACCTTACAAATGTATTTTCCCTTTAAAAATTCTCCTGAAACTGTAGGTATTTTAAGACCTTTATACTTGAGCAGCCTTCTTTCTCCTACTTTCTACTCCATCCTAAAACCCAACAAAACAGAACCACAGCTAGAATAATATGTACACAGGTTTGTTTTTGACAAAATGTGTTTAGACATCAGAAAAAATTCTAAATAACCTGTTCAATAATGTTTATCTAAAATGTGACCAAATTATCATGAGCAGATAGCACAGAGGTTGAGGGGGACTGGAGGTAGGGATCGCTGCTTTGAATAAAGAAAACGTTAGTGTATTTGCCCATTTTTTTCAGGACATCCTTTCAACGTGTGCTCCATGATCTGGATGGGAACCAGGGTTCCGCTTGATCCTTTGGAGCTTGGAACACCACCTAAGAAAACAACCACCTGGATGCTTCTGCGGCCAGAACTGGCCCTTCCGCTCTCCCTCTCTGCCCCCTGGTTCCCAACCTCTGCTTCTGAGCACACACTCCCCATAGAGGACAGATTCTGGCCAGCATTTCCTGTCTGCCTTCTGGTTATTGAAAAGCAGATTCTAAACACTAGGAAGGAATTTGGGCAGGTGATTTGGCAAATTTCAACTTAAGTCACTAGGTCTGTCCTAGGAGGAGGAGGAAGTGCGTTGGAAAGTGGAGGCAGAAGGCGGAAAGCAGAAGGGTGAGGACTGGGCCTCCTCCCATCTGCATGGCCCTCCTCCAGCTCAGCCCTGAGGCAGGCAGTTCCAGGGAGCTTAGCGCGGACCTCTGCAGCAAAATCAGGGTATCTGCTCTATCTTCAGGCGACTGGTAGCCCTAACTTCTGGCAAGTGCTCCTGGGGGCAGGTGAAGGAGAAATGGGGGAAGCACTCTGCTCAGGGCAGGCAGATTCCATTACCCCAGGGATAGATGTGGATGAGCTGATTCAACATAAGTTACTAAGCGACCTTGAGGGCAACCCTACCCCTCCCCTCCTTAGGGTTTGGTTTTGCTTTAATTGTGGTGTCATACATGCCACCTAAAAGATGCCGTTTTTCTCTCATTTAAACCACTTTGAATCAGTGTACAGTTCTGTGGCATTAAGCAGATTCACCCTGTGCCACCGTCAGCATGTTCCATCTAGGGATATTCTTCATTTTCCCCAGGTCACGTGGATTTTAAGCCATCTCTGGGCATAGAGGGGTGTGCAGGGAGAACCTCTTTATTTACAGCACCATGTGAGCCCCAAAGGCAAGGAGCCTTGGAAGAGTGTGTGGAGCCCCCCAAACCAGCAGGGAGCTCCCAGACATCCAGAATAGGGTAACCCTGGAGGACGAGGGCAGAGTGAGGGAGGACAGTGTCACAGCCTGGGTAGCTAGGACTGCTGACGGACGCCACCTCTCCCTCCATGTTCTCTCCTAGGGCCCCTCTGGCCATTCCTTGACCTTGTCCTGGTCCTTCAAGTTTGGAGAGAAGGTGGATTCAAATAATTGTGCACATTGGAGACTATGTCAGTCTAACCCTCGTTATTATTACAATTCTTTAAAACCTATTAACCAATTAAATAAGTGCCACTTCCTTACTTTTCCTTCTCAGATTTCTAGGTTAACCACAGTTTCTGCTCACCTAACGAAATTTAGGACCAGTTGAATACATTTGAAAAAAAGTTCACCGGGACTAAGATTTTATTGCACGTCTAGATTCATTCTTGTGGAACCGACTTCTGAGTGTTGTCTTCCTTTCCAAGAGCTCCCCTATCTGCCACATCAAGCCTTCTTTGAAGCCCCTCAGCAGTAGTGATAGTAAAAGCTAATATTTCCTGTGGACTTACCTGGTACCAGGCACCTTTCTAAGAGTGCTATGTGCATCAACTGGCTTCGCCTCAGGGAGACACTTTTGTATGTGGAAGGCACTAACATTCTCTCCTTCGTAGGCAAAAGATGTCAGCATGAGAAGTAGACATATGTTTTCTTCTATAAATCCTATAAATACTTTTTGAGGATTTTGTGATTTTGACTGAAAGTATGAGTGAGATGCTTTTGGGGGCATTTATTGAAAGGATAGGATCATTTGACTTATTATTCAAGTGACTAATATAAACACATTTCTGAATGTTAAGCAACCCCCCACCTCGGGAATAAATCCCACTTTGTAAGGTGTAGTATTCCTTTAATGTTCTACTGTATTTTATTTATAGTACTTTGTTTAAGACTGGGGCATCGGTGCTCAGGTAAGGCTGCTGAGCGGTTATCTCCTGCTGCAGTAGGCATCTGATGTTGGTGTTTATCTTGTAAGAACCAATTGTAAGACTTTCATGTTTTCTACTCACGCAAACCATTTGAATAGCACCAGGTATTTGTACCAGGAAAATTTTTTTTAATTAACTTATTATACACCCTATAACTGGTGCCCTCCTGTCTTGTTTGCTTTTGTTCGTGGTATAGCTCTCTTATAACATAAACTAATACTAGTTATAAGAGTGATTTGGGAATAGATGATTAGATGGTTGAAACAGAACTGAGAGTCCAAACCCTCTCCAGAATAAAAGACTTCAGTACAACAAAGGAACATTTCGTCTTGGAGGAAAAGATGGTGTTGGGACAGGAGCGTAGCCATTTGAAGACGATCTGAAGTGTGCCTCTACCTTTACACAAAGGTAAACCTTGATGGTTTGACATTTAAACAGGAAAATTAAACTATTAAAGCTCTAATAAAAAATTGGGTAAGTCATTTCTGATTTTTCTGTGGGAGATTGAGCAGATTTTATTAGTCAGAATAAAAATTTCTGAATAGCAACTATATCTAAAAATTAAAAGGTAAGTGTGAAGCTAAAACTAGTGGCAAAAAATATGGGACCGTGGATGGGATGATATCTTTGTTCCCTAGTGTTCTTCATTTCATTTTAAGAGCACAGCTCAACAGAAGGAAAAAACAGGCACAGGCAAAATCAGAAATTTCCCTCAAGGAAACACAGTGCCTCTGAAAATATGAAAGATGTTCATATCACTAAAAATCAGACTCAGATGAAAGTTAAATACAGCATGTAAATTTTATCCTATCATATTGTTATTATTCAAAAGTTTGACAGTAGCCAAGTGATGGTAAAACTGTTCAGAAATGGCTTTTCTCACAGATTTGGTAAATCTAAATATATGTCATTTTTTAAATATTTTCTAAAACTTTTGCTTCCACAAAAATGCACTTAACAGAATAATTGGTTATTTATACAAAAAGTCACAAGTGATCCAAGGTTCTTATTATATGTCATTGCTTATGTTCATTAAAACTCAGAGATACTTTAAATATGTGTTAATAAGAGTTTAGCTAAATACGCCATGTTGATTTCATATCATTGATTATTATGAAGTGACTAAAAATGATTACTAAGTTCATAACTACTGATATGGACATATGCCCACAACAGATGTTGAAGGAATTAAACAATTTATAAAAATTACAAAATGATGAGTATACTATGATTTTATTTATACTATGATGCTGTGTTGGTAATCTTATTTTTTATTGTTGTTTGTCTCAGGTACAAGTGGGACAGCACAGGGATGAGGATGGTGAGGATGGTGTGGGACAGTTACAGGAAGATTCTCACCAAAGTGTTCTCCAGTGATTATATCCTGGTGTTGAAATTTCAAGTGCTTTTAACTTTCTTTTTTTATGCTTTTTCTCTCTGGGTTTGTTTTGATTTTATATCAAGCATGTTTTTAAGTCAGAATAAAAAGAAAGTTTCCTTTAAAAGAGTATTTATATCCACTCTTCAAAGAATTAATTCTAGAACCCTACGTGTTTAGTTTTTTTGAATTTCCATGTTTTTAAGTCTTAAAAATAAATCTAGGAAAATTACAATAGATAACATGGCATATTACATATATTATAGATCATCTTTTGCTAGTAGTCCTTTTTATACACATTTAAAAAATAACAGCTTTTATTAGAACATCAGGCAATTAATAATTCTAATAATTCTACTTAAGAATTTTATATTAAATTGGAAATATTTAATCAGTAAAATTGATTAAATTATTTTGGTAAATTTTAACCAACTTCGAAGAATTCTACTAATTTTTAAACTATGGGTGACCCCCAACAATTTTTAAAAGATGCCCATTTTATATTTCTCTAAGACAGGGGCCAGCAAATTATGACCCCTGGGCTATATCTAGGCTGCTGCCTCTTTTTGTATGGCCCCTGAGCTAAGAATGGTTGCTATGTTTTTAAATGACCAAAAAAATTAATAAAAGAAGAATATTTTATGATAAGTAATTATGTGAATTTCAAATTTCAGTTTCCATAAAAGTTCTGAATCCGATTACTAAAGAAGTTGTTTTCTCTTTTACATATCCTATAATATACCTACAAAATATTCTTGATTTTGTCTTTTGGCCCACAGGCCCCCAAATATTTACCCTCCAACCCTTTCCAGAAAAACAAGAAAAGCAGCCAGGCATGCAGCTTACCTGTGAGTTCAGCAAGCGTCCTGTCCCTTCTCGTTGGCTGGGGATTGCCATAGGGAAACGAGAGGTAGCGGATGTTTTTGGTACTAACCTGTGGGTAACAAGCAGAAATAAAAAAGCAGAATTACTACAGAACTGAGAGGTTCCTGGCAAACAAAGTGAAGGGTGCAGACCTCTCCCACAGCACCTGGTTCACACATCGGCTTTCTGTTACTATGGTTTAAAGAACATGGAGTCCGTCAGCCTTCAGTATAAATCTCCTTCTCCTTCACGATAAAATAGACCATCATGACCCTCTCAAAGTTTGTTTTTGTTTTTGTTTTTTTGATAAGCACTTGTGTTTTAAAAAGGAAAACATGGAATTCTGGGTGAACATAGATATTTTTATAGAAAAAATTATTCAGTCCATGGTCAGGAGAGCTGCATTCTATTCATCACTGATAACAGTAGTAATCAACCAATTAGCCTTTCTGTGCCTGAGTTCTACTGTCTGGGACAAGAGGATAAGAATACCAGTGTTACATTGCCCATGGGGATCGTTTGAGGAGAAAGTAAAACACTTAGCATTTAAACTTTTTCAAAATACAGTATTAACATTCCATCACGATATAGTTAATAATTTTACAGGTACATTTCAAGGTTACCTAGTCAGATGTGTGCTTAAGGTAGGTCTTCTTATGAGATTACAGGTTGAATATTTAGTTCTATTTTATTTTAAAAATAATAAATCACAAAACTAAAATGTTTGAGCAAGGTTACTTACTCCTCTCCCTAGGTGGTTACTTAATGATACTATTATCATCATCTTTATTACTTTTTAGCCATGGAGAGAAGCGACGAGATAGGCTCTATCCAGACTCAGCTTCCATCCAGAAGTCCCAGGAGGATGGTTTGATAGCGCCGCAGACAGGACGGCCAGAAGCACAGTGGGAGACGGGAACATGAGACCCTGGAGTCTTGGCAGGGGAGACGTGGGCTCCCTAGAGGTGAGGGCTGTGGTGCATGGAGGACTCCTCAGTACCTGGCACCATGCTGTGCGACCTAGAGCCACAGCCCTGTGAGTGTACTCTGTCACTGTCCCATTGTGGGGGTCGTTCTGACCCATAGGTAGACACCCGGGGACTCAAAAGGGAAGTGGTTAGGTGTCCTGCACCCAGTTACTTTTGCATTTCTCTGGCAACAAGGTGGTGAGTTTTGATTGTTTAAGTGTCTGTGGTAGGCCCCAGCGGAGACCCTGAGCAGGGACTGGCCCGGCTCCGGGCCCCTCAGGAGTCCTTACCGGCGTCCCCCACGGCAGGCTGTGGCCTTTCCTCATGCTCTCCCTTAGGGTGTTCCTGCGGCGGATCAGAATCTCTTTGGCCTGTTTCTCACTTGTTTGGGGTTTGAGGTTGTATTTGTTGTAGGACAGGGTCTGCAGGAAGAATGGAATGTGAAATACGTCAGGAAGTCTCCAGGACAATTCGTAACCTTCGGAAACCGTGGAAATATCACAACCTAGGGCCACTAGAGCAAGCAGGCACCATGGAGGGCGTCTGGGCCTCGGCCTCCATCACAGAGGAGAAAGGTCTATGCGGAGGCCCTGCCAGGACAGAGCTGCGATGGAGCCCATGCCCTCTGGCTTGGAGAGAGAGCTGTCCCCCTACTGTCCTTGCAGTGGTCTGCCCCAGGGTACTCACAGACTTTGTTCCACGTACACGCTTCTTTCCCAGGTCATGTTTTTGGATTTAATGGATCAGGGAAATATCGAAACTTTGGGAATTTCTATAAGGTTGCTATTTTTAAATTTTGTCAATTAAAGATACATTAAAAAAATCGACCAATTACTATCACCAGTTCAAAAAGGAAGAGGTCTTTTAACCAACATATTAGCTAAGAACTTAATCTCAAACAATGAACAACCCTTCCATTTATTTTCATGACAATTTCTTCCCTGTCCTTACCCAGGCCAGGGAAAACCTGTCTTAAACCATAGACCAACATCAGTCTTCAGATGCTTGCAAAGTGCTTAATTGGAACTTCTCCTGTTTCTTCTCACTCAAGGTTCACCAGTGAATATCCTGTGTCCCCTGGGTTAGTAGGACCCACTGGATAATGAGATCAAGACTGAGGCATTATGATTCCTGGTTAATGGATGCTTTAATAAGGGTTGTCAGTTCAACAGCAAAAGAGCAAATGCTGTATGTGCCAGGTGCCATGGTAAGCACAGGATTTCTAAGAAATGGATACATTAGAACTATGGTCTTCAAAAGGCTGACAGTCTACTGGGGACATAAAACAAATAAGCACATACAGCACAGGCCCAGCTAAGGGCTAAGACAGTGGACTCTGCAGGGAGTTGGAGTATACAGACAAAAGGTGCTTACCCCAGTCTTGGTGGGGAAGGTGCATTGCACTGAGCTGAGTCTTGAGAGAAGAATGGATGTTCCCTCCAGGAAGAGGGAACACATGAGATGAGACATAGCTGTGAATAATTTGCGGGGGTTAGAGGGGCCACTAGAGCAGAGCTGGACATTGATATCACAGGGGAATGAAGTGCTCTACTCAGAGCGCCGTGAGAACTGAGACTAGCTGTACAGGAAGGGGCTGGGACAACCTGTCAAGACAGGAGACTCCACCCTCTAAGGCCGAGGGTCTCCTGGGTGGAGGGCACACACCCCAAGGGACACGAGATGACTCCAAGTGTGAGAAAAGAAAACACTAATACGTATATTTCCATTTTTAAAATTAGAAAATACAAAAGAGATTAAGGTTTATTACTATTTAACATAAGGATTTATAATAGACCCTCACCTGGTCAATACGTGAGACGGTCAAGTTTCCAGCCAGAACCCAAGAGGGAGAGCGTAGCAAGGAGTCAAACCCTGTGCTCATCCCAGCCTTGCCCGGAACGGACTCCTGACTCTCAAGATGGTCTCTGCCAGGATGTGGACCGTGAGCAATACCCATACCCCTAGCCCAGCACCGCCTGAGGCCTCCTGACCTATCGCCCAGGTTAGAGGACTGCAGATGTCACCTCCCGTGACAATCCTCTAAACCGTAGAGTGCCCGCTAGACACAAAGCAGACGAACGGTTGCATCTTCGGATTAGTTTTTCCTTCACGAGAGCAACAGGGCCCTGGAGGAGAAGAGTCACTGACCCTGAAACCACAGGGAGCAGGGAAGGCTGGGTGAGTTTCACTGCCTCAGACAACGGAAGCGGAGGCAAAGCCACCTAAGAGGCTTGGAGCTGCCCTGTCTGTTGCTTATGTTCTCCATGCAACTTCCCAGGACCTATCTGGGGTTTGGGGGCAACAAGGAAGGGGAATGTAAATGGCTTAGAAGGGAGGAAGCTGGGAAAAGATGGCACGGGTACACCCACAGAAGGAGAAGAAAGGTGGCTATCTGGGAAGCTGCAAGCAGGAAGGAAGAGAGACTGGGCAGCTGGCCTCATTTAGGCAGCGGTGGAGTCCCCGGACCTCTGTCTCCGTTTCTAGACCTTGCCCTAAGCTCCGCCGTCATCCACATGGGGAAAGGCTGGGCACCCGGCACACCTCACTAAGCTAGCCAACATGCGTCAGACAGGAAGTTCTTGGCTCTCTCTAAGGCAGAATGTGATAGTCTTACTGAAACAGTTTCACTTGGAGTGATTTGAAAGCGGCGGCATTTACTCCCAGCGTGCCGCGACTGCCGCCGACCTCCGCTCCTTCAGCAGGCGCAGAGCCTCTCGCGACTCATTTCCCGTGATCACTGACCTTTCCAGAACAAGCAGCCAGGGAACACTCACCTTCCCTGGATCACGGAAACCTGGCATCATGGAGAAAGCACTGGGTAGGAGTTGAACAAGACCTGGGTTTGTTTTGTGACCTTAGTCATGTCAGATAAACACTCTACTAACCTTACTATCTTCTTAAAAATGGAGAGTTTTGACTGGATCATTTTCTTGGTCCCATGAAGACTATGACCATAGTCACAAATACCACGGCTTTCACAAATGAACTCACTTATATGCAAGAACTGGAAATGCTCAACTGAATGCTCAAACAAAAAGGCCTCCTGATTAGAGGACACAAGTTTAACTATCATTGGAGTATATCACAGTTTCAGAAGGACTCACCCACCGCCCCCCGAAACGCTCTTACTATGCACTGTGGACCAGTTCCCAAGGGCTAGCATAGATTCCACACCTTTCTCCCAAAGTGGAAAATAATAAACCCAATGTGTCTCCTTTCATTCAGGCTTTCATCCTTGTAGTTTCAATATTCTAATCTAAACTGGCTCAGTTTTCTATTTGCAGGCAATCAGATCATGACAACTCTAGCACCACGACGTCTGGCTTTTGCCGGTGGTGGGGTGGCTGAGCTCCTCCACTCGCCCATCTCAGAGGGAGAGGCACCTGCTGGCTCTGGCAGCACCAGGCTGCAGGGTGGGGGCAGCCTGACCCCTAGGGCCTGCAACTGGATTTGCATTTCTTTTTCTACCACGGGTGCCAATAGTGCCGCAGAAAGATAACAATTAACTTTCTGTTCTCCAAAGAAAGCAAAGAGAAACCATTCAACAAGGAGGCTGCTTTAAAGGGGACAATGTGAACGAGATGGATTCCTGGAGGACTGGCTCCAAGGGCAGGCAATGGGGCAAGTCAGATGGCTCATACACACCCTTTGGCGAACTTGGTACATGCTGTGTGTCAGGATGTCCCTCATGGACTCCACATCTTCAGGGGAAAGCCTTTTGGTTCCTTGTGTCCTCTGGGCCCTGGAAACATTAGGGGAAGGAAGCCAAGCGTTATTCCATGTTGGCAAGAGTGCCGCCAGAGTATCAATGGACTTGGAGTTCTAAGTTCCAGAACCCCAGTTTTTACATAACTTCTCCTATTGGCTTATTAGTAAGTTCATGTGAAATGTCAGTACATGTGTCTAGATTTACATTTGAAAAATATGGTTCGTTGGCCTATAGCTTTTATGTGAGAATTATTCTAACTCATTTTTAAAAAGAGGTTTAGGTGGTGAACCACTAATTACTTCTTTCCTGGTATCAGTTATGAACAGACATAAAAAAATGTAAAATACAATAAAAGTCAATTAGAAAACAAGTTTTTAAAAGATATCATGCTCTCTACTTCATCTTGTAAGAACTGATTATTACTTTGTGCCATCCAAATGTTTTACTGTTAGATTCAACAAAAAGAAGATTTCTCAGCCAAGGCTGACTCTTAGTTAGGTCACTGTGGTACTTATCTCATTGTGGTGTGATAAACAGCTCATGGACAACACCATCCTCACACCACATTTTGAGCAGCATTGATCTAAGGGAGCATTAATATTTTTAAAAGAGTATGTATATATGAGTACATTTATCTTGGAACTATCCCTGTAGGGATTTTATCTTTGGTTAAAGAACAATTGTAAGAAAATTCATATTTTACAAGAAGAATTTGACGATTTACGCTCTGAAAGCCACCCCAGCTGAGACACTGGGCACTGGAGTTCTGGAAGCAGCTGACCGCTCCCTGCCCCCACGCTGACAGGACTTCCTTCCCCATGAGCCCTCCCCTCCCCCGGAAAGGGTTTAAAAGCCAAGTCAGGCCTAAGTTACCTGTCAGTGCACAATTGTCCTCTAAGGATTTCAAAGTCATGCCATTGCTATGTGCAGAATCCTTATGTGACAAGTATATTTGATTTCAATCACTTCAATCTAGTAATGATAATTTCTAGAGACTTTTTGTTGTATGAATAATATATGTTTACTGAAGAACAAAAAGGAAAGAACTAATGAAAATTAAACCCATTCTGAATATTGTCACCTCCCCTAATATCTTGGTTTAAACCCTTAAGAGTTTAGATTTTTCTTGTTGCAGCTTTTCTGAATGCCTGAGGACACTAATGTGCTAATATCTGCCTACAAAGGTCTCAGGATAACTGATCACAGGGACAAGTAGCTATTAGTTTCAATACAGGCCACTTTTTAAGTATTTTTCCCCCAAACAGTAGAAGTTTAAGCCATAAATTACATAGGACATTTTGTAAGCTATGTACAATTAGTGAAAGATTTTTAAGGACCTGGACACTGTATTTCACAATATGCCAGGTTTTATTTAGCAATGCTATCTGTAGACTAACTATTGCCCTTTCTACATTATCACTGAAATCAGAATTTCCGTATCTCAGAGCTGCAAGCACTACTGATAATTTGGTTACCACCCTTGGTGATCTAAACATTATTATCAGGGTATTTCAACTTAACTGTTTAAATAATCTTCAAATAAAATTTATCCTGATTAGGTACACCCACACATTCCCACAGTCTGAACACATTCCTTTATTATGATGGAAATAATCTTTTGCTAAGCAGAAACAACAGCTGCAATAAAAGAATTACAGTTCCTGTGTGTATGATAAAACAACCAAATAGGATGAACCACGGGTGAAGGAAATGGTAAAGTTAAACTTGAGATAGCAATAGATCTAATTTGGCATTTTCCCCAGTTAATAATGAGCACTTTGGAAAGGGCCAGACTTAAGTAAGGTCCATTCTGGCTGCTGGCCAAATGTTATTAAGGTATCCCAAAGACAATTGTAGCTCACTGATGCATACTGAGAAGTTGTAGTTATAAAATTACACAGATAAATTAGTAACTTGGACAAGGTGATACCTGGAGTTTTCTACATGCACTTCTTTAGCAACATCATCCCTGAAATGTCATAACATACCCAGGAAAGATGAAATCCTTTAAAAAACTTAATGTTGATAATCTCTAGGTCAAAAAGGTAAAATTGCAAACAAAAAGACTCTTGTCACTGGAACACTCATTCATTATCTGTAAAGGAAATCTCTGTCACCTTAAATAACAGTCCTGTGGTAATTTCATGGCTATTAAACTTGGGGAAATCTGGATCTAAATATATCTGAATATAAGATTTACATTTCTCAATTTTTTCTTTTTATCAGATTCTATAATAATGTCAAAAGAGGCTTCAATTCTAAACACCGCAACATAGATACAAAATCTAGAAGATGCTATATTCATGCCATAATAGGGATTCCCAAAAGATCAAATAGTATACACTGATTTGTTCAGAAGAATCCATCCTATTTCAATAGCTTTATCCATGAAATCCATGGGAAATGCATGGGAAGATGACCGATGGCAGGCCCACTAAGTGAACAAGTCTACCCCTCAGCCCTTCTGTGTGTGTGGTTGCCTTATGTCTGTTTAGAAAGGTCACAAAGAGAACCAACATTTTAGAATGAGTGAAGAGTGGCAGAGAAGAGGGCCTGATTCCCAACAATACAACGTTCTGTTTTGGAAGTGAAAATGATATCAGAATCTTCCTTCCAGAGTCTGCAGTGTAAGAATGCCTAAATGTAAACAAATACCTGTCAATGTGATCAATTAAAAACTTAATAATTAACTAAAAATGAACCAACTACTTCTCAAAGCTTGGACAGTATTAATCAGTTTGAGCCTCTATCTTCTGATATTTCTAAAGGGTTACTACTCAATGGAAAAATGAGGTGTCTCATATTTAAAATGACAATCCAGGTACATATTCTACCTCCTCCACAAGTTGTGTGAACGTCAGATAAAATAATGGATGTAGAAGCAATGGAATTCCATGGCATCACTGTGATCCGTGCTGCACTAGAGACCACTTCCGGTGAGAGTGTTCTCCTGAAGGTCCCAGAGTTTGGAAACCCAGCTACTGGTAGAACAATTGCTTAAACTTCTGAAGAAAAAAATATATGTGCATTTTGTTGTTATCATCTCATACAGAATAATAAAAAGTGAGCTGAGTACACACTTCTTCTTCCTATTATTGTATGAAGGTTTGTTTTTTAAGAAATTAGCTGCTTTGATCTTAGAAGAGGAATTCCTTTTTGCTTGATGTCCTCCAGATTTCGGATGAGATCAAATAAATGCAATTTAAATACTAAACTTGTATTAAATATAACTTTAAAAAAATCTCCTCTCCCACCCCAGTAAACTAACCGGTTTGGGCTATAGGAGGGAAAAAGGTATCTCTAACCTAAAAGACTCTCGTACTAACCTTGAATCAATGTCTGAAAATATAATTGACTCAGCAGAAGGGCTCCTGCCAAATAAAGCTGGATTAAAAATTGCCTTAGGTCAGAAACAGGAGCGCCTGCTTATGACCTACGCCGCACCACAGAGACTCAAAATATGTACGGGCACATGATAGGCTGATTCTCCTTTGAGATAAGCATCCCTACATTCCTTGGCCAAGTGCTCGCATAACTAGTAAGCAGACCACTGGGGGAGGTTCTAATGGTCTCAACTGCTGAACCTGCCCAGTCCTCCTGCACTGCATTCAGTTGACTCTCATTCATCCTTCAGTGAGCAAGTCAGACCCCCAGGGGCCAGGGGAAGGTTTCAACTCCTATACCCTTATAGCACCCTCGACGTGATGATTATATGTTGTGTGATCTTTTTTATTAATGCCATGGCTCTCCTGGACCTGATTTCCACGAGAGCAGTGACGGCACCTGCTGTCACAGTCCTTGGCATATAACAGGCACCCGAGGAACAAGGTTGGGCCTAAGGTAGGGTGAGAGAGTCCTCCCCTCTGGTAAGAGGAATTGAGAAAGTTCAGTAATCAAGTGTAGAAATCAAATGCAGTTATGTTAGAAAATAAAGATCAATGCCAAAAATTCCATGATGAATACAATATCAACATTTCAATAAAGACAGGGTCAATATGACTGATATTTCCTTTGTCTCAGGCCCTAATACAGCAGAGCATGGCATTGAAAATAAATGTTAGCATTTTAGTGTCGGAAGTTTCCTCCAAGCCGTGTAACGGGCAGCACCAGAGCAAACAACCCAACTACAAAAACAGTCTCACCAAGAAATAAGGCAGGAAGCTTGCTGTTTATACCCAGATGGCCTCAGGGACAGTAGTTTAGATTTTTTTCCCAGGATGTGTAAGAAAAGCAATGGTGTCTCTGAATCTTTTGTGAGTAAGGGATGAGAAATAACACTCAGGCATTTGTGACAATTTTACTGCTCTCTATTCTTAGATGTTCTCTCAAATTGCCTTTCAAACGTGGGGGCATAATTGCATCGCATGATCAAGTGTCTTTACCTGCTGAAGATGACAGGATGGAGGAGCTGGTGTTCCTTATTCTAAATACAGCTTGTGAGTAATTTTCCCAATTCATAAACATTTCTTAGGAGAGAACTGGGCATCTTTGAGGGGTTGAATTACTTCTTGTGACATTGAAGGGACTTTGCTAAATGTCACAGGGTTAAAGCAACTTTAAAAATGTCTACCAGCTGTTGGGACATTTGGTCTCCAGATGTTCCACCAAAAGCGTCATGTTTCACAGGGAATCATCCGGTCCTGATGGGTTCACACGACAGTATGGACACCCTGCCGCTACGCGGACTCCTCAAGGGGCTCTGCTCCGCAGGAAGCCAGCACCCCCCTGCACCAAGCCGTGTGCGTTCCACGGACTCATGGCAAATCTCAAACTCTCACACAGATCTTAGACACAACTACAAACACAGCTCTCACTTTAAAGAGCCTACCAACCACCACATCTCTCCTATAACCACTCATCCCCGAGTCTAAGTTACCAGCACCCAGTGCCGACCAACAAGAGAAATGGCCTCATGGGGACAATGCAACAGCAGGATTCGCAGAATCAATGGGCAGGGGTGAAAGGGTAGGGATTTCTAATCAGGAGGAGAAAGGGAAAGTCTTATAAAATATGCTATTATTCTATAAATTCACCCCCCACCCAAGAAAGGTGATATCCAAATATAGTAGGCAACTTTTGCCAAAAAGTGATTTTCAGAAACTAGATGAAACGCTTCGTAGCCAAACTACAAAATGCCAAGACTTAGAACATCTTTTCTTCATGATTTCTTCCTATGTCTGCTTCTTCACTCCCAGTATTATCTTAAATGGAACAATGTGTTAGTGCCCCTTGGTATTCTGGTGGGAAAGTCTAGATCAAAGAGCAGATGTGACTTACAGATGGGGCGTGGGGAAGGTTGTAGAACTTAGTATCCCCATCTCTACCATCTCAATAGCTTGTTTCATTTCCAGCTTCTTGTATAAAGAAACAATGCTTGATTTTGGCAGGTTCTTTCGTATTAGGATTTTCCGTAAATATCTGTGATCAAACTTCTTAAACCTAAAAATGAAAATCAATATTTGGAAATCTTAAATCTCTCTATATATAAGTATGTATTTTTCATAAAACAAACTACAACTTAACTTTATTCTGAAAAACACCAGGACAGTGCCAGGAATTCAGAGACTTTGCACACATTCTTTTTTTATATCATAGACTTTACACTTTTCTTTTAAATAAAGAAAGAATGGCCTACTGGCCTGAATACATTGAAAATCAACTAAACAAAAGGAAAGGATGAGTGGCAATCAGGGTAAAAAGTGTGCACGTAAGTCGTGAGCTGGGGAGGGGCGGGCCAGCTCAGCCCCAATTGTAAGAGAAGAAATGAGTGGGTTGAGGCTTTCGTACACGTCTTCCATTCTAATAGCTCATAATGGTGGCAGCTGCACTTACAGTAATACTGGCCCATTCAACCAGAACCCAACACATTTAAATGGCCCAGTAGTTACAGTAGTTTTGCCCATTATGCAGAAGATCATTTTGAATCCTGCCAATTAAGGGGATGGGAGGGAGAAGCCACGTATCTCCTGACAGTCTGAATGACGTAGCATCTGAATAGGGTCGATGCTGATGGCTGCTGACTATTGTAGCAATCCTCCCGCCCACCCATCAGGCTGAGCTGAACATACGCGTGTGCGTGTGGTGCCTCCAGAGTCAGCCATTTGTTCGGAGTAGGAATTTTCAATGCTTCCAATCATGTTACATTCAAAGAGTAATTTGTCAGCCTGCTTTAGTTTCTGGAGGGACCATAACTCCCGGGGCTGGGGGCTTATTATCTGGTGATTGTTTTCCTGGTCTGAGGGGCGGATGGGCCCTTTATCAGTCAAGTCTCCTCTGCGATTCCTTGAGTGCTGGGACCTGTGTCTGGCTCACACCAGGCCCAATCTCGCTCCAACTGGGTCAGCCCCTCGAGTCCCAGTTTGCTGCCTTTGCTCGTGTTCCTGTTTGTTCCTCCAACCACTGTCCCCACCTCCCTGACCGTCAGGATTTGTCTGACGCTGTTCACAAGGAGCTCACCTTGACCTTGTGCCGTTCCCCGCCAGTGGGTGCCGTTTCCCTCGCCCTGCTTACCAGGGGGCTTCTCCTGACGTACCCCTAGGTCATTTCCTCAGTGCCTCCCACATCGTAATTAACACCTGTCCTGACAACTTCTTCCGAGCCTCCTCTGCCCTTCCTCTTTCTTACCTGCCCCGTGGGAAAGAGAGCTTCTTAGAGTCCTGTCCTCAGTCAGCTTCCCCTTTCGCACCCCTGTGGTTCTCTCCCCTATAACCATGGATTTAGTTACCACATGTTCACTGACCACTCACAGCGTTTATCTCCTGCACCATGTTCCTCCTGAACGTGAGACCACATTCTAAAAGGGCACTGAGTATATATTTGAGACACCTTAAACAGAATCTATTATTTAGTTCTAAACATTCTTCTATAATCTATACATTTAACCATGGCATTATGTCCCTAGGCTCTCTATCTGGGGCTCTGTGGTTCCCTGAAAGCAAGGAGTTAGTTTCAAAGCCAGACCTCACTTCAGATCAAGGTTCTGTTGAACAGGTTAACTGACATCCTGGAGGTGGTTCCCTCACCTTTGAAATGAGAATGGCAGCAATAACGCAGGACAGTTAAAGCGACCACCTAAAATATAACACAGTCTCTTTGATATCACCGACATCAATTTGTTAGCAAGCCCTAGAGAGGAAACATCTACCATCTGGTTAACTCAGCTACTGCTAACTCCTACATCTTCCAAACAGCTGTGCATAAGTCCAAAACTCCTCTTTTTCATCTTCAGTAAAACTCTCCTCAGAGCCATAATTCAGAAATATGGCTATAGATTAACTCCAGGAAGAGAACGAGTTCTGAAATGTGAGAGGTGGCAGCGGGGAGGCACTTAGGCAATCCTACAGAACCACCGGGTGGGAAGGGTTCTTCAAGGTCTTCGACTGCAGCCTCCCCTAACCACGGAGGAACCTCTTCTGCAGGATCCCTGGGGCAATGCCAAACTCCCTTTGCGGATTTAGGAAGCCAGTCATTCCGTGGAAACTTGACCTTGTTTTAAACTTAATCTGACTTCTCTAATCGCCATCTCTCCATATGCTAGTTCTCTCTGAAGCAGCCTAGCCTGCCCACTGATGGTTCTCTGTTTCCCAGGCTCAGGATTCCCAGGAATTCCGCCTTTTTCTTGCATGCCATGGCTGCCGGGACCTTTGATCGCCTGGTCTCCTACACAACGGCTTCTTTCTGGCTTCATGTTCAGCTTCCGGTGTAAAGTTGTGAGTTTCCCAGGTCCCAGATTCCCCTCCTAGAAGGTGAGACCCTCCACCTCCTTACTTGTCTCTCACTTGATAGTGGCTCCACTGCCCACACACATCTTCAATTCCAGCTTTCAAGTGATCCATCAGCTGCCAAGCCAAACAAGAAAATGATTGCTGGTGAAACATTAATTCCAGAAGACACACAAAGAAAGCTAACACACTTGGGAAAACAAAGGAGGCTTTAATTTCCTGGAGCCTGTCCTCTCTTCTGTCGCTCTGTCCATGTAACTGAAACTTATAATGCCTTTCACAGTAATTTAACTTAGTTTCATGATTCAGAGACTCTGTAGATAAGTTCCTTAATAACGCACATAGCTTGCAGTGAAGATCGGGTACCTGCCATTTACTGTGAATAATATTTTTCTAAAATGATAGAGGAAAACTCACATTACTGAAGTCACCTGGATGTAAAGTCTAATGATTAACTGTCAACTTTCAATTTCATTGCAAAAGAAAAGAAAATGCTAGCATCCACTTTATAAAGTTTCTAAGAATATAATGCTATAGATATTCTATTATATAACAACATACAGCAACAAAATTTATATACCTCATTTTTTTACCCATTTCTCTTGGTATTTACATTTCGCCATCCAAGCCAATTACACCATGCTTGCTTTATCCAAAGTGTTTATAGGAATTCAGATAAAAAGCACAATCTCTTCAAAATTTATGAATTAGTCTTCAAGTACATTAAATTTGTAATCATTGAAGTTTATACCAGATTCTAAAATTTTTTTGCAAAATGGATTATTAAATTAATTCTGAAGTAATTAATGCACCTTCCACCAATAATTATAACTTTATTTGAAAAATAAATAAGAAAGGAGTAAAATATCAAAGTTTTATTCTCTCAGGTATATTTTCTAATTTTTCAAAATAGTGAACAGAGGAGATAAAGATAGAGACAAAAACCTTCAATCACGTTACAGCATTGCATATTTTAAAACACTCACTCCCTATTCCCATTGGCTGAACACTTTCAAAATGCCTTGAGAATTTTTGGTTTGGGTTTCCTGGAATTTAAATTACTTTATTTCCTCAGGTGATTTCGGCCATGAATTCAGGGATGATTTTGAAAGACTTCATCAGTTACTCCAGCATTAGAATCACGAACTCTCAGGGATGAAAGAAACCTAAAAATTATCTTGGCCAATCACCTCCTCAAAGCTTGTATCTCCTGCTCAGCACATATACCGAGCGTTCCTGATCATTGCCTGCACACGACCATTTCATCTTTAGGCGTGCCCCACAAGAAACAGTTGTCAGAATGTTCCTCATTAACTAAGGGGAAGTCTTTGTCCCTCTGTCTTCCATCCCTTAGTTCTTCCCATTGCTATTCCCTTGAGCCACACAGAATGGCTTCCCTTCAACATGTGTTGAACTTAAACAGGTAAAACCTGTGCTCAACTTCCTTTTCATCTTCATCAGAGTTGGAGGCTTTCACGAAAATTGCCACCAGGCCATGTCTGCAGAAGTAGTCGAAGTCTTTACCCCTTCCTAATTAAAAGTTCAGAAACAGCAGAGGGCCCCATGTGCCACTGGAACCAATGGTTTTAGAACAAGTACGGCAACTTGGAACATTGGTCACCATGACAGCTTTTGAGGTGTTAGCTTGCCTAGTCTAGTCCCTAATGATTATTAGCACTAATCTAGATGCTGCTATGAAGGTATTTTGTAGATATGATTAGAGTTCGTAATAGTTAACCTTAATAGTTATCCTAGATAACCTGGGTGGGCCTGGTGTGATCAGTTGAAAGACCTAAAGTGTAGAGCTGAGACTTCCCTGATGAAGAAGAAAATTCCACTTGTGCACAGTAGCTGTAGGTCAAGCTTGAGAGTTCCAATCCACCCGCCTTGGTGGCCTGTTCTATCCAAATTGGACTTGCTTAGCCTGCCCCCACATTGGGTAAGCCTACCCCTCACAACAGAGCCCTTAGTATACATCTCCTACTGCTTCTGTTTCCCTGCTGAACCCAGATAGAAACACCAGCTCAGACCAAAATGAAAGGAGACAGCATGAGAGCAGGCTGTCGGACCCTAAAGTTCTCCAGGCAAGAAATGAGCTCATTAAGCTGATGTGGTGCAAACACATGCTGCATTTCATGAGGAGAACGTGTGACTCAAGAGTATGGAGTTGAGAATCCAGAGGGTGAAGCAAAGAATCAGCAGTAATTGTTCCCAGGCCTGAAACAAAAAAGTTTTCCCTGCAGACTTGGATCTTTGCTTGGGACAGATAACCCCTTTTTTCCTTCCATTTTCCCCCTTTTTGAAAGGGAAGATCCACCTCTGTTATTCTATGACTCTCCATCTGGCATATTTTGGAAGCAGATAACTTGTTTCTTGAGTGTTGCAGGCTCAGAACTGGAAAGGAGCTGTGCCTTAGGATGGATGGTACCTGGAACCTCAACCATCCCTGGTTTACAAGTTGACATGATGAGATTTTGGACTTTTAAACATAACATTTAAATGAGATTTTGGTCTTTGAGTTAATACTACAGTGGATTGAGACCTCTGTGAGGTTAAGATAGAGTTAATGTACTTTGTACGTGGAACAAACATGAATCTTTGAGGGGCTATGATAGGCTGTGATAGGCAGAATAATGGTCCCCAAAGATGTCCACTTCCTGACCCCTAGAACCTGTGAATACATTAGTTTATATGCAAAGAAGAAATAAGATAGGAGATGGACTCAGGGTTGCTAATCAGTTCACTTTAAGGTAGAATATCCTAACATCTACATGGGCCCAGTGTAATCCTAAAGGTCTTTAACGTGGAAGAGGAATGCAGAAGAGTCAGTATCAGAATGATGCATCTGAGAAGGACCAAAGTGGCCATTGCTAACTTTGAAGATGGAAGGGATCCACAAGGAATGCCAGCAGCTCTCAGAAGCTGGAAGAGGGGAAGAAACAAATGCTTCCCTAGAACCTCCAGAAAGAAATGCAACATCTTTATTTTAGCCCAGTAAAACTCATCTTGAACTTCTGACCCCCCAGAACTATAAGATAGTAACTTTGTTTGTGTTTATGCCACTGAGTTTATGGTAATTACCTACAGCAGCAATAAGACATGATACAGTCAGTCTTTGTGGAGCTGGGAAAGAAACAGGCTATGTGCACATGTCCCATCAAAGCCCAAGTTTCTCCCATAGGTGACAAATGGGGAACATCTTATTCATTTATTAATTATAAAGAGAGAGAACTTACACGTATATGAAGCTCTTCATTGATGGATTCCTTTTTATTGGTCTTTTTAACATCCAGGTACCTGACCAGGGGCCCAATTGTAATTCCCTAGATCATAAATAACAAAATAAAGGGTTTTTTTTGAAGATTGTTATTATCAAGAACAAATCTACTAGCAAAACTATTAGGACTTCCAAGTTTTATGTCTTTGTTTTGTACTAGTTTCTACTGGATAAATGCTCCAGTGTTTACTTTAGTTCTCATTTAATTCTTCTAAATTCTACAATAAAAGTAGACATTACATCTATATATTAAAGCAGGAATTTAGTTTCATTCCTTAAAATAAACTCTTATTAGTTTGTTGAGAGATAACTCCAACTAAAATTAAAAACTCATGCTATGTGGTACTAATTGAAATTTCATTTGGAGCAATACCCAGAATAGTTACGATTCATTTGTTACCCAGGAATATATTTATAATATATTTTACTGATTAAAAGACAACATAACTAGAGGTTAAAGGACAACAAACATGATCTAAAAATATTGGGAATTTAGTTTGAGTATGGAGCCACATGTCTGAAAATCAGATAAAGTGTCTCTGTTTTGGTATTACACAAAGTTAATACATAATCCTGATAAAAACTACTCATTTCAAATATGAAAGAATTCAACCAACCTGAATAAACACAGTAAAATATATAACTACTAGAGTAGCAGTAACAAACATTTTCTTCCTGGGAAAAAGAGACAGAGGAAGCAAAAATGCAAGTGAAAAACTTCCAGCTCCTCGCACGCCACTGTAGAAGATTATGCACTGGTCCTTGTTGGAAAAGGGGAAAGTCCGAAACTGGTTACTGACATAGAAGAGAGCAAATACACCTAGAAGGGGGGAAATAAGTATTAGACCAGAGGGTTGTGGATGAGTAAAGACCCCAGGCTGTGTGCATGTGCCCTCCAAACAAGGCAATTAACTCCATCACATCCATGACTGTCTGTCCCAAACAGAGTATCTTGCAAAACTTTTCACTTTACTAGTGGTGAGGTAGTAGCGCTTCAGATGGGGAGCCTCCCAACACGTGTTCACATGTCTGTGTATTTAAAGTAATGAAATCTTGATACTTTTGAATATAAGAAACTGCATATATTTTCTCATCCATATTCATAATTTTTGCTCAGCCTTTCAAAAAGAAGTAAAGCTAAGTACATATCAATAAGTTTACTAGCTTAACTGCCCTGTAGACCCCTGGAGTATGAACCAAAAGGAACCTTAGAAATCTGTCTGCACAGTTTTGTGTTTGAGGAAGATTCTGCCCAAGGTCGAATAGCTATTTGGTAATAGTCCCAGGATTTGATTTGAGATTATAAATTCATATCACAAATTCTTTCCTCCCTTGGAGACTCAATGGACACACATACTCAGACTATATGTTTTGTGAATATTTTAATATTTTTGTGTTCTTGCTATTCTTTCCTAGATCCTAAAACCCATCCCAAATTAATTTAGACTCCATATAGTCAAGATACGTTCTCAAAATTTTACCTGACTTCTCTTTTCATTTTTATTGGCTTGAAAGTATTGATCAAAGTTACTTAAAAATGCTTCAGATATTGGTCAAAATCATTTTGAAATAAAATTACTTCTAATCAAAAGGCAACATATATATTGTAGTTCAGTACTTAATGTTCTTTCTAGTTTCATAAACATAAATATACAAGATAAATCAGCTATTAGTTAAGACATCTCATTTAAAAAATTAAGTGTATTTTATAAGGGTGAAGCTGGTTACCAATTATAGAGTTGCCTTCACCAATTAATAGTAAGCACTTTGAAAAATAAAGACTCACTTCCTGGTCCTTGGTTTTCTAACCATCAAACTCCACCCTCAACTAAAACCACCTGTATTATTTAGAGGAATGTTTTCTAACAGTACTTGCCTAACACAGAACATAATTTGTGAGATCTCACTTTTCCTGTAACAAGTGTAAATGCTTGCAGTTTATAATCTATATCTGATTTAAGGTGCAAGAGGGTAAAAATTGGCAAAGTGAAGAGCAAGGGATAAATTTACTGAGTTATATTTAAATGTGTAGATGTGAAATTTCTCTCTTCAGTTAAGAAAAACACACTCCTTGCTCCGACCTTGCTTCAGTGCAGAACCTTATCAGCCACTCATTACTTCGAACTGATTAAAGGAGCAAACAGAAAATGCTCCTCGTCTCCCTGAGATGCCTATACTCCCGGAACCAGTGAAACCAGTTCACATCACCTCACTACTTATGCTTTTACATCTCAATTACACTTATCTGTGGAATATATATATAAAAAAACAGTAAATGGAACAGCAGTAGACTCATAGACACTGAGAAGTGACTAGTGGTTACCATGGAGGAGGGATTGGGTGGGTGGGTGGGGAGGGGGGGAGAGAAAGGACCACAAGAATTCTCAGTCATGGCATAAGTTGGTCACGGGGGTAGCAGTGCAGCATGGAGAATATAGTCAATAGTTCCGTAACATCTTTCTGTGTTGACAGGTAGTCACTGCACTAGTTGGGGTGAGGATTTAATAATACAAGTGACTGTTAAACCACTGTGTTGTACACTTGAAACCAATATAAGATCGTATAGCAAAGATACTTCAATTAAAAAAAAAAAACCAGCCAACAGCAGGCAGGGGACTCTGCGGGGCCCTGCGTCGCTTACTAATGGCTCTCCAGATCAGGCAGAAGGCCAGGGTGCAGCCCACGAAGGCCCAGTTCCACTCGTGGTTCTTCCCCACGGTGGACACGCCCATGAAGATGAAGATCAGGGTCTCGCTGACGCTGCTCAGCATCTTCATGAAATACTTGATGGTCGTGTAGGATGTCTGGGACACGTTTTCTTCTACATACTTTTTCATTGTCACCGCACAGGCTGTGATTCTGCAAAAGGAACAGTCTCAGAGAGAAGCCATAGAAAAGATTTTGCCCGTCCACAGAAAAGCCTCCCTATTGGTGATGCCGCCGACACACAGATCTCTTTTTTATACAGGCAGGACGTCTTCTCCATTTTCCTCTCTGGCTGTAGATTTTCTGCAGGTTGTCTTTCTTCCTGTTCTCTCTCCCCAAGGGTTTTGCCCAAGTGGAGTTTGCTGCTGGTGAAGGTGGGCGTGGTGGGGCAGGTGGCGTTAACCAGGCACAAACCCAAAACAGGGCCGTTCTGTCTTGCCCTCCCTCCTCAAGAGCTTGGTCAGCACCACCTCTAACTCTCTACTTCACTCTGCCTTCAAACAAAACAAATCCAGCGCAGTTACCTAGAAAGTACGATTCAGTGGGGCCCCTCATTTCCTCCGCCTGGGCAATATTTCTTACAACACTTTTGATGAGAAATTTTTCACTTAAATGTTTTCTGTTCTAGAGCCACTTAGCAAATCTGGGGGTGAGGGGAGAAAAACTGTGCCCTGCCTAAGTAGTTTCGATCACTTTTAAGGTGGGGAAATGATGAATGCCTAGGAACACTAACATTTAATTAAAGTAAGTATTTCCATACAACGAAATTAAATATTTCTGCCCAGGTAGCTGGATATGGGGATAATGTCATTGTAATAACAACATAACCAGATATGGCAAGTCAGGTTGAGAAGCCTCATTCCCGGATCTATGGAAGGAAAAACATTTCAAAAACATTTTCCTTGGGAAAAAGAAATCTGGATTGCTGGTCTTATCCCATTGGCCTAGTTTCATTGCACAGTGATGGGCTCTGGAGCTGCGGTGTGGTGGAGGGAAATAGGGGGCAGAACCCGGGAACGACAGACAGTCCCTCACGGTAGTCTTCTCTGTAATTTTAATGATTTTTTTTTAAGGAAAAAAAATAACTACCGAGATGAAACTATAACCTTGATCTGCTCCCAGCCCTTCTCTGCATCCACCTTTCTAAGCACTCTAAACTGACCTTATAATTATTATGCTCTCCTAAGGCAAATCATGAGAACAGAGCAAACACAAATGCTGGAGAGAATATTTGTTTGGCAAAGGACCTGAGTCAGATTTTACCAAGTTTAAATAGCTAGAATCCCTCAACACCTTTGAGGATTAGTGTCGGAAGTCAAGCCTTTTCCAGGTGCTTGTCCACAAGAGGTGCTCCCAAATTCTCCTTTATTACTATCAGAGTTAGTCCTCGGATTGTACTCACGCCAGGATGCCGGAGAGATAGAGTGTCTCAGCAACTAAGTAGGACAAATAGCTGAACATGAAGACGATGAGTGGCTCAATCGCCGAGATATTCTGAGTGAAACGTGTGATAAATGCAGAAATGAATCCAAAAACAATGCCGAAAAATACCCCCCCGACTCCCACAACAACGAATCGGGCACATCCAGCCAAAATGTCCACAGGCTCTATGTCTTCAAATTTATGCATCTTTGTGAAGGCAATTAATATATTGTATAAGACCTAGACAAAAAGAAAAGAAAAGAAACATGAACTAGAAATGAGAAATATTTTACACACAGATTATTAACTTAGTGTCTAGTTAAAAAAAATACACACCAGTAAATTACACAATAAATATTAACATGGCTGCCTAACTTTCAAATGTATTCCAGATAAATTAAATTTATTCACTTTGGCTGAATAAGAAATGTAACACAGCTTTCAATCACTGAGCACCTACTATGTGCCAGCCTCTTTGCCAAGTTCTCTGTCAGTTTTTAATTTACTTCCCATCACTTGGAATGCACCCTTCATTATGGGCTCTGTAATGAACCATAGACACCTGTAACTAATTGCTTCTCCTTGGAGGCAAGCAGGTGCTGCACTCTCTCAGTAGGGGGTGCTGAAGGGATGCTGCAGGAGGAAGGGGCTTCTGGCAACAGAGAAGCTGGACAGCAGAGAAGCTAGCCGGGTGGCCAGACTGGAGCTGGTCTGGAGTTGCTAGGCAAATAGAAGACCACCCTTGGGAGGGCGGACAGGGAGCAGTCAGTGGTTTACAGACAGGTGGGCTGCTCAGGGGAACCCCGGGCCACAGGCTTGTTGCACAAGGGCCAATGCAGGGCTTGTTTTAGGGTGTTAAGAGGTCTGTGCACAGGTTATCATCAGGTGAAGCTGCACCGTTGCACAGGAGCCACTCTGAGGCCCTGGGGCCCTGGCGGGATCCACCAGAAGTCCTCCCCGGAGCAGCCCACCTGTCCCCCCTCCTGAGGGTGGTCTTCTCTTCGCCTAGTAACTCCAGACCAGCTCCAATCTGGCCACCCGGCTAGCTTCTCTGCTGTCCAGGAGCCCATCCACACCTTCTCCAATGAAATCTTAATCCCTTGCAAATTTGTCCCTCTTCAGGGACCTTCCCTCAGCTCTAGGGTACCACGGAGAGTTCTCATATCTCTATTCTTTTCTTATACTTTTTTATATAGCTATTTTTTATATTTTTGTATTTATTATGCAGCTATTCTTTTATTATACTTGATAATTTTGATATCAAAATCTCTCTATTTAACCTATGGGTGGTTTCTTTCTTGACCGGACTCTGCCTAATGTGATTTCCATATACACCATCTCATTACATCCTCCAAACACCTCCAGCCCATGGGATACACAATACCAATTCTCAACCTATTTCTCTACTTATTTCAATACTTCTGTGAAGTTACAGTGCTCTATTTATCACTATTTCATGTCACTTGGCAGCCCAGAACTTAGACTGAACCTCTGAAAAGTGGCAGCTACCACATGGTTAAGGAAACACATAAAACAGGTAAGGTAACATCTCTGCAGAGGATGAAGCCCTCTGAGAGTATCACCCCCAAGGAGTCCTGATAACCGGAGCGCACAACTATTGGCCTCTGTCTGTCTATACCAGGAAAAATGAAAACATCAGGGCAGGGGCAGAAGATAAAACTCAAGGAAATAAGATCAATGATTATAGTGTGTGTGGCAAATAACAATAGGAGTGCTTCAGCCCTTCAGAACAAATACACCCGATTCCGTCCCTCCCCTCACACCCTGCTCAGGCCTTACCACTGGGCATGATGATCCACTACTCTGCATCCTGCCAGACTTTCCCCATCTGGAGCCTCCTGCTTGACTGACGTCTTCACTCCCAATTTGTCTTTCCTCACTGAGTCACTGAGCGTCACTTCTGTCCTTCAGGGTGCCCTGACAGCACTTGGATACCCGCTGCAGGTGCACCCTCAGGCTTTACCAGAACTGCTTGCTGCCTTGTGTGTGTGCTGACTGGTGGCTGTGGTCCCCAGTCTGCAAACAGCTTGTAGTCCCTCTTCCCCAGCCCCCTTTCCAGCGCTGGTCCCTCTGGGGCTGCTCTGTGCACGACATCACCTTTAGGATAAACGGTCACTGGTTTCTCACAGAGAGGTTGAGAATGAATGTTCATCTACAGATGGTCTCTAGGCTAGTTTCTTTTTATGTCCACAATCATAAACGGTCAAAGTGCATTTAAAATGAAGCCCACTTCCTGTCATTTGTATTTCCTAAGGGGTGCCTCACATTTGTTTGAGTGATGCCGTTCTCTGGTGATGGAAACAGAGGCAGCAGCTGGTCTGTAAGGATGAGGATCTCTGCTCGTGGTGCCCTAGAGGCACCATGTAAATGGTTTATACACATTTTGCCATCCATTTTGTATGAAGGTCAAACAATCTTACGCATGGCATGGCTTTTGGCTTTGGAGTGTGAGTTGGCAGAGAGGGTCATTCCTAGAACCAATCAGGTGTCACCAGTCCTCATCTAGGGATGCTTCTTCGCTAAGGCCCTGTATTGATGGGGGAGAGGGGATGTGAGGAGGGTGTGCAATGGCCCCTCTGCTCACAGGTTCTTGGTCACATGCACCTCTCCAGTACAGTTTTCCCACATCGCCTTCTGTGCTAGTTTCGTAGGGCTGCTGTAACAAAGCACCACAAACTCAGATGGCTTATATCATCAGAAATTTATTCTCCCATTGTTCAGGAGGCTGGAAGTCTAGAACCAAAGTGTTGGCAGGGCCACACTCTGAAAGCGCTAAGGAAGGATCCTCCTAGTTTCTTCTTGGTTTCTGGTGGATGCGGACAATCCTTGGTGTTCCTTGGCTTATAAACATACTGCTCCAGTCTCTGCCATTATCTTCACATGGCTTTTCCCATGTGTGTATCTTCCCTGTGCCTTCACATGGCCTTCTTCTAATGACACCAGTGCCTGGATTCAGGGCTCACCTTAATCCAGTGTGAGCTTATCTTAACTAATTATATCTGCAAAGAACTATTTCCAAATAAGATCACACTTGAGGCTCCAGGTGGATGTGAATTCTTGTGGGAACACTATTCAACCCAGTACAGCTCCTATAACCAAAATCACTTTTCAATGGAAAGAACTTGTATTATAGACAAGTATATTTTAGTTGTATATCTCTCAGAACACGACTTAATTTTGAATTTCATAAGGTTCTAATCTGTGGCTTTCTCTCCAAATGGATCCATTATCTGGGACACATACTTTCAGTATTTGTATTTGTTGCTGCTTTTTAATGTAACTAGTAGTCTGTAACCACTTGGTTAGATAAGTGGATGTGGACAACAGATTATAAATGCTTGCTTCCTCTCCCAAAGAGATGTTTCTAGTGCATTTTCTGGGGAAGATGAAAAAAAGGTTGATGCAAAGTGGCTCAAGCAAGGACCACACTTACACACACAACATGATCATTTGTCAATTTCTGCTGTTAGGAAAGGGACTATCTTCAAAAAGAGAGAGACTTGCTGAAATCTCAAACCACATTTGCTTAAAAATATACATGTTGATATGCTCAGTGGGGTGGAAAAGATGGCAGCGTGAGAAGTGAGGCAGAAACCTCCTCCCCAAACCACATATAACATGAAAATACAGCAAATACAACTAATCCTGAAGAGGGACCAGAAAGAAGACTGCAACAGATGGCCTGCATCTGGGGAAAAGAGAAGACCTCACAGGAAAGGTAAAGTAGCGAAGCTGCAATCAAGCAGGACCCAAGCCCTTCCCCCCACTCAGCTCACCAGCAAGAGGAAGACAAACTGAGCAGGGAGGGAGTAGAAACCAAGGACTGCTAAACATCCACCCCTAGAGATCTGCTTCATGAGCACAAACCCACATTACATAGTGCTCTGGAGATTAGTGGGATTGGAAAGCAAAGACAGGCAGAATACTCAGAGAGACTGAAAACAGGTACCCACAAATGGCCACTCTGGGACAAAAGAAAGGTGGGTACTTTGAAAGACTTCCCAACAGCAAGAGGAATGCTAAAGGGGAAAAGATTACACAGAGATTGCTGCTCAGGAGAAAGGACAGGTGGACAAAATCGTCCAGGCACACTCGGCCCAGCAGGTTGGGAGCTTTCAGGAGCTTCAGGCCCTCCATCCCCCTGGCTGACAATGCAGTGCCAAGGCCTCCCACTGTGATATGCAGTCTATTGCTCCTTCCTCCTGGCAGGGACCAAGTTCACAAACCTTCTGCCCCTGCCACCAAGCCAGGCAGCAAGAGGGTAACCCCATCAACAGCAGCTACAAGGGTGTAACACAGAGGTTCCTCCCTGCACACTTGGCCCACTGACCCTGGCAGACACTGCAGCTGGGAAGCAGGAAAGAGCTCTTTCCTCCTGGTAGGCACCAGCATTGCTTACCTGAAACCCCTGCCATTGTTCCAGGAGCTGGGCAGCTCCAGAGAGTAGAGCTTCTGGACACGAGAGGGAGCTGCCTACACAAAGTTATTATTCCATAGTAATCATTAGAAATATGAAACGGTAAAAGAATTTTGTACAAAATCCCTCAAACACCAGAAGGAGGGCTAAGTGAAACTGAAATCACAAATATTCTTGATAAATATTTCAAAATAAAAATCATAAACATGCTCAGAGAGCTACAGAAAAATATCCAAGTTCTCAGAGAGGATGTCAAAAAAGAGATAGAAACTTTAAAAAATACAGTATCTGAAAAGAAACATACAATGGAGGGATTTAAAAGCAGATCAGATGAGGTAGTGGAGACAGTAAATGAAACAAAAATTAGAGAACGGAATAAAAGATGATGAGGCACAGAGAGAAAAAAGGATCTCTAGGAATGAAAGAATAATAAGATAACTGTGTGACCAACCCAAATGGAACAATATTTGCATTATAAGGGTACCAGAAGAAGAGAGAGAAAAAGGGTTAGAGAGTCTCTTTGAGGAAATTATGGCTGAAAACTTCCCCATTCTGGGGAAGGAAATAGTCTCTCAGGCCATCGAAATGCAGAGATCTCCCAACACAAGGCACCCAAGGAATACAATACCAAGATATAAAATAATTAAAATGTCAAAGATCAAGGACAAGGACAGAGTATTAAAAGCAGTCAGAGAGAGAAAAAAGATCACATACAAAGGAAAACCCATCTCCACCCAAAAGCAACAGGATACACATTCTTCTCAAGTGCACATGGAATATTTTCCAGAAGAGATCACATGCTAGGCCACAAAAAGAGTCTTAGTAAATTCAGAAAGATTGAAATTATACCAACCAGCTTCTCAGACCACAAAGGTATCATCAGACTTCTCAGCAGAAACCTTACAGGCCAGAAGGGAGTGGCATGATATATTTAATGCATTAAAACAGAAGGGCCTCCAACGAAGAATACTCTACCCAGTAAGATTATCATTTACATTTGAAGCAGGGATTAAACAACTTCCAGATAAGCAAAAGTTGAGGGAATATACCTCCACAAACCGTCTCTATAGTGTATTTTAAAGGGACCGCTATATATGGAAGTGCTCCTAAAGCTAAAAAGCTATAATCAAAGAAAATAAAACCACAGTGAAGGAATTAGACCAATTAAATACTAAGAAAATCCAAAACTAAATCAACTACCTGCAAAGTCAGTCGAGGGATACACCAAGAGTACAGAATATGACACCTAATTTATAAAGAGTGGAGGAGGAAAAAAAAGAAGGGAGAAGAAATGCTTTGATTGTGTTTAAAATACCATGAGAGGCAAGTTAAGTTAGACTGTTAGACAGTAAAGAAGCTACCCTTGAACGTTTGGTAACCACGAATCTAAAGCCAGCAATGGCAATAAGTACATATCTATCAATAATCACCCTAAATGTAAATGGATTGAATGCACCAATCAAAAGACATAGAGTTACACAATGGTTAAAAAAGAAGACCAATCTATATCCTGCCTACAAGAGACTCACTTCAAACCCAAAGGCATACACAGACTAAAACTGAAGGGATGGAAAAAGATATTTCATGAAAATAATAGGGAGAAAAAAGCAGGAGTTGTAGTATTTGTATTAAAAAAAAAGCTTCAAAACAAAGAAAGTAACAAGAGATAAAAGGACATTATATAACAATAAAGGGGTCAGTCCAACAATAGGATATAATCATTATAAATATCTATGCACACAACATAGGAGCACCTAAATATGTACAAATACTAACAGAATTAAAGGGGGAAATAGAATGCAATGCATTCATTTAGGAGACTTGAACACACCACTCACTCCAAAGGACAGATCAACCAGACAGAAAATAAGTAAGAACACAGAGGCACTGAACAACACACTAGAACAGATGGACCTAACAGACATCTACAGAACTCTCCACCCAAAAGCAACAGGATACACATTCTTCTCAAGTGCACATGGAACATTTTCCAGAAGAGATCACATGGTAGGGCACAAAAAGAGTCTTAGTAAATTCAGAAGGATAGAAATTATACCAGCCAGCTTCTCAGACCACAAAGGTATGAAACTAGAAATAAATCATGCAAAGAAAACAGAAAGCCCACAAATACATGGAGGCTTAACAACATGCTCCTAAATAATCAATGGATCAATGACCAAATAAAAACAGAGGCCAAGCAATATATGGAGATAGATGAAAAAAATAACTCAACATCCCAAAATCTGTGGGATGCAGTGAAGGCTGTTCTAAGAGGAAAGTACACTGTAATACAGGCTTACTTCAAAAAAGAAGAACAATCCCAAATAAACAGTCTAAACTCACAGTTAATGAAACCAGAAAAAGAAGAACAAATGTGGCCCAAAGTCAATAGAAGGAGGGACATAATAAAGATCAGAGCAGAAATAAATAAAATTGAGGATAATAAAACAATAGAAAGAATCAATGAGAGCAGGAGCTTATTCTTTGAGAAAATAAACAAAATAGAAAAACCCCTAGCAAGACTTATAAAGAAAAAAAGAGTCTACACACACATAAACAGAATCAGAAATGAGAAAGGAAAAATCACTATGGATATCAGAGAAATACAAAGGATTATTAGAGAATACTATGAAAAATTATATGCAAACAAATTGGATAACCTAGAAGAAAGGACAACTTTCTAGAAAAATACAACCTTTCAATACTGACCCAGTAAGAAACAAAATCTGAACAAACCAATTACCAGCAATGAAATTGAAATACTAAAAAAACTACCTAAGAACAAAATCCCTGGAACAGACGGCTTCACTGCTGAATTTAATCAAGCATTTAGAGAAGACCTAATATCCACCCTCTTTAAAGTTTTCCAAAAATTAGAAGAGGAGGGAATACTTCCAATCTCATTATATGAGGCCAGCATCACTCTAATACCAAAACCTGGCAAAGACACGACAAAAAAAGAAAATTACCGACCAATATCCCTGATTAACATAGATGCAAAAATATTCAACAATCTATGATTGGTACAATATTCAAAAATCCATCAACATCATCCACCACATCAACAAAAAGAAGGACAAAAACCACATGATCATCTCCATAGATGCTGAAAAAGCATTCGACAAAATTCAACATCAATTCATGATAAAAACTTTTAACAGAATGAGTATAGAGGGCAAGTACCTCAACATAATAAAGGCTATATAAGGCCAACCCACAGCCAACATCATACTTGTCAGCTAAAAGCTAAAAGCTTTTCCTCTAAGATTGAGAACAAGACAAGGATGCCCACTCTCCCCACTTTTATTCATTCAACATAATACTGGAGGTCCTAGCCATGGCAATCAGACAACACAAAGAAATAGAAGGCATCCAGATTGGTAAGGAAGAAGCTAAACTGTCACTGTTTGCAGATGACATAATATTGTACATAAAAAACCCTAAAAATTTCACCCCAAAACTACTAGAACTAATAACTGAATTCAGCAAAGTTGTAGGATACAAAATTAATACACACAGATCTGTTGCTTTCTTATATACAATGATGAACTAGCAGAAAGAGAAATCAGGAAAACAATACCATTCACAAATGCATCAAAAAGAATAAAATACCTAGGAGTAAACCTAACCAAGGAGGTGAAAGATCTATACCCTGCAAACTGCAAGACACTCATGAGAGACATTAAAGAAGACACCAATAAATGGAAATACATCCCATACTCATGGATAGGAAAAATGAATATTGTCAAAATGGCCATCCTGCCTAAAGCAATCTACAGAGTCAATGCAATCCCTATTAAAATACCAAGAGCATTCTTGAATGAACTAGACCAAATAGTTCTGAAATTCATATGAAACCACAAAAAAACCCCAAACAGCCAAAGCAACCCTGAGAAAGAAGAATAAAGCTGGGGGAATTATGCTCTCCAACTTCAAGCTCTACTACAAAGACACAGTAATCAAGACAATTTGGAACTGGCACAAGAACAGACTCATAATCAATGGAACAGAATAGGGAGCCCAGATATAAACCCAAGCATATATGGTCAATTAATATACGATTAAGGAGCCATGGATATACAATGGGGAAATGACAGCCTCTTCAACAGCTGGTGTTGGAAAAACTGTACAGCTACATGTAAGAAATGAAACTGTATTATTGTCTAACTCCATACACAAAAGTAAACTTAAAATGGATCAAAGACCTGAATTTAAGTCATGAAACCATAACACTCTTAGAAGAAAACATTGGCAAAAATCTCTTGAATTTAAACATGAGCAACTTTTTCATGAATACATCTACTCTGGCAAGGAAAACAAAAGCAAATATGAAAAAATGAGACTACATCAAACTAAAAAGCTTCTCTACTGCAAAGAACACCATCAGCAGAACAAAAGGCATCCTATGGTATGGGAGAATATATTCATAAATGAAATATCCAATAAGGGATGAATATCCAAAATACATAAACAGCTCACATACCTCAATACCCTAACAAAAAATAACCTGGTGGAGGATCTGAACAGACACTTCTCCAAAGAAGAAATTCATATGGCCAACAGGCACATGAAAAGATGCTCTGCATCGCTAATTATCAGGGAAATGCAAATTAAAACTACAATGAGATATGGCTTTACACCAGTTAGGACAGCTAACATCCAAAAGCCAGGGAACAACAAATGCTTGCGAGGATGTGGAGAAAAGGGAACCCGCCTACACTGTTGTTGGGAATGTAAATTAGTTCAACCATTGTGGAAAACTATATGGAGAATCCTCAAAACACTAAAAATAGAAACGCCATATCGCCCAGGAATTCCACTCCTAGGAATTTACCCAAAGAAAACAAGATCCCAGATTCAAAGAGACATATGCACCCCTATGTTTATCACAGCACTATTTACAATAGCCAAGATTTGGAAGCAACCTAAATGTCCATCAGTGGATGAATGGATAAAGAAGAGGTGGTACATATACACAATGGAATATTATTCAGCCATAAGAAGAAAACAAATCCTACCATTTGCAACAACATGGATGGAGCTAGAGGGTATTATGCTCAGTGAAATAAGCCAGGCGGAGAAAGACAAGTATCAGATGATTTCACTCATTTGTGGAGTATAACCACAAAGCAGAACTGAAGGAACAAAACAGCAGCAGACTCTCAGTTTCCAAGAAGGAGATTAGCCATTATCAGAGGTAAGGGGGTGGAGTGTGGGAGAAGGAGATTAATGGGCATTATGATCAGCACACAAAATATAGCGGGGGGGGGGGGGGGCACGGGACGGCAGTAGAACACAGAGAAGACAAGTAGTGATTCTATAGCATCTTACAACGCTGATGGACATTGACTGCACTGGGGTGTCAGGGGAGACTTGATAATATGAATGAATGTCCTAACTACAATGTTGCTCATGTGAAACCTTCATAAGATTGTTTATCGACAAAACCTTAATAAAATAAAAAAAACGAGTACACATGCTGATGTGCAGAATTTTAGAAAATGTAAGAAAATGTAAAGTGAAACTCCTACAAATGCCCCACAATCCCTCCCAAAGAAAGCCACTCTATTAAATATATATATGTGTATATATAAATACTTATTTTCCAATCCTGCTTGTCTGTCTAGGTATATCATCATCATCTGTCATCTATCTATATATCTGTCTTTTTGTATATTTATCAGTATCTACCTACCTGTTGCCTACCTATCTACCTGGCATTCACCATCTACCTGTCTCTCTGTGGCAGTGAGGATCCCTCAGGTCTCTGACTGCTGGGAACAGAAGCAAGTGGACAGCTGCTACACCCTGAGCCCCGCTGGCTGTTCTCGGCCAAGGACATGGTGCGGCAGAGCACTAAGGCAGTCCCATTCTGGAAGGTGCGAGACTCTTGATGGCTTCATGAATTGTCTTAGAAGTGCAGTGAAAGAGTCCTACCCGGTTTCCCTCCATCCCCCCCTGCCTTGCCTGCACTCATTCTGCAAGGTGGTCCAGGGCTCTCCCCTGTCTCTGAGCTCCCTTCCCATTTTCTCAGAGGAATTTCCCTTATAAATCTTTTGCTCAACTAATGCCCTCTGAGTGTGTGATACATGGGAGACCTGAACAATATCTATTAACTTTTCTGTGTATCGATCATGTTTTATAAAAGTGTAGTAATACTGGCCTATTTAAGCCAAGTGAAGCCATATTCCAAGAAAAATCTTAGTTATAGGTTTGAAAGAAAATTGTGACTTAGGGTTTCAAAGTGAATCCAAAAGAATCTTACTGATGTATCCCAACTCAGTGAGTTTGTTTAGTCCAATTTCACCTTCTGTCTCACCTCAGAGCAATCCTCATATGAGTTTTAGAAGATCTGGGTGTTGCACGTCTGGAATTATACTTACACTGCAGGGAGTGAAGCCAAGATGATGAGCCAGACACTTCCACAAGGCCCACAAGAGGCAGGTTTGAATGAGTTAAACTGAACCTGGGAGTGTATTTGACTATCAAACCTCAGGGAATATGACTGACACTCAGAGATTTGCATGGTGTTGCCACAAACTCTTTAGCAGAGCTCTCTGGGTTGTAAGAAGCTACCCAGTCTGTCCAAAGGCCGGGGAAAGTCAACTGGGCCAGACCGGTTCCTGGACACCAGTGTGCCCTGCCAGGAAGATGTCATGGCCATTTCAGAAGCTAAAGCAGTGCCTATAATTAAGAAGACTACATTTACGGACACATTCCATGTGACTACATGAGAAACAATTCTTATTTTTCAAATTACCTGGATCTGGATGTCATTACAGTCATAAAAGATTTTCTCTGGACTCGTTCAGATCACAGTCTCATGTGTGTGTAGTTTTCACACATTGGAGGGGAAAACTCGGCCAATGCTAAATCTCAAGCATGTCCACGGCACCAGCGGAAAACAAGGTGGGATTCATCCGCCTCGCTCAGTGTGGAGGTGCGAAGTTGTGATACAATAAAAAACTATATATTGTGTCTTTGTACCTGGTACCTGGAATGGAGTTCCTAAAAACCTTGTCATCTCCTGAGTAGTTGGAGTAAGAGGAGTGGTTTGTTATTCCTAATGATGTCTTTTTAACCACAGCTGAGCTCATGCTAATGAAATGACTCTTGCCTGGGTCCCAGAGAGCTGCAGGGGTCAGGTTGGATACCAGAGGAACCAACCATATGATGTGATGGCTCATAACTTTCATCCCCACCCTCCGACCTCCAGGAAGAAGAAAGGGGCTAGAGATTGAGTTCCATCACCAGTGGCCAATGACTTAACCAATCATGCCTACATAATGGAACTTCCAGAAAAAACTACACAATAGGGCTCAGAAAGATTCCAGGTTAGTGCTGGAAGGGCGGCAGGCCTGAAGGGGGCATGGAAGCGCTGAACCTCCTCCCCCATAACTTGTCCTATGCTTTCATCTGGCTGCTTCTGAGTTGCATCCTTTATGATACACTGTAATAGAAAGTAAGCTGCTTTCCTGAGTTCTGTGAGCTATTTAGTAAATTATCAAACCTGAGGCGGGGCTAGTGGGAACCCCCAATGTTACAGCCACTCAGTCAGAAGGATGGATGATCCAGATTTGTGACTGGTGTCTGAGGTGGGGGCAGTCTGGTGGGACTGAGCCCTTGGTTAACCTGTGGGGTCTGTGCTAATTTCAGGCAGTTAGTGTCAGAATAGAGTTAAATTGCAGGGCACCAAGTTGGTGTCTGGAGAGGTAGAGAATTGGTTGCTATGGGAAAAAAAAACACCCACAGATTTTTGGTGTCAGAAGTGGTGTAAAAACTTCACAGTTCAGACGTGCCTCAGCAAATGGTCCTGTTACCTTAACAAGATCACCAGGTCTCGCAAGACCATAATGGCAGCCTTTTAACAGATGCCACTGTAAGAGTTTGCAAAGCCCTTTTAGCACACAGAATAATGACCAAAGACACCAGCCCTCCAAACCAGAATTAGCAGAGGTGGAATGTTGATTTTAAATATGCTGATTTTTTTCTATCAGCCTTTTTGAAGAATAACTTATAGCTTTAAATGCTTACAACTGAAGAGTTGAAGGGTCTAAAATCAATAACATAAGGTTCTCCTTGAAGAAACTAGAAGAAGCAAAACAAGTAATTAGGAAAGCAGTTGTAAAAATAGTAATATGTTATAAAAAAAATTAATAAGTTACAAAAGATAAGATACCTTATCTGTATCTTAAAGAAGAAATGCTTATTCTCCATAAAACCTTTAAAAAATAGAAGAGGAGTTGAGTTCTGGTCAACAGTTCGGTTGGAACTAAATTTGCATCTGAAGTGGGTAGGGAGCCGACTTGTAGGACTAGGTGCGCATGCATGGAGAAATATTGTGAGACATCAAGAGATGGTGAGGGGTCATAAAGAAGTATAGGTTATGAGCCCCAAAAACTGAAAATAAAAATTAAAGAGTAGGGGAAATACAATTGAATAGTGGGAGCTACCTGTGGTGGAACCAAACAGATCTATAGAGAAAAGCAGGTTTAAGCGACCAACCCAGCTGCGTCCCTGGTGGGGCTGCAGAGTGATGCTCTGAGAGTGATTAGCGCCGTTTGCTCACTATTTCTTTTCCTTCT
The DNA here is from genome assembly GCA_029783875.1 of Phataginus tricuspis. NCBI lineage: Eukaryota > Metazoa > Chordata > Mammalia > Pholidota > Manidae > Phataginus > Phataginus tricuspis. Next base: position 18,549,808 of record JAQQAC010002629.1, on the reverse strand, counting down.
AGGCACCTGGCAGGACTGCACGTCCAGCTCCACCAAGTGATGACACCTGGCCAAGTTTTGAATTTGAAAGGCTTTGAACAGAAATGATACACATCATTTACAGGATGGGGCATTTTTTTTTTTTGCAGAGGTTACCACTAACCAATTCCCTTTCATTTAAGAAAATTCTAATATTGTAGAGAGTTACTGTGAAGAATAAACACACACTGACTCCATGCTATATGTAATATGCCTCTGAGCCTCATTCCATGTTTTGGAATTCTCAGTTTGCAAGCTGCCTTTTTTGGTTTACGCACAGTAAACTTTTACTAAATACTTCTTCCGTAATTCACTGATTTACTATTCTGCTTTTTCTTAGCTTTTGACACCTCTGAAATCCCTGATGCTAGCATGCTTCTAGTTACATACGGCCTTTGTGAGATCCATTGTAAAGCACATCCAATCCTGAAGTCTTGAGGTGTCTTCTATGGGCTGAGCTGTGTTCCCCCAAATTCATATGGTGAAGGCTTAACCTCCAGGACTCAGACTGTGACTGCTTTTGGAGATACGATCCGTAAAGAGGTAACTAAGATTAAATGAGACCATTATGGTGGTGCCCTAATCCAGTGGGGCTGGTGTCCTTGTAAAGGAAGGAAGAAACACAAGGACTACACACAGAGGAAAGGCCGTTGCGAGGACACAGTAAGAAGACAGAGGGCTGCAAACCAGAAAGAGGAGTCTCACCAGAAACCAATCGGCCAGCACCCTGATGTCCCCAGTCTGGGGACTCTGTTACGGCAGCCCTGGTGGATAACACAGGATCTACGTATTCCTGATGGCCTCATATCTTTTTTTATCAATCCTCATTATTTGAGCTTGCCATAAACTCAGTTCCTTAAAACAAGAAGCCTAAGTAATTTCTGACTCTACAACCATGTAAAGAGCTTTGCAAGTTAGTCATAACACAGTCAAATAAAAATGATCTTGACTGTATGTCCGATGCTGGAAAGGTACACAGAATATCATAAAGAACTGTGTCCATCAACTTTACACAGGAAATTAAATAATGAATCCATTTAATTTTCTGTTTTGTCTGAAGGAGCATTTACATATCACCCTCTGTGATAAAGCAGTTCCTTCACCACCACTTGCTCTGACTGGTAAAAGAAATCAGCTAAGAAAACCAGAGATTGCATCGCAGGCACCACAAAACAATAGCAAAGACAGAAGGCAGGAAGCTTTTACCTCACTCCTAAAGGAAGGAGAAAGATCCACTGCTTAGAACAAGAGACTGAACATGGGATTTACTAACTCCCCGAGAGCTGATATCCCTGAACGTTGGCTGCTTACAACGTCAGAGATCAGAGATCAGAAAAATGACTTTGAGCAGAAAATTTAGTAAAGAGGAGAGAAGTGTGAACAGCAAGATTTTATTGATTCAGAGCATAACAAAGATGTTCCTTTAAGGAGCTCCTTTTCAATTAAAAATGTCTGAAAATTCTTCAGAGCTTGGAGATGGTAGGGTGGACTACTGTCCTATCTCAGAGCTACAGTCACCCCCTCCTCCCCATGGCTCCCAGAAGGGCTCTTTGGGTCTGCAGCCACTCCCATCGTCCTAGCGTGGTTTGAGCATGCCATCCCATCCTCTCAGCCAGTGGGGTCCGTGACTATCTTTCCCTCGCACTCTTGACTCCTGTTTCTAAAACTATTGAAAAATTCTTTTCAGTGTCTTATAGGTGTCTCAAGCTCAACAGTTCAAAACTAACCTAATAGTAACCAAGCACCCCCTCCAACACGTCTTCCTCATTCACGATTCTGTCCACGGAACTGTCCCAGTCTAGTATCCCTGAGTCTCTACAATCTTTCCCCTTACTCACTTCCCACTCTGACTTGGAGCAAATGCCATAGGACTTTTTTTATCAGTACACCTATAGGACAGAAGAAGTAATTAAAGGCTATTTAACCTTTTTAACCATAAAAGCAAACATCAGTTGTGACCAGTAGATTTAAATTCACTGAAGACCAGTTTGGTAATTGCTTCTTCTGAGAAGGTCACCCTGGCCTAGTGGAAAGCACAGTTTCTGACAGAAAGCAGCTGCACTTCGTAGTTTTTTTAAGGAATGAATGAAGGGAAATTAAACATGTGAATAATTTAGACTCAGGGGAACTCTGGCTCAATCAAACAGGACTGAACTTTCAACTCTAAAAAATAAAGGAGCTGGGTTTCATGATCTCTGTTTTCTCCCTTTCTGTTACTCTAATGTTCACTGACGACCAAAGCTGGTCCTGGGTGGCAAGGAGTGTCATGCAGGTAATCACAGCCCAGAGCTACAGTCCACGGCTTCATCTCTGACCCACGGCCTGGATATAAAGTCACAGAGCGGGTCTGCCCAACAGGCTCTGCTGGACGCTGTCCATTTTACATAAGGAAGCCATCGGGGAACTATTTGTCAACCAGCTCATGGGGCTTTTCACACGATATAAAGCATTTATTTATTTAGTCCATACGGCAGCCTGACACACCCTTGAGAATGTACCTACGCATGCCGTTGGGGGGGGGTGAGATCTGTTGAAAACCACTGGCCTAGAAACTCTGTGTTTGGAGTTCTAGACTTTTCTCCCAAGTCTGTGATTTCAATCCATGGGTTATGTAATCTCTGGGAAATCTCTACGGCATAAAAGGGCTTTAAGAAAATACAGAAGCATAGGTAGGCCTGCGGTCGCAGAGTAAGAATAACTTACAAATGAAAAGAAGTACAATGTCCATAGCCTGTGGCTCCCCGGGGCAGACAACGCTGTCCGCTTCTGCCTCCTGGGCCCTGAGCACGGCTGGTGTGCAGGGTGTCGTTGGCCCCAGTTTTGAGAGAAACGCTTCCATGTACTTTTTTGCCATCATGCTGGTTATTCCCTAGAGATTTAAAGAGTTTGTTTTTGTCCCTAAGTGTTTCTTTTCTAAAGCCATTTCCATAGCTGCTCAACCCCACCTCCTGTCAAAGGAAGACAACTTGATCCCAGTGGGGTTTTGATCTTTCTTCCTGAACTTGTGAACTGGGATGTGTTCTAACCACCCCACCTGTAAGCCCCTCACAGCATAGGCAGTTAAAATCCAATGCGCACAATTCAAACTTCAATCAACTTGTTTCTTCAGCCAGAAGAAAACGAAGCAAACAAGTGTTTATGAACCAAATTTGAGGAATTTCAATGAAATAAAGGTTGAGGTGTCCCTCTCTGATCCTGCATGGCTTAAGTATGGCTCTGGATAATGAACACGCACCTAAAACACAGACATCTCAGGCTGCTGCTTAATGGGAGTCGCCAGCTTAGAGCCCAGACATGAGGGACATAAAGGTGTCCAGTCAGGAGAGTTCAGGAGTCAGAGTTGCGTCCTCCACATTGGTGAACCTCCAAGCCCTCCGACATCCTTGTTTATTGGGGTCAACCGAGGGCCGCCCCTGCCCCTCTCTTCTCCCAGCTCCTCCCACCTCCCCAGCCTGGTCCAAGAATCATCCCGAGTTCTTTGTGCATGTTGTACCACACACACACTCACACCCCGCAGGCCCCAGGGGCTAGCACCCTACCTCACTGCCAGTGGCAGGTGTAGGCCGGGATGACACTCATCAGGCAAACCTCCAAGCGTTTGGATGAGAGAGCATGTCTGGGGGAAAATGCCCGGTCCTGGGCCGGGGGGGCGCCAGACACTGCCCTCCACCCAAGCGAGGTCAGAAGCAGCCCTGGGGAGATGTTCATGGCTCAGATGCACTTGCTGGGCCCCTGCAGGGGGGAAGGTCCATCCCCAAGAACCTGAAGCCACCAACCAAGGCTGCATGGTCCTGTGGGCGTGAGTTTAAGCCTTATCCCCATTTGCATGCTGACAGACACCAAACAGAGGGCCTCTCCTGGGTGGAACCTCCTCTCAAATATGAGAAGGGGGAAGGTACATTTACTCACCATCTCTGTGTGCCAGACATCCATGTGTCTTATTTCACATGCTCCTCAAAACCACCCTCTGAGGTCAGATGAACTATTCCCCATTTTGCACATGGGGAAACTGAGGCACAATAGGATTGAGCCACTTGCTCAAGATCACACAACTTGTAAAGTTCATGCCTCCCCCAACCCAGACGCTGAGCTCCTTACATTCTGGGCCAGAGGAAACAGTTACTTGTACAGGCATCTGGAGCCTCTTGCCTCCTACCCTAGGAGTCTGAGTGAAAGGAAAGGGAACAGGAGATTCAAAGAGGACAAGAGAAAGCTGCCTGCCCCTCCCCATGAGGGGTCTGTTCAGGTTTGTGCATGGCCATCCCCTCGGAACATCTGGGACTGCAGAGTCCAGACAGATGGACAACACGGTGTGGTATTCCTTAGGATTCAAGGACAGCTCTTGGCTCAGAGGTGCTCAGGTAGGTGGACTTCTACTGATAACACCAATCCTGACACCAGTTCCCGTGTGTGTGTGTTTTTTCTCACACCACCAAGCCATTAACTCAATTCTGATGCCATCTACCGACAGACGGTATCACATCCCACAGGTTTTAAGGGCTGAGATCCACAAGACATCCCCCAGCCAACTCCACACTTTAAGATGCCAGACCTGGGCTTCTGACTACCTGGCTGCAGATTGCAGGTCCCAGGGACCCTCTCTTTGCATTAAGTTAACTTGCCAGGGTGGCTCACAAAACTCAGAAATATTTCCCTTAGTAGATTACTGGTTTGTTATAAAAGATACAACTCGGGAACAGCCAGACAGAAGAGGTGCATAGGGCCAGGGGTGGGGAAAGGGCACAGAGCTCCCAGGCTCTCTCCGAGCTAACACTCTCCCCAAATCTGCACGTGGTCATCACCCTAGAAGCTCTGTAAACACAGCCCTTTCGGGGTTTTGTGGAAGCTTCATTATGTAAGCATGGTTGATCCACTCCCTGCTATTGGAGACGCTATCCCCAGTCCCCCTGCCGTCCTCAGAAATCAAGGGGTGGGACTGGAAGTTCCAACTGTTCCTGGTTGGTTCCCCTGGTGCTTTCCAAATGTTGCCTTACAGAAGGTATAATAGAAGACACCTTTATTGCGCTCATCGCTCAGGAAATTCCAAGGGTATTGGGAGCTCTGTGCCCTGAGTGGCATGAAGCCCAAAGTATATATTCATCATAAATCCTAATATCACAAACACCAAACACTCTGTTCTCACACTGTGCCAGGTGCCATTTTAAATGCTTATGTGTATCAACTCACTTTATAATTCTCATGCAATCTGATCTCTATTTTACAGAAAGGAAACTGAGTCCCAGAGCGGTCAAGTACCTCACCCAAAGTCACACAATTTGCAAGTAATAGAACCAGGACTTGCACTAAGGCCCATGACCTCGCTGGCCAGGCTCTCGGTCACACTGGCTGCCTCTCGAATGGGATGTTCCAGGAGCTAGGACCCCTTTGAGACAGGCAGATATAAACCAGAGAGAATCATGGAGGAACACACCCTGAGTGAACTTTAAAAAGATCTTTCCCAGATCCAGGGCAGCCACTCCCATCGTCCTAGCGTGGTTTGAGCATGCCAGCCCATCCTCTCAGCCAGTGGGATCCGTGACTCTCTCTCCACCACTGAGTGATCACCTGATGGGACGCAGGCACGCAGGTCACCTCCACGTGCCCGGGCTGCGGCGGTACCCGTGCAGGCGGGAGGGGCCCTGACACTCTCCTCTCCCGCCACACCTGCCCCGGTCCTCCAGCCTCCAGCATTTAGGCTCAGGGAGCGGTTCTAAAGTTCAGTGGAGGCAGTTTGTCCGAAGGAGGACTCCCCAGTTGACGCACATCTTCCCTGACAACTCCGGATGCAACAGAATGTCATTCATGGGACTTGGGGAAGGAGGGCTGTGGCCACCAGGCTGGGGCTGGGGCTGCAGGTCACCCAGGCAAGGACAGCCTCTCCTAGTCCCCATCACCCCCTCCCTTGTTCATTTATTCCCTCTTCAGGAAGCAATCCATTTCAGCATTACAGCCATTTATTTACTCAACACCCCCTGCCATGCTCAAGGGTACATGATGAGTGGCAGGGGTGCTAGGAGAGGAATCACCAGGGTGAACAGGCAGCCGGTGAGCACAGTTAGGCTGATCAAGGGGTGGAACGATGAGATGAGAAGAGGGCATAGGAATTCTAGCATAAAGGATCAGAAAATTTAGGATGTCACGCCAGCAATGAAAATGCATATTAAGCAGAAGCAAACTGTATGCAAGATACAGGTCTCTGCTGAGAAGCTGCTACTATTGACTGCTGGCTGGGAAAAGCGGCGGGAGGACAACTTTTCACTCTATCTTTTGGATATTGAGTCACATAGAATAAACTGTATTCAATAAATAATTTCTCTGGCAGTCTGTATATTTATAACAAAAACAGCAATGAAGAAATGTAAGCACATGGAGATCGGGTCACTCACCTGAGAGGCTCAAAAGACAAGAAGAGCCGGTGTAGAGATGTGAGCCCAGACATCTGTGCCAGGGGCCTCTGCTCTCGACCCTACATACCGTCCCCTCACTAAAAGGGGACTGCAATCCCCACAGCATTGGGCTGTTATGAAGCTCAAAAAAGGAAAAATACATGAGCAGCCATCTAGGAGACTGCCCCGCCTTCTGTGTGCAGACACTGCAGGCTGCCTCCCACGCTCCCAGGCCTGCACTCGCTCTAGTCCTGGAGTCCAGCAGCAGGAAGATGCCAGGTGGAGCTATCACTAGGGGAAAGAGGAAGAGCCAGAGGAGGGAGAGAGGCAGGGTCCAGATGGAGCAGCAGTTAGGAGCAGAGATGCTCTGGAGCTGGGCCACGAGGGGTCCGACCTCAGTCCTGGTCACCAGCCCTCCTGGACCTCTCAGAGGAGTTGGAGGGCCAGATGGTGGCGAGAGATGGGAGGCGACAGAAACCTTGGTGGTATCTCCTTGTTGCTTATTAAGCACATAGACCCAGGAAAACCAGGGAGGGTTACTGATATAAGAACAATCTGCCTATAATAAATGACATGGTGTCATATTTAAAACTGACTGCCAATTAAGAGAAAGCCAGCCACCATGCTGTCCCCATGAGTTGGTATGACATAAAAATAACAGCCAGTGAAAAAAACTGCAACAGCCCGCATGCACTGAGTACCCGCTACAGGCTTAATACTCACTGTCCGAAAAGCCTAATGTGAATTTTCCACTGATCTCATAACTAAGTAATATCATCTTCCCAATTGTACAGAAATGAGGCCCAGAGACTGTCAGAATCTTTCCGGGAGCCATACACTGGATTTGGCCGAGTGAGCCGATTCTGTTTTGGAAAAGGCACTGACTTTCCCAGTAACTGGACATGAGCCCCATCTCTTCATTGGTAGCACATGGGTTCTCTCCTGTCCCTTCAGCTCCATGAGTTGAAAACTCAAAAGGTAAGAATACAGGGAAAGAGATTAGAATGAGACAGACTGCGTACCCATGTCCTGTCTGTCACTGTGTGCCCTGATTCAGTTTATTTTAACTTTCTTTGCCTTATTTTCTTCTTCATGAAATGTGGTTATTGATTTATGCCTCACAGTAAAATATGGGAATTTAATAAGATAACAGCTATAAAAGGGACTCCATACAGGGCCTGGATATAGTAGCTGTACCTCTTTTCCTGCTGTGATTTTGGCCATTAGAACCAACTGGGGATACTGGCTATCACTGTAAAGCTATGTGGGTTTTGTCTCTGATCCCTTTGTCTACCCTTAAGGGTATGTTCCAGTGGCTACAGTCATATGCTAAAGTCATATTCTAAAGTCATAGTCCAATAATACATTCAAATGTTAAAATATTCACCAAGAGGGAGAAATAAGTGGGACAGGCGACCTGGACAATCAGATTAATTAATATTTCGACAGCTCTACTTTAGTGAGCACGCAATCCTTCAGCTGATGAAGACCTGTGGAGCTGTCACACGGAGCCCGCAAATCACAGATGGCCTTCTCGGTGACTCAGACTTTCTGTTGGGGGAGCATGTTTGCGACTGCTGCCCTCGGGAAGGCTCCTTCCTCAATGAAAGGGTGAGGTTAAGGCCCTTCGCTCAAAATACAACTGGACGGCATTAAATACCAGTTACTTTCAAACGCTTTCTAAATCCGGCCCTGCAGCTTCTCTGGTTTCACGGAGGGACCCAGCAGCGCCCCAGCGCACACTTGATACCCACTGTGTAGTGGCTGACAGCACAGTGACCTGGAGCGGCGTGTGGGCGAGCCCCGGAGCCAACGCGACAGCGGCTGCGCCCAGCGGGGGTCAGAGCAGCGCCCTCCGCAGATACTCTCTGGTCGGTCCCAAGTTGTCATTTTATTTCAAAATGATCGCTTTTAAAAAAATGTCCAAGTGGAAACAATTAAACTCTGGGAAAGTTAAACAAACGTTGTTAGCAAAGAAACCCCAACCAGAAACCAAGCTGCGATTGGCTCTAGATGTAAAATCCAGAGAAAATGCAGGGTGAAGTCAGAGTCTCAAGTTCAGGGGCAGCACCGGGGAGGCAGCAGAGCCAGCTGTTTTCAGTGGTAATCAATGGAGGCTATTTCTCGGCAAGAACGTCCATACATTGGATCATGGGGTTCCCAACGAAGAAATAGTGTGTTCTGTGAAAATGAACCAGGGTGGTATTTAGAAGATAATCTCTAAACTTCCCTAATAATTTATGAAGGAAAGGTTGAATAGCTCCTTCCTAATGGACTCCCAAGGGGTGGCCTTCATGTCACCACAGGTAAGTGTTCTCTGTGCCCCTGCCAGCAGCGGGGGTTAGAGTAAGGGAGTGACCACAGAGAACTCAAAAGTGGAGTAGGATTCTCCCTGGGGGCTGAACTACGAAATAAACACATCCTGGCTCAGAGGGGCTGCCTCGGGAGAGGGAACAGGTTCCCAGCCAATGACACTTACTCCTTTGTAACACAACAGAAGTATGGAAGTACAAAAAGAAAGAACGCTGGAGGAAGGGGGTCTTGGAGACTAATCCCAGCCTTAGGACAGCTATGCAGTCCTTGCTCCAGAGACAGCATCATTTTGGGTAAAGTGCATGGGATTCTCTCCACCTAAAGGCAACAGAGGAGTAGTTCTCCAGTGCCAGCAGTCACCTGAGGCTCCTGTTAAAAACAGATCCCCAGGTTCCATCCCCACAGAGTCTGGGTCAGTAGGTCTGGGATGGAGTTTGGACCCCTGGTTACTCATGCATCCCACCAGGGTGATACTGAGGCATGTGGCTTGAGGGCCACACTCTGAGAAGCTGAATACCTTGAATCCCATGGCAGTCTGGAGTCCAGGCCCCCCTGGCAACTTTCTGACAACTCAGCATTTTGTGCAGCTTACCAGAAGCTAAGTATCCAGAATGTGCATATTTGATAAGCTTAGTTCCTTGCTCAACAATTAGTGATTCTCATTATTAAAAAATAAATAGATTGATGACTTCATGTACAGGTCTCCCTCACTTAGTGAATCCTCCCCAGATATCTTGGATTACTTTTCAAGAGCCTTTTCCCCATGTACTATTTTTACATAAAGTTCTCACTAATTAAATACTGTTTGAGAGATGAATTAAATAATTAATTGTAAAAGGGGAAAAATTTTTTAAAAAACATAATGTTTGCATGTTCTTTGGCTAGTCACAATCTCTGAAGGCAAAATATGAAAACCAGAGGCAATAAAACAGTATGTTAGTAGGTTTGACTTCACACAAACTTAAAACTTTTATAGGATAAAAGACACCATGATCTAAAAAGTTTTAAGTGACAAAATCAGAGAAAATATTTGGCTATGTTTGTAATATTCAAAAGCTTAAAAGTTGGATAATTTAATGTGTTCCTACAAATTAATTTTTTTTAAATGCAGGTGGTCCCAAAGAAAAATGGACCAGACACAATATTTGCATAAAATAATTAAGACATATTTATAAAAAACTCATTGTTGATATGAAACTTAAATTTAAGTGGGTATCTTGTATATTTTAAAGTCTGGCAACCTTAAAAGAATATGAGTGCCCACATGGATTTACAATGGGGAGATGACAGCCTCTTCAACAGCTGGTGTTGGCAAATCTGGACAGCTACATGCAAGAGAATGAAACTGGATTTTTGTCTAACCCCATACACAAAAGTAAACTCAAAATAGATCAAAGACCTGAGTGTAAGTCATGAAACCATAAAACTCTTAGAAGAAAACATAGGCAAAAATCTCTTGAATATAAACATGAGCAACTTTTTCCTGAATGCATCTCCCCGGGCAAGGGAAACAAAATAAAAAATGAACAAATGGGACTACATCATGCTAAAAAGCTTCTGTACAGCAAAGGACACCATCAGCAGAACAAAAAGGCATCCTACAGTATGGGAGAATATATTTGTAAATAACACTATAAAATGAAAACGTTTAAATAAGTAAAAGAATGAAAGGAGAAATAAAAAACATAATTAAATAGAATACAAACAAAATGCAGACAGACTTGAAAAGAACCAGAACAGCATACATGAAAACATAGCTAAAATGAAAAACCCAATGAACAAATTAACCACAGATTAGAACAAACTGGGAGTAATATGGTAGGGTGGAAAAAAGATCTGATAAAATCATCTAGAAACAGAAGAGAAAGGGAAAAAGATGAGGCACATGGAAGCACAAGTTCCAAGCAAGAAAATAAAACAAATCCATACCTAGACACATTAAGGAAGCAGCAAACTATCAAAATGAACCAAAGGAAAAACCTCAAATGCAAGCAGAGACACAAGTCAGATTTATAAACTGTTACATAATCACTCAAAAGAATAATCAAAATAAAGCCATTTTCAAAGCTTCTGTACAGCAAAGGACACCATCAGCAGAACAAAAAGGCATCCTACAGTATGGGAGAATGTATTTGTAAATGACATATCCAACAAGGGGTTAACATCCAAAATATATAAAGAACTCACATTCCTCCGCACCCAAAAAGCAAAGAACCCTATTAAAAAACGGGTGGAGGATCTGAACAGACACTTCTCCAAAGAAGAAATTCAGATGGCCAACAGGCACATGAAAAGATGCTCCACATCGCTAATTATCAGGGAAATGCAAATTAAAACCACAATGAGGTATCATCTCATGCCAGTTAGGATGGCCAACACAGAAAAGAATAGGAATAACAAATGCTGGCAAGGATGCGGAGAAAGGGGAACCCTCCTACACTGCTGGTGGGAATGTAAACTAGTTCAACCATTGTGGAAAGCAGTATGGAGGTTCCTCAAAAAACTCAAAATAGAAACACCATTTGACCCAGGAATTCCACTCCTAGGAATTTACCCTAAGAATGCAGTTTCCCGGTCTCAAAAAGACATATTCACCCCTATATTTATCACAGCACTATTTACAATAGCCAAGAAATGGAAGCAACCTAAGTGTCCATCAGTAGATGAATGGATGAAGAAGATGTGATACATATACACAATGGAGTATTATTCAGCCATAAGAAGAAAACAAATCCCACCATTTGCAACAACATGGATGGAGCTAGAGGGTATTATGCTCAGTAAAATAAGCCAGGTGGATAAAAACAAGTACCAAATGATTTCACTCACCTGTGGAGCATAAGAACAAAGCAAAAACTGAAGGAACAAAACAGCAGCAGATTCACAGAACCCAAGAATGAACTAACAGTTGCCAAAGGATAGGGACTGGGGAGGTGGGTGGGAAGGGAGGGATATGGGGAATAAGGGGCATTACGATTAGCACACATAATGTAGGTGGGGGCACGGGGAAGGCAGTATAGCACAGAGAAGACAAGTAGTGATTTTATAGCATCTTACTACGCTGATGGACAGTGACTGTAATGGGGTATGTAGTAGGGACTTGATAATGGGGGGAATCTAGTAACCACAATGTTGCTCATGTAATTGTATATTAATGATACCACAATAAAAAAATAAAAATATAAAAATACAAATAAAAATAGAGTATGAGTGCCCAATTTATAGCATACGAAACACTAATGATCGATGATTGTTGAAAAGGTGCTTAATATGATCATGCAAATTAAAACAAACATTAGTATAGATTGGAGAACACTAAGAAAGCAATGTCCCTTATTGACAGTGATAAAAGAAAATATGCACGTAATACACTTTCTGTGGAAAAGTAAGCCTGGTTCCTGGAAAATCTTGGCAGTTGCAGTGTTAAGAACTAAAATTAAGGTCCGATATTACATATCACCTTGACACTTGGTAAAATTGGGAGTGTCTTGGATGGCCCAGCTGCAAGTTCCCCTCCCCAGTCTGACCCCTATGGAGGAGGTTCCCCAGCCAAATAACACCCCTTACAAAGGGACCAGGCACAGTACCTGCTTATCCCCGAATATTGGGTGTCAGTGCCTTGCCAGCCTGTGGGATTATGCAAAACAAGCCAATTATATCATCCTGTGGGAACCAGGGACACCTCATCTTCGAAATGCTACAAAGCTTTCCTCCCACTGCCCCACCTGTCCACTCACTTCTGAGGGAAATACCATGGGGCCCTGCTTGGTGCATGGTGTCCTCCTCCTCGCAGCTGGGAGTGTATGTGACCAACAAATTGTTACAGGTCTCATCTGTTTAGTATTGGGACTGACTCCATGACCTCAGGCTGGGGATCCCTCAACAACTGGATGAAGAGTAGTGATTGAAATAGCAGCATCTTTCAGATTTTTAAATGCACCTACTTTTCAACCCAGAAATTTCACTTCCGAGAGTATATGCTATCAAAATACCCACAATACAAAAAGAGATGCATGCAGAAATAGTAATACTAATGGCAACATTGAATTTCCAAGTGAAAAACTGGCAACAATGTGAATTTCACCATTGGGAGATGGTGAAATAAATTATTATAAATGTAATCTGTGAAACACTAGGCAACAGTGCAAAAGACATAGAAAGAATTTCAAGATGTGTTACGTCTAAGCAAAACATACAGTATAATGCCAACCTAATTTATGTAAAATAATACATGTATGTCTATGTGTCTATAGATGTGTGCATACAGCAAAGGCGGAGGGATAATGCCAATCCAATCAAGGGCTTGCTTCTTGCATAGAGGGTGAGGAAGGGGTAAGTTTTGTAATTTTATGCTTCATAATTTTGTACTGTTTCAGCCTTTCACACTGAAAATGCATTCTTGTGTTGCTTATGTGGTATGATATAAATTTAAAAATAAGAAGAGTGTATCAAAATATAAAGGCTTCATAGACTAACATGTGGTGAAGGTTTGTAGTAATGTGATGAAACTGAGCGATGGGACAGACACCCCCTCCAGACACCTTCTGGGCCCTAACACTGTGGGTTGACCCAGCCTGGAAGTCCTTCTCGGCTTCTCTCCACGACTCCTAAGCAAAAACGCTTCGTTCACCTTTTCCGTATGAGTCAAGCCATTGAGATGGATACACAAGCTAACACCTTTTTGCAAACCTTTTGTCATCTCTCTCTCTAACTCTTATCTTTTATTTAGCTTCATCACTTAATGCAGCTGTTTTTTAAAGAAAGCATATAACAGGAATGAGGGTGAGGTAAGGGGAATGAGCGTGAGGTACGGTGAATGAGAGAAAGTAAGACAGAAGTACTGCTTGCCTTAGAGTGAAAACAGAACCTTTAGAGACGGTGTCTCCTCACTATGTGAAAACCTGATTTAATAAAAGAATGGTACATTGTCTCCCATTTTTCTCTCTTTAAAGAAGCTAGTTGGCCAGTGAATGATAAGCAGCGTTAGCGAGTAATTATGTACACAATACAGATCCTCGGGGAAGTCACCAGAACTTGGGCCACACCGCATGGCCCGCCTATGCCTGGCCCGCTGTGGCCCCGCCCCTGAGCCCCGAGGACAGGTGCCTGTCCCCGGCCGCAGCCCCACCCCTCTCCCCCGTGGGGGCGTGTCCCTGACATCTCACCACACTGATGCCGTCGTTGAGAAGGGCCTCTCCAAAGATCATCATGTAGAGCGGCTCGTTCACATGCGCCTCCTCGAACACAGCCAGCACGGCCGCGGGGTCCACAGCCGAGATCAGGCTGCCGAACAGCAGGTTCTGAAGCAGGTTGACGTCACCGAGGCCAAAGGCTTGGATCTGGCAGATGAGGTAGAGGGAGAGGCCAATGCCAAAGGCGTTGATCAGGGCCCCCAGGCCTGCCCACCACAGAATAGAGCCGATGTTCTCAAAGAAGGGCCGGGTGGGCATGAAGTAGCCGCCCTCCAGAACGATGGGTGGAAGGAGATACAGGAAGTAGATGCTCGAATCCATGACCGGAGGCGACCTGTGGTTGGTGCCGAAGATGATGGCGCCCACGAGAAGGCCAACCGTGATGAGGATGCAGCTTTCGGGCATGCAGCCCGGCAGCCTGCGGTACAGATGGAAGCCTGCGGAGAGCCCAGAGCCTCAGTTAGACGTTTGCAAAGAAAACAGTCTGCTCACTCAGACACCAGGGCATGAGTGTACAGGAGGCCTTTTAAACCAGCAGGGGGGATGGTCAGCAAGCTTCCTGGTCTCTGTGAGCCTTGCACCCCATCTGTAGCAGCAAACCCCAACAGCTGGGGGAGCTTTAAACAGTTTTAAACCTAATGTGCCAGGCCCAGCACAGGTGACAGAATTGGTCCCTGCAAGCTGCCCCCACCCTCTTCCTCCTCCCCATCTTGCAGAACCTGAGAGAGGACATGGGAGGGATGGGAACAGAAGGGCAGCTCTGTGTGCACTCATGCAAAACCCACCTCATGCAGAGCCCATCACAGTCACCTAAACTTCAGCCAATACTAGACCCATCTCATGTCCCCCTCCACCACACACACAAACCGAAGCTAAACTCCTTCATCCTGATTCCCACATTTAACATGGCCAGTCCGCCACTGAGGGCAGAAACCAGGTCACAGCCCCATGAGCCTGTCTCCATCACCTCTTCCCCGTCAGGCAGTCATCTCCCAGTCTCGTCAGTTCTGTCTCCCATTCGCTGCCCAGAAAGAGCGTCTCCTCCTCTCCAGCTCCACAGCCGTGGTTCTCATTTAGGGCTGCCTCATAGCTCCCCCGAGCCACTGCGCTGTCCTCCTGATCTCCTCTCGCTCTCAACCCCCAATCCACTCCCCAGCCTGCTGCCAGATGACTGTTCTGCACCACGTGTGTCTGGTGGTCTCCATCCCCAACTAAGACTCCATCCCCAACAAAGCATCTCACGGCTCTTAAACTGAGGATACTGTTAAGCATCCCCATGCCAAGACCAACCCACTGGTCAGTACTATGAGGTGGAGGGTAGAATATGTTTACTACAGCTGTTCAGAAATTTTAGAAACAAGGCATTAAGTAATAAGACATCAAAACAATACTATGTACAAGTAATTCAATTAAGTGCATATTGAATATATCAACAAATATGGTAAGAGACCAGAGTACAGCTGGCCACCCTGGGGCTCTGCC
Organism: Phataginus tricuspis; assembly: GCA_029783875.1. Classification (NCBI taxonomy): domain Eukaryota; kingdom Metazoa; phylum Chordata; class Mammalia; order Pholidota; family Manidae; genus Phataginus; species Phataginus tricuspis. Next base: position 18,534,417 of record JAQQAC010002629.1, on the reverse strand, counting down.
CAAGTCAACACCCCACACACCCTGCCCTAGCTTTATATGTTGTATGTTAGAGCCCACATATACCTTTTCATCCTGCAGCCCCCCTTTTGTGTCTTCATACACTGTTATTGCTGCCTGGATTGTCATTTTCCTCAATCTATTTAGCTCCTGCTCAGTCTTTGAGTTTAAGCTTTCCTAACCACCTCCCAAGGAAGTAATGTCTTTCTCTGATTTATTGTAAGATTGTATCAGTGTCTGTCTCACAACGATGACCCCTTTCAGTCATTTTTGTGCATGATTTATCTCCCCTGCTAATCTCTACACTCTTCAAATTCAAACAGAATGACCCCCAAATTCAAACATCTTATACCCCCAAAGTGCTTGTCCGTAACAGCTGGTCTATGTGCCCAAAGAATCTGTAGGTGTATTAATGAATGAGTGGGCAGGATAGATGCTCACCGGAGAAGCTCTGGTATGGGAAGAAGCAGTTGAACAGGTTGTCAGAGAATGACTGGACTGCATGGTTGGACAGCAGAATAGAAGACATGCAGGTGGGGACAAAAAAGTAGAGAGACAGTAATGGCCCAGCCAGATGGTTTGATGTTCACTGAAGCAAAACACCTGGCTAGGGCAAATTTTGAGTTGGTAAGAGTCCCAAGAGAAGAGCTGGAAGGTGATTTTGAGCCAAATAATGGAGGGCCTTGAATTCAAGGCTTTCTCCCATAGGCCATGGGGAGCCATTGAATGTCTCCCTAGAAAGTTTTAGGTTCAGTCACCCATAGAGCGCATGGGTTTCCCTGATGACAGCTTTGAATTTCTCCATTCACTATCAGCATTCAGATTATTACAATGGAGAATAATTGGTATTCAGGTCACTGTCCAAACCCCATGCCTAGCCTACTGGCTTCAGAACAGCTCACGGCCCCCTTCAAGAGTCCTGTTCTCTCCATTTCCTAATGACAACTTCCTCCTCCTCCTTCCCCTGAGCCTCCCCTTCCCTCTCCCCCTCTTCTCCCTCCTTCTTCTTCTCTCCAGTTGGTGTTTATGTTAACCACACTGAACTTTTTAATATGTAAATAGAGTGGGAGGGCCCAGAGTGTGGTTTTTCTCAGGCCCCTATCTGTCCCCTGGCGTCCTGCTTCCAGAAACTGAGTTTCCCGAAATGGGACCCGACAGGTACCTGCCTGAAGCCAAATGGCACCCACACAGTGGGAACAGGAAGAGGCTTTGTGGCCCTAAGTAGGGCTTTATAGAGGGAAGCATCAGGTGCATTTCACATTTCACAACTGTCCTCCCCCTTTATGATGGACAATAGAGCCCGTCACTGGTAGAGTTTGCAGTCCTAGTGCCTGAAACGTAAATGGCTGCAAATAACAAAGCCCTGCCTGGAAGCCAGAGATGCCCCCACTATTCCATTCCACACAAAGATTCAAGATCATCCTTCTGTGTTGTTCCAAGAAGTAGAACTGAAATAAAAGATAAACAACAAACTCTGAGGTGATTTTGTATTATCTTTGTTCTCACAAATCATTCTTGTATAAGATGCATCATTGGGTGTTTTAGAAAGGACTGGGAGAGTTGTGATGTTTTCTTGTCAGAGCTCCTACCAGGCGGTGCTAGATTCCCCTGTCTCCCCATTAAAACAAGTCCCTTGAGGCCAGGGACCAGGGTCATTCCCACGCATTACATGGGCACTCAGGAAAAGTGTCTGAACAGAATAACTGGCTAAAAGAATGAGTGATGATCATTAATTCTATTTTATTCAAGTTTTATAATATAGAATATAAAATATCTATATGGATTCATTGTGTTAAAGCTTTGGTCACTTTTTTTTGCCCCAGGTGAATAAGCCAATATACTTAAAACTACAAGCCCACTACTTGGCACAGTATACATTCAATAAACGTGGCCTTTTTTTCAAGTATAATGTGAAAGTAGTTCTTAAAGACTAGCAAATATGAAATTGTACTTGAATAAGCATGATCCAGCTGATAGCCTACTTAGGTTACTTTCTTTTACGGAAGTGTGCGGACTCACACCAACATGAAAACCAACAGCATTTCAACCAGCAGTTCTGTGGGCACTGGTGTCCTTCCAGTACTCTAAACTTCCAGACATCCTGAGTCTGGGCACCCACAATACCTCTAAAGAGCAATTCATGTTTTATGCTGATATAAAACCAAGATAAAATATAACCTTTCTGCATTAAGATGTTTACTGATAAAAAATGTTAGCCTCTGTGCTATTAGGAAATCTTTGCTTGCTCCAGAAAGAGGTCTTAGATATAGTTTCACAGAGGAACAAACTGAAACTTAGAAAGATAAAGTGACTAGCTGGTCAGTAGCAGACCTAGCTTCCTGATTCCCAGACTAACTTCACCCATTACTGTGAAGCAGAAACGGTGGGTGAGGACAGAGTCTCTAGCATTGCCTGCAAAGGAAATTCAAGATCTTTATAATATCACCTTCAATGTTCTCAGTGTCCATGTGGTCGCATGAAAGTTATTAGACCACTACCTCGGAACTGAGAATACCATCCCTTTTGAAAGCTATTTGTTGTACTTGAATACTTTTTTAGAAAGAATGGGAGACCCATTTTATTGTTTGACAAATAGCACAGGAGTTCCTCAAACTAACCATTACCATTCAACCATCACACTTTACTAGTTCAAGTAAATAGCAGTTTTGAAGGGGCACCTAATGAAGACACCAGCACCCCCAACATCCACTAGGAGGGAGTTAGATGAATAGACCGAGCCACAGTCCTGATGCCAAGGACTTAACAGATCTTAAAGCTCAACCCACACTCCACACCCATTCTAAAGGAAAACTATAAATAAACATCAAAATGTTTCATACATTATATCTGAATAAGGTCATTTACCTACTTAAATAACAAAGTTCATAACTGAAGCAAAGAAGATGTTCTGCTTAATAATTAAGGATATTGTATTCGTTTTCCACTTTGGAATAAGCTGGTTCTCAGGAGACTGGGGTGGAGGCAGGGATTAAATGGTCACCAAGTATACAACATCAGTTTGGTTTTGGGCACGAAGAACCCTGATTAGCATTTAATCCACACACTTGAATTCACTTTAACTCACCAGAGGTAGTGGGAAACCAGAGGGGTCCCACCAACTCCATTTGGCTAAGGAGTAAACCACTGTTTCAATGACAGATACTGCTCCATATGCCCCCATTTCCCGTCTCAGAGTGACACTGGAGTGGTTTCCTTGCTCCTTGCTTTCTGTCGATTTGCAAGGAGCACAAGTCGCTTTTAAAGAATAAACAATGGGAGTCATTGATGGAGCCCACTGGTATATGGCTGAGAATTAAGGAAAAATAGTTTACAGGAGAATCGCTATGTGGTTCCTGGAATTTCCAGTAGCCATCATTCCGAGGTCTACATGCCTTACTTTGTATTTTTCACAGCATGGAACTTGAGATTTTTACATGTCACATGGTTGTCACCCTGAAATGAGAAGAAATCAGAACCCAGGACCCAGGAATATGCTCTCAAATTTCAAATCAGAACCCTGAAACATCAAATGGCTTTATAAAAAGCAGTTACGACTTCCCCTTGATGCAAGAGAACAGAATTGTTGATGTGATAGCAGTAACAGTTAAAATCCACTTCCCAAAATCTACAAGGCATTTGCGCGTATATCGTCTCAGGTGGGAAACAACTCCCACAGACAGATACCTGAGGACTTACCTATTTTTGCAAGGGATGCTAGAAGTATCCAGAGGGTGACCTCATAAGGAATTTGCACATAGTCATAATCCAGGGCAAAAACAGGTATTTTCTCATCTGGCTCTGAGCTGGAAGCTGCAAACCGAACATGACGTTCATGCTGGGCAGTGGAATTTGTGGATTCATTCAAACCAGAAGATGCTTCAGAACACTTGAGGGCCATTAACAATAGCAACCAATTCCAAGGACTGACGGGCATAAACGCCTGAAAACACACGCTGTGGGTTTCTCCTGCCCCGCACGGGATTGTGCGCCACACATCGGAAGGGAAGAGGGTTTCAGTTGCGCAGCCGCATCCACCTGGGTCAGAGGTAATACGGGTACAGTCCGTGTCACTGAGTTCTGAGTGGAGACGTTTTCAAATTGCCTTTAAAGGATTTGTGTTCAGGCAGCTCAGCTTCTTGGGTCAGATGCAGTCAGTCATTCAGCAGACCTGTGGAAGCCCAGGGACTACCTGTGACCTTCATCCGATCATGATTTTAAGAGCAATTTATGGAAAGCAAGAGAATATCTTCACTCAAAGCTGTTTCCTCCCTTCACTGCACACCGGTTTCATGTTGTGAGTGAAAATTTAACAGGACACACGGTACTTTAAATTTTTCATTTTGAATACTGCTGGAGTCCTTTAAACCGGGAAAGGAGTCCTTCCCTCTCTATCGGATCCCCGTAAGGAGTTACCTGTCCTGCATCTGCTCCCTCTCTCCTCCCCCTGCTCTCTCACCTGTTTTGAATGGCCAAGGTTGCAGGTAGCTCTGGAGCTATGCTTAATTATTTGCTCTGATGTGACTTTTATAATGAAAAGCTTTCCCTGAGTGTTCTCCGGAGGTTACACTGCTGACACCTAGTGGGAAGCCACAATATGACACCTTGGAATGTTAAATGATGGACAACTAAGGTGACCATGTAGTTATCACCCAAACCAGGGTAATTTTGAGAATAAAGAAGAGCTATTAATAACTGGAAGACCATAGGTGTAAACCAGGACTGACCTGGCAAACTGTGCCATGTGGTCTCTATAAATGAGGAAGGAGGAAGAAGAGGAAGCAAAGAGCGTACTGGACTCCATGAACAGGAATTCAGAGAAAGAATGAAGTTCCAGCTTTCCATAAACTTCACACAGAAGAAAAAAATAGTAATGAGCAGAAGAACAAGCTCCATGAAATACGTCTGAACACCCAGGTTTTTAAAACTATGGCACATACAAATTTTTCATTATTATGGTCTCTCTGTTCAAAAGTAACCATACAAAAGAGTGTTTAAGGAAGGTTGAAGTGCTCTCTGTGGATCTACTCCTACTTCTACATCTATCCAGGTGACCTTAATGAAATCAGTTACCTTTCAAAGTGTTCTTATCTGAAAAGGGACAGGGTAACAATATCTACCTCACTGGGCAGCTAGGAGCATTCAATGAGATAAAGCAAGTAAAGTATCTAGCATATAAATGGCACTTCAAAATGTTATCTTTTTGTTCGTTTTAACCACATTTCTTATTTTATATGAAAATAAGAACTCTGTTGCAATGAAAGATAATGATCATAGAAAATGAGAATGTTATTCATAATCCATAGACTATCTCAGCATGTCTTCCCTATCCCACTGTAGGATGATTTGTACTTTTTTCTTAGTTACTATTAGTGAGTATAGATGATGCTTACGCCCCCAAACACACACTCAGCAAAGATCACTGGAAAACTGAGGTAGGAAGCATTGAAGAAGGTGGCATCTCCATGCAACTTCTTAATAGGACAATAGGATAAAGAGCTCACATAAGGATTTTTTTCCCTCTTTCTTTTGCGGTTTGGCTCCAAAATAGATCAGATCCAGTCACTAAATGAGACTATTAAGTGAACCACAAGAAGATCACCATATTTAGGTCAATATTTTTTCCAAAGAAGCTTGCATGAATAGGCTTATAATGGAAAACGTTTTATAATTGATATTTTACCTTTTTATTTGCATTTTTATTTTACTTTTCTTATAAAAAGAAATCAGAAAGAGAAAGTTTCCCATGGTACTCTGTGGAAAGACCAAAACTGAATCAGAAAACCTCTGTTCTTGGGCTATTAATTACCTGTTCAACTTTGGGAAATCACTACCTGTTCGAGACTCAATTTTTTCATTTAAAAAATGAAGATGCTGTCCATACCAAGTATCCCTTTTCTGCTCTAAAATTCCAAATCTTTGTGAATATATCACAACATGTTTAGCCCTTCAATCAACTGATAGCTGGTAGTGCAACTATAACCACCATTAGAGAAGTGATACCCATGTAGAGAGAGTAGTTGGAGAAAACCTTGAATTCTGAGCAGCCTGCCAACTTGTCTTCAGGTTGAGGTTTTGCTGCCAACCTTGCCAACTCTGGCTTCACTTCTAGCCATGTGTCAGTACTTTCACACAGCTGCCCAAATATTCTTTCTATAATGCTCTCTCAGTCCATGTGCTTAAACTGTGAGACACAGCTTATACGAGTGGTACAAACCAAAGGCAGTAAGAGTGAGGGGAAAAGGGAAGCAAGGGAGAGCTCTACAGACCCTGTCCCTAGTGAAACTACCATAACTGGTGAGAATTATTACAAAAAAAAAATTCAGTCTCTAGAAGTTGCCTAAGGGCATAGAGCAATTAAAGACAATCTTCTAAACATTGCCAGAACCTGCAAGAGCTGGCGGCATGACCTGTTTCTTCCCCCCTACCCCCACCTCCCAGCTCAGTGTGAGGAAACATCTACTCTGGGTAGGCACAGCTGAGAGGATGGGGCTCCCTCTAACCTCAGCTCCCAGTCTAGGGCTATAGTTTGTGCTTAGAAAAGTCAGGCTGTCAGTACTTGTCATCAATATGTCCCCATCCCCACCCCAGCAATGTGTTGTACAATCTCTATTGCAGGCAAGTGGGATTGAGAGATCTTTTCCTCTACACAGCCCTACTCATAGGCTTAAAATTCTCCCCCAGGAATGGCAGGCTGAGAATACTGGGCTCCAATCCCTCTCACTCAAGCTTATTCTAGGGCTGAGTTTCCACACCAGAGGAGACAAGCCAACACTAGCAGCTATGCCCCTGTCCATCACCCCTTTCATAAGCAAGGGTGTCACTCCAAGAGAAGCAGGTGCTGTCCTTGTATCCCTCTCTAGAGTAGAGGGACAGAGGTTGTGTTAAAGGGAGAGGCAGGCCATGGAACAGGGAACTCCATAGGTATCTCTAAGGAACTGAATTGATTTGGAAGAGAAGTAGGGAAGTTCAAGCCTAAGGGCCCTGTCAACATCAATGGAGATTTATGTAGTGAGCAAGTAAGAATAGCTTGCCGCTTCATGATTCAGCACATGAAAGGTAAACTGGCCAGAAGTTTAACAGAAGAACTAGGGAAAGAAAAAGCTAAAAGAACCACCATGGGGACACAGATGTGCAAAGACTGGCTTCAAAAATTACCCTGCAAGGGGCCTGACTTTAATTGGATCAAACTGGGGAGCAATTTATGGACCAAGGCATGTTGAAAACAATAGATCATCAGCTAGTAATTATTAGAGGCTAATAGCTGAGTGTGATATCAGTAGAAAACAGACAAGCTAGAAGCTTAACAGTGAGATCAGTGAAAGAGTCAAAGAGAATCCTATTAAGGCCATGGTCTCTCTGGGTGAAAGAGGAAGAGGTAAGGGGGACTGTGTGTATGCTCAAGGTTATACCAACTGAGAGCATTATTAAAGTCTACATAGAGAAACAGACTATTTAAATAGTCCAGCCAATGTGGTAAACAAATAAACAATCAAACAATAGCTCCTGAAGTTGGTGGAGAGGGAAAATCAGCATCAAGAATTGCTACAAGATATCAGTTAAAATACCCTGTTTTTAACAAGAATGACAAAATGTTACCTACAGAAACCTAAAATTTTAGATTCAAAGATACAAGTAGAATGACAGTAAAAGGATGGGCAAAATAAAAGTGTCAATTCATCAAGAAGACATAATTATAAACTTACCTATACCAACTGGGATTTATCCCAGGAATGCAAGGTTGGTTTAACATCCAAATGTCATTTAATATATCTATAGAATAAAGGACAAACCACATAACCATTTCAATAGACTGAGAAAACACATTTGATAAAATCTAACACCCCTTCATTTTAAGAACACTCAACAGACAAGGAGTAGAAGGGAGCTTCCTCAAAACAATAAAGGGCATCTATAAAAAAATCCACTGCCAACATCAGACTTAATGGTGAAGACTAAATGGTTTCCCCAAAAGAGCAAGAACAAGACAAGGATGTCTACTCTTGCCCCTTCTATTCAACATTCTACTGGAGGTTCCAGCCAGGACAGTGGGAAAGAAAAATAAAACATACAGACTGAAAGGGGAAAAGTAAAACTGTTTCTATTTACATGTGAAATGATGCAATTAGTCAAAGAAGAATGTTACAATTAGTCAAAGAAGACCTAAAGAAATAGAGAGACATTCCTGTTCATGGATAAAAAGATTTAATATTGTTAAGAAGACAGTACCTTAAAAATGATCTACAGATTCAAAACAATTTTTATCAAAATCCTAATTGTCTTTTTAGAAATTGATAAGCTGGTCCTGAAATTCCATGGACTATGTCCAGAAGAGCCAAAAAATCTTGAACAAGAAGAATAAAGTTGGAAGATTCCCAGTTCCCAATTTTTCTTACTACAAAGCTACAGTAATCAAAATAATGTGGTACTGGTATCAGAATGGATATATAGATAAAAGAAGAGAATTAAAAAACTAGAAATAAACCATTATATTTATTATCAATTCATTTCTGACAAGTGTTCTAAGACAGTTAATTCAACAGTAAAAAATAACTTTTTCAAAAAGTGGTGCTGGAAAACCTGAATATCCACATGCAAAAGCACAAAACCATACTCCTTCCTTATTCCATATACAAAAATTCATTCAAAATGAATCATGGACTAAATGTAAGAGGTAAACGTTAAAACTCAGAAAAAAAATAAGAGTAAATTTTGAAGATCTTCAGTTAGACAAAACTTTCTTACATACCACACACCAAAACCACAGCCAGCAACAAAAGAAGATAGATAGATTGGACTTCAGCAAAGTGAAAAACTTTGTGTTCCAAACTACACTATCAAGGAAGTGAAAAAGACAACTCACAGAATGGGAAAGAACTCTTACAGCTCAATCATGAAAAGATTAATAAACCAATTAAAAATGGGCAAAGGATCTGAAAAGACATTTCTCCAAAAATGGCCAATAAGAACACAAAAAGAGACTGAACACCATTAGTCATAAGAAAGATCACACATCAAAACCACAATGAGATATCATTTCACACTCACTAAAATGCTACAGTGGATAAAAAGAAAAAGAAAAAAAAGACAGGTGATAGCCAGTACTGCCAGTGCTGCCAAGTATGTGGTAGGAATGTAAAATGCTAGCAAAAATCTAAAACACGGCAGTTTGGCTGTTTCTCAAAAACATTAAACAAAAAGTTACTATGTGACCCAGAAATTCCACTCATATACCTAAGAGAAATGAAAATATTTGGCCACTCAAAACCTTGCACGTGAGTATTTTTGACAGCAGCAATCATAAGATCATAAGAGGAACCATCCCAAATGTCTATCAGTTGTTGAGTAGGTGAATAAAATATGGAATGTCTATATGGTGGAATGAAGCCCTGATATGTGCTACACCATGGATGACCTTGAAAAAATCATGCTAACTGGAAAAAGTCAGTCACAGAAGATCACATAGCACCGGACTATTTATATGACACGTCCAAGATAGGCAGATCTTAAAAACAGAAAGATTAGTTGATGCCTAGGACTGGGGGTAAAAGGGAAACAGGGGGAGGGGAATGGAGAGTGACTGTTCACAAGTTCAAGGTTTTCTTGAGATGATGAAATATTCTAAATCTCTGGTGTTCCCACACTGTGTGTATACTGAAAACCATTTACTTTTACACTTTCAAAGAGTGATTTGTATAGTTTGTGAATTATATCTCAATAAAGCTGTCTAAATAACTAGGTTATGAGACAGGGTAGGGGGTTCATTTCTTGTAAACTGGCAGCCATAGCTTCACAAGAAAACACAATTGGTTGCTTGTTTCCCTGGGATATCTTCCAGGAAGCAATGTGGAATTGACATGCTTTAGAAAAGTTTATGGAAAATGGGGGGGGAGAGGGAGAAGAGAAAAGATTTATCTGGAGGGCCCTTTATAATCTCCTATCTCTTACTGGTCCACATTTGCCCCATAGGGGATGAACTTCTTATACACTTCTGGATTTAGTTATGGAGTATCTGTAGGGAAGCTAGGTCAGACACCTGGCACTGTAGGGCTTCACATTGGCCTGGAAGTAAGAGGAGGAGCCATAGCCTCCTTGGGTCCAGTCAACTGGGACCATGGAGGTCTGCAGAGCCATTGATACCGCTGGAGCAGAAGACAATAGAGAAGCTGCCATATGTCTTAATATACACCACTTCCCCCAAAAAACGGCCAGAGCTAGGGAGCTGGGGTGACTGATGGCTTCAATTTGGAAGCCCCCCCACCACACTGCCGCCAACAGGGCCAGAACTGGTGGACGAGTTGCAGGTCCTTGCATGAAACAACATGCAGCCACTCATCACTGGTTGTGAAAGCTGACCTCAAAACATATATTCAAGTCCTTCACAGCAGTCTAGCTTCCTAAGACCATTATCATCTACTAGATGAAAAGCTAGTGGTCCAACAATAGCTACCCAGGCACTGACTCAAGGGCATCTAACCCAAGAAGACCAGTTTGACGTGGGAGCAGTCGAGCAGGCAAGGTCATGACTGCCAGAACAAGTGGTCAAGGGCCATGCAGAGAGACCCAGCAGATCCTGGGCAGGAAGAGGTGGTGGCACATAAACTGGGTCTGGTTAAAAGAAGAAGAGCCTCTTTAACCAATGCATTCCTGAGCATGATCTAAGTAGCCTGCAGGTTCTAACCCTTGATTACATCTCTAGCTCCACTTATCCAAAAATACTTACAATTCATAACTGTAAATGCAACTCCTTTTGATTGGAATAGCCAAATTCCACCTCCATTATTGCCCATGATCTGAATAATAATATGTTCTGAAGAAGGTGTTATCCTGCAAAGAGAGTATGATGTTTCAAGAACACATTTTGCACTGTGCAGGTTTCCCTGACCAGAACCAAGAGGATGCAGACATTTAGGGAGGGTCACGGCAACTGATAAGAAAGAGACTTAGTTAGAGCCCCACTGTTCAATTGAAACAAATTCTTACCGATGTATCTTCATTGTAATAACACCTTAATGATAATTATTGGTGAACTTCATTCCTTGGGAAAGATTGATGGACAAGGCATCAGGGTAGCAGAGGGTGTTGGACACTTAGCTGTCTGTAGTTGTACACAGAGAAAAACTTTGAAAGGTCAAGGGAAGAAAAACAGTTTTTATTTGCAAAGCAGAGAATTAAAGAAATCATTCTGGAATTGTAGGTCAGCAGCAAGCTACTGAATTATCTGAAACTTTTGGTCTAATTATCCAGGTAATTGAATTGACAGAGGGAAGTTGGCTTGCTTCACCCTCTTTGGTGCCAGGTCCCAAGAATTCTCGATCCTTGTCACCTGCTCTTTGAAACCCACCTATCATAGAGTCTATGTGGGGGAGGAATGACCTGGTGACCTCTCCTTGGTGGATCCCTTATAATTTAAGTGACCATATCCTTCCCAGCCTCATGAGACTAACTGAGGGTGGGCACCCAGCAGGAGAGTCTCTCATCACTGGGAGCCTCAGCTGTGCACAGCTGGAAGCAGAATTTGGGGGTTTGGTTTTATTCCCGTTTCACCCTCGGTTTCCCAAAGGCAACTTTTGCCTTAGAGAAGCCTCAGAAAAAACATGAGCAAGACACCATGTTCTGCGCCTGCACAGGACGAGTTAGGAAATCATCTCTCCCCCACCAACGGTTTTAAGTAAAATGATCAGCGTATCTTTTCTTCCTTCCCACAGCGTGTGGTAGAATCAACTTTACCGGAATGTATTTGCACAGCACTTCTGGGATTGAAGTATCTTTTACTTGCCCCTGAGCTCTTGTTACTTTGTCAGGGCTAAAATTTCTATTCTATTTTTAGGAAGAAGAAGGAGAAGAAGGAGAAGAAAGCAGTGACAGAGATCTGCTTGGTGCTGTCCAGAAACATGATTTGCGTTCCAAGCCCATGGGTAGCAATTAAGCTGCATGGCTTTAGATCGAGTGCTGGCACACCATCCCCCTAAATTGAAAGCCTGCATCCCAAGCTGGAGTGGAGTCAAGAGCTTTGACCCTGCTTTCAGGACAGAGAAGCTGAGCTCTGTCCCTGCTCCCCAAAGTCAACCTCCTAGTGCTCCCACAGAAACAGAGGGTGGAATCAGTCCTGGGAGGTTTGCTAATACGGGAGGAGAGGGCAGGCACCAGGGAGGTATGGGTGGGCGGGGAGGGCATGAACGCGGGCTGTGGAATGGAACAGGTGTTCACAGCAGAGCGCGGTGGTTGTGCTCTTACAGTGCCCACGTGAGAACATCCCTAAGGGAGCAGTGATTTTTTTGTAGAGAAGATACAACGTGAAGTTGTGTGGTCTTGGGGATATCACAAACACTTCCAAGTCTCAGCTGCCGTATCTGTGATGATGACTGTGGCGGTGCTATCTTAAAGAGCTCGATTACGTCACATAACTTAGAGAGGAAAATGTAGCAAGGTACCCAGTAGATAGTAGATGACAGACTGATAGGTTTCAGAGAGGCTGTAAACTCTATGTAGGCAGGATCCCTTCATAGTTGCAGCAATTTCTTGTCCACCATCTACCCTAAATCAGTGGACGGAATGGCTGAAGGAGGACAGGTAAAAATGACTCAGACTCCTGTGGCTGAGCTACTGTTTCCCACCGCTTCCCTTCTGCCCCAGGAACTGTCACTTTCCCTTCACCCACATCATCACTTGTCCTAGGAATGCCTGAGAGGTCTGTCCTCTCCTCTTTCTGAAGCTATTCCTCCTTTTCCTTCTTTCCTCTTCCCTTCGGGTGAATTGGATTTTGAGAAACACTGATCCTCACCGCAGAGGATGGATAACAGGTGCGTCCATTGGAAGAGTCTGCTTTTATCAGCCCAGAAGGCCTGCGGCCAGATATTCGGACAGTTTATTTCAATGGAAGAGGCAGACACAGGCTAGTGAGATGTAGGGAGATGCCATGGGCCAGAGGAGATTCCCAACCTTCTCCTCTAATCGGGCTTCAAGGATATGGATGGCTTGTGACCTTTTTCACCTCCATTCTCAAGGAACTCACTTGCATGCCTGTAAACCACTGGCGACTCACATTTCCTGTGACTCAGTCCAGGTAAACGTTCAAGGCTTCTGCCTGCTTTACATTATCTCCAACACCAAATACCTAGGCAAGTTTGAAAACTGCATTAATCAGCTTGGGCTGCCACAACAAAATACCACACACTAGGCCACTGAAGCAACAGAAGTTCATTTATTCACAGCTCTGGAGGCCAGAAAGTCCAAGATCGAGGTGCTGACTGGTCAGGTTTCTGCTGAGAGCTCTCTTGTAGATGACCGCCTCTCTCTGCATCCTCAGATGACCTTTCTTCTGTTCACGCACACACGAGAGAGACATCTCTAGTGCCTCTTCTTATAAGGACACCAGTCCTATTGGATTAGGGCCCTACTCTTATGATTTCATTTAACCTTGATTACCTCCTGAAGACCCCATCTCCAAATGCAGTCACAATGGAGATTAGACCTCCAACATATGAATTTTGAGGGGACACAATTCAGTCCAGAGCAGAAATGTTTAAGAAGAGTTTTGCCCCCACCAACCTCCTGACTTCTTGTAATGAAGCTAGTTGTTACCAGCAGAAGGATTTGTTCTCCTTGCTCTCAAACCTGGCAGAGCCTGAGTGATCCATCTTAGGTCCTCTATTAACATAGAAGAGGCCACTTGTCAATATCCCTGGTCCAGGAGGCTTTCTCAGGTAGCTCTTGATTTCTGAGGCCTATGGCTTTGTTACAAGACAGAGTTTTGTCAGCCTTCAGTGAAAGCCTTTTTGATGAAGCACTGAAACTGACCACCCCCCCCCCCAGGATGCTCTACCACAGAGACAAAGGAACTGCCTGGGAGCTCACAGCCCAGTGGCAGTTGAAGAGGCTAGCAAGCATTCCTTTAGCTAACTGATCCACCAGGACGTTTCCTAGAGTTCCCCCAATGCTTTAAGAAAGCTGGGCCTCAGAGACAATCTCGAATGAGCTGGGTGTCATGCCAGCTGGAGCTACTTGAAAATGTGCCGGCCTGAAACCCCACAGCCCCGGAGGCGACGCTTCCTCCCTCTCCTCCATGACCGAAAGAGGAGAGTGGATTCCTGAAAGGAAAAACCAGGGTTCATAGAAATAATCGGTAAATTTTGGACATGGAAGGCTAGGGTAGCATATCAGGTTTGGTTCCAGAAATTTGTGAGTCTGGACTTGGGAGGATAATGGGCTCTTGTAAGCTAGAAAACAGGACTTATTTCTGGTGTATGTACCAAACGCTCAGCTTCGGTACAGGAGAAAATCTCTTACAAGGAGGGAGCTCTATGTTAATTGAGGCATATTGGATGGGATCAGGTCTTTTTTTTTTTCTTTTTTTAAATTTCTTTTTGTTTTATTGAGGTATAATTAATGCATAACATTATATTTTTTCAGGCACACAGCATAATGATTTGATATTTGTATAAGTTGCAAATATCACCACAATAAATCTAGCTTGCATCCATCATCACACATAATTATAACTTTTTTTCTTGTGCTGAGAATTTTTAAGATTTCCTCCCTTAGCTTTAAAATATGCAATACAGTATTATTAACTATAGTCACTACATCCCTAGAACTTATTTATTTATAACTGAAGCTTGTACCTTTTGACCTCTATTACCTATTACCCCCAACACCTACCCCACCCCACCTCTGGCAACCACCAGTCTCTACTATGTATCTATGAGTTTGTGTTTTTTGTTTTCTCTTAGCTTCTATATGTAAGTGAGGTCATATGGTATCTATCTTTCTCTGGTCTGACTTATATCACTAAGCATAATGCCCTCAAGGTCCACCTGTATTATTGCAAATGGCAACATTTCCTTCTTTTTTATGGGTGAATAATATTCCTTTGCCTCCATGTGTGCATGTGTGTGTGTGTGTGTACATACTACATTTATTTATTCATCCATCAATGGACACTTAGATTGCTTCCGTGTCTTGGCTATTGCAAATAATGCTACAATGAACATAGGGATTCTTATAGCTTTTCAGGATAGTGTTCTCATTTCCTTCAGATAAATACCCAGAACTGGAATTACTGGATCATATGGGGGCTCCGTTTTTAATTGTTGGGACCTCCCTACTGTTTTCCATAGTAGCTGCACCAACTTACATTCCCACCAACAATGTACAGGGTTCCTTTCTCCACATCCTCACCAACACTTGTTATTCTTGTCTTTTTGATTATAGTCATTTTAACAGGCGTGAGGTGATAGCTCATTGTGGTTTTGATTTGCATTTCCCTGATGATTAGTGATGTGGAGCATCTTTTCATGTGTCTGTTGGTCCACCTCTATGTCTTCTTTGGAAAAATGTCTATTCAGATCCTTTGCCCATTTTTTCATTGGATTGTTTTGGGGTTTTTTTGCTGTTTATTTGTATGAATTCTTTATGTTTTGGATAATAACCCCTTTTCAGATATATGATTTGCAAACGTGTGTCCCATTCAGTAGAATGCCTTTTTATTTTGTAGATGGTGTCCATTACTGTACAGAAGCTTTTTAGTTTGGTGTCATCCCTTGTCTGTTTTTTCTCTTCTTGCCTTTCTTTTGGTGTCAGATAAAAAAAATATTGTCACCAAGACTGGTGTCAAGGAGTTTACCACCTATGTTTTCTTCTAGGAGTTTTGTTGTTTTGGGTCTTACATTCAAATCTTTCATCCATTTGGGATAATATTTTACTGTAGGCAAATGAATTTGTACACATGATTCTTAGCCCAAAGTCATTATTAGAACTACTCAGGTAAGAGGGATTTTAATCAGAGTCAGGATGTTTTTTTGTGAGGAAGGAAAAGTGGGGGAGGGTTTTCTGGGACACAAGAAAGTAGGCACTCAGGTAAAATTCAGGGGCACAGACACTGCCCATGCCTCCCCCGCTCAGGGGTATGGCCTACGCAATGCTGAATTTGTTTCAAGAATGAAGGGCACACAAGGTTTGTAAATCCCTTAAACAGAAGTCATAGATTTTTAGTGCAATTTGATGTGGAATAGTGAGAAAAGCTCTGAGTTCCAGATGAGGGGGTATCAAGAATGGGAGTATTTTGTTACCTCTGCCAAGAATCTTGTTGCGTGGAAAGAGTGACTGGCTTCTGTGATCAACAGAAAGCTAACACACCAGGGAAATCAGCCACAAGAGAGGCTGTGTAATTCATCTGCATTCCCTTCAGCGTTAGTGTGCATGGGCACACTTGTGAGTGTGTGGGTGTGTGGTGGGGGAAGGAGACTAGGGGTTGAAGGTGGATGTATGTGATCTTTTCAGATCAACTAAGCCCACTTACAATGGAGGACCGACATCCACACATTCGCATAGCATCCCATTTTACTGAGAGCCATTGCTAAATGACGAGACTCTAGGGTATTCTATTCTCCTGGAGAAATGTCTGTAGGCTACTTGCCCAACAGACAAGAAGAGACATTTAGTTAATTTTAAGAGGAGGAAAAATACAAAGGCTTGAAAAAGTGTGGGAAAGAGCTCCTGTGGGAATAAGTTTTAAATTCCTCTAATGCGAGTGGGGGGTAGGTGGGGTGGATTTCTTCATCTGAATCTTCACTTATGTGGCAGTTCGTGAAGTAAAGCCCCAGAGCTCAGTTCAATTCAACAGTTATTGACCGAACTGCTCTGTCAAGTGCCTTCTTGGTCCAAAGGTGTTCAACAAAACCCTGCAGGACTTGATAAGAGCACCCAAACTGCCAAGTCACCACCCCTAGCGACCTAAATAGGAGGCACTTCAGCCTCTTACGTCACTTGCCAAGAGACAGTTCATGGACATGGGGTTTATCTGCCCACTGGAAGATGGACGCCTTACTCCCTGGCTGAAGGTTTATCATTCCCACAGCATCCGTGGGATTGGGATGTAGAAGAGTAAAAAAAATCCTGGGAGAGCTTAACATTTTTCCAAAGATTCAAGGATCAGACTGGTACTTAACCCTCTGCAGAATATCCTTGGCAGAGGGCAGTCGGCTGGAACAAGGGCAAGGGGAAAGCAGGGGAGAAGGGGGGAGCGATGGGCGCCGTGCTGGGGCAGAGGGGCGTCTGGGTCCCCAGGGGCCAGGTGAGTCTCACAGAAAGAGCTGACCGCTAGGGGCTTCATCGCATGAGGTGGAGAGGAGGGGGATCCAGAGAAGGCACCACCCGCATCAGGGGTGCCATGAGCACTGGAGGTCCTGGTGGGGCTGTGGGGGCAGGGAGGCTGACCAAACAACCCGCCCGAATGCCTCAAACAGAAGCAGCTTGGCATCCGGTAGAAGAGAGGGCATTCCACTCTCAAGAAACAATTTCAAAAGCACCATCCAAGTTAAAAGATGTCTCCTTTCTCTAGTCCCTCCTCCCTTTAAGCCTAAAGAAGAAAAAGGCTGGAGGAAGCAGAACACAGAGAAAAGCAAACCACACTCGCTGTACCATTGCTGGGGTTCAGAATCACAGGTTGGGCCGAAACTAGGGTAAGGGGAGAAGTCTGACCTGGATCAGAGATGAAAGTTTTGGTATGAGGTTGGACTAGTCTTTAAAAATTCTGTATTTTAAAATTAACGTCTAATAGAATTGGCCTTTTTGTTATATAGTTTTAACACATATACAGGTTCACATAATCACCAAGACAGTCTGGTTACTTCCTTCTGCACTCTCTTTGCGTGTCCCTTTGTCACACCCTCCTCCACCCCAGCCCCTGGAAACCACAGGTCTCTTCTCTGCGGCAATTTTGCCTTTTTTGAAAATGTCATCTAAGTGGAAAAATGTAGCCTTTTAAGATGAGTGTTTTTCTTTTTTTCACTCAGCATAATGCTTTGAGGTTCATCCAAGTTTCTATGTGTCTCAGTAGCAAATTCTTTTTATGGCTGAGAAGTATTTAATTTTTTGCATGTACAACTATTTATTGACTGAGGTGGTTTATGCAGTTATCACTTCATTACCTCTCAGCCCCAAATATACCATTCAGTATCTGCTGTGCATAATGGACAGGGGTTTTGAAGCATTTATCTCTTACAGTCAGCACCATGTTAAGCTCTATCAGTAGAGGGAGATGGAGGGGTATTGCAGGGGGGTCTTCCTGGCTCCAGCTGCTGGGTTGTGTGTTTTTCTTGCTCATGCTGCACCATAGTCGGCCGCAGGGGTGTGTGAAACATCTGCTGGTGTCCTGCCAAAGCCATGCACCCAGAGGGAAGCAGCTGTTCAGCAACCTCGCCTTCGGGGTCTTAGCCTGGTGACCACCTTCCCCAAGCCTCCTAACACAGACGCTATGCCACCCCACGGTAGCACTCCACATGCCCCTGTACACCCCCACATCAGCTGAAGCTCACCTGCATACCAAGGCTTTGTTCCGTGAAGCTCCCACAGTGTGGACACCATGGGCTCTAAGCTTCCTACCCCCATCACACACAGATTCATGAGGCAAGTCTGTCCGTAAGCCATGGTTCACTATGTCCCAGAGGTGTGCTAGTTGCTTTCCAGCAGCTGTGGACCAGCTCTCGCCCATGCTATGATGAGAACTCTGCCATTCAGTGGGCAGCACCACACACTACCCAACATCCACACCCCAGACCTGTGGAAAAGACCTCTTCCAAGTTTGTCTTCCCACTCTCTTTGGGTCTTAAGATGCTCTGGAGTCCTATTTGTATCTTTATAGTCACTCTTTTATAGCTAGATAATTGTTTATATTAACATTTCCCCTTCAAAACTACCATGTGGTTTTGTCTCTGACTGGACCCAAACTGATACACACTAATTGCAGGTCATTGGGTTGTTCCCAGACACAAATGACCGTGAATAAGAGCTGCTGTGAACATGCATGTGTAGGCTTTTGTGCATGGGTGAGCCTCAGTTTTCATTTCTCTGGGGTAGAGATCTAGGAATGGGATTTCAAGGCTATATAGTTACATACATTTATTTGTAACGTAGTGAAATGTAAGTGGACATTTTGCTGCATGCGGATTGTCAAGCTGTTTTGTAAGGTGGCTGTAGCATTTTGATTGACACCAGGAGTGCATGAGAGTTCCAGTTGCTCCACATCATCACCTGCATTTGGTCCTGCCAGGTTTCTTGTCTTCTCTTTTCTTTCTTTTTTGGCTGTTTTAGTTGGTTTTAATTTGCATTTCCCTAATAGATAATAATGGTGCATGTATTTCATGTGCTTATTTGCCATCTGTATATCTTTTTCAGTGAATTGTCTATTCAAGTTTTTTGCTCCTCTTTTAATTGGGTAGTTCACTTTTTATTATTGACTTTAGGGAGATCCTTATAAATTCTAGATACAAATCCTTTGTTGGTTATGTGATTTTCAAATATTTTTGACTAGTTTAAAGCTCCTTACTGTTTTAATATTTCTCTCCAAACAAAGTTTTTAGTTGTGTTGAGATCCATTTTATCAATCTTTTTCTTCCAGATTATGCTTTTGATGACATTTTCAAGAACTCTTTGCCTAAACTCAGATCGGGTTTTCTTCTAAAAAAATATAACTTTTTCATTTTACCTTTAGATCTATCATCCAGTTTGAATTAATGTTTTTATAAGATAAAAGGTTCATCTTACTGCATATGTATGCCCAATTTTTCAACACCATTTGTTTAAAACTCTATCCTTTCTTCACTGAATTACCCTTGAAACTGTATCAGGAATGAATAGGTTATATTTGTGTAAGCATAGTTAAGTGCAGGCATAGTTTTGCACCCCTGACTGTGCCACTGATCTATCACTTTGTCAATATCATATGGTCTTGATTACTATAACTTAACATTGATTCATAAAGTTGAGTAGCGTAACTCCTCCAACTTTAATATCTTTTCAAATCTCTTTGGTTATTCTAGGTCATTTGCCTTCCCATATAATTTTAGAATCCATTTGCCTATGTCTTGGCAAAGCATAGCTTGAGCCTTATCCTAATTTTTATATGTTAATTATTGTACATTGATTGAAATTGTGTTAAATTTCTAAATCAATGTAGGAAGAGTTGTTGATTTGAGAATATGCTGAATCTTTATGTCAATGAACATGCTGTGCTTCTCCATTTATTTCATTGTCCTTTGATTTCTTCCATATGTATTTTGTAGTTTTCAGCATATAGAACATGTGAATGTTCTCTTGGTTTATCCCTCAGTAATTCTTTTTTGAGGGAACTATTGTAAGTGGTAATGCTTTATAATTTTTCATTTTCAGTCATTTATTACCAGAGATAGAAATATCTTTGTGCATTAATCTTGTATCTTGAAATCCTGCTAAATTCACTTCTTACTTTTTTGTAGCTTCCTTGGATTTCTACATATGTCAGGAATAAGGAGTTGTAGTTCTTCCTTTCTAAATATCATGCATTTTACTTCTCTTTCTTGTATTATTGCACTGGTAAAGACGTTCCATACAAGTCTGAATAGAATTGTGAGAGCAAGCTTCCTTGCTTTGTTCTCTGTGTTACTGGGAAAGCATACAGTCTTTCACCATCAAGCATGATTTTAGCTATACTATTTTTTGTAGAACTCTTTATATCATAATGAGAACATTTCCTTCTACTCCTAATTTGTTGAGTTTTTGTGATAAGTGGATAGTGAATTGTGTTAAGATGCTTTTATAGAATTGGTTCATATGATCGTGCAGGTTTTCTTCCTTAGACTACTAATACAGAGGTGTACATTGAAAGAATTTTGATTATTAAAACCAGCTTTTGGTGATATTAATTTTCTCTGTTGTTTTCCTGTATTAAATACAATCAACATATTCAATACGTGCTCTTATCTTTATTATTTCCTTCCTTCCATTTGCTAAAGTGGAAGTTTAGATATTAATTTGAGATATTTTCTTTCTCTAATATAAACATTTAATACTATAAATTTCCCCCTAAGCATAGCTTGAGCCTTATCCTGCTAATTTTTATGTGAAAATTATTTAATTTTTTTGAGACTTCGTCTTTAACCCAGTGATTACTTAGGGATGTGTTGTAATTTCCAAGTGTTTTGAGGTTTTCCTGTCATCTTTCTATTATTAATTTCTAGTCTAAATCCATTACTAATTGAAAACATACTTTGTACAATTATTTTATTTTTGTTAGTGTTTATTTTATGACTTAGGATATTGTCTGTCTTGGAAGGTATTCTATGTGACATCCAACGAATGTGTACTCTGCTGTTGTTAAGTATTCTGCTATAAATGCCAATTGATCTAGAAATTATAAATTAAGTGATGGTGTTCGGTTCTTCTATGTCCTTGCTGAATTTCTGTTTACAAGTTTATCAATACCTGAGAGAAGAACATTAAAGTCTCCAAACTACATGTGTGGATTTGTCTATTTCTTCTTTCAGTTCTGTCCATTTTTGCTTCATGTATATGAGTTCTGTTGTTAGGCACATACACATTTAAGATTGTATATCATCTTGGCAAATTTATTCTTTTATCATCATGTGATATTGCCTTTATCTCTGGTCATTTTTTTTTCTCTGCTTAAACTGATGTTAATATAGGCACCCCCTTTCATGCTCACATGATATATTTACATCTAAACATTTTACTTTCAACTTAACCTATTTCATTATGTTTGAAATGTGCTTATTGTAGAGGGAATATAGTTAGGTCAGTTTAAAATAATGTGTTCTAATAATCTTGGTCTTTTAGTTACAATGTTTATACATTTTACATTTAATATAATTATTGACATGTTTGGATTTATGCCTACTGTATTATTATTATTGATTTCTGTTTATTTCCTCAGCTTTTTTCTACTCTGCTTTTCTTTTCCTTTTTTCTTTTGGGTTATTTAAACATTCTTATTATTCTATTTTAATTTGTCTAGCATATTTTAACATAGTTGTTTCTTATTTGTTTTTTTAGTGGTTACCTAAGGGATTAAAATATAACATAGTATGTTTTCATTTTTATTTGAATCAATATTTTACCACTCAAGTGGTATACAGACACCTTACTACCATATTACCATCTCTCCTTTATATTGCAGTTGACTTATAGGTTATATCTACTTACATTGAAAATCCTATCAAAAAATGTTACCATTTTTTGCTTTCAATGGATTGTATTCTGAACATTTTAAACATTATGTTACATAACTCTGGACCTTGTTGAAATCCTATGTAGAACGCTATTTTTGTCTTAGCAGGCAGTTCACACAGGTGGATTCAAACCCCAAATTCTAACCAGCTTTGTGGTTTCTATGTAAATTCTGTTTCTCTTTCAGTTCTATTGAGACTTACTCCATACATACATCTTTATACAGCCAGTCTGGAACCCAGGAGGTTGTCCATCCTGTAACTCAATTCTCAAACTTTACACTTTACAATTTTACTCAGGGTCAAATTCATGCATATGTAGCTTGAAGAGGAGTCCAGAAGTTTGCAAGCAATGTTATGAGCTCACTTTCCTGATCATCTCTCTGTCTTCCATCTCCATGGTACTCTCCCTGTCTATAGGCATCTTGTCCTGCTCTCGCAGTTCTCTGGCCAGGATGTTGGTGCTTTATATACCCACTGTGCAGTGCACTTCCCCCAAGTGCTTCCATCTCTGCAGGCAAATGCTGAGAAGATGGAGAGACCAAAAACTCAATAGAGGCTCACTACACTCTCCTGGGGCCACAGCTGCTTGTATTAAAGCAGTCAGTTCTCCCTCCATAAAGATGGGGGCTCTTGAGAGCTCTTCTTGCCTCTGCTTTCGTTGGTGCCAATGCCACCATCACAGGATTACCCAAGGGCTGAGAGGAGACACAGAGAGGACAAAATACGGGGAGGGGGGGTTAGGAAACTCCTTTCTGTCTCAAGGCAGAACTAGAGGGCTTCTTTCTGGAGTTCTTTCTATCATCACCAATGTCCACTTCTGATTTCAGACTTTGCTGAATCCAAGCCAAGGGATATTGGGGAAAAATAAAATCATGAAACTTTGAATTCTTGTCTTCTCCAATCTTCCTGCTTAGATTTAATTTTCAGAATCCTCAAGCTAATTTTCTATGCATTTTATTCAGGTCTTAGAGCTGCAATGAATGGGAGAGATGGTGTTGTATGCTTACTCCATCCCACTGGAACTGTGATCTGGAGATAACATGGGTAATAAATTTAGGTATGAAAACCCAGAGGAGACCAAGAAAGCTGTGAGATTTGCCTAAGATACCACCCAGGCTCAGTAAGAAGTGCTCTACACTATGTGTTAGAGGCAGGGCGGCCATCATTTTCAGAGTGAGAAATTGTACTTGGACTATGGAAATCATGCTTGAAGAACAGATCCAAACCAGGGACCGGGATATATGGCCACCTTCTTTAGAATGTGTGGTTGGAAAATAATACTCTTTCTCATTGTAGTACACCAAGTTTAATTAAGTAATTGCCATCAGCCTCTTACATAGAGAAAATTTGTTTGGGTTGTCCACTCCATTTCGATGGATTTGCATGTAAGAAATGTAAATAAACCTTTGCCCCAAGTGCTAATTTATCTTCAGTGTACCTACTAACCTGGAAAGAATATATTCTGTAAATGTTAGACCTAGATTTGTGTGTGCATATATGTAAAAACCTAAGGCTCCGTTTGAGTTTCTGTTAAGCTAAGAACTAAAATCCTGTACCTCTGGATAGATCTGTTATGGCGATATTTATTTTAGAATAAAATGAACCTGGATAAACTGGCCAAAAGAAGTTTCTGAGTCTTAAATCTGAGAGAGAGACAGAAAACCAGGGATTCTGGCCATCACCATCACATAATGTCACAGTGACAGTGTGGATTCTTCCCCGCTGAGACCCTACAATGAGTCTTCCCCACAAGAAACTTCCTCCAGGAATAATTTATACCCTCTAACTCATCTTTAACTTTATCACTGAAATTCCCTACAAGGATGTTGCTTGGTGCCAAAGCCACAGTGGTTTGTATGATGTGGGTACCTCAGTGAAAGGAGAGCTCAGAGCATCTCGCACAGGCTCCAAGCCGCAGCTGGATGACGATGACTTTCAGCCACTTGGATCGCATTCGTACCAGTGGATGGGACACATTAGATGGGAATGAGTCCAGAAATTGCTTCTCTTTATTGCTCAGATAAATCACTCCACCCCATCAGGGACGGCAGTGTGAGGGTTCTACCTGCCCATACGACTGGACACCATTCTAACCACAGACTGAACTCCCATAAGACAAACATACATGAGAATGAAATGAGCCATGTCTCTTAGGAACAATCACATACAGCTACCCCAGCAGATCACCCCTGATTTAAGAGGGCTTCAAATGAGATCAGCAAGTCAGAAAGAGCACAGAAGGAGCACCAGCCTCACAGGCAAATGGCTCAGACTAAAGCTCTCTTCGACCTCCATTCTTGCCGTCTGTTAACCAGTGTGTACATTTATTTCCCAGACTCTTCCTTTGGCTGCTGACTCCTGACACTGCCTTTCTACTTTGTAAGTAACTGCCTGTCTGTCCCTCACTGGCCTCATCATTTTAGCTTAGCTGGTCCCTGCTTCCGTGGCAAGGCTGTATACACTCCATGCCCTTCCCAATGGCCAAAGGGACAAGGGGAAGCTGAAATTAGCCCTACTCTGCTCCCCAAGCCTTATGTCCTGCACAGGGCTACACTGGCTCTATTGAAGGGGCTCCTTCCTCCAGTTCATCTGCTCAGTGGGGCGCTTTCCACGAGGACACAGCAAAAGCTAACCATGGCCCTGTCTGCTCCGTGTCCCCCCGGCCTCTGCCTTTCCTACTTGCTCTCGGTGCCCCAGAGTTAATGAGTCAACATGGAGTAAAAATTGTCTTCTTCACAAAGAAGGGTCAGGCGAAGTGTAAGTGACTCATTTCTAACAAAATAATATGTATTTGATTGCAAAATGTATGTAAACTTATATGTGCATACATAGTAGACCTGATGGTCCATAGTCACAAAGCAAAAGTGGCTCTATCTGCTGGCACCGCACAGGCCACTAGGAAAACCTCGGGGGCCTTGCATCTTGAATGTGTGCAAATGTCTGGAGGATTCCCTCTCCCTCTGTCAGTCCAGGAGATCAGGCTCTGCCCACAGCCTCAGTGCCATTCCAGTGCCCTCCAAGCTTGCATGGGGTCGGCAGAACACTTTCCACTTTACATCAGCCCCACTGCTGCTCTGTGTTCTTCCCATCAACATCTCCACTCGCCAGGGACCAGAGGGAAGGCTGCTCAGGGCCCATCTCACCATTCCCTGGGCTGGGAGCTCCTCCCAGTGGTTTCTGCTTTCCTGAGTCTTTCCCAGTGAAAATATTTCTTAGTAGAGTTCTGAGATGGTTCCACATGAACCTTTTAGAGTTTTTCACTGGCATGTGGTAGCGCATTTGAGTCCAGAACCTGGAATTAGGAGGGACTGATTTTAAGCCCCTCCAAGTGACTGTGGGCAGAACCCGGAGAGCTTTTCTCACAAGATAAGGTAGAGACTGTGGCTCTTGGAAGGAAGAGAACTTAATTAAAATTAGTTTAAGTGTTTGATCGTCCAAGGCAAGATTCACAGCTGCTTGTAGCTCGAAGACACTGGGTCCATTGACATAATTGGGGCTCAAGATGAATATTCCTCTTCTACTTTTCTTAATAATGTTCACAATGTCTTCTGCATACACTGGAAATAAAGAATGTAATCATTTGGAATTGTTATTGTTATCCATGAGTCCCAATAACCCTGAGTTTCCCCAATCTACCCAGAGGCTTCCTTGTAATGCATGCAGTTCAGCAAGGAGGAAAGGAAACATGGTTTACCACACTGCTTTTGCTAAATCAACTCAACTGACAGTGGAAGATAAGCTCCAGCACCAGTGACTCTCAAATCCATCTTCCTCTCTTGGTGCTCTGTTTCCTCTAAGAGCAAATCTTGTTGGAACAAGGTGGGCTGGGAAAACAGAGGGGCATGGAACGTTCCAGGCTCCTTGGTGGAGTGTCTGAGGTGGAGGAGATGAGGTTTGCATGTCTTATGCATGCCCACAGCTGGACCCAGGTTCTGTGGCCAGCAGAGTCCTAGAAAGCGGGGAACACCTTGGCGTGACAGAGAAAATTTCATGCTGAGGAACCAGGAAAGATCTTTGTTCTGAAAGGCCTCCCTAGGGCCCAACATTTTTTTTCGGAAGATGGACTTTTTTGATATTCAAGCATACCTCTGCAACACATGTTTTTCTGCATTGTTGCCCAAGATGCTCTAAGCTCATGGAACCTCCCAGAAGATATATAACCCAACAGAAAGAATGACAGAAAAACTTAGTGCTTGCATTAGACTTCCTTTTTACTCCGCATTTTCTCTAGGCACGCAGAACCTACCTCCTCCTGGGGCCACATCTCGTTCAAGCAAACACAGCTTGTATCCGTATTTGTTTTCCAAAACTTCGGGGAACAGATTCAGCGCCAAGTGTTCTTCACTGAGAGATGAAGCAGCCTCACTCTCAAACGAGCTCCATTTTGCATAGGATATGAAAGCATCGAATACCTTTTTATCTGAAGAAGGGGAGCCACAGAAAATGTAAGCCATTTACATATTTGTCACTAATGTCACTATCGCGGTGTACCTACATATGCTCAAAACATATGGTAAATGGGTAGGAATTAAGATTTGGGATCCTTACTGAACTGAGTTTAAAAACTAAAAGCAGCAGCTGTGTTCATTTCAAAATCACACTGCTGTGTGGCGTTGATGGTCCAAGCAGAGTCAAATTCTAATTTATGAAGCACTCCTGAATTTTCACTGAGATCAGATCAAACAGCTGGGGCCTTGTGTGATTAGATTACACGTACTTCGGGGTTCCTCTGAGCTTTCTCTGCATCTGCAGGGCTGCTGTCTCATTAGTTGTACATCAAAGAAGAGTCTGTTACATCAAAGCATGGTCACATCCAATGGAGCAAATCAAAACCAAGACCAAGCCTTGCACATTAGCCAGCTGACAGCACAGATACCTATATGTGAATCCCCAAATGTAAGATGAGATAATAACTCCCCCACAGACTGTTGTCAGGGTTCCATGGAATAATGTATACGAAGTGCTTGGTGTCTGGCTCAAACCATATGCAATATAAGTAAACATTCCTCCCCCACCCGCCTTCTAGATGGGAAACTATATTTATGAAACTTGTTTTAGGATGTTTTTAAGTCTCATATGCCTCTGTTGACTAAATTGTTACAAATGCACATTGATTACTGGGATGTGCTAAAAAACTAACTACCTAGAAGAGGTAGAAAATCCAAGACGTTGGCTTTGGAAATGGGCACACCCTTGGCTCATACTCCAGTGCTTTGCGCAATTCCTGGCAAATAGCATTGTTAAAAATGGTAAGCAACAGCACTGGCTGCTGATGCAATTTGGCAGCATACATGTTCAGCATGGACCTCAGAAGAGGCCTAAGCAGATGAAGTGCCAGCAACAGAAAAGGAAGAGGGAGGGAGGAGTCCAGGAGATGGGAGAGGAGGCTGCCAAAGGCCCAAGGCAGGGACACTCATCTATGCAGCTCCTCATTGCCCAGGTGGGAAGGAGGCGGCTCACGGGCGTGGCCAGCAGGGAGGGGCTGTGCAGTTTGAATGGGTAACACACCACAGTCACCTCAATCCCTTCCACATCCCAGGGAACCTCCAGCAAGGTAGGGTTTTTCTACAATCTAGAAACATTACATTTCTTTAGTAATAAAACTTTGGAGTGGTAGTATACGGCAATCTCTTGACTCTCCCGTGCTTCTGACAGTACATGCCTCTTTAAAAGGTTGGATATTCAGTATTATCTTCAAAGGAAACAGTCATTTTGCTAAAAAAACATCAGGCTGGCCACAGAGGGCCCTAAATTACTGTGCTTGAAAAACCAGGTTCATCCGATTACTGAAATGCTGTCTGTGCAATGCAAGAGGAGAAAGGACACATTTAAATGCATCACAGTTGACTGATGCTCTAAAATCTTCAGATAAGTGACATTTTAGGAAAAAAAGTCAGACGTCATCTAAGGGAATGATTAAGATGTTGATGTGATAATTTGCTCAATTCAAACAAGTCAAAGCTCATTTAAAAAATAAATCTCAAAAACATTCTTGGCTAAAGGATTTCTAGTATGTATTCTCAGTGATGGGTCTGCAAAAGCTGTGATTGATATATTTCATTACTCGCCCTTTCCCTGGAGATCTGCCAGCTAGCTCACTACTGATCTCACCCTGTGGGGAAAGGGCTGGCTGGGGATGGGCATCTCACTCAGGTAGGTAAGCCTCCCTGGATTCTGCTGGAAGGCGTTCTGCTCTTCCCAAGCAATAGAATCACTCAGTAAAACTGCAAACACTCTAACCTTAGAGACCTCCAGGACCAGAAAAACAAGGCAAGCAGCTCCTCTAAAGAAGCAAATATTGAGAAGCGCTATTACCCTGTCTCATGAGAAAACTGACAGCTACTTCATTAATAGTATTTGCATTTCACAGAATTTCACACTTCTCAGGACTGCTGCCGTATCCAAGCCCCTCATTTTACAGGTGAGGCTAACCATGGTAATATGCAGGGTCTAAGCCAACTAACTGCCTGGTCCAAATCCTAGGCTCTAACACCTCCTGGCAGTTAGTTTCGGTCACGTGGCTTCACATCTCTCTGACCGGCTTAGGGGACTGCTAGTGTATGTGACTGGCATGCACTCAAAACTCACGTGATAATAATGGCTCGCAGGTACTGGGCATTCGCTATGTGCATGATGCTGTTCTGCTTAACTCCATGAGCCCTCATAGCATGCACTGTGATTATGGTTATGATCTCCTTTTACAGAGAGGGAAACTAAGGCACAGAGATGTTAAGCCATTCATCACATTGTATTCAGTTAGTTAGTAGAGAGATTATTTTCGAGCCCAACATGCTCTACAATGGCATTGTCGGCAAGATTCCTGGTAACTGGAATGAAGTTGTTTCTCCGCCTGGTCCTAGACCTCCCAGGTGTGAAGCCGCCAGCCCTGGATGAAGGACTCAAAGTCTGGAGGGCGTGGCTTTATCCATCAGGAAACATCCATTTCCTGAGCTCCTTCCTCTAAGTCAATTCTGGGAGGAAAAGTCAGAGGAAAGCTGGGGTCACCTTACCCCCGAGCGTCTCATCCCTGCTCCAGTAGGTTCGGTACAGCAGCACTATTTCAATCCAGTGCATGTAGAGCAGAGCGCCTGCCGTCAGCGAGCCTGCCAAGGTCATGACGGTGCCGAGTAGGATGTATACGAGCACCACTGAAGAAGACATGGCAGCCATGAGCAAATGCAGACCAGCAATCCTGGGACAAGACCACACTTGGGCCAACCGTGGGGACCCGGCCAGTGCCTTTTCCAGCCCTATTATTTTATCAAAATCACTGTGACTGGAAACCTCTTACATCACTTTTTGAGGGACCTGTCTTACAATGAACCTGAAAGAAACCAGGGGACAGACGCTTCCAATTGGGGAACTGATCATAGCCATTTTCATTTATTTTTCCCCCTCAGCTTCCACATAACCCATTTGTATCTCTCTCATTGCATATTATAAATTATTTTCATGCATTAAAGTCCCTGCTAAGTCCAAACTTTCTGAAGCCAAGAGCCACATCTGGTTCACCTCCTCGGTAGCCAACTCGTGGGAACTTCCACACACATCTACAGAGGGAAACCATAGTACAGCCATCTACCGAGGTGGGCCATGCACAAATTTTGTCTTATTTAAGCCTCACAAACATTTGAAACCTGCTTGTTCTACATTCGCCTATTAATTGAATGAATGGCTCATGTCAACTTAATCTCTGAGCATCTTCCTAAAGAAATATAAAAGCTGTTCCTTACCAGGAATTTCCACTCCAGCTTTAAAAGGCTATGATCGGTGATACACACATGCCACTCAGCAATGAGCAAGATCGCTCTTTCTCTACTCCACTCTCCGATATCCAAGCATCACGTTGTCTGGATTCAGAGGCCAGTAAAGTGAAAACCAGAAATGGAGCCGGGTCCTAGTATAATACATGCCATATGGGGCATGCCCTCTAGGTATTTGTAGAAAGAATGGATGAGCAGGTGAATGAAAGAATGGCTTTTCCAACACAGCCCCTGTACAGAGTATTAGGGAGCAGGAGCAGCTCTGAATCACTGACCCAAAACTCACTGGCTGTGGGGCCTTGGTCACAGTGTCTCGTGGGTTAATGTGAGAAAAGGGCTCAGATCATTGTCTGGCAGCGAGTAGATGCTCATTGTTCTCATCATCGTCACCATCCTGAGGACAGCCCCTCTCTTCCCAGGTAGAAGCCGCTGCCTGCGCTCTGGGACAACTTTCCAGGCTCACCTCCTTTCTTCTCTCTCAGTTGGATGGACTGGCTTGTGTTCCCGATGGAGTTCTGGGCAAAGCAAATAAACCTCCTACGAAGATCACGCCAAGTAACTTCTTTCAAGAAGACAACACGCTCAATGACTTCATCCTTCAGTGTGGATTTAACACTAGGAAAAAGGGAAAGTACCACACTCAGTCAGCTACATAAACCGACACCGTTTGCAGTTATAAGCAGCCAACAGTTCGGCTTTCAGAAGAGCTGTGGCATCTACTAGGGTAAGGAGGTGTTAGAGGAGTTTAAGATTTTCTGATTAAATTGTTGCCAGTAGGTGGAAAACAGAGATTCAAGTGCAAGGGGATGTGAAGTCAGAGCACATTGTCTTCACCACACGCAACTACTTTGAACTCTGACGCAGTATCGGCTTCAGATGGGCCCTCATGACCTCCCTTGTCTTAGAAGTCCTTGCTAAGTTTAATTACTGATATCAAAATAAGTCCTTTATTTTTTTGTGGTGATGTATACTTCTCAAAATGATATTATTTGTTCATTGAAATGTTTTAAAAGTTAGAAGGAAGTGCTTCATACATAGACTATTACTTTGGGACAGATCTCAGCAAAATGAGGGACTGTATCCTTTAGTGACACGCATGACAGATTGGATCCCGCCCTTAAACTCTTCCTGGGACTGGAGTCCAGCTTTCTGAGCCAACGGATAGCTCCTAATGTCTAGAGTTTTCCTTTCTATCGAGCCAAACTATCTTCCCAGTAAATTCTGCACTAATCCAGATTCTGTGCTCCAGAGAGCAACGAACTAAGTCCACTTTCTCATTAATAAGTTCCAAGTACTTCGAGAAAAGATACCCCACTTCTGAGTCTCCTCTTCCAGGTTGCACTGTTTCAACTATTCCTCGCTTCACATATTTTTTATCAGACTTCTTTTTATTGTGTGATCTCCTCTGGATACATTCTGGACTGTTGATGACCGCAGATTTGGATGCTGACCTCGCCACTGTGAACGGATGATACTGGGGAATGCGGAAAGGTGCAGGGGGCAGCGTCCGTTCCCATTTGTCGGACACGCGGCTTCTATTCGGGCAGCCTTGGTCAGGGTATCCGCTTGCTTCTCCGCTTGATATTAAAGCAGCCACATCAGATTGTTGCTACGCACTGACCTTTAAAACCACTTAACTATTTCATTCTATGGCCCTATCCAAAACTGCATTTGCCCGTGTTTAAAAATAACACGCACTTTCCATTCCTGTACTTTCATTTCCACCACTAGTTGGTGCTAGTCGCCACGCGAGCAAGTCCGTCTGTGTGTTCACTTCCCTGTGTACATTTTAGAGGTTCTGAAGTTGAAAGCATTCAGTGTGGATTGCAAAGAATACAGTCTTCTAATTTCCTCCTTACCTTTTCCCCTCAGGTGTAGGGACTTCCCACTCCTGATTAGAATCTTTGATGTACCATTTTATCACTGGTTTAAAGTGCTCTTCAAAGCCAAATCTCACCGTGCAGTTAAGAGTTAAAGGCTTTCCTGAAAATAAAGGGGCAACAGAAAACAGGAAGGAAGTCGATGAAAACACTCTATCCTGTGCGTCCGGAAGCCTCTGCCTGAAGACTGTTCCCTGATGCAGTCAGATTCGCAGGTAAAACAGGTGCGCCAGAAGTAACCAAATGTCTACCTCTCATTCAGAAACAAATAAAACCAGGTGTGTTTGCCTCTGATAGGCAATACTTATATCTCAAACTTGTGACTATATGTTCTGGAAATGAAGATTAGCATGGTCCCGGCACTAAGATTTCTGACGTGGTTTGAGGATGGACACCAGGAAAATAAGGCATTTAAGGGACCAGCTGGTCTCCCCATGCTGCTACTGAAGTATAAGGTGTGTCGATAAGGAATATTTTACTGACCAATATTTGCATATTAAATGAAAATCATGAGGTTACTGTAGTTTAAAGGACGAATTATCTAGATATTCAGCTGTTTCTTGAACAATGCACTCTGGATGGGCATGCATGCTATTACACCTCTTTCTACCCATTTTTCTGTGAGGGGTGTCCAGATACACTCTGCCTCAAACTCAACATTTTAACCATGAAATGGTTAGGGACTCCATTGGAAAACTTATGTTTGCAACTTAACATTCCCCCATCCCTGTAGTACTTTGAAACTCATTGATACCATGTTAACATGGCTATTTTCAATTAGTTAATCTTTTTCCTTCTTTCCTCTTTTCTCATGATGCCCATATTGCTAGCCTCAGTTCTATAATCAGGATACTCTGATACTGCCACCTAGTGGTCTTTTACCATAATATCTATTTTTACATTTCTTTGTAATTATAAATATTTTAGCATCCAGAGAAGTTCTTATTTGGCTATGTGGAAAGATGTAGATATTTATTGAAGTTGCCAAAATAAAAGGGGCCCATAGGAGAGTCATCTGGTCCCCCCACCCAAAAGAAAACACTACTTTGGGATGTAAATTATTTGAACAAGTGTTGTAGCATTCCCGCATAATTATACTAAAACTCCATGTTCATAAAGGTTAACGCTACTCATGTTGGTAAACCAGGTAATTTTATAGACTTAAACAAGAGACCTGATATATGTGACCACCTGCTCCTGGGGTGGGTAAGGAGGAATCTAAAATCCATTGATCATGTCCAATGCACCTGCCACATAACATACATTATCCTATATTTCTCAGTGCAGCCCTATGAGGTCAGTTTAGGATTTTTGTTGTTGTTGTTGAAGCATAGTTGATATAAAGTATACAAGTGTACAGGTGTACAACTTAGTGATGCAACAATTTTATTCATTCCAAAATCCTCACCATTAAGTATAGTTACCAACTGGCGCCATAAAAAGGCATTACAGTATTATTGCCTATGTTCTCTATGATATACTTTCCATCCTCATGACTTATTTATTTCATAACTGTAAGTTTTGTACCTCTTTATCCCCTTCACCTATTTTGCCCTCCCACCCTTGTCCCGTCCTCTGTGGCCTCCACCAGTCTGTTCTCCCTGTTTATGAGTCTATTTCTGTTTTGTTTGTTTGTTCATTTGTTTAATTTTTTAGACTCCACATATAAGTGAAATCATACAGTATTTGTCTTTCTCTGATTTATTTATTTATTTATTGCCTATTTACAGATTTTAAAACTTGAGGCTTAGAAAGACTAAGTAACTATATAAGGCCACAAAACTAGT
This sequence comes from Phataginus tricuspis, assembly GCA_029783875.1. Classification (NCBI taxonomy): domain Eukaryota; kingdom Metazoa; phylum Chordata; class Mammalia; order Pholidota; family Manidae; genus Phataginus; species Phataginus tricuspis. The sequence continues at coordinate 18,500,989 of JAQQAC010002629.1, read as the reverse complement.
CAGTGGCTGGATCCAGTTTCACACCAAATCTGTTTGACTTGAATTCCTGATGCTTTTTTCCTTGTATCCTACTTAGACCTGCTCCCAGAAGCAGCGTCATTCTCGGGTGACAACACGAGCCACCTTACCAAGTTCGACTTCCAGTGTGTCCTTGGCGGGATCCAGAATATCTGGCTTGAGATTAGTGTTTTTCACTAAAAGAGGAAATAAAATCATTATTTGCATTGGGAAACCCAAAGGCCCACTTCCAAAGTTGTGCGTGCACGGTCGCTCTTTGGTCTAAATGTTTTGAAGCTCCCTTTCCAAAGTTCATTTATGTTCATAAGGCTAGAAACCCAGGTTTGCGTGTGAAAAGCATGCCTCCACAAATAGCCATGACATCACGCTGGGGACACTAGGGAAACATCCTGATACATCAGTGCCACCTGGGAGTATGTTCTTCCACAGCAGCCCTGTTTCCCTGTGCAGACTTGAGCTCCCATCCCGGTTTCTCCTACAAGACCGCTCTTTGGAGCTGTCCGGCTGGGCAATCCAGCAGGAAGGAGAACCCAAGAACCCACCCAAGTCAGTCAGCCTGGTGTCCACCCCCTCAATCCTTAAATGCCGGGTTTGTTTCAAAGGTGAGTCCAGTCCTTCATTGACCATTTATCCCTCAACCTTCTGCCACAGACTTTCCAACATGCCTCCACTGTCAAACTTCTTCGGGATGAAGTCCCTTCCCACCTGATAAAGGAAAGCCCATCACCTTGGCTCTCGAAGCCACACTCTCTCGCGCGCAATACCTCCTTGCCTCAATTACACTCCTCTCCTGGGTGTTTGGCTGTCTCTCTCTCTGTCTCTGTCTCTGTCCCTGTCTCTCTCTCAGCTTCTTCCCATCAGCATTTGTCCACGCTCAGCCTCTCCATCTTAAATGAGAGAAAAATCACTCCACCTCACATCCCTGCTTCACTCATTCTCCCTCCTTCCCGGTCAAATTCTTTAAAGAGTGCCATGTGCTCATGGTGTTCCCCCACCTCCATGGAGTTTGATTCCTGCCCCATCACTCCACCAACACTGCTCTGGCTAAAGTCACCAATGCCCTTCTGCCCCCAAATCCACTGGGCACAGCTGAGTTTTCCAGATGCTTTACTTCTCAGCAGCATGCTGTTGGCCAGGCCCCCTTGAAAAAGGCTCCTCCTCTGGTTCCATGCCCTGCCCTCCTTCCACGTCTCCACTCCCTCCCCTGTGCACCCGGGGCGCCGCTCCTCTGGGCCTCTTGTTAGAGTCTCGGTTCTCTCCCCATCTCTCCCCAGCCGGCCTCTCGCTCTACCTACTCTGCTGGGGGGTGCAGTATGCTCTCCAGGCCACTTCCCTATGAAAGGTCTTGTCCTTCGAAATGATGTTTCTCCTACGTCACCAATTTTACTTCCTTCCCACCCTTCATGACGTCCCCTTGCTAATATGAATAACGACCTTTATCTCTCCAAAGCCGGAAATCACATCTCAGGCCTTCCAATCGGAGGACACTTTAGTCGCCGTGTCCTGGAACAGTTCTCCTCTGTCCACATGCGCCTCATCCATCTGCTCTGGGGATCCCTCGCTTGCCCACCTCCCAAGTCCGGCAGTCCTCCAGGCCTCGGTCCTAGGCCCTCCCTCTACCCTCACTCCCTAGGTGCTCTCCTGCGGTCCCTGCACATCTCAGGATCATGTCACCATGCTCATGTGCCCATCTCCAGCCCTGACGTCTCCAGGCTTGTTTCTCCAAACACCCACTTGTTATTATAATTTGAATGACTCCAAGTCCTTTCAAGCCTAATATTTAATTTCTTCCTCAGACTCTCTTCTTTGTTAGCCTTTTGTCTCATTAAATGGTGCCAGCTTTTACTAACTTATCCAGGCCAGAAAACTAAAACATCCATTATTTCCCTCTTTCTTCTATCTTCCACTTAAAATCCATCATCATGTTCTGTTGATGTACAAATAAAGCCATTTTCATCACCTCGGCTGAATCCACTCAAAGAGCCACCAGGGACAGTGTTGGAGAAAGTGAGTCAAACCTGCCACCCCCACCCGCCTCCACATCCGCCCTCGCGTATTCCATCCACCCTCTGTCAGTGTGTGACAGTGCATTACAGAAAACTGCCCAATTAGAACGTAGCTCTCATCCTGGGCACCTCCTTTTCCCTCTTCCTCACTCCCAATTCCCACATTTTTTCAGGTGCACCTCCTAAATATTTCTTGAGTCTTCCTGCGTCTCTCTGTCCCTACTGCCACTCCTGGCTCAGGCCACCATCCGCGTTTCCCTGCCTGACCACAGCAGCTGCGTAACTTTTCCCTCTGCCCCTGTTCTTGCTCCCAAAGATCCACTTTCTGCACGGTAGGCAGAGTGATCTGTCTCACACATACGTCTGTTCACGACTCTCTCCTGCTCAGAACCTCACTGGCTCCCCATTGCTCCTTGGCAAAGTCCAAACTTACTAGAAGAGTGTGAAGCCAGGCCAGCGTCCAGACACACCCTCCACGGGCCCTTTCCTTCCTGAACTGCCCCATGCCCTCTCCCGTCTCCCGGACATCAAACATGCTGCCCCCTCTGCCTGGAATGGCATCTCTCCCACCTTGCCTGGGCCAGTTGGTCCTCACCCCTGGGATGTGGCGTGCCCGGGCTGGGGGTTGGTGGGCATCCATATGCATTACTCTGTGATAGCCTGTTTCCTCTCTGCCTGCCCCACAGAACAGGAAGCTCAGGAGACCACAGAGAGTCTCCAGGCCCTCGTTCTCACAGCCTTGGCACCAAGCCCAGCACCCGACGCGTGTAAGATATTCAACATCTACGTGTGTGAGAACAAATAAATGAAAGAATGAATGAGTCAATGAGGAAGGCAAGAATGATGACAGAGAAAGCTTGTTTGGGACAGAGGCAGCAGATGCAAGGCATCCCGTGGGAGAGAGAAAAGCAGATTCTGCCACTGAAAATCTGATGGGTCAAGTTGTCTTGCCTGAGTGAGCAAGCGTATGCCGTGGGGAGGGGGCAAGTGGTGCCGTGAGCTATTCGCAGCCCGACTTCCCTCCCAAGGAACAATCTCATATAAATTTTAACTGCTGACATCTGAAGTAATGGAGAGTCAAGGGCCAGGAAGTGGGCAGGCGTTGAGTTTGGCCTCAAGGTGCTCTGTGCGGTTTGTATCTTAGGCTAAAGGAAGGGGAGGCAAAGTGGTCAATGTATTTGCTAGAAGCTAAGCCCACCACTCTGCAGCTCTTTGATGCAAAGCATGCATGACTGCCTCTCGTAGGCTTTGACAAAGGCCCTGTTTAAAGTAATTACTTCCTGTAATGTATTCATGCTGACACTGGGGAATCTGGCAAGAATGACCCAAGGGGAAGACAGGGCCAAAAATAGACAGGTCCCAGAAGAACAAACCCAATGGACCAGTGAACAAATAACAAGATAATAAACTTCCTTAGTAATCAGGGAAATGTAAACTGGGATTTAAAAAAAAAAGAGAGAGACCCCACTCGACACCAGTCAAAACATCTGATGACGCCAAATACTATCTGGGCACCATGAGAATCTCTTCCTTGCTGATCCGAGTGGAAACTGGCAGAATGGTATCTGAGAATAATACCAAGTGTTTATTACACAAAACATTGTATGTTGACAACATACAATTATATTTTATTTCATTCATGGATTTTATTATTTTCTATTTATAATGGAAAAAAGCATAAAAACATAAACGGAGAGAATGTAAACTACAAGGTGGGACCACATCTGGGAAGGGAGGCCGTGGTAAGGGGTGAGGGAGTAAGCCGCAAGCTGGACAGACAATGTTCTGTTTCTTTAAAGAAGAGGCAAGATTTTAGGCACGTGGGAAAATATTCACATATATTAAAGCTGACAGCACATACATAGGTGTCATTTATTTCTGTGTATAAAATATTTAATATCATTTTTTAATTTATTAAATAAGCCAGGGATCAACATGTAGAAAACCCAACTCGTGGCACCGTGAATGCGGTCCAGAATGAAGCCTTCCCTGGGGGATGGAATCTAGGCTAAAGGGAAAACCGCCGTTGGCTCGCATTCAAGACACCATGTGACTGCAAGTAAGTGACTGTTTTGTTTTCCAAAGAAGGTAGCTCTGGTTAGGTGATTGGGGCTCACATCTCAACTTCTGAAATGAAAACCTCACTCACCAATGGTTCTCACTTGGACGACAGCCCTAACTGTCCACGAACTCGTATTATCCGCCTCAGTGTAGTCACACACATACGTGCCCTGGTGATAGTCGTAAATTTCATCCACTGTGATCCGGCTGCTCCTTTCGTCAGGAAGTAGTTTTCCATTCTAATCCAAGAGACAGGAAAATTCAAAACCTTTCTTTAACCAGAGAGGTTTATTAATATTAATCATACCTAGAAACCTCACAGATTTGAACCAAGAAAGGGGAAGGTCAGCCTGGTTAATGCAGGTTGCATCTCCCAAGAGCTGTAAAAGGCTTCTCCTCAAAACGGATAAATGTAAGGTTCTTATCTGAAATGTGAGGCATTTTCAAATATAATTCCATCATCAGTGGAGATAAGCGCACCAAATCTTATTAACCTGCAAAGAGTTACGTAACCCAGTTTTTCCCAAAGCATGATTCAGGCCCCCGAGAGCATTCTAGAAAACTCATAGTGTGCTAAGGAGCTGATACCTAAGTGAAATTTTTTTTGATTTGTGTATGGAAACTGACATCAATTTTCTCTGTAGAGGGCTAATTTAAAACTTCCTCTTTTAATAAATTTAATTCTATAGAAAGTGAGACTTACGTTAAAATATTAAGTAACTAAATAGGTGGACATAAATATGACAAAGCATGATTGATGGATGAGAAACACCTATTTAACTTATAGGGGACCCAAAGTCAAGTGAGAACTAAAATATAATTATGAACATTTCCCTCCCTTAGGATCTATCAGGGACACTCTTCTGCTTTTAGAATAAGGTCTAAAGTCTGATTTTGCCATTCCTATGCTGGCCCATTTCCTGCTACTGCCCTTCCAGCCACTGGTTCTTCCCTAAGTAACCATGTTCTTGCTCAATCCATGCGTTTGCACGCCTCTCCCACCACCTTTCCCCACCGGGTAGGCTGATGCTCAGGTCTTCCACTCTGAGTCAGCAGATATCTCTGCGAGAACGTTATCAGGTGCCCCCCCAGTCAGGAACAGAACTTTGTGATGTCAGACCTCCGTTCCTGACTGAGCCGTCTTATAGTAATTATGTGTTTAGTTACCTCCTTCTCTGTAGTTGTTGAGAGCGGCCTTTGTGCCAAGGCATAGAGCTGCTCCTGGAACATTCTGGGAGGAATGAACACTAATGTCTTCCCTCCACAAGCTCTCAGCCTCACAATACTGGCCCCAAGTACTAAGCCGGAGTATGACACACTCTCACAGCCCGGTTTCAGCTTGCAGAGGGAGGGGACGCTCCCTCCTGTCTAATCACAATCTTGAAAAGTATGTGGGAATCAGGCAATTGGAGGTAAGTGCCATTAGGAACATTTGGAGCAAAGAATGTATATTGGAACCCAGGCCAAGGTGAAAGGGCTGATGCATATAGGTGTATTTTACCTGTGTGTTCAGTATACAGCATGCAGGCCAGCAGGCCAGCAATAGGAAGCTCTTCATAAGTGGTGAGTGAACAAATGCATGTCTAATTGAAAGGTGTGGAATCATAAGAGTCATGTGATTGACATTATTAGAAAAATGACTAGCAGCTAAGTGTGGAAGCTCTCACAAATTTAAGCAAAGACTATCACAATCACCTTTGTATTACTAGGAACTGGGACATAGTGAAACTATTTGCTAAATGATTAACACCACACCAGTAATCCTGTAGCTGCTATTCTCCATGTAGTACATGGCCTCCTAATTTCCACCTGAGAGTACTGACGTCAAAAGAAGAGAGATAAAAGAAATTAACAAAATAATAGAACCTATTATCTATACAGATTACAAAATTTGGTCTTATGTACTATCTCATCAAAAGGATCCTCTCACTTGGTTTGCATAGATTCTATGCCTTCCACTTTTTTAATGAGAAAACTAATGTTCTGGAGTTTGTGTTTTGTTTCATATCACAGAGCTGGTAAATGAGAGGACTGAGAAGCAACCTAATTTTTTCTAACTCTGAGTTTCATGTTCTGATTCAGGAATTTCCCTCCCATCCACTTTGCCTGCTGACTTGTTGAAGCAGGGATTCCCCACACTCCAAGTCCCTGGTGTGGTTCTTGTGGCCCAGAAAGGAATTTCCAGTAGGTTGGCAAGGAGCCTAAGAGGAGGGCCAGAACTGGACAGAGAGGAGAAGCTAGAAAAGAAAAGAAAAAATCAGGAAACAATGTACAAAAGTACATGAAAGTCCAGAGGTGGGACAGGCAATGTTAAATATCAATCATCTGATCTCATGTATCAAGAACACTTTAAAAGAAAGATTCAGATCATGGGATAAAATTCAGAGAGAAACTCTAAAAAACAGAGTAACAACATAAAAAGAATAGAAACTGAAGGAAGAAAGTAATGGGGACAGGATTCAGAGTTGTAACTGAGACCTCAGCTGAGCCACAGGGAGGATGGATGGTAACAAGGTGGAGCTTGTTTTCTTTTTCATGAAAAGGTAAGTATGGCTTAATGTGTATCATTAAGACCTTATGAGATGGAAACACCAAAGAAAAGAAAGAAAGGAGAAACAATTTGTGTCAGGAATGATGGGAAATCCATTCTAATAAAATAGTCACAAATTATCCTGGTAGGAAAGAGCTTCTAAAGGACTCAGGGAAGTCGCTGTTTTGCTCAGATATGAAATAGTCATGAACAACACACAGGAGGAAGATCTCAGTTTGAACCTGTGTAAGTAGTGCCAGTAAATCCTAGAGAGAGCTGAGGCATGCAAAAAGTGCTCAGGAGACTAAAAGGCTCTTTTGAAGCTATGTAAGAAGCAAGGAGAAGAAAAAGGGAAAGGTATTCTAGAAGCACTAATGATTTTATACTCTAACACCATCAATCTTATACTGCAGGCAGTACAGTCACTCCAGGAAGCACAACACACACTGTACTATTCTGGGGGAATGGTGTTCCCTGCAACTAGGAAACATAATAGAGCTCCAACCTCACAGTAGAGCTCTACCCACATAATGGAGCTTCCACGCACACAGCAGAGCTCCCACGCACACAGCAGAGCTCCCATGCACACAGCAAGCTCCCACACACAAGGAAGAGCTCCCACACACAGCAGAGTTCCCACTCACACAGCAGAGCTCCCACGCACACAGCAGAGCTCCCACGCACACAGCAGATCTCCCATTCACACAGCAGAGCTCCCATGCACACAGCAGAGCTCCACTCACACAGCAGAGCTCCCACGCACACAGCAGAGCTCCCACTCACACAGCAGAGCTCCCATGCACACAGCAAGCTCCCACGCACATGGAAGAGCTCCCACACACAGCAGAGCTCCCATGCACACAGCAGAGCTCCACGCACACAGCAGAGCTCCCACGCACACAGCAGAGCTCCCACGCACACAGCAGAGCTCCCACACACACAGCAAGCTCCCACGCACATGGAAGAGCTCCCACACACAGCAGAGTTCCCACTCACACAGCAGAGCTCCCACTCACACAGCAGAGTTCCCACGCACACAGCAGAGCTCCCACGTACACAGCAGAGCTCCCACGCACACAGCAAGCTCCCACGCACATGGAAGAGCTCCCACGCACACAGCAGAGCTCCCACGCACACAGCAGAGCTCCACGCACACAGCAGAGCTCCCACGCACACAGCAGAGCTCCCACCCAGGCTTTCATTCTAGTCTAGGGGAACTTTTCATTCTAGTCTAGATCTACATCTGCAGCCCTGTCCTCCCTAATGGACTTGAGGCTTTCATGTCTGTTTTAATGACTCCTTGGCATCCAGATCTGTCTTGGTCACTACTTCTTCTCCCCAATCGAATTAACTTCTACTTACTCGAAATTGGTAGATGCTGTGAATATATTTGAGCCTTAGAGACCCAAAATATATTAGCCATCTCTCACAGCCCCTGAAATATTTAATTTTGTATTTTATTCCTTGAAAATACCACTAGCGTCCACCATCTCCCTTCTGTGCCCATTGCCACTTCCATGGATGAGGACTCAGACTTGTTAAAAGTGTGACTCTCTGGTCCCCTCCTGGCTTGAGCCAGGAGCTCTGTCCTCTCACTTTCTCTCTAAATAAAAGCCTCTGCCTTGCTCTCCTAAAAAAAAAATTCAATCATACCAACAGGGACCCAATAACCATATGCATAACTACCTAGAGCCCTTATTTCCAGCTCTAACCCTACCTACACCACTCAAGAACCCTCTGCTCCCACCATACTGAGCTGCTCACCATACACAGAACGTACCCTTAGTGTCTCTTCTGTGTTTTCTGTTGCCCATGTTGCAATATCCTGTTAAGTGCAGCTACACAGTTCCTTGCCCCAATAATCACCTGACAACTTTCTACTTGTACATAAATTCTGTACTAATATTTATCACTTAAATGGAAAAAGGTACATTATAGCAATCATAGACTTGTGAGCTAGATGTCATTCTCTAACCAAAGTCTTGAATGAATTCATTAACAGATGGTTTGTTAACTCTTAAAAAATGAAAAGGTGGCTAATATCAGTGAGCTTGCATTCACTAGCAACAAGCACGCCAATCTTCTCCTTTCCCACCATGATAGAATGATCGGACCAGAGGCCCAGAGGAATGTAGGAGACACACTGTGAAAATTAGAAAATACTTTGATGATCTCCTTATTTAAAAAAGTGGATACATGTAGGCTGAATGGGTCAAAATTTGGTACCTTTTTTAGTTAGCTGAGCCACAACCCTCAAGTTGTGGATTAATGGACAATATGTAACTAAAAAGATCAGTCTAGAGTCAATAGCTGAGAACTTTGTCCTTGGTGTAGCATGTTCAGTATTTTTACCAAGTGCTTAAGTGAACACCTGTCATATATGCATCTCATCTATAAGTTTCCCAAATCTGGAAATGATGGCTAATACGTTGTATTTCAAAATCGGAATTCCAGCTTCTTAATATGTAGAATGATGAACTAACACAAAAAATTAGAATTTAATAGGAATAAATATAATATGATGAACATGGGTTACAAATTCTAATCTATTAGCACAAAACTGAACTTGCTTGATTGCAGTTCTTGTGGAAAAGACCTGTTTGCCAACTCAGAACAAATGAACTCTATAATAGAGCTGTCCCCAAACTAATGCAATCGCAGGCTGCATAGATATGCCATTCAGAACAAGGAAGGACATAATTTCTCTGGTTTCAATATTAGTTAGACAACATGCGGGTAATAGCATTGAATAGATGTTAGAAAGTTGTCCAGGATTATGAGAGTTCTTAAATATCACAGCAACAACAATCGAGTGGGCCAAAATATCAGCCTGAAGACAGTTCTCAGAAGTCAACTCTAAATGATCTTTACATCCTCCCTACGGGGAATCACATTAATCCTTGGTCCTGACAGCCTCACATACTTAAGTGCTTCATGTCACTAGGCTCATAGTATGCCAACAGGAGCAGTTACTATGACAATGAGGCCAAAAGGAAATGAGAATGAGAAGTGGCGGGTCTATGTGCGAAAATTCCATGGAACACAAGGCTCAGAGACAACACAGCAGCTACGTCAGCATGTGGCGAGTGTATGTGGCATATGAGTGAGATTGTCTCAAACCACCAATGGAAAAGATACTCGGGGCACAAGTCTTCCAGACAAGAGATGACAAGGGTGTCACCAACACCCATATTTCTGTGCCCTAGGACATTATAGGTACATGAGCTCTCTATACCGTCTCTCTGTAACAGCCGTTACAATTTTGCTCATGTTAAAGATTTGTCTAAAGAACTTAAAAATGCGTTCTCATAACATGTAATCACTATTCATTCAAGATGAAGTGTGTTTATGCCAGGGCTATTTTTTCATTATACTTTTTAGAAGTTAGGAAAATAGAGAGAAAACATTTTTCAGATAAATAATAAATAATTCACTTTAATTCTCACTTCTAGGTCATGAAATATTTCAGTTTAGAATCTCCAAGCCTAAATTTTTTTGATGCATCTATTAAAAATACTTTGGAAGCACCCAGAGACTGCAGCACAGGCTTGACTTTGGTTGGGTAGTCTACACATCTGGCAGGTGCATCCCTGATCAGAAGTCCTTGGAATTCAAAACACCATGTTTTCATCCTCTCAGCCAGTGTTCATGTCACCTGCTGTGAGATGCCTTAAGTCTGACCTACCCACTTCCAGAGGACCTGGGGCTTAGCTTGAAGGAAATGAGCATTTGGGTGTTTTTCCCTGTCTAATGTTAACACTTTTAGTAACACACTGCTTCCATGAGATCTGTGACCTTCCACGATACTGTGTGTGTTATGTGTGTGTGTGAGTGTGTATGCACGGGCACACACACATGTAATTCATAAAACATAGCCTGAACCACGACTGTCCAAATCTGTACCTGAAAATAAAAATTAACAACAGTCATTGCTTGCCTACTATTAGGACAGACGTCTATTCACCATTTAATGCATCCCACCATTTACAGTCAAGGCCCCAGGGAAGTGAAATAAAGCTTCCTTTTGTGACTGTCATATGGAGTTAGGGTTTAGTTTACAAGAGCAATATATGCAGAAGGCTGGCAACTCCCATGTGCTAGTGTTTACCTGAAAGTGAAAATAGCTGCATTTCACAGATGCAATCACTGAAAACGCAGATGTGTTTTCATCTGAAATAAGTGGAGCAAGCTTGCTTTCCTGGCTAGGGACAGCCTCCCTTGACATAGCTACACATCTGTCAGCCTGGATTGCAGATACTTTCACACCAAGGGAAATTCTGTTCTTGAGAGAGAACTGAAATAATGAGCAGAACCACGGACACATCTCACAAACCTCACTTTAGAGGTTATGAAATTAATGTGTTTCTCAAAGTAGGATTATTGAGGCCAGCACATTGTCAGTGTCACTTTAAAATACAAATGAGATAGCACATCCACCCTACCTGTGTACTTATCTCTACAATGGCCCCAACCCCGCGCACCTGTGTTCACCACGTCTCAAGAGAACGAAGTGAGGACATGTCTCCTCACGCCACGGCAAGCGACCCCACGAGTCTCTGGCTGACTTTTGGAGGACATAAAGTCACCAGGCAGACACGGACCACCTTTTCGATTGTGATCAGTGACAATTTAAAATGATATTTTATATTAACAAACATATTTTAAAGGCAGATAAAAAGATTTGCATGATTTTTTCAATCATGGCATGAGACTTCAAACAATTATTACTAATGTAGGAGGCATTTTAAATTCTATTCCCTGATTCCACTACCCCAGGGTCAGGTGACACAGGACTATGTTATACAGCATTTATGTATCTGTTAGTTCTTGGAAAAACTGTAAACCACAGTAAAACTGTGCAGTGATTTTGTTATGAAGTCTACTCACATGTGGTTCAAAATCACTAACTCACCTTTCCCCGGTCTGCTCCCTGTCTCTCAGCACTGCCCTCCCTCCCCACCAACTCACCTGTGCAAGCTACCTGCCAGCAGGACCACCTGTGCTTGCCACAACTGTCCTCCCCGGTCTGCCCCCTTGGGAACATATTCCTAGCTCCTGTTTTTCTTTCAGGAACCCTCCACGACTTACTGGTTGCATGTTCTTTCCCCTTGTCCCATGTTTTCCAAAGACAGTAAAAATGAATGAATCTGGCCTTCTATGTTAGAAGATATTCATAAGTTTATATCTTACCTTATGTGTAATACAGACATACCCCAGAGATATTGTGGTTTCGGTTCTAGACCACCACAATAAAGTGAATTATGCAATAAATCAAGTAAAAAAAATTTTGTTTTCCAGTGCATATAAAAGTTATGTTTGCACTATATTGTAGCCTATTAAGGGCACAATAACAGCATTATTTCTAAAAAAAAGAACATACCTTAATTAAAAATAGTTTATTGCTAAAAAGTGCTAACCATCATCTAAGCTTTCAGTGAGTCATCATCACTGACCAAATATCACTATAACAGATATAATAATAATTAAAAAGTTTGAAATACTGTGAGAATTTTAAAAAAATGTGACACAGAGACACAAAGTAAGCAAATGCTGTTGAAAAAAATGGTACCAAAAGATTTGCTCGATGCAGGGTTGCCACAAACATTTAATTGTAAAAAACTCAGTATCTGCGAAGTGCAATAAAGTAGAGCATACTAAAATGAGACCTGCCTGTATACTTGAATTTTAGAAATTTTTCTGGCATTGATCAAAATCTCTAATAATTAGACTACCCGACTCTTTGTCTACCTAGGGGAAAGACCATTTTAGAAAGTCATGTCTTCTTCGTAGGAATACAGCCAGTCTTTGAGAACCTCGAAGTGTCACATTTGCAAACCCGCATTTCTATGAAGCCCCTAACTGAGACGTTCCCATAAAAACTATGCTCTCACACCAGTTTCAGAGAAGAAGTAGTTCTTACCTGGTACCAGGTCACCTCTGGACTTCGTGAGTCACTTTGGCAGCCAAGACTGGGGCAATAAATAGAGCTGATGCTACCAAGAAGGAGGTGCTGCTTATGTGATACGACAGAGCTCATACAGGATATGTTTGTCTTGGGCTTAACATCTAAGACAGTCTTGACACAACAGGCCTCATCCTGAGGGCTCCTAGGAGAGTTCACAAGGTCCTGTGAACACGGATATTATATCCAGATAATAAAGGACTTGGGAATGTTTTCATATAGAAATGTATTTGGGACATACCTAATCCTGGGTCTACAAATATATGACCCAGCATTATTCATCCCTGTGGTCAGAAGACGGAGGGTGTTCCTGTCCTGGATGATGTGAGGATAGTCTTCGGTGACTTCCACTAATGGCTCTCCATTCCGAAGTTGTCGGTACCACTGGACATCAGATAGGCCCTTCCTACCCCTGCAGGGCAAGTGCTCAGAGCCCTGGGTTGGTGAGATTTGACTTCTGTGGTGTAAATGCGATTTCTGTAGCTCTGGTAAATCACAAAATAAGACAAACTCCTCTTCACTTCTTGCTGAATAAGCCCAGAGAAGTTTCTTGGTGGAGCAACCTAGAAACCACAAGGAATAAAGCAATACAGAAACATACTAGAAGATAAAACTCTATCCTGGCAGTAATTTTTCGGATATGACACCTAAGACTTGGCAACAAAATTAAAAAATAAATAAAAGACTACATAAAACTACATCAACAACTAGATCTGCACAGCAAAACAAAAAAATTTGTCAACAAAATGAAGAGACAACCTACAGAATGAGAAAAAAATATTTGCAATCCATGTACCTGATAAGAGGTCAACATCCACCATATATAAAGAACCCATACGGTGCAATTTCAAAAATCTCCCCAAATAATCCAATAAAAAGTGGGCAAAGGACCTGAATAGACTTTTCCAAGGAAGACATGCAAATGCCCACAGATACCTGAAAAAGTGCCCAATGTCACTAATCATTAAGGAAATACAAGTCAAAACCACAATGAGATACCATCTCACACCTTTCAGAATCACTGTCATCAGAAAGACAAGAAACAAGTCCCTGCTCCCGCTGAAACCCAGCTACAGCAAGTGGGTTTCCCATCACTGCTTGGAACTTGCTGAAATCTTTTCATCCCAATAACTTCTCCCCGTACACTAACAGTAGGAAGGAAATGCTCTGTATTGATATATCGCATGCTGCTGATATAACAAATCATCTGTCACTTTAAACTTTGACCCCAAGAGTTATAGTACCAACCTGAAAAGACAAAACCCCTACCTGAAATATTAAATCCTTTAATTCTCTCTCTTGCGACAAGCCAAATAAATATCCAGGCCAAATAGAGCATTATTCTCCCTGGGTCCTATATCACCGCTTCAGTAAATTTTTTCTGTTTCCAGAGCATAGCACATTGTGATTCCGGGCTCTGCCCTGAGAATCCTCTTCATTTCTGCAAATCAAGAAATGGAAAATGGCGAATTCGGAACCGGTGATCAAAATGCAAGTCACACAGGAAGCTTTGAAAGGGCAGGTCCTACAGAAACAAGCATCCGCATGCCCACAGCGGTGTGGCATTTTCAAAGGCGAGCAGCAATCCGTCTGTCTGGGCCCTTTCTCACACACCTCAAGGAAGGAGAGCATCTCAAGCTCATAGTATCACTTGGACCTCCGCACCATATGGCGTGTTCTTCTGGTGCCATTTCTTCGTGGAATACTTTTTCTTTTTCTTAATGTTTATCACCTAGCTTGAATATATCCATGAGTAATTTGGAAAGAGTTAAATGAACGTTTTTCTGAAAAGATGACCCAAGTTTAGTGAAAATGTCAGATTCTTCAGTTAGGGTAGCTAGTACTACGGCTCACAGATATACAACGTGAGAATGTGTTCATGTTACCAGTTTGAATAGGTTTTAAAGAATAGACTATGCTTGACTGTCTGTGCACCAAATAACAGAAGGTTGTCCCTGGGTGGAATTACCACCAATCCTCTGAAATTCTAAAAGGAGAGCAGGCCGCCTCAAGGTGGAGAATCAGAGCCTAAGCTGTGCTCGTGGTTCGTATGTCCTCCTTGTTGACAGGTCCTCACAACTGCCTTGTATGGTTATTGGGAATTTCAAACCATTTATAAAGAGATGGGAGACAAGGATACTGGGTGGGTTCTTAGCCCATTTGGCTGCTGTAACAGAATGCCACATATTGGATGGCTTATAAACAATAGAAATTTATTGCTCAGTTCTGGAGGCTGGGAAGTCCAAGGTCAAGGTGCCGGTACGGTGACCTCCTCACCAGTGCTCCCTTCCTGGTTCCTGGCCTGTGCCCTCTCACTGTGTCCCCACGTGGTGGAAGGGGCAGAGAGTTCTCTGGAGTACCTTTTATAAGAACACTAATCCCATTCATGAAGGCTTCACCCTCTGACCTAAGCACCTGTCAAAGGCCCCACCTCCTAATAGCATCATTAGTGTATCATTTTGGGGGGGTTAGGATTTCAACATATGAATTTGGGGAGGACACAGACATTCAGACCAGAGAAGTGCATATTATTTAATTTTGTTGTAAGCAGAAAATGAAAATAATTTTGCTATAGAACAGCTCTGCCTGCCCTTTTTAGAGTCCTGAGCACTTTTTAGAGTCCTGAACGATTACCAATAATATATAAATAACCTGTGTATTATTCTTGGGATCTTAGGAATAAGGTAATTTACCCCTGAACTTTGGCTAAGTATTTTCCCTAAAATACTCCCTCAAGCTCTTGGCAGAGGAAGAGGTAAATGGTCCCTGTCCTCAAGGGTCTGTCACAATGTGGAAAACAATGTTAAAAAAAATATTCTGGCACTTGCTGAAACAGTAAGGGAGACTTTATCCAATACTATTTCAAGAGGGGAGAGAGATCAAGCTTAACTCAGAATACAATAAGACAGGTGAGGATTTATAGCCAAGGAGCAGCAGGAGACAATCAGAAATGAGGAATAATTAAGAGGAGACATCACAGTTAAGGGAATTCTCACCAAACGGGTTTCACAGGATTCTCACTGAAGGCAGATCGAGGATGTAGACATCAAAGCTGAGATTTGAGAAAACTGATCAGATAGCAAGGGCGATCAGATAACAAGAATGTGGGGTGAGTCAGCAGAAGTCTTTGCTACGACCGGGCTGGGCAGACCAAAGGCAGGGCAGGAGCCACGGTCTATGAAGGTGTCAGGAGAGCCTGACTAAGATGTGCTCAAGGAGAGAGTCTTTGTCAACACAAACATGCAAACAAGCAATTTGTGGTCACAGAAAAGAAAACAAGAATGAGGGAAGAAAAGAAAGAGGTGGGAAAGGGTGAGAAGGAGGAAAGTTATGGTAAATGCAATATGGCCACTCTGAAAGTTATCTTTAAAAATCTTCTTCCCACAATACCCATGTTTTTAAGGAAGCTGACAAATAATCTCTCTCTCTCTCTCCATATCTAAACAGCCATGCAAATTCCTCTCCTTATTCCTCCCTGCACTCTGGCCATTCCTGAGACAACTTCCTCTGCCCCCAGCTTTCCCAGCACCTTTCTTTACAGGTATCTGCATTGTTTCTCATAAAGAAATACTTGGCTTTCCTCATTTTATAAGATTATTCACTTCCAGTTTCCCAAACACACGCACACACAAACACACACCCCATGTTTCCAACATCTTCAAATGCAGAATGAAAGAATAATATTAACAATTATAAATTAGTTATCAATAACTAATGTTTCTCTGACAGAAATATTGAATTGAAGTGTCTTTAAGGATCCAAATGGAATCTTGGGACCAATGGGAATATAATCGCAAAGGTCACCTCAGCTCTAACCTGCTGTGATTCCATGTTTGAATATTCCAGCCTATAGAAAATCAGTTACCCCAACATCCAGAAGGCTCAGCCCTCAGGAAATCCCATCCCAACCTGGAACCACCAGACGCTGTCTCCATGACACGCTCACCTGCTGTCCTAAGACCTCAGGCTGCCTGGAGGTACTTCCAGGCTACAGCTTCATCTCTAGGACACTGTTTCTCACGTTACCTTGGTAACAAGAATTACCTGAGACACTGTTATAAATGCAGATTTCTGCACTCTCCAAATCATATTCAGTCAGATTCTCTAGGAGAATAACACTGGAATCTACACTATAAACAAGTGTCAGGATGATTGCTGTGATCCGGAAAGCATCTTTGGGAAGCCCTGCTCAAGAACAAGGACAGGATTTGGGGAGGTGACTCCACACAGAGTTCTAGTGGCTGTTGCCAGCTAGGACTGTCCAGCAACGCAAGGACCAGCCCATTCCCGGAATCCCCTTTATGTGCGGTAACACTGTGTGGGGCTTGTTTGTCAATGTCGGCCTTTTAAAGACCATTTAACATCTATGTGATGACTTTCATTCCACCATCACCAAAGTGTTTCCATGAATCATAAGGAATCACACAAGATGCAGAGTATCTCATTTATCAGCCTTGGCAACATACCCCAGACTGAGCTATCATCAGCTTTGTTGATGGGAGTAAAGCCATGGAAACATGGCAGTGAATATAGTGCACTGCTCTCTCACTTACTTTCTGGTCACAGCTGGGAAGAGCGCTGTTGTCTTTCTCATTTTACTGATGGACAACCATGGCTCACATTGCTTGAAACAGTGGTCCCACTGTAAATGGTTATCACTCATCTGGTATTAGAAGTGTTCACGTCTAGATGTAGAGGGTTTCAAAGCTTCTGATTGTCCCATCACTACATGCTATCCCTCCACAGGAGGACACAAGAGCCCAGGAGGGCAACTTCAAGTATCTGAAGGGTCTCATCTCCAAAACATTCTCCACACCTGCTTTTTGAGAGGCAGAGTTCTTTTGTCAGAGGTCAAGGTCACCCACCTCCACTTCAGTCAAGGTTATACCTTCTACTATCTTTGGTTGACAGTGAACTAAAATTATCTCTGACCAAAGCTTTCAATGGGAGAAAGGGAAAGAGAGGAGAATGCTGGAGAAGACAGGTGTCAACAGAGAGTCTGAGGCTTAGCTAGAGGGATTTCGTTATCAAAGACAAACTACCCTATGATCACCCACAGGATCAGTGGTGACTGTACACAGAGAACGCATGTACACATAGAAACTTGTTTTTGTGTAATAATACCTATTTAATTCAACCAATAGGATTCTTACATGGTCCGTGGTAGCTTTATACCCCCTTGTCTAGGAATTATAGAAAATCAGGTAAGTAGTGCCTACTCTCAAAGATCTTTATGGTCAGGATGAGCATTTGAATTTGGCAAAATTCTGAGTTTTCCACAAAATGCTGAAAGCACTATACATGGGTTTATTTAATAACTACCTGATTTTTCATCAAATGAAGGTTTTATATATATATATATATATATACACACACACACATATATACACATATATGTATGTATATATACGGAGATGTAAATTTTGCTGGATAATAGCACATCTGTTATTAAAATATTTCATGAAAAGAAATAGTATTAGCAATTCATTTGGAAAGTTATTTAAGCTCTTTGCTCAGCTTAAATTTTCTGCTTAGGAAATCTAGTGAGAAAAAACGTACTGTTATCTTACCTTTATTTTCTGTCCTTAAGGCATAGGAAAGAGGAAGAGATGTCAAGTCCTTATTTCAGTGCCTGCCGGCGTTTTTATCTGAAGAACACATGAGAATATCCATTTTCAAAGAATCCTACTGTTGGTCTTCCTAGCCAGAGAGCTACCTGGATACGACACGATAGGCATTTAACTCATGCAAGTTTGGAAATAATGAGCTATGCCTGGAGAAGAAAGGAAAACCTTTATTATTTTGTAAATGACCACTGATATTGCCAAATCCGTGGTCAGAGAGAAAAATCGAATTAATTACCTCCAGCAGTGGAAGGAAATGCCCTGAGGACGAAGTATCTAAGACTCTTCTCTGATCAACCTCCTCAACTAGATAGGTTGTGGTCAGGGTTAGTTGAAAGAGTGAGTAAGCCTGCTTCCTTTACAGGAATTTCCTGTTGAAGAATGTTAACACTCAACTCAGTTTCTCAACTGTGGGCTTGGGTTTTTTTCTTTCGTCTTAGAAAACTAAGCCCCAAAAAAGAACCTTTAAGGTATAAGCTGAAGCCTTTCTTGTAATGACCTTCTTAATTCTGAAAAAGAAAAAAATGTCTAACTCAAACACCATTTCTATGAAGAAATAATTAATTGACAGAGAGGAAAATAAATTTAAAGTCTAAAACCAGCAGGTTTTTCTTTTGAGTACCCATTTATTAATAGATAAGGCTTCAAAAAACAACATGTAACTAAGAATTTTCCTTCGGTTGAGCAACTAAAATAATTTAATAAGGACTTTAGAGCACCCTGCAACCACACCGGTCAGAAAGAGCTTTGTACAGGAAGCATCTTGGCCAAGCCTAGACATCGCCCTCCCTCAAAAGTCTCATATTCTGACAGAGACAGGACTGATTGGGCTTTGAGTACATCGAAGTTCCAGGGCTATGTCTATACATAAGTAGATGATAACATAAAATACAGATAAAGACTAAATTCACTTGGGATGAAACCAAAATAAGTCTATCTGAGGTGAGAGTGATAAGAGAAAAGGAGTTAGCAATTATAATCAGGAATAAGCCCAAAACTACATCTGACACTGGTCATGAATCAACCTAGGGTTCCAATATTACATGAGTTGTTTTCTTTTGTTTTTTCCATGTCTATTCCAAGAGAGGTCCTAGGAAGCAACTGGCAGGATATTCCAAGCATGGGATGCTCCAGGCTTCCCATGCGACATGGGGGCAGCACGGTGATAAAAATAAAGGCAGCAGACCTGGGGGCCTGGAGAAAGATATGACTCAGATGGAAGGAGAAGGTGAAGCATAGGTGTTGTTTAGGACAGGTATTCAATAACTGTGGAATTGAACTGGATTTAGGTGAATTAGAAGGTCAAAGCTGTCCTGCTGAAGTTTCAGAGATCCTGATACAGATCTTGAAGTTGAGTCTAAAATTATTTAGAGAGGCGTTCCCCGAAGTGAATTTGATCAGTATAATAGAACTTGAATCCGGTCTGAGGAGTTGGAATAGCCAGGCACAGACATTGTGGGGATGGTCTCCAAAAACGGCTGCCAGCAGCCCCTTTGGCCCGCCTCAGGTGCTTGCACCTTTTCAGGTGAAGACGTGGAGTCTATTTTCCCTGTCCTTGACTCCAGGCTGACTTTGTGACTTGCTTTGACCAACTGAACGCAGTGGAAGTGTCCCTGTGCTAGCTCTTTAAAGGGTCTCAGCTCCCACTTCCTCTGTCTGGGAAGCCAGACACTATATAAGAATTCCAAATATCCTGAAATCACCTTGCTGTAGAGAAGACAAGCTAACCAAGTTGTAAAAACATGAGGGGAGAGATAGAGACAGACAGCAAAGGAAGACAGAGAGACAGAGAGACAGAGAGATGTCTGGCCAGAGTTGTTTTCCAACCATCCCAGCTTCAGACATGTGAGTGAAGAGCGAATTGGATGTCCCAGTAGATGTCACATGGAACAGGAAAATGGTCCAGCTGAGCCCATCCAAGATTGCAGAATTGTGAGAAATAATAAACTGTTACATTTAAACAGCTAAGTTTGGGGATGGTCTGTTAGACAGAAATAAATAAATGAAACATGTATTACCATTGGATAAATTCTATTTCTCCTAGGGTAAATTGCTGGGAGAAATGAAAACGGATCCATTCTGTGAATTCATATTTCCAAACATTTTGTGTGTGTCATTGTACCAGAAACATGATACAAGTTTAAATAAAATACAGTCTCTATCCTCAAAGAACTCATATGTTGGGGAAGAGATAATTATACTGCTCAGCAGTAAGTCCAATCTAACAAACATTTGCTAACCATGCAAGGCATTTTAGCAGGAGCTATCAATATGCAGATGAATACGATGGTTTCTGTCCTTCAGAAGTTACCAGTTTAGTTGGAGGGAGAGAAACTGGACCTCTAAAGATCAGTTCTTGCATGGTTTTTGCTAGATAGAGGTATGCATAGCAGAATATAGGAAGGGGGCTTTTAGCTGAACTGCAAACTCCAGGTTGACTCCTAGAGGGGATTCACTCAATATCAATATTCATTAAATTTTTTAACCTAAGGGGTAGGTTAAAATTAACCTAATGGGTAGGTTCAATTTATCATCTGTTATTCTTCCAACTCTTCTCTAGACTTGATTTCACTTACCCCTCCCCACCAACTATTTTACCTGCCCGAGGATGTTTTTCTAACAGCCCACTTGAATAGTGGTTGTCTTCTCTCCCACACCCCTGATTCCCAGTCATCACAGCTCCCTCCCCACTCAAAGCCACCAGGTCTGACCAGCGGGCCCTTTTGCAATCATTCCACCCGTTGGGCCCTTGTTGAGGCTGTCCACAACCCCCCGGGTCACTCTGCTTCATGATCTGAAGGGTTAGCTCCCCACTCACCCTTACTCTCATCAGGACTCTCCCTGCTATGGTCCTTGGTGATCTGAGTGCACACATAGATGATCCACAGAGCACTGTGGCCTCTCAGTCTTTGACTCCCTCTTTTCCAAATACCTTGCCCTCCATCCCACCACAGGCATATGCTCCTAGGGTCATACCCTAGATTCATCCTTACTGACAATTGCCATGCCTCCATAGTCTCCATCCCAACCACTCCGCTCCCTGACATTCACCTCCTATCATTCAGCTTAGTCCCTGAAATGCTCCAGTTTCGTATCAACTGTGACAATCATTTGGTCACAGAAAAATCTTTTATTGATCTTACTTAATTTTCACTGACAATCTCCACACTTGTATTTTCCAACTTAAATTATGTCATCTTCATTATTATTAGTCCCTTGCCTGGACCCTTAGCTCACTTGCCACTCCTGGCTTTATCATGCCAGCTTGAAAAATACTAACTCCATCCCCTACTGGCCCTGTGTGATTCAATGTGGCTGCAGAAAACACACTGCCACTCACAGTAGCCCAAGGGATAGGTCAATGTTTCTTCAAAGCCATATTCTATTTCTGTAATTCATTCACTCTCCCATTCACCTAGGAAATAATTTCATCACTCTTCCTTTCATCTAAAATCTTCTCCCTTATCCTCATTCTCCGCTGATGACTGAGAAAACTGCAAGCAGAAAAGAACTTCTAATAAGCTCCTTCTAAAGCATTTACCCATCTATGTTTGTGAAAGGGAAAATGGGGAAGAAGGTAAGGCAGCTGCTAAGGAGCTAACATACAGAAGACAGGGCCAGGGTAGAACTTACTGGCTGAATGTGAGACATGGGAAAAAAAGAATTGATAGAAATGACTCTTAGCTTCCTAGTTTTGTCGTCAGGTAGAGAATGGTTTCATTAACAAAAATAGATTGTGGTAGGAAGTGTAGGCTTAGGGAAACTAGAGTAAGTTCAGTATAAATAGTTGAGTTTTAGATGCTATGTACATCTCTAGATAAATCTATGCAATGTAGAGCTGAATGTATGATTCTAGAGCTCAGAAAACAGACTTCAGATAGGACAAGGGACCTCTCTGCAGGTCAGCTGATGTAATGGGCAAGGAGAATACACAGCATGAAAAGAAGAGTCCAGAAAAAGACCCTGGAAAATTTTAGGGGGTTGCCGGGTGGTGTCATGGGACAGGAAAAGAGAAAACTAAAACAGTGTGAAAAGAAAATATAAAAACTGTGCGATGAGAATCAGGAAAGAATCATTTTACAAATCCAAGGTGAGCAGTGTTGAATACAGCAGAGAAGTCAAGCAGAGAATGGGGAAGTTTCTGTTAGATTTTGCAAAGAGTGCAGACTCAGGGGACTGCTGAGTGTGGGAGGTATTGCAGCAGATGGACCAGGGACTAATAAGTGTAGCTACCTTTTTAAGGACTTTGACTTTGAGCAAAGTTTTAGTTATAATCTGTTGACTGTCGCAGCAATGAAAGGTGTGTCTTACCCCTCATCCCACCATCACAAACACATTTTCCTTGGCTTCATTCTCCAAATATAGTCGTATCATAACTTTAGTTAAATACATATTTAATATTTACACCATTGTGACCAGTTATATAATTCATGGCAGAGCCGTGCATACTATTTGCCTCTATTTCCTATTATGTACCAACTTTTGTTTTATTTGTTCACTTGAAGCTAATGATTATTTTTCTTCATTTGATTACATTCTTCTATAGCTATCATTAAATCATTCCTAAACTCCCCACTAAAAATTAAATGCACTTTCAATGCATTCAACACAGCCAGATATCTTCTTCCTGAAAACAGACTGGAGTTTGCTTTTCTTCTCAAATATGGCATATGTGCAAGAGCCATCCTAGGGTTTCCAGTTACCATCAGCCTAGAGATTCTTTTTCCACTATCTCCAGCCGGATCCCCTGTTTCTGAACCCTGAATCATTCTCTCCTTGGTGAATGTTCCCTTCCTTAGAGGAGCACCTCTTTCAGTGGACCCAAGGCAAAGGTTACTTAGGAGGTAAATATCTTGGGGCCTCATCTGTCTAAGAATCTTCTTATCCTCATATTTGAATAACTGAGTATAGAACACTAGGGGTTACATCTTCTTCCTCCCAGTTTGGCAGCATTTCTATATCCATTTTACTGGGTAATTGATGTCCCTTTCATTCTGGAAACTCATATCCTTCAATTTGGAGATATTTTAATTATTTCTAAAACTAACTTCCTTTACTTTGCTATTCTCATTTTGTAGATTACCTGCTCATTCTCATTTTATAGATATTCTATTACTTTAATTTAGTCTAATGTTCTTAATTCTTTTTTTTTTTTCTCTTTCATTTATTTAGCTTTTGTGTTACATTCTGGGTAACACCTCACTGTCCTCCAAGCTTGAAATAATACTTTTCACTTCAGTTATCTCGTTTTTAAGTTCCAGCTCCACTTCATTATGCTTTGCTGTAA
Organism: Phataginus tricuspis; assembly: GCA_029783875.1. Lineage (NCBI taxonomy): Eukaryota > Metazoa > Chordata > Mammalia > Pholidota > Manidae > Phataginus > Phataginus tricuspis. The sequence goes on along the minus strand of JAQQAC010002629.1, from coordinate 18,477,501 downwards.
CATCTTTTCTTGTTTCTATGAGAATATTAAAGTTTGTTTTTAAATATGATTTTCCTTTGGCTTATCCCCATTTCTTCCAAGCTCTATTTTGCTGTTATTCCTGGCCTTCCACAGTAAGGAACTTTCTGAAATGTGCAATGATTTTTTCGCTGTTTGCTAATACTTAGAATGGGATCCTTTGATAAAGATCACACGCACATGCATAACTCAAACCTAAGGATCACTCTTGCTTAGAAATAAATATGCAGATTCCTAAATAGAACATTGGTGAACAAAATTCATAGATTATTTCTGAAATGCATTAAGATGAAGTGAGGCTTATGCTAGTAATGCAAGAGTAGTTTGATATTGCAAAAACATTAATGTACTCTAGAGAGAAAAATCATATGATCATCCCCATAATTGCAGAAAAGCAATTTCTCCATTGGACAGAAATCAATACTGATTTATGTTTTAAAAAAATCACTTGATAAAATCAGAACAATGGATATGTCCTTAATTTAATTTTGTGTGTGTGTGTGATACAGATTTATAAAATAGTATCATACTTAGTGAGGAAGCACTAAGAATTTCCCATTAAAGTCAAGAACAAGATAAGGATATCTACACCTACATTATTTAACATTACATTGGAGGTTTCATTGCCAAGGCAAATAAACAAGAAAAAGCCATTAGAGGCATTGAAATTCCCTTCCAATTCCAATGTCTCTAATTGCTTATCTCTAATTAATTATATCTAACTGTCTATCTCTTTTTACACATGATATACATCTGGAAAAAAGGAGAGAATCAATTAAATAATTGGTACAAGAAATAAGAATTCAATAATGAGTTCGTTGCAGTAGCAGATGATAAAATAAAAACAAAAGCTAAAATCCTTCATGTGCATAAACAAAAACAATTTAGAAGATATAAGGAAGAGACAACACCATTTTCAGAGCAAAATAGCATGAACTTAATGTGAAATATCCAAAATCTCTATGAGGCAAACCATAAAACACTCCTGAAAGAATAAAATACAGTCTTGAACTATTCGAAAGTTGTCCTATGCTCTTGTTGAGGGAGGCACAAACCTCAAACAGAAATCGCTTCTCCCTAGGTTAACTGAAAAATTTAATGTGAATTCAATAAAATGCCCATCAGATTCTTCTCTGGACTTTAACATGCTGATTATAAAGTTCATTTGGAAGAAAAAAACATGTGAGAAAAGTCAGAAAATCAGAGTCAGGGTAGGACAGGCCACTATAAGATATAAAAATATATTTAAAAATCCTTATAATTGAAACAATGTGGTATTATCCTATAAGCAGAAAGATGACAAATAGAACAGACTAGATAGTCTGGAAATAGACCTAATAGGATATAAAAATGTAGTAGAAGTTAAAAGGATGATCCAAATCAGTGGATAAAAGGTGATTTTTAAAAAAAATAGTGCTGTGCTGTGATAACTGGATTGCCATATGGAAAATGGTGGCATGGACCCATTTCTGGCACTGCACAGCAGGATAAATTCCAAATGCACTGAAGATTTAAATTTTAAAGATGAATCTGTAGAGGCTCGCGAGGGAACCCGGCACAGAGAGAGGGCCTAAGGGGGCGCCGCCCGCGACCTGATGCTGTAGGCCTCCGGTGTCCCGGGCTCTGGCTTCTTGGCGACCCGAAAGCACCTAGACACTCCGGGCCTCTGAGACGAAATTAAAGAAAACAGAAGATGTCTGCTCTCCGGGGGAGCGTTCTCCAACATAGCGATGGCTCACCTCCCGAGAAACGTTTCTTCACTCTTCACCGCCACACAGGAGCTCATTTGGAAGAAAAATAAAACAAGACTTCAGGGAAGATGGCGACGTGAGCAGAGCGGCAGAAATCTCCTCCCAACATTATATTTATCCACGAAAACACAGCAAATACAACTATTCCTAAAAGAGAGACCAGAATACACAGGAAAGCGCACAGCATGCAGCTACACCTGAGAGGACTCAGCACCCAGCGAGGCAGGTCATAAAGAGCCCAGCTGACATACGTGGCAACTACGAGCAACCAATTCTATAGCCATGGAAAGACAGAGGAATATGGTACAGACAAAGCTCCAGACCCAGACAACCCCAGAGAGGGAACCTGAAGGGAAGGACATGCACAGTCTTCCTGAAAAAGAATTCAGAACAAAAGTCATAGCCATGCTGACGGATCTACAGAGAAAGGCGCAAGAGCTGAGAGAGGAAGTGAGGGAAGTGAGGAAAGACTATGCAGAAATCAGACAAGCCATCAACGGGCTTAAGAGCAGACTGGATGAGATGCAAGAGACTGTTAATGGAATAGAAAATAGAGAACAGGAATACAGAGAAGCTGAGGCAAAGAGAAATAAAAGGATCTCTAGGAATGAAAGAATATTAAGAGAACTGTGTGACCAATCCAAACAGAACAATATTCGCATTATAGGAGAACCAGAGGAAAAAGAGAGAGAAAAAGCAATAGAAAGTGTCTTTGAAGAAATAATTGCTGCAAACTTTCCCACGCTGGGGAAGGAAATAGTCTTGCAGTCCACGGAAGCCCACAGATCTCCCAACACAAGGGACACAAGGAAGACAACACCAAGACACATAATAATTAAGATGGCAAAGGTCAAAGATAAAGACAGAGTATTAAAGGCAGCTAGAGAGAGCATAAAGATCACCTACAAAGGAAAACCCATCAGACTATCATCAGACTTCTCAACAGAAACCTTACAGGCCAGAAGAGAATGGCATGATATATTTAACGTAATGAAACAGAAGGGCCTCGAACCAAGAATATTGTATCCAGCACGATTATCATTTAAATATGACGGAGGGATTAAACAATTTCCAGACAAATGAAAGTTGAGAGAGTTTGCCTCTCATAAACCACCACTACAGGATATCTTAAACGGACTGCTCTAGAGGGAAGCACCTCTAAGGCTAAAAATATGTCACCAGAGAAAATGAAATCATAGCAAAGAAAGCAGACCATCGAAATACTAACTAAAGGCAAAGAATAGAACACCTAATATATAAAGAATGGAGGAGGAAGAAAAGTAAGGGAGAGAGAAAGAAACATCAGACGGCATTCACAATAACTTAACAAGAAAGTTAAGTTAGATTCTTAGATAGTAAAGAAGCAACCCTTGAACCTTTGGTAACCACGAATCTAAAGCCAACAATGGCAATAAGTACATATCTATCAATAATCACCCTAAATGTAAATGTACTGAGTGCACCAATCAAAAGACACAGAGTAACAGAGTGGACAAAAAAGCAAGACCCATCTATATGCTACTTACAAGAGACTCACCTCAAACCCAAAGATATACACAGACTAAAAGTGAAGGGATGGAAAAAGATATTTCATGCAAAAAACAAAGAGAAAAAAGCAGGTGTTGCAGTACTTGTATCAGACAAAATAGACTTCAAAACGAAGAAAGTAGCAAGAGATAAAGAGGACATTACATAATGATAAGAGGGTCAGTCCAACAAGAGGATATAACCATTATAAATATATATGCACTCAATACAGGAGCATCGGCGTATGTGAAACAAATACTAACAGAATTAAAGGAGGAAATAGATAGCAATGCATTCATTTTAGGAGACTTCAACACACCACTCACTCCAAAGGACAGATCAACCAGACAGAAAATAAGTAAGGACACAGAGGCACTAAACAACACACTAGAACAGATGGACCTAACAGACATCTACAGAACTCTGCACCCAAAAGCAACAGGATACACATTCTTCTCAAGTGCACATGGAACATTTTCCAGAATAGACCACATACTAGGCCACAAAAAGAACCTCAGTAAATTCAAAAATATTGAAATCCTACCAACCAACTTCTCAGATCACAAAGGTATAAAACTAGAAATAAATTTTAGAAAGAAATCAAAAAGGCTCACAAATACATGGAGATTTAACAGCATTCTCCTAATTAATCAATGGGTTAATGACCAAATCAAAACAGAAATCAAAGAATATATGGAGACTAATGACAACAACAACACAAAGCTACAACTTCTGTGGGACGCAGCAAAGACAGTTCTAAGAGGAAAGTATATTGCAATCCAGGCCTATTTAAAGAAGGAAGAACATTCCCAAATGAACAGTCTAAAGACACAATTATTGAAATTGGAAAAAGAAGAACAAAGGAGGCCCAAAGTCACCAGAAGGAGGGACATAGTAAAAATCAGAGAAGAAATAAATAAAACTGAGAAGAATAAAACAATAGGAAAAATTAATGAAACCAAGAGCTGGTTCTTTGAAAAAATAAACAAAATAGACAAACCCCTAGCCAGACTCATTAAGAGAAAAAGAGAATCTACACACATAAACAGAATCAGAAATCAGAAAGGAAAAATAACGACGGACCCCACAGAAATACAAAGAATTATAAGAGAATATTATAAGCATCTATATGCTAACAAGCTGGAAAACCTAGAAGAAATGGACAACTTCTTAGAAAAATACAACCTTCCAAGACTGACCAAGCAAGAAACAGAAAAACTAAACAGACCAATCACCAGCAACGAAATTGAATCGGTAATCAAAAAACTACCCAAGAACAAAACCCCCGGACCAGATGGATTCACCTCTGAATTCTACCAGACATATAGAGAAGAAATAACACCCATTCTCCTTAAAGTTTTCCAAAAAATAGAAGAGGAGGGAATACTTCCAAACTCTTTCTATGAAGCCAGTATCACTCTAGTACCAAAACCGGACAAAGACCTCACCAAAAAAGAAAATTACAGACCAATATCCCTAATGAACGTAGATGCAAAAATACTCAACAAAATATTAGCAAACCAAATTCAAAAATACATCAAGAGGATCATACACCATGATCAAGTGGGATTCATCCCAGGGATGCAAGGATGGTACAACATTCGAAAATCCATCAACATCATCCACCACATCAACAAAAAGAAAAACAAAAACCACATGATCATCTCCATAGATGTTGAAAAAGCATTTGACAAAATTCAGCATCCATTCATGATTAAAACTCTCAACAAAATGGGTATAGATGGCAAGTACCTCAACATCATAAAGGCCATATATGACAAACCCACAGCTAACATCATACTTAACAGCGAGAAGCTGAAAGCTTTTCATCTAAGATTGGGAACAACACAGGGGTGCCCACTCTCTCCACTGTTATTCAACATAGTACTGGAGGTCCTAGCCATGGCAATCAGACAAAACAAAGACATACAAGGCATCCAGATTGGTAAAGAAGAAGTCAAATTGTCACTATTTGCAGATGACATGATACTGTATATAAAAAACCCTAAAGACTCCACTCCAAAACTACTAGACCTAATATCTGAATTCAGCAAAGTTGCAGGATACAAAATTAACACACAGAAATCTGTTTCTTTCCTATACACTAATGATGAGCTAACAGAAAGAGAAATCAGAAAAACAATTCCATTCACAATTGCATCAAAAAGAATAAAATACCTAGAAAGAAATGTAACGAAGGAAGTGAAAGACCTGTACTCTGAAAACTACAAGACACTCCTAGGAGAAATTAAAGAGGACACTAACAAATGGAAATGTATCCCATGCTCTTGGCTAGGAAGAATAAATATTGTCGAAATGGCTATACTACTTAAAGCAATCTACAGATTCAATGCAATCCCTATCAAACTACCAACAGCTTTCTTCAATGAACTGGAACAAATAATTCTAAAATTCATATGGAACCACAAAAGTCCCCGAATAGCCAAAGCAATCCTGAGAAGGAGGAATCAAACAGGGAGAATTATGCTCCCTGACTTCAAGCTCTACTACAAAGCCACAGTAATCAAGACAATTTGGTACTGGCACAAAAACAGACCCACAGAGCAGTGGAACAGAATAGAAAATCCAAACATTAACCCAAACATTTACAATGGGGAGATGACAGCCTCTTCAGCAGCTGGTGTTGGAAAAACTGGACAGCTACATGTAAGAGAATGAAACTGGACTACTATCTAGCCACACACACAAAGGTAAACTCAAGGTGGATCAAAGACCTGAATGTAAGGCATGAAACCATAAAACTCTTAGAAAAAAACATAGGCAAAAATCTCTTGGAAATAAACATGAGCGACTTCTTCATGAACATATCTCCCCAGGCAAGGGAAACAAAAGCAAAAATGAGCAAATGGGACTATATCAAGTTGAAAAGCTTCGGTACAGCAAAGGACACCATCAGTAGAACAAAAAGACATCTTACAGTATGGGAAAATATATTCATAAATGATGTATCTGATAAGGGGTTGACATCCAAAATATATAAAGAACTCATGCACCTTAACAAACAAAAAGCAAATAATCCAATTAAGAAATGGGCAGAGGACATGAATAGACACTTCTCTAAAGAAGAAATACAGATGGCCAACAGGCACATGAAAAGATGCTCCACATCGCTGGTCATCAGAGAAATGCAGATTAAAACCACAATGAGATATCACCTCACACCAGTGAGGATGGCCAACATCCAAAACACAAACAACAACAAATGTTGGCGAGGATGTGGAGAAAGGGGAACCCTCCTATACTGCTGGTGGGAATGCAAATTAGTTCAACCATTGTGGAAAGCAGTATGGAGGTTCCTCAAAAAACTCAAAATAGAAATACCATTTGACCCAGGAATTCCACTCCTAGGAATTTACCCTAAGAATGCAGCAGCCCAGTTTCAAAAAGACAGATGCACCCCTATGTTTATTGCAGCACTATTTACAATAACCAAGAAATGGAAGCAACCTAAGTGTCCATCAGTAGATGAATGGATTTAGAAGATGTGGTACAGATACACAATGGAATATTATTCAGCCATAAGAAGAAAACAAATCCTACCATTTGCAACAACATGGATGGAGCTAGAGGGTATTATGCTCAGTGAAATAAGCCAAGCTGAAAAAGACAAGTATCAAATGATTTCACTCATATGTGGAGTATAAGAACAAAGAAAAAACTGAAGGAACAAAACAGCAGCAGACTCACAGAACCCAAGAACGGACTAATAGTTACCAAAGGGAAAGGGACTGGGGAAAATGGGTGGGAAGGGAGGTATAAGAGGGTAAAGGGGCATTATGATTAGCAGACGTAAGGTAGGGGGGGCACAGGAAGGGCTGTACAACTCAGAGAAGACAAGTAGTGATTCTATTGCATCTCACTACGCTGATGGACAGTGACTGTAATGGGGTTGGTGGGGGAGACCTGATCAAGGGAGTAGTAGTTTAATCAGCATAATATTGCACATGTAATTGTAGATTAATGATACCAAAATAAATTTTTTTAAAAAACCTAAAAAAGGAAAAAAAAATGAATCTGTACAAGTATTGAAGGAATGGGGAACTCTTCCATAATTGGAATGGGTAAATGCTGAAAGCAAAGTAAAAACACAAATGACAAACTGGGTAAAAAAATATTTGCAACTTACATCACAATGTCTTAATAGCTTTAATATGTAAAGAACTTCCAACAACAGAGATGAAAAAGAATGACATCTATACAGAAAAACTGGCCAAAGCTAAGGAACCAGCTCTCCTTACATTGCTAACGGGAATGCAAAACAATACAACCCCTATGAAAAGAAATTTGGCAAAACTGAGCAAAATTACTTATGCATTACTCTCTGCCTCAGGGACCGTACATCTAAGAATCCATCCCAAAAGTATTCTAGCAAAACTGTGAAAACATGGATGCTTAAGACTATTCTTTACAACATAGTCTGTAATTGCAAAAGACTGGAAACATGTGAGACTGGTGAATAAATGACAGTACAGCCACACACTATTGTACCATGTATTGTAAGAAAGAATGAGAAATAGAACCATATACAGTTAGGGAGTGATCTCTGAATATATTACTAAGTAGGAAAAGCAAGGTGGAAAAAAATGTATATAATATACTATGATTTATTAGTAAGAGGTGAGGGGATTCAAATAAACACATATATTTATTTATGTTATAAATGGAAGAATAAATCAACATCATTTTTAGAAAGGTTTGCCTAAAGGGGAAGGAGCGAACAAGTGGCAGGCAGAGAGAGAAGCTGTACTTCTCTGCATATACTTACTTTTGCAGGTTAGTTCTTAGAAGAACATAAATGCTTTGCATTTTTACAAGACAAAATAAAATTTCAAGAAGCATTCCCTAAACATTGAAATAAAGGAAACAAATCTAACTTTAAATGGAGGTGGCAAAACGACATCCAGAGAATTAATTTCAAATGACTTTGGAACACGACATCTTGACTTTCTAATCTAAGGGGTTGTTCTCAAGGTATAAAACAGTTCAAAAAACTTCTGGAACTGTTTTTAGTAAACAAAATATTGACGGCTATGGCAGTATTATAATTATTCTGAGGTTATTATGTACTTGGGGGATAAAGAAAATTAATAATTATGTGGCTTCTTGTGGCCTCAGGTGCACAGAAGCAGTTGGCTTTTTCAGGCCCGAGCAGGTGCACAATATGGGCCCTCCCCTTCTGAGGATGGAGACCTGTTCCGGGCCTGCCAGAGGCAACAGGAGCTTCCTGGTTGCACACATTTCTTCCTGTCTGCGGCAGGATCAGCAGCTCCTTCAGTAGCCCGTTTTTAGGGGTGACTTCACAAGATATCTTTGGCAGATTAGCCCAGGTCTATTTCTTCCCCTCTTTGAACAATTCTGTAACCGTTTCTGTTTAAACGAGCTAGAAAGAATCCCGTTCATTACATTCGGAGGTATTTTATTTTGTTAAGTAAAATTGTTATGTGGGACCTCCACGTAAAAATGGATCAGACAATGTTGCTCTAGTGGAAGTATTAGGAAGAGCAGGCGGTGGGGAGAAGGCGGGCCCGGCTCACCTCTCCGCACTCCACCCTGCTACCCAGGACGGTCCCCGAGGCCCCCGAGGAGAAACCGAGGCCTCCCAAAACACAATCTGAAACTCTATTTCTAATATGTTGCAGCAATTGTATAAATGGGTATGGCATTCCCTGGGTGTGTGTGTGCAACCACAAGATAGGCAGAAAAGAGATAAAAGCTGGTTTTCACGAGCTACACACAGAGACATAGGTGTTGGTCTCAGAGCTCCCAGCCTAGACTCTGAGCACTGCTGGTGTGGCAAGCAGGTGGGGCCGGAAGGACCCTGTGTCCTGCCCACAGCACCCTCATTCTGTTTCCTGTTTGATTTGTGGCTCAGCCACTCTTCAAAGAGCGCCCCATTGCCTGAGCCTTCCACTCAGAGCAGCTTCTGCTCGGAAAGGTGGCTTCCCCCAGACCTGGGGTCTCCCCCTCAGAGCTGCACTCAGCCAAGGTGGTGACTTTTTTCCTCGAGCATTTAAAGCTGCAATTCAGTGCAGCCTGAGCACTGGTTTTGCCAGTGGCCCCGCTTCAGACAAGCCCACGGATGGCTGCAGGGTAGCGCATCCTCTGTGCATCTTGCTGACCGTCCTGCTGACCGTCCTGGTAAGCCCACTGGCCCACCGTCCAGCATCAATATAGGGTAGCCCCCAGTGCCTGACGGGAGTCTAACGCACAGTACTGTGACAGTGGACTTGCTCCAGCCCAGCGGACACTTATGTCTTGTGGCAGACGTGAGTGCTATTTCCTGGCTCCCTCCTTATCCTGGACACTGAGAAGAAAGCCGCTGTCCGCCTCTGCAGGAATCTATCCTAGACCCTCCTACTATATGGTGTCACTCCAGAAAGTGCTTGCAGCCTCCAAAACCTACACCAAGTCTCCTTGTCCTACAGGAAAGCCCAAAGGGGGAGGGCAGTGAGTCTCCCTGCCTGGCATCCCTGGCCCAGCCTCCACACACTCGCTGGTTGGTGACCTCCGTCAAGTCCCTGCACTCACCATGTCTCAGGTTCCTGGGCTTGGAACATGTGGGTAATATATTTAAGAGAATATCTCTCTAATAGATGCTTCCAGTCCTTAGGAGACACGGGTGAGGTATTTCTTTATGGATCTTAAAGAGCTGGCTGTTCACTGATTCTCTGAAATGGACTACACAGTTTAAGGACATCAGAAGTCACAGCAAAGAATGATGTCATCCTACCAATAAAATTTGTTTATGGCCATAGCTGGAAATATTTTCACTTAAATTTTAAAATATGCACGTTAATAAATTGGCAGATAAGGAGCTCATACTTGGGCTGGGTACTGAGTGATCTTTAAAGAGAGGGAGGGGATTCTTTTGCTCCTGGATGGAAGGTAAAACCAAGAAGATAGGTACAAAATAACTTGACTTTAACAGAAGATGGGTGTAGGAGTTCATTGTGAATGACCCACATCTTATTAAAACAGGTGGGAATCTCTGTTGAGAATGAGGGAATGGAATCTTTAAGTAAGTGGAAAAGCTGTCAAGAGACATTTCAAAACTTAAGGCACTAGACCAGTGGCTCATTATTGTATTGTAAAGCCTATATTTAATGTACACATTTAACACATTTAATACAAAATACATTTAATGTATTATAAGCACACATAATAAAAGAGAAGAGCAAAATCATTCCATATATATTAGAGACTATGATGATAGCCAAAAAATTTCTCTTGAGCATATATTTCACATATGAAGCATAAGTCAGTAATTAAATTATTTTCCTTTTCACACCCATCCAACTAGCACACAAAATTGTAAGCTCTACAAAAATTATATCACTTTCTTACACTGAAAAATTGAATGAAAATCTTCTTCTTCTTTGATTTTCAGAAGTATCTACTCTAGCTGCTTTAAACAGTCTCTGCTTTAAGCTTCTCTGGAACCCTCACACTGCACACATATGTTCTAAACAGCCTCCAACCTCATTCAACTTTTTCCTTTTTCATCAAGGCTGATACTTATCACTCAGTGATTTTCATGATCAGCCACACTGCTGAGGTGGTCAAGAAGGCCCATGGTGTTCAGCTCACTGTAAGGAGACAGATACATATATCTCCCAAGGTCAAGTTGCACATGTTTCCAGTCCAACAGACACACATGAGGTATTTCTTTATGCATTTAGAGAGATGGTCGTTCACTGATTCTCTGAAACGGACTGCAAGAAATATCTGTTGCCCTACTGAAATACTCCTTCCACATGCTTCTCTGTAGATGCAAATGCCCTCATGTCAAACTCCCTGCCTTTCCAGATATCGTTCCCTCTCCTGTTTCTGGCTTCCACTGTGGTTCACTCCTAAATAACTAATCTAAATAATAATAATAATAACAACAATGGTAACAGCAGCACTTTGAGAATGCTAAATCTGTGCCAAGAACTGTTGTAATTTACATTTTTTCATTTAGTTCTCCTGTAAGGTAGGTACAATTATTATAAACTCTAATTGTACAGACGGAGAAACTGAGGCACAGATCAGTTAGAAAATATTCCAGAGGTCACAGAAGTAAGTAGCAAACTCAGGATTTGTGCTCGAGTAACCTGGATGTACAACCACCAGGCTGCATCCACCTTAAGGGCATTTTAAACATGTAATTTTTTAAAAATCAAGCAAACAAATACCATTTTTTGCTATTAAATCTGGCACCCATCCTGTGTATAAACATTCACATAAAACCAACAAATGTTTTGGGCCAGTTTTGAAAAACCTAGAGAATTATTTGAATTAAAATGTGTGTTTCTCATGAAAGACAGAACAGTGGTTTGGGTTTTCTTTAAGAAGTTTCCACAGATTGGTCCAATTAAGCTCAAGCCCTGGCAGGGCCTAAGGGTTCCAAGGGCCCTGTTGCCCATTTTGTAAGGCCTAAGTCATTTGCATCATGTCCAGGCTTACAGTTGCCGAAGATGGGATTGAGGGCGAGCCCCTGGATCCAGTTAGAGACAAGGGAGAAACAGGAGATCCATTTCTTGTGAAGGCCAGGTTCTCCAGGGAGCTCAGGACCACAGCACGATGTTGAGTGGCATCCCTGGCAACCTAATGACCAGTTTCATCTTCACACTGTGAGCAGGAATCAACTATTTTGAATAATGCCCTTTGTTAAAAACAGGCTCATACACTCATCTTCAGAGTGTCTGGAGTCCTTTTTCACATTTGGCTTTTCTGAATCAAGACTGTGAAAGAACAGGAAAGACTTCAGATTCATCCCTACATGGCTTGACCGTTTTTGCAGGCATCAGATAGAGAAGATTTTTCCAGAACCTTGAGTTATAAGACAGAGAAGTTTCAGCCTTCCACTTCAGAACTCTGTGAGACTTCAAAAGCCTTAGTGATTGGGGCAGGAATGAGAAGTCACTGACCGGTGTGAATTCAATTAAGATTATTTTAATTTTCCTTTCCACCAGAGCTTCATGGAGACCACTTTCAAGTTCATACCTGACTTCATTAGACATGTAGCTTTTACTTAGGACAATGATGAGTCTCCGGCTTTTCTCTATCAGTGAATGGATTTCATCGACAACAGCTGAAAGCACAAGAGATGGTATATCAATGAAGGAGAACTGAGAGGTGGGCCCAAGACAAAAACTATTTTTCCCAGTCTAATTTTGTATTATTTAACTCTTAACTTTGCTAATAGGTTTTTGTTTAAGACAAACCATTTATTCTCAGTGTTATACACCCATTAAAAGCAATCATCTAGGGAACAATAATAATGACACCTGGTGCTTTATGCCACACCCACTTCTAAATGTTTACTGTAGGCTAACTCATTAACTCATCATAAGGAACCTATGAAGGAAGTATTGTTATCAACATCATTTTACAGATGAGGAAGCCAAAGCACAGAGTAGCTAAGGAACTTGTTCACAGTCACACAGCTAGTGAATGACAGAACCAGCATCTGAACCTGGGCTGTCTGGCTCTGGAGTACATGGTCCTGACCATCACACTATCCTGCCTTTCCACACACATGGAGGAGCACACTAAAATCAGGATTAAAAAAAAAAAATCCTGGTGTTATTCTAGACCAAAGGTTGACAAATGTTTTCTGTAAAGAGCCAGACAGGAAATGTCTTAGGCTTTGCAGTGCATATGATTTCTCTTCACAGCAACTCCTTTCTGCTGTTGTAGCTCAAAAGCAGCCATAGAAAATAAGTAAGCAAATGGTGTGTTATAGTGTTTCAACAAAGATGGGAGGCTGGATTTAACCCGTGGAGGGTAGATGTCTAACTTCTGTTCTAGGCTCTAGCCCTTCTTAAATAGAGGTTTAACCAAAAGTAATTACAACTTAAACATATAAACATTATTTCTATTTAAGAACCAAGAAGAAATCTATTTTCTAAATGACTGCTAGCAAATAATAGATATATAATAAAATTAATTCAAAGCAAAGCAGAAATGCTTTTTAAGTGACACTATGCCTTCTTAGATACAAAGAACTGCCATACAAGAAAATCAGTGTTATATGCATTTCATAATTTGGCATATTATTCCTTTTGAGAAGTTATATATTATTAAACAGTAGAAAAATTTTCTCTCTCTAAATTTATAGTATTTTCTCTTCCTAATTCGTAGGATAGGTGGGAAAGAACACAACTGTTTCGTATTGACTGCTGTGTCTTCAATGCCAAGTTCTGAATTTGGCACAAGGATGACACTCAGCAAATGCTGGATGAACGAATGAATGACGGTAACAGCGATGGTGTTTGTATTGCATCATTTGTAGTACATCAGGACCCAAAATATTTTGACACCAGATTTCAAATATTTGCTATGGAAGACTTTAGAGAAAAATGGAAATGTTACTGAAACTCCTTAATTCTAACTGGAATCTACTTCAACATATATGTTATAGCCACTTGTATTCATATATTAATAAAGAAACTGAATTTTGTAACTAAAATCTGACATGAATCACCAATTTCCTTTTTTTATCCTTCTCT
>JAQQAC010002629.1:18353042-18463191 GCA_029783875.1 Phataginus tricuspis | reverse complement strand
AAAGTGTGTTTTTCTTATACTCAGGATGTAACTAATTGCAATAATCTGGGAAGACAATTCAGTGAAATTTATATTGTGATATACATGTGGCATTACTTTTCTCTTACCCATGAAAAATTAGGTTTTCAGCTGTTAATTAGCTTTCAAGTAATTGTCGTTATTTCAAGAAACTGTCTCTTGGTTTAGCAAACCTACTAATTTGTAGTATAATTAATTTTAAACCCAAGTAATGAAAGATTCAGTGGCTTTGATAACTGACAAAGTGCCCAAGATAAGGAATTTGAAAGGTAATGATAAATTTTTCATGTGAATGGATATCTGGGACAACAGGGAGCCAGCTGAATCAGTGTTTCTCAAGCTCTGTGGCAAATGGCCATGTTTTAATTTAATTTTAGAGTTTTCTTTATGGTTAATTGATTTCTTTTATTTCCAATTCTTGATAAACTAATACTGGACACATTCTTGAATATTGTAACACTATCGAATTGATGTAAAAATTTTAATTTTTATACTCATATCTCCATTTCTGCCTTTTTCATGACTGAATTCTGTCCATGGGACATGCTTTAAGCTAATTTACAGCACATTTCTAAATGTCTCTATGCACTGCCACTTAAGAGAGCTAAGAAGTGTGAATCAAAAAACTTATCTGTGAATTGAGTCAGAAATAACTGGAGTGGAAAAAAATTTTTTGGCTGATGATTAGAAAGAAAAATATTAGTGAATGGCCATTCAGAGATACAGACTTGTCTATACATATAGAGATTCATTTATAAAATATCAAAAACAGGACTTCTGGGAAGATGGCGGTGTGAGCAGGGTGACGGAAATCTCCTCCCAAAACCATATATATTTGTGAAAATACAACAAATACAACTATTCCTAAAAGAGAGACCAGAAGATACAGCATAACAGCCAGGCTACAGCTACATCTGAGAGAACTCGACGCCTCACGAAGCGGGTAAGATACAAAGCCGCGACCTGGCAGGACCTGAGCACTCCCCACCCCAGAGCACCAGCAAGAAGAAAATAATCAGAGTGGGGAGGGAGTGGAAGCACAGGCCCGCTAAACAACCAGCCCTGGTGATCTGCACCGGGAGCACAGACACACATCGTATGTATCGGAGAACAGAGAAGCAGAAGGGCAGGATCTGAGACGGAGACTGCAAGCAGGTCCCCTCAGCCAGCTCCCCGGGACAAAAGAAAAGCAGGAGCTTTTTTAAAAGTCTTAAAGAGACAAGCGTCTGACAGCGGAACAAAATAGTCCCAGCGCCCTTAGCCCAGCAGGCTGGGAATCTTGACGAATTTCGGACCCCTAAGCAGCTGCCGGAATAACGCACCCGCGCCGAAGTCTCCCACAGAGATCAGCAGCCTGCCATTCGTTCTCCCCCGGCCAGCGCTGCAAAGGGTCCGGCGGCCCCGCCCACAACAACCACACAGAATCTCCTCCTGGCTGGCATGCAGCTAAACAGGAAGGGCCGCAGGACCCAGAACAAGATCTGGAAGGCACCCAGGGGAGCAGAACACACCTGGCGAAACTGCAAACCCCCGCAGTGCTATAGGCTAGGCTGAGGGTGACCTCGCACAAAGGCAGTTCAGGGGATTATCCCAGAGACTGCCTCCTGGTGTGTGGGAAACCAGCTCAGGCTCTGGAGAAGGGCAAGGAGAACAACAAGCAGGAAGGGACTTTGTTCTCCCAGCTGACACACGTGGCACCTACCAGCGACCACTTCTATCGCCATGAAAAGACAGAGGAATATGGTCCAATCAAGGATCACCCCGACAACCACAGAGAGAGGGCCTGATGGGATAGATTCAAACAGTCTTCCGGAAAAAGAATTCAGAATAAAAGTCATAACCATGCTGATGGATCTACAGAGAAATATGCAAGAGCTAAGGGAGGAAGCGAGGAGAGACAATACAGAAATGAGACAAGCGATCGATGGGCTTAAGAGCAGACTGGACGAGGTGCAAGAGACTGTTAATGGAATAGAAATCAGAGAATATGAATACAGAGAAGCTGAGACAGAGAAAGATAAAAGGATCTCTAGAAATGAAAGAATATTAAGAGAACTGTGTGACCAATACAAACAGAACAATATTCACATTATAGGAGTACCAGAAGAAGAGAGAGAAAAAGGGATAGAAAGTGTCTTTGAAGAAATAATTGCTGAAAACTTCCCCATGCTGGAGAAGGAAATAGTTTCTCAGACCATGAAAGCCCAAAGATCTCCTAACACAAGGGACCCAAGGAAGACAACACCAACACACATAATAATTAAAATGGCAAAGATCAAAGACAAGGACAGAGTATTAAAGGCAGCAAGAGAGAGAAAAAAGATCACCTCCAAAGGAAAACCCATCAGACTATCATCAGACTTCTCAACAGAAACCTTACAGGCCAGAAGAGAATGGCAAGATATATTTAACACAATGAAACAGAAGGGCCTTGAACCAAGAATACTGTATCCAGCACAACTATCATTTAAATTTGAGGGAGGGATTAAACAATTCCCAGACAAGCAGAAGTTGAGGGAATTTGCCTCCCACAAACCACCTCTACAAGGTATCTTAAAGGGACTGCTCTAGATGGAAGCACTTCTAAAGCTAAAAAGATGTCACCAGAGAAAATAAAATCATAGCAAAGAAAGCAGACCATCCAAATACTAACTAAAGGCAAAAAGCAAAATCAACTATCCACAAAAACAGTCAAAGGAAACATAAAAGAGTACAGAATAAAACATCTAGTATATAAAGAATGGAGGAGGAAGAATAAGAAGGAAGAGAAATAAAGAATCACCAGACTGTCTTTATAATAGCTTAACAAGAGAGTTAAGTTAGACTGTTAGATAGTAAAGATGCTACCCTTGAACCTTTGGTAACAACTAATCTAAAGCTGGCAATGGCAATAAGTACGTATCTATCGATAATCACCCTATATGTAAAAGGACTGAATGCACCAATCAAAACACACAGAGTAATAAAATGGATAAAAAAGCAGGACCCATCTATGTGCTGCTGACAAGAGACTCACCCCAAACCCAAAGATATACACAGACTAAAGGTGAAGGGATGGAAAAAGATATTTCATGCAAACAAGGAGAAAAAAGAAGGTGTTGCAGTACTTGTATCAGACAAAATAGACTTCAAAACGAAGAAAGTAGCAAGAGATAAAGAAGGACATTACATAATGATAAAGGGGTCAGTCCAACAAGAGGATATAAACATTATAAATATATATGCACCCAGCACAGGAGTGTCAGCATATGTGAAACAAATACTAACAAAATTAAAGGAGGAAATAGAATGCAATACATTCATTTTAGGAGACTTCAACACACCACTCACTCCAAAGGACAGATCAACCAGACAGAAAATAAGTAAAGACAACAGAGGCACTGAACAACACACTAGAACAGATGGACCTAACAGACATCTACAGAACTCTACACCCAAAGGCAACAGATACACATTCTTCTCAAGTGCACATGGAACATTTTCCAGAATAGACCACATACTAGGCCACAAAAAGAACCTCAGTAAACTAAAAAATATTGAAATTCTACCAATCAACTTCTCAGATGGCAGAGGTATAAAACTAGAAATAAATTGTACAAAGAAAACAAAAAGGCTCACAAACACATGGGGGCTCAACAACATGCTCCTAAATAATCAATGGATCAATGACCAAATTAAAACAGAGATCAAACAATATATGGAGACAAAAGACAACAACACAAAGCCACAACTTCTGTGGGACGCAGCAAAGGCAGATCTAAGAGGAAAGTATATTGCAATCCAGGCCTATTTAAAGAATGAAGAACAATCCCAAATGAATACTCTAAAGACACAATTAATTAAATTGGAAAAAGAAGAATAAATGAGGCCAAAATTCACCAGAAGGAGGAACATAATAAAGAAAAGAGAAGAAATAAATAAAATTGAGAAGAATAAAACAATAGAAAAAAAATCAGTGAAACCAAGAGCTGGTTCTATGAAAAAATAAACAAAATAGATAAACCCCTAACCAGACTTATTAAGAGAAAAAGAGAATCTACACACATAAACAGAATCAGAAATGAGAAAGGAAAAATCACGACAGACCCCATAAAAATACAAAGAATTATAAGAGAATACTATGAAAATCTATATGCTAACAAGCTGGAAAACCTAGAAGAAATGGACAACTTCTTAGAAAAATACAACCTTGAAAGACTGACCAAGCAAGAAACAGAAAACCTAAACAGACCAATTACCAGCAACAAAATTGATTCGGTAATCAAAAAACTACCCAAGAACAAAACCGCCGGGCCAGATGGATTCACCTCTGAATTTTATCAGACATATAGAGAAGACATAATACCCATTCTCCTTAAAGTTTTCCAAAAAATAGAAGAGGAAGGAATACTTCCAAACTCATTCTATGAAGCCAGCACCACTCTAATACCAAAACCAGGCAAAAACACCACAAAAAAAAGAAAATTACAGACCAATATCCCTTATGAACATAGATGCAAAAATACTCAACAAAATATTAGCAAACAGAGTTCAAAAATACATCAAGAGGATCATACACCGTGATCAAGTGGGATTCATCTCAGGGATGCAAGGATGGTACAACATTCGAAAATCCATCAACATCATCCACCACATCAACACACCAACAAAAAGAAAAACAAAAAACACATGATCATCTCCATAGATGCTGAAAAAGCATTGACAAAATTCAATATCCATTATGATAAAACTCTCAACAAAATAGTATAGAGGGCAAGTACCTCA
Source organism: Phataginus tricuspis (assembly GCA_029783875.1). Taxonomy (NCBI): domain Eukaryota; kingdom Metazoa; phylum Chordata; class Mammalia; order Pholidota; family Manidae; genus Phataginus; species Phataginus tricuspis. The sequence continues at coordinate 18,458,409 of JAQQAC010002629.1, read as the reverse complement.
ATATTATAAAGGCCATATATGACAAACCCACAGCTAACATAATACTTAACAGCAAGAAGCTGAAAGCTTTTCATCTAAGATCGGGAACAAGACAGGGATTCCCACTCTCCCCACTGTTATTCAACATAGTTCTGGAGGTCCTAGCCATGGCAATCAGACAAAACAAAGACATACAAGGCATCCAGATTGGTAAAGAAGAAGTCAAATTGTCACTATTTGCAGATGATACGATATTGTACATAGAAAACCCTAAAGACTCCACTCCGAAACTACTAGAACTAATATCTGAATTAAGCAAAGTTGCAGGATACAAAATTAATACACAGAAATATGTTGCTTTCCTATACACTAATGATGAGCTAACAGGAATCAGGAAAACAATTCCATTCACAATTGCATCAAAAAGAATAAAATACATAGGAATAAACCTAACCAAGGAAGTGAAAGACCTATACCCGGAAAACTGCAAGGCACTCTTAAGAGAAATTAAAGAGGACACTAACAAATCTAAATTCATCCCATGCTTTTGGCTAGGAAGAATTAATATTGTCAAAATGGCCATCCTGCCTAAAGCAATCTACAGATTCAATGCAATCCCTATCAAAATACCAACAGCTTTCTTCAATGAACTGCAACAAATAGTTCTAAAATTCATATGGAACCACAAAAGACCCCAAATAGCCAAAGAAATCCTGAGAAGGAAGAATAAAGGAGGGGGAATTACGCTCCCAGACTTCAAGCCCTACTATAAAGCTACAGTAATCAAGACAATTTGGTATTGGCACAAGAACAGACTCACAGACCAGTGGAACAGAACAGAAATTCCAAAACATTAACCCAAACATATATGGTCAATTAATATATGATAAAGGAGCCATGGATTTACAATCAGGTAATGACAGCCTCTTCAGCAGCTGGTGTTGGCAAAACTGGACAGCTACATGTAAGAGAATGAAACTGGATTATTGTCTAACCCAATATACAAAAGTAAACTCAAAATGGATCAAAGAACTGAATGTAAGTCATGAAACCATAAAACGCTTAGAAAAAAACATAGGCAAAAATCTCTTAGACATAAACATGAGCAACTTCTTCATGAGCATATCTCCCTGGGCAAGGGAAACAAAAGCAAAAATGAACACGTCTAACTATATTTTGCTGAAAAGCTTCTGTACAGCAAAGGACACCATCAGTAGAACAAAAAGACATCCTACAGTATGGGAGAATATATTCATAAATGACATATCCGATAAGGGGTTGACATCCAAAATATATAAAAAACTCACGCACCTCAACAAACAAAAAGCAAATAAGCCAATTAAAAAATGGGCAGAGGATATGAATAGACACTTCTCCAAAGAAGAAATTCAGATGGCCAACAGACACATGAAAAGATGCTCCACATCGTTAATCATCAGAAAAATGCAAATTAAAACCATAGTGAGATATCACCTCACACCAGTAAGGATGGCTAACATCCAAAATAAAAACAACAACAAATGTTGGTGAGGATGTGGAGAAAGAGGAACCCTCCTACACTGCTGGTGGGAATGTAAACTAATTCAACCATTGTGGAAAGCAGTATGGAGGTTCCTCAAAAAACTCAAAATAGAAATACCATTTGACCCAGGAATTCCACTCATAGGAATTTACCCTACGAATGCAGCAGCCCAGTTTGAAGAAGACATATGCACCCCTATGTTTATTGCAGCACTATTTACAATAGCCAAGAAATGGAAGCAACCTAAGTGTCCATCAGTGGATAAATGGATAAAGATGTGGCATATAGACACAATGGAATATTATTCAGCCATAAGAAGAAAACAAATCCTACCATTTGCAACAACATGGATGGAGCTAGAGGGTATTATGCTCCGTGAAATAAGCCAGGCGGAGAAAGACAAGTACCAAATGATTTCACTCATATGTGGAGTCTAAGAGCAAAGAAAAAAACTGAAGGAACAAACAGCTGCAGACTCACAGAACCCACAAATGGACTAACAGTTACCAAAGGGAAAGGGACTGGGTAGGATGGGTAGGAAGGGAGGCACGAGGGGGAAAAAGGGGCATTACGATTAGGAGACATAATGTAGAGGGGCACGGGGAGGGCTGTACAACTCAGAGAAGACAAGTAGTGATTCTATAGCATCTCACTACGCTGATGGACAGTGACTGTAATGGGGTTGGTGGGGGGGACCTGATGAAGTGGGGAGTTTAGTAACCATAATGTTGCACATGTAATTGTAGATTAATGATACAAAAATTTTTTTAAATCCATATCAAAAACAGACCTCCCAGCCTGTGGCAGCATTTCTTTCCATACCAAAACCACACACACATGCAAGCTAAAAGCAATTGAATTTGCTAATATTATACTTCTAAAATTTGTAAATATAAATGAAACATCTATAAAAATCTCAAAGAATTAAGGATTCAAGATGGTGGTATGTGAGAGATGAGACAGAGAACTCCTCCCAAAACCACAAATAGTACAAAAAATAACAACTAACCCTAAAACAGCAACAGGAAAGAAGGCTGAACCAGACTGCATACAGACCTCACGAACAAAGCAGACCTCCTAAAATGGTAATGTACAAAATCCTTGATCCAGTGGGACCCAAGCACTTCCCCTACCCCAGCTTACCGGTGGCAGAAAGAGAAGTGGAGTGGGGAGGGGGTGGAAGCATGGGACTACTGAACAGCTAGCCCTGGGGATCTGCTTTGCGAGCTCTGTGTGGTGCTCTGCAGGTTGGGGAGCTGGGACAGGCGGAGTGCCTGAGAGACTGACATTCCTGCCATTTGTGGAGGACAGGATCCACATCCAGCTACTCTGTGACAGAGGAAACGCAGGCAGTCTGAGAGGCTTCCTAGCAGCAAGAGGGCTGTTGAAGGGGCGGGGGTTGCACAGAGCTTGCTGCGCTGGAGAAGGGAGAGCTGAACAAGGTGGTCTGAGCGCTCTCTGCCCAGCAGGTTGGGAACTTTGAGGAGCTCCAGGCGCTCCATCCCCCTGGCTGGCTGCTCAGCTCTGAGGCCCCCCACTGTGACATGTAGCCTGCCAAGTCTTCCTCCTGGCTTGACAGCACCAGCTCACAAACCAGCAGTCACTGCACTGGCGTCAGGCCAGGCAGAGGGAGGCCCAGCTTACATCAGCTAGAGATGCCAAGCACAGAGGCTTATACCTGTGTGTTCAGCCCAGTGGCTGTGATACTAGAGACAGGCATTGCAGTCGGAAATCAGGAAACAGATCTTTCCTCCCCACAGCACCAGCTCCACTATCCAATGACCCCCAACCTCACTCTAGGGACTGAGAAGCTCCAGAGACTGGAGCTTATGGGCACTAGGGGGCAACATATAGAAATATGAAACATCAAAAAAAGAAACCTGGTTCAGACCAAAATCTCACAAACCCCAGAAAAAGGGCCAAAAGAAAATGAACTCACCAATCTCCCTGAAAGAGAGTTCAAAATAAAAATCATAAACATGCTTATGGAGGTACAGAAAAATATTCAAGAACTCAGGAATGAATTTAAGATGGAGATTCAATCATTAAGAAATTCCATATCTGAAATGAAACATACAACAGAGGGATTTAAAAGCAGCTTGAATGTAGTAGAAGAGACAGTAAATGGAATAGAAATTAGAGAAGAGGAATACAAAGAAGCTGAGGCACAGAGAGAAAAAAGAATCTCTAAGAATGAAAGAATATTGAGAGAACTGTGTGACCAATCCAAACGGAACAATACTCACATTATAGGGGTACCAGAAGAAGAAGAGAGAGAAAAAGGGATAGAAAGTGTCATTGAGGAAGTAATTGTCGAAAACTTCCCCAATCTGGGGAAGGAGATAGTCTCTCAAGACATGGAGGTGCAGAGATCTCCAAACACAAGGGACCCAAGGAAGACAACACCAAGACATATAATAATTAAAATGGCAAAGATTAAGGATAAAGACAGACTTTTAAAAGCAGTCAGAGACAGAAAAAAGATCACATACAAAGGAAAACCCATCAGGCTATCATCAGATTTCTCAACAGAAACCTTACAGGCCAGAGGGAGTGGCATGATATATTTAATTCAATGAAGCAGAAGGGCCTTGAACCATGAATACTCTACCCAGCAAGGTTATCACTTAAATGTGAAGGAGGGATTAAACAATTTTCAGATAAGCAAAAGCTGAGAGAATTTACCTCCCACAAACCACCTCTACAGTGCTTTTTGGAGGGACTCCTATAGATGGAAGTATTCCTAAGGCTAAATAGATGTCACCCAAGGGATAGACAAAGACTACAAAATATCATTCATAACATAGACAGAATGGAGGAAGAAGAAAAAGGAGGGAAAAAAAACAACCTTTAGGTTGTGTTTGTAATAGCATAGGAAGTGAGTTAAATTTTACTATTAGATAGTAAGGGAATTACCTTTGAACCTTTGGTAACCACAAATCTAAAGCCTGCAATGGCAATAAGTACATACCTATCGATAATCACCCTAAATGTAAATGGTCTGAATGCACCAATCAAAAGATACAGAGTCACTGAATGGATAAAAAAACAAGACCCATCTATATGCTGCCTACAAGAAACTCACCTCAAACGCAGACATACACAGACTGAAAGTAAAGGGATGGAAAAAGATATTTCATGCAACTAATAGGAAAAAAAGGGCAGGAATTGCAGTACTTGTATCAGACAAAATAGACTTCAAAACAAAGAAAGTCACAAGAAACAAAGAAGGACATTACATAATGATAAAAGGATCAGTCCAACAAGAGGATGTAACTATTATAAATATCTATGCACCCAATACAGGATCACCTACATATGTGAAACAAATACTAACAGAATTAAAGGGGGAAATAGAATGCAGTGCATTCATTTTAAGAGACTTCAACACACCACCCACTCCAAAGGACAGACCAGACAGAAAATAAGTAAAGAGACTGAGGCACTGAAATATGTATTAGAACAGATAGACCTAATGGACATCTACAGAACACTCCATCCAAAAGCAACAGGATACACATTCTTCTCAAGTGCACATGGAACATTTTCAAGAATAGATCATATACTAGGTCACAAAATGAACCTCAGTAATTAAAAAAGATTGAAATTGTACCAACCAGCTTCTCAGATCACAAAGGTATGAAACTAGAAATAAATTAATAAATTATACAAAGAAAACCAAAAAGCCTGCAAACACATGGAGGCTTAATAACATGCTCCTAAATAATCAATGGATCAATGACCAAATAAAAACAGAGATCAAGCAATATATGGAGACAAATGACAACAATAATTCAACACCACAAAATCTCTGGGATGCAGCGAAGGCTGTGCTAAGAGGGAAATATATTGCAGTACAGGCCTACCTCAGGAAAGAAGAACAATCCCAAATGAACAGTCTAAACTCACAATTAATGAAACTAGAAAAGGAAGAACAAATGAGGCCCAAAGTCAGTAGAAGGAGGGACATAAAAAAGATTAAAGCAGAAATAAATAAAATTGAGAAGAATAAAACAATAGAAAGAGTCAATGAAAGCAGGAGCTGGTTCTTCAAGAAAATAAACAAAACAGATAAACCCCTAGCCAGACTTATCATGAAAAAAGAGAGTCTACACACATAAACAGAATCAGAAATGAGAAAGGAAAAATCACTATGGACACCACAGAAATACAAAGAATTATGGGAGAATACTATGAAAAATCATATGATAAAAAACTGAATAACCTAGAAGAAATGGACAACTTTCTAGAAAAATACAACCTTCAAAGGCTGACCCAGGATAAAACAAAAAATCTGAATAGACCAATTACCCGCAAAGAAATTGAATTGGTAATCAAAAACCTACCTAAGAACAAAACTCCTGGACTAGATGGTTTCACTGCTGAATTTTATCAAACATTTAGTGAAGACCTAATACCTTAAAGTTTTCCGAAAAGTAGAAGAGGAGGGAATACTCCCAAATTCATTCTACGAAGCCAACGTCACTGTAATACCAAAACCAGGCAAAGAAACCACAAAAAAAAAGAAAATTACAGACCAATATCCCTGATGAACATAGATGCAAAAATACTCAACAAAATATTAGCAAACCGAATTCAAAAATACATCAAAAAGAACATCCATCATTATCAAGTGGGATTCATCTCAAGGATGCAAGGATGGTAAAACACTCAAAAATCTATCAACATCATCCACTACATCAACATAAAGAAGGACAAAAACCACATGATCATCTCCATAGATGCTGAAAAGCGTTCGAAAAAATTCAATACCCATTCATGATAAAAACTCTCAACAAAATGGATATAGAGGGCAAGTACCTCAACATAATAAAGGCCATATATGACAAACCCACAGCCAACATTATACTTAATAGTGAAAAGATGAAAGCTTTTCCTTTAAGATCGGAAACAAGACAAGGATACCAACTCTCCCCACTTTTATTCAACATAGTTCTGGAGGTCCTAGCCACAGCAATCAGAAAACACAAAGAAATAAAAGGCATCCAGATTGGCAAGGAAGAAGGTAAACTGTCCCTGTTTGCAGATGACATGATATTGTACATAAAAAACCCTAAATAATCCACTCCAAAACTACTAGACCTAATATCTGAATTCTGCAAAGTTGCGGGATACAAAATTAATACACAGAAATCTGTTGCATTCCTATGAATGCACTAACAATGAACTAGCAGAAAGAGAAATCAGGAAAACAATTCCATTCACAATTGCATCAAAAAGAATAAAATACCTTGGAATAAACCTAGCCAAGGAAGTGAAAGACTTATACTCTGAAAACTACAAGACACTCATGAGAGAAATTAAAGAAGAAACCAATAAATGGACAGTGCTCATGGATAGGAAGAATTAATATTGTCATATGGCCATCCTGCCTAAAGCAATCTACAGATTCAATGCAATCCCTATCAAAATACCAACATTCTTCAATGAACTAGAGCAAATAGCTCTAAAATTCATATGGAAGCATAAAAGAACATGAATAGCCAAAGCAACCCTGATAAGGAAGAATAAAGCAGGGGGAATTACACTCCCTGACTCCAAGCTCTACTACAAAGCCACAGTAATCAAGACAATTTTGTATTGGCGCAAGGACAGACCCACAGACTAGTGGAACAGAATAGAGAGTCCAGACATTAACCCAAACATATACAGTCAATTAATATACGATAAAGGAGCCATGGATATACAATGGGGAAATGACAGCCTCTTCAACAGCTGGTGTTGGCAAAACTGGACAGTTACATGTAACAGAATGAAACCGGATTATTGTCTAACCCCATACACAAAAGTAAACTCAAAATGGATCAAAGACCTGAATGTAAGTCATGAAATCATAAAACTCTTAAAAAAAAACATAGGCAAAAATCTCTTGGACATAAACATGAGCAATTTCTTCATGAACATATCTCCCCGGGCAAGGGAAACAAAAGCAAAAATTAACAAGTGGTACTATATCAAACTAAAAAGCTTCTGTACAGCAAAAGACACCATCACTAGAACAAAAAGACATCCTACAGTATGGGAGAATATATTCATAAATTACATATCCGATAAGGGGTTGACATCTAAATTATATAAGGAGCTCACGCACCTCAACAAACAAAAAGCAAATAAGCCAATTAAAAAATGGGCAGAGGATTTGAACAGACACTTTTCCAAAGAAGAAAGTCAGATTGCCAACAGGCACATGAAAAGATAATCCACATCACTAATCATCAGAGAAATGCAAATTAAAACCACAATGAGATATCACCTCACACCAGTAAGAATGGCTAACATCCAAAACACAACAACAAATGTTGGCAAGGATGTGGAGAAAGAGGAACCCTCCTACACTGCTGGTGGGAATGTAAACTAGTTCAACCATTGTGGAAAGCAGTATGGAGGTTCCTCAAAAAAGTCAAACTAGAAATACCATTTGACCCAGGATTTCCTCCCCTAGATACTTACCCTAAGAATGCAGCAGCCCAGTTTGAAAAAGACATATGTACCCCTATGTTTATCACAGCACTATTTACAATAGCCAAGAAATGGAAGCAACCTAAGTGTCCATCAGTAGAAGAATGGATAAGCAAGATGTGGTACATAGACACAATGGAATATTATTCAGCCATAAGAAGAAAAGAAATCCTACCATTTGCAATAACATGGATAGAGCTAGTGGGTATTATGCTCAGTGAAATAAGCAAGGCAGAGAAAGACAAGTATCAAATGATTTCACTCATCTGTGGAGTATAAGAGCAAAGAAAAAACTGAAGGAACAAAACAGCAGCACTCACAGAACCCAAGAATGGACTAACAGTTACCAAAGGGAAAGGGACTGGGGAGGATGGGTGGGAAGGGAGGGATAAGGAGGAAAAAGGGCCATTACAATTAGCACGTATAATGTGGGGGTGGCACGGTGAAGGCAGTACAACACAGCGAAGAGAAGTAGTGATTCGATCGCATCTTACTATGCTGAAGGACAGTGACTGTAATGGGGTATGTGGTGGGGCTTGATACTGGGGGGAGTCTAGTAACCATAATGTGGTTCATGTAATTGTACATTAATGATAGCAAAAAAAATCTCAAAGGATTATTAAAAAAATATAAGAATTCCTTCATAATTTGAGGTTAGGAGGACCATTCCACTTATGGCCACAAATCCAGAAGCCATAAAAAGAAGGATAAATTTGAGTACATTCAAAAATAATCTTCCACATAGCACAGCACTATAAGCAAAGTTAAAAGACAAATTATAACCTGGGAACAATATTCAAATTTCATACTGTAGACAATAGACTAACCTCCTTACAATGTAAATAGCTCCAAGAAATAAACAAGGAGATAAAACAACCAATAACTCGATAAGAATATGGGGAAATATGAATGGACACTTTTGTGAAAGGAAATACAAATGAGTTGTAAACAGATGAAAAGTTTCTCATATTTTTGCATAGTAAGGAAAATGCAAATAAAAGTACACTGAGTCAACTTTTTATCTATCAGATTGGCAAGTATCCAAAGGCTTGTGGGTAAGGCCCTGGGAAAAAAATTACTCCCATCCTTTGAGAATGGCAGACAGTATAGTAGTACAGAGGGCTAACTGGCAATATCTATGAAAATAACCACTGTATCTACCCTTTGCATTTCCATCAATTCCACTTTGGAAAATTTTTCCTTCAGTTACACTGCACACAAATGAAACAATGACTGTGCAAAGCTACTATCATATCATTTCTGTAATAACAGAAGGTTGCAAGCAGCCCTAGTGTCCATCAAAAGGTGAATGAATAAGCAGTGGTACATCCATATAAATGAAATACTGTGCAACCCTAAAAAATGAAAGACAATAAACTAATATAGAAGGGCATTCCGTGTGTACTAAAGCTAAGTTTGGAATAGTGTGCATGATATGCCAAAATGTAACAGGATTAACAAAATTAAACAAGAGTGAAATAAGATTCTATATTCACATTCGTTTGGATGTGCTTTCAATAGGGAATGAAGTGGGGAAATACAGACATGCAACAGGCTGACAGGGAGGCTTTCTACTGTATAAATCATTAGACTTTTTGTGTTTTGGACTATGTATGTAACACACACACACACACAAAAAGACAAAAGCAAATGCAGTGGATTAGACTGATGGTTTTAATTCAGTAATTATCTTGAACCTTGAGGAGTTCTAGTCACCTTTAAAAATAGGGTAACTGAGACATAGAGCTCCAAGATAGAAATAGTAGTAAATAAAATCTGGTATATTTAGGGGACTAGAATCAGGTCCACTGGCTTCTAGTTTAGGGTTCTTGCAGGTACACCATGCAGCCTCTCTGCTGGGTTAAAACGATGAACCATGCTACAATTCAATTCAATTTAAATGAACGTTACTGAGTGAGCAGTGCACAAGGTACCCAGATGGTGTGTGAGCAAAGACATGGTCCCCGGGCTCAAGGATATGCAGGATATTTCACAGGACATGGCACACACGCATGAAACAGAGGACAATTTTTGGCAACGTATGAGTAAGCACAAGAAAAAGTAGCACAGATAACACTCATAATGGGTGATACACTGAGATCAATTTTCCTGTGGAAAACTTCTACCACACCTAAGTCAACAATATAATCAAAATAAGATGAAGATTCTTTATTTGTTCTCTGAATGAAAGCACAAGATAAGAAATCCCAGCATGGCGGTATTGCTCACCTGTTAATGTTTCATCTCTTCCTATGAAATGTCTATAAAACAGAGCCAAGTCGACTCTATAAATGACGCCCACCGTCACTAGACACACAGCTGCCACCAAGACCAAAGCAGCTATGATCATTCCTCTGGTGAAGACGTAGCCGGGGATATCAACCATATCTTCTAGAAAGAAAAAGAAAATGGGAATAATTAATCAAAGAAATGTTACCAGTGTCTTTGCTATCACACCGTGGTTGTTGGTTTTTATCTTAACGCTGATTTAGTTGTCTACCCAACACATTCCATTACATTACCCACTTCCTTGCCTTTACTGGAGTAGACGTCTTTCCACTCCAATTTTTAAAGAATAAAAATGTGTACAAGGATATTGAGAGGCCTGGACTGAAAGCACTGTAATGTGTTCTATCCCTATGAGTGGAAGTCAGATCGCTGGGACGATAAGATACAACCCAAAGATAGAGGGGGACAATCACAAATCTCAGCTAAGAACCTGAGAACGTAAATGGAGTGCATGGTCTTAAGAGGGCAACCACTGAATGATCTGGGCTCCCAGCCTGGCTCTGTCACTTATTTTATGTCTAGAGGAAAGTCACTGGTGCCCTTAACTTTTAGTATCTTTATCTGTAATATGAAGCTAATGATAGTTTCTGTTTCGCATAGAGGACTGTTGTTTGGGGGAAGAGTAAATGAGATATTACACATAAGTAATATGCATACTGTGCCTGGGAACACAGCTCTGAGAATTTCAGCATTTTTTTTTCATGTAAAAGTGCACTTTGGGAAAATATTATATTCCTTAGATTGATTCAGTTTATGCTCATTATGGGCAATATGAGATAATACAGAGGAGTATTAGGGTTAAAATAATTTTTAGCAGCTATCCCACAATGTTGTAAAGGCCATTGATAATATGCTGGTCTAGTTCCTTCTGAATTTTCATTTTTCCCTGAAAATATATACTTAATTGGGATCAGGTGGCAATCACTCTTTATTGCTTGACATTATATCATAAGCATTTCAACCAGGTCTTTAAAGTGATAATTTATAATATCCCAAGAGTTAGACTGATTGTAACTTTGCTGCACCAAAACAAACCATAAACCTCTGTCCATGTTTTCTGATTATTTTCCTGGAGAATATTCTAACAGATGGGGGAATTTCTAAGTCAAAGAGCATAAATAGCATGAAGCTCTTGCTATCTTAGCACAATTTTTAAGGATGGCCTTTCCAGTAAAATTAACCATTAGGATGGAAGTAAACAGCCACAGTTCCTTAATAAGTGAACTTTGAATAAAGCCAGGCCTGGGATTCTTGCATCTTTGAAGGGTCTACATATCCGTGACTGCCACACAAATACACAAGCACAGACTTCCACCCTGACACACACACATCCCTCCAGGTAAAATGGAGTGCAAGACCCTATTCCCCCGCCAACATTTGTGAATGCAGCAGAAGCAGAACGGGTCAGGGTAGAAACTTCTACGGCACGGACAAGTTGGGCACTAATGTAAGAGGAGGCAGCGGCTTGTGGCCAGAAGTCATCAGAAAACCCAAACAAGGTGATGGATCAAACAAAAATAAAGACGTGAAAGCCTCTCCCTCACAAGGGCAGGGATTGAGGCGTACATTCACCCGAGGTGGGCAACCCCTGTGACTGGTCCCAATAATGAATAAAAGCACAGCTTTCAGAGTCAATCAGGTCTGAATTTTGGTATCTTGTTGTGTGAGGTGGAGTGAGTTTCTTCACCTATAAAACCTTGTTGTAAAGATCAGGTTAAGTAATGTATGAGCCTAGCATAGAGCCTGTCATATAATGCACGTACAAAGATTGTTCCTTATGATTATTGCACGTGGTACAGTGAGAGCCTCGGAACAGGAGTTCTGGGTGAATTGCAAGTGTCGACTAGGATAACGCACCTGGAGAGGGTGGCTTCTGGCCTCGGGTCCAATCCCCACTCCTTCAGTTTCTCACCAAAGCCAGGGCACAGGGCTCGCTCGCTCTCTATAACTCCCTTGGCTCTGTCTCTCTTATCTCTCTGTCCTGTCTCTGGGTCTCTCTTTGCCTCTCTCTCTGTCCCTTTGTCTCTCTGCCTCATCTCTTTCTGTCTCTGTGTGTGTGTGTGTCTATCTCTCTCATCTCTGACTCTCAGTTTCTTTCTCTCCGATTGGAACCTTCCCCAACATTTCCAGGGAGCTGATAGCCCAGCATGGGAACAAACAGTGAATAAGTGAATGAGTAGTAACAACTGGAAAGCATAGCTTTTTGGCCCCAGACACAGCCACTTCTGAGCAGCTACCTAGCCAATGGCCCTGGATTGGACTATTCTGGGGGGTGGGGGACAGAGGTGGGGGACTCTGGAATGTTCCATCAGGTGAGTACTAAAAATCTCTGAGTCCACTGATCAGAGTCACCAACTGTCAAGTCCAGGGATTGGCCCAAGGAAGGGAGGCCACCGTTAATCTTTGTTGAATGAATGAGATCCCCTGTGCCCAGTGCCCAGCCGAGATAGGCTGAAGGCAACAATCCTCTCCAGTATCACTGGCCTTCTTCTACAATAATAAGCTGCAAACTTTCCTCCAGTTGTTCTGGGTGCCCTGACTGCCTCCCCCAGGACACTCACCCGCCAGCATCTCCATCCTCAGCTCTATCTGCCTCCCTGCTCTGGGTGGTTTCTGCGCTGGATTGGAATATGATGGAAAGCAAAAGAATAAACTGTGTTTTCAGTCTCTGCTTGGAGTCAGGGCACAGGGGATTCCTGCAAGGTCTGAGCACCAGCTGTGCCTCTATGACACAAGGCGAGTCACGTCACCTCTCAGGAGCCTCATTTCTGGTGTGTAAAACAAAGAAGTCACGATCTTTTGATTCTCAGCAGCAACATTCTAAGTTCCCACAAATTTCCAAAAATAAAATTTTCTCACACCTTTTTTCAACAGGATGAAGCTTCTGGTGTCTATGCCTCCCTCGCTGGCCACAGTGCAATTATATGAAAAATGTAGATTGTTTTCATTAACATTTTCAATTCTCAATATTTTTGAAGCATGCCATTTGCCTTCTGAAGTCCTGTAAGAGCGGGAAGTAATTTAGTGATTGGCTCTTTTCATTGCCAGCGATATCATACATGAGGAGGGAAGGATTCATACGTGCAAACAGCCAAAGGTAGCAGCGGTGCTGATTCCATGGACTCGTCTCTTTCTGGTGGGTGCCCTTAAAGCGTGGGCCACACGAACTTCCCCCTCCTCTGGGGAGCACCAGGGACTATCTGGGGCATGGTGCTGGGAACTGCCTAGAAGTACCATGCCTGGAAGGTAATGATGCTAAATTGAAAATACAAGATGTTCTCTGTCAATTATTGTTGCCCATTTCTCCTCTCCTAACTACTCAGTGCTCCTCCCTTGGTAAGGTCTCCGCTGACTGGAACAAGGCTGCAAATATCCAGCAGACATGCAGATTCATATTGAGTTTGTGCAATCTTAAAGATCACTTCTGTTTTTTTCAGCATTTAAAAAAAATTGTAATTGAATACCTCTCAGACACTCGCAGGCACATGAGAAAAAACAATTAAGCTGCTCAAAGAGTGCCAGAAAATGACTTAAGAAAACCACTGACAGCAAGTTCTCTCTCTCCTCTTAGAGGATTCAAATTGTCCTATTGTTGATGCAAGGCAAATGCCTGTGACACCTGCTCCCTGCCTCTGGAAGGCTCTGAAAGCCCTGTGTCACCCAGTGCTCGGTGGAGTCATTCACCTGCCACCCCTCACAGCAGGTGTCTCTGGCACCTGGAGCATGCCACCCACTGTAGCCTCCAATTGCCTCATATACATTTTGGAACATAATTCTGTACAGAAGTCCACAATCCAGAAACGTCAGCTACCTACCTAACACCAATGGAAAATCCAGAAGGAAGGCACAAAGGGCTTCTGAGAAGCCAAGACATTAAAACTTTTGTGCAGAGAACTGTAAAGAAAGACCTCCCACTCTCTTAGCTTAACTAAGCTCCATTTCTAATAAGTTTGGTGAGCTGGTCTTTTATCCCTCCAAAGACTAGCTAGATCACCGGAAGAGGGGAATGCAGAACTCCAGCAGAGGATGGATGCCGAGGGTAAGATACGATGGCAGGAGAGCTGCACGATCCAGCTGAACCAATATTCATTGAGCAACCAGTCCTAAGCCTGTTCCTGGGCAAGGGGATGGACTTGGCACTGGAAGGAGCTTGTAGACAAGTGTCAGCAAAAATTGAGAGCTGCCAGCATATTGATGAAGAATTTTTTTAAGTGTAAAAACCACAAAAAACTCAGAAGTTCAGCTAAGATGACAGACACCATAGGATCACTCTTCACTAGAACCTGAATGTACCAGTACATTATTAATCACAGTAATGACCCAAAGTCGTTCAGAAGCATTTGAATGACCACAAGCTTAGCACTCTTTATTTTAGTAAGTCTGGCCATTCCTAAATGGAAGAATATAGGGGAAGTATTAATATTCATGTTACTTGGAACTTTTTGCACCAATGCTGTCTCCTAGATATTTATATCTAACCATTGCCCTGTTTTGTTTTTTCTGCTTGTTCTTATTGTGTTTCTGATTCCCATTAATGGACCATTACAGGAAAATGCCACAATAATTACCATGCTCAATGTCAATCTATCACCAACGAATGTTACGGGGCAGGCGACTGCAATTTTAATTAGTATTTCCTTGAGATATAATTTATACCTCACAGTCTCTGGAGACTTTTCCACACTTAAGAGAATCCTCAAGGCTCACCTTTAAGAAAGATAATCACTGCAATGCATCTTCAGACAAGGAACTACAAACTATGTCTGAAGAACAGGAGGTGGTACCTGTGTCAGGGCATCTCATGCCTACCCAAGACCTTCCCAGAGCACACACAAAACTGCCTTCAAAGGCTACCTCCTTCTTTGTGATTTTCAGTATTTCTCAAGTTTCTCATAATGAATTGTGTTCAACCATCAGAAAAAAAAAACTGCTTGTGTAAGTAAAGTACAGGGTGTAGATCTGGAGAGTGAGCAGTAGACGGCCTGCCTTTGACCTTGGCTGCACTGCAGGGAAAGTACTGAGGGTGACCCTGTGACCTCCTGTGGGTCCCACTGGGCCTTGCGGGCAATACAGCGAGGCATGCCTTCTGCACACAGAGGGCCCAAATTAACTTTCACCTGTCCCAAGCTCCTAACCTGGGCCTTCTCTGGCACAAAATAAAAATAAAGCACTTAGCACAATTTTCAAAATCCAAAAAAACAGACCTGATTGACTCTTTTATAAGATGCTTAAGAAAAATCCCCCTCATCAGCTCTGACTGAATGAAAGCTACTTCTATAAAGTGATGCTAAAAAGGCTCACTGACCTTCTTTTTTTTTTCTTGATGTATTTTTTTTTGTTTTTACAATTTATTTTGGTATCGTTAACCTACAATTCCATGTGCAATATTATGGTTATTAAACTACCCCCTTCATCAGGTCCCCCCCACCAACCCTATTGCAGTCACTGTCACTGACCTTCTTTCTAGATCTTCTTTTACATCTCAGCAATAAATTTCTGCATAATCCATCAACTTAGAATATGGGGAATATAATTACAAAGTATTTAAATTGTAATTATAATTTAAACATATCCTAAGCATTTTATCTGCCATTCGGGAGTCTGGTGATTTTTATATCACCTACGTACGATACAATATGATTTTTATATATCAAGGAATAGACACCACATATACGTACTTAATTCTTATTCCTTCCTCTTCATGTACATTCGGATCACTTCCATTTGCTTTCCAGAAGTTCCAATAAACTACATCCTTTTCATTCAGCAAAGCAGAGCAGTTGAGCTGTATATCTTTTCCTAGACAAAAGTTGACAACCAATGTTATGATTTTAGAAACTAAGATTTCCTGAAGGTTTAAAATCAATATAGCCAATATATGTTAACTAATATAAAAGGCTAATATAGTGCTATCTTCCAGAAAGGAAAGAGATATGCCTTGTTTTATATTTTTAAAAATTTACAAAGCAGAGAAATTAGGTAGCAATTAAAAGTCACCACCAAAATATGAATTAGCTTCTCTCCAAATGTCTGTTTAAATCAATTATTATAACTTAAGGTAGCCAGTGGACTTTCTTGTCAACAATTTAGTAGGTGGTATCAGACCAACACTCCCATGGCAACTTCTAGAAAAACAAAATGGATCAATCATAAACAAATAAAATTAGCTAAAACTCAAAGACATCAAAGTACAAGGCAAACAAAGAGAAACAGTGGAATTGAAAGTGTAATGAGAAAATAACCCATCCAGGGTGACTGAGATGGCCAGCCATTTTATTCCTTGGAGGAATTTGCTTTGATCTGTACAATACAGTGAGAATCTTGTAGAGAAAAGAGAGTCCGCTGGACAAGTCCATGTGAGAGCCATGTGGGCTTGCAGGTAAGGGTTTGGGCATCATAGGAGGCTGCAAAGGCTCAAGGATTTCTCCTGCAGTCTCCTGGTACTTAGCGGGGGAGTAAGTCCCACTAGAGGAAAAGGCCTGCAACAAACACATGATTGAAGCCTCCCTCAACTATGAGACAGGAAAGGCAGATTGAATTTAACTAACCTGCATCCTAGCTACCACCTAGCTCAGTTCCTGATTGGATTGCGATTATCAACCACTCAGGCTACCTGCCTAATGGAGAACAGGAAGATAATGTTAGGGAAAAGTAATACAAACTTCATTTGCTTTGGTTGTTTTAGATACACAAAGATCAGCAACAATAAAAAGAATGAAGAGATGGGCAAAGAGGCAAAAAATGGAGTCAATAATCAATAGAAAAAATAGATAATAGAAGCAGGCCCACAGATGACCCAGAAGCTTGGTTTAGCAGATAAAGAGTTTGAAATAACTGTTATAAATAGGTTAAAGAAAATAGAGGAAAAAATGGGCAAGTAGATGATATGCAATTTATGTGAGACACATTTTATGTATAAAGACAAAGAAATGTTAAAAGTAAAAAGGATGTAAAAAATATAAAACATGCCAATCCCAAACATACAAAAACCTGGTATGTCTATGTAATACCAGAGAGTAGGCATTGAAGAAGGAAGTATTATGGCAGATAAAGAGAGACCTTTCATAACGATAAAGTGCCAATTCAACATCAATTTGTCTATGCCCATAAAATAACCTCAGCATATATAAAGCAAAAATTGACACAACTAAAGGATATATAGAGAAACCGATCATCATAATTGGGGATATTAACTCTCTGCACAACAGATGGAGAAAGCACACAAAAATTATTGAGGATATAAATACTTTACACAATACAATCAAACAACTTCACCTAATTGATGTTTACAGAATGATATAACCTAAAGAATGCACATTTGTTGCAAATACACTTGAAACATTCATCAAGATATAGCACATTCTGGTCCTTAAGCAAGTTATTACAAATTCCCAAAAATGGAAATGACATAGTGTATAATCTTGGACAATAATGGAGCCAAACTGGACATCAGTAATAGGAAAATGACTAGAAAATACTCCAAATATCTTGAAATTAAGAAACATAAAGGTGAAAGAAGAAATCACAAAGGAGATTTTAAGTAATTTTTTGAACTGAATACCAAGGAAAATATGGCATACCAATATTTGTAGGAAACTGCAATTAGAGGGAAATTTAGAGCTTAAAATGCACATACTACAAGAGAGGATAACTGAAATTAATTATTTAACTCTCCATGGTGATGAGTGAAAAATTAGGTGCAAATTAAGCCCAAAAAGAGAAGAAAAAATAGTAAGTGTAAACTCATAAATCAACAAAAATAGGAAGCAGACAAACCACAAATACAAATGAGAAAGTATCCAAGCTATGTGGGCACATGTGGTCATATAAATGACTGTGACCAGCTGTGTCCAAAAGGTGTGGGCTTTGGAAACAATCAAAAGAAACTTGGATCCCAGCGCTGCTACTTCCCAATGGTTTAACTTTAGACAAATTACTTAACCTTTCTGAGTTTCAGTCGTTTAATCTGTAAAATGGGAATAACACTCCTCACAGTTGGAGGATTTAATGCAGTAATATATTTCAATCTCCTAACCAAATAACTGGGGTAGCATATGTGGATTTCTTCTTTTCCTTCCTTCTTTTCCTTTTTGAGAGAAATTACTCAACTGGACATGGTGATTTATTAAGACCTGTCTAGACAAACCCTAAATGTACAATCAAGTCAGTCCATTGATTCGGAGTGAATCCAATAATCAAATATGCAAACGACCCAATAAGTTGGAATCTACTTTCCAGAGTTCTCACACTTAAAATGTTTTCACACATAAAAATGATAATAAAGTCTAATAGCAAAAGTAACACACAGGATGACCAAACCCCAGTGTACAAACCACAGACAGTGCCACAATTTTTGGAATAGACTGTTCATTTTAATGAGTCTAAATAATGATAGGCTTTTGCTGCATGTTTAATGTTCTTCACTAAATATGGAATGTGGCTTGCACGCACTGATCATTAATACATCAGTTTTAGACTTAGAAGACTGGCATATGCACCCATTCATAAATGCAGAATACATATATGTCAAAATATACCTAATTCCACTTTAACATAAGTAAGCTTTGGTCCAAGAAGAACTGGAATTATATTACTGCGATCTAGAAGTGAAAAAAGAAAAATGTGTTAGTGAGGTGTGGAGCTTCTCTAAAACAAAAATTAGTTGTAATATGCTTGATCCACGTAACAAACATTCCTATCATCACTTTACATTTCCTGCACTCGTAATTTTCATTAAATAATGATTGCGGCCAATACTGTTTGCTGTTCCACTTTCCATCAACTCAAAGCTCACATGACTGGATAAAGCACTTTGCCTTTGGTTTTCCCACAATTCAAATCTGTGGCTTCTGCTCACTGCAGCTAAAAGCAGAAAAGGTGCTCATCCTGGGAGACAGCCAAATGACAGGGCTTTAGAGGATGCACTGTTACTGGAAAGTGCCTTCATTTCTTCTGGATGCCGCCTCAGCTTCTCACACTGGGTGTACTGTCAAGGCTCGTAGGGAAGGAAGACACTCACTCTCAGGTCCCGAACCTCCCGCGGCAGGACCTGCAGGAGTGCCCCGTCAGTTCTGTGCCCTGGATGCCTCACGTGCCTCCCCCTGGTCCAGCCCCGCTCAGGTGTCCACACCTGTAGGCTCAGTTCTACTTCTGTTCTTGAGGGACTTCTGGCCTGACTGGAGGCACATAAATATTCTCCACCTCAGACCCACCTAATAATGCATAGGTCAATAATCCCCCAGCAGCCTCCCGCTGGACACCGTACAGCCTGGGGTGGCTAATGTCTGCAGAACACTGACAGCCACCGTGGTCATGCATTTTCACTCCTTAGCCAGGCTGTCGTTACTTCTATTATTGGCATTGGCACCCTTCTTCAGGACCTAGACTGTCCCGGCCAGGAGGTCAGGTGCTTCTGGGGCCTGTGTACGTAATGAGAAGTCCTCATGGGGTTTGCAGGTGCTTGGCAGACAGAATGCCTGATCCTGAACTCTCTCGGAAAGTGTGGTGCGACACAGTGAAGGGCAGAGAAGGGAGTAGAGGAATGTGTGGGCCAGAACCAGGAAATGAAACTAGTGCAGCGAAACCTGGTTCTCACGCATGCAGGCAGGAGGAGCTAGGATGCCTCCAGAGAACCAACTCTGAGGGCTCAGAGCATTGAGAACATGAGCTGAGTCAAGGTCAAAGGGTCAAGAGGTGGTTCTGTATAATGGGGAACATGGCTGGCTATCTTTCTCTGGATCCACCTTTTTTCTCAGAAACTTTGGTGAGAGTCCTGGTGGTAGAAAGGACATCTTTAAGATAGGACACTACTACTAAAACCTAAAGAGAACCCAGAGCAGCACCAGGCTTATAAAACTGGTGGAATTTGAGGGGCATAGTGCTGTTTAAGGTAACAGAAGGAAGAGAACCCCTCACTGTATGCCCCTCACACCCCTAGCGTAGCCATGAAGTTCATACCACAGCATCAAATGGCACAGACGTCGTCAACAGGAGGAGATGTCACCAGATCAGCCAGTCCATGAGATGAAGAAAATGGCAGATGCCAGATGGGAATGGAGGGGACTGCGATTCAAAGAAGTGGTGCTCACCCCGTGTGAGAACCAGGTTTCACCGCACTAGTTTCATTTCCTGAGGTACCTGAGGAACCCGCACCCATGCTATGGGTGAGCTGTATGAAAGACACAACATAGGGAAGGTGGGGGCTTGTCCTCCTACCCTCAGGAAGGTGGCAAACTTCACCAGATCCAAAGGAAAATGGCCAGGATGGTTCTGAGTGTACATGTCTTGTTGAATGAGGCACAGCTGAAGGAACTGTTGCCGTCTCAATAATTCACTGAACAGGCAAGTCCTAAGCAGCTACTGTGTGCCAAGGGCCAGCCACAAGTATGGAAGAGGCAGAGGTGAGAGCAGGATCGTGTCAATCCCTTCTTCTTCCCAGGAGCTGCTCTGTCTTCTGGCAAAAGCAGACATCAGTCCAACTCTGACAGCAATTAGAAATATGAACCAGAGGCCATGTGTACACAGAGGAGAGAGACACTGAGCTGAGTCCTGAAAGATACGGCTGGCATTCTCCATGAAGACAAGGAAAATAATATGGGCAGCTAGGGCAGAAAAATAGCATGAGCAGCAGTGTCGGGAGAGGGTGTGAGGCCAGGGAGTTGGAAAGAACGGTAGAGCTCTCCATGACCTCCACACCATTCCAGCACGTCACACACACCCACCTGCTCCGTCCTCACACAGCCCTGTGAGGGATGAACCATGGCTGGTCCGTTTTACTAGTGAGTCTGAAGAAGAGAGAAACTAAGTAATTTAACTCATCCAAGGTCACCAACTTACAGGGCTGTTGTGAGGATTATATGAGATGATTTATTTAAAGTATTTGGTACAATTCTCGGCTTGTAGTAGGTGCTCTTTGGATAATGGAAATTCTTACTGCTCCTTCCAAGAAGAAAGGAAAGAGGAGCTGATGGGCAAAAAGCGAAGGTGGATCAGGGGAGGGTGCTGGAGGCGGGAGTGTCAAGGGACCACAGATTTGTGAGATTAAAGAATACACAGCTGACACTTGAACAATGTAGGCGTAAGTGGCACTAACACCTGCAAATTGAAAATCTGTGTATAACTTGACTCCCTCCAAACTTAACTCATAATAGCCTACTGTTAACTGGAAGCCTTATCAACAACATAGACGATCAATTAATATGTATTATGTATGCGTATTATATACTGTATTCGTACTATAACATAAGCTTAAAGTAAGTTAAAACACATACATGCTTTTTTCAAATTGTGAATGTCCAAGACATTTCCCAATATATATATATTTTTTTAATTTGTGTTAAAGTGGACCTGTGCAGTTCAAACCCGGGTTGCTCAAGGGTTATCTGTATCTAGGAAAGTAAAACTGAAGCACTTAGAGTAGATATGTAGCACTTAAGATATTTGAGTTTAAGAATTTAGTTATGGGATTTCCAGATTGTAGGCTGTGGCAGGAAGAATAATGTTCCCCTCTCAGAAAATGTGTTCCCATCCTAATATTCAGATTCTGGGATTATTACACCTTACATGGTGAAAGGGACTGTGTGATTATATTTAGGATTTTCAGGTGAAGGGCATGTCCTGGATTATCAGGTGGGCCCAGTGTCATCACAAGGGTCCTCAGAAGAGGAGATGAGACAGAAGGAAGCAAGGGTTCGAGGGAAATTTGAAGATGCCTCGCTGTTGCCCTTGAAGATTGAGAAAGTGGCACAAGCCAAGGATGCAGCTGGTCTCTCGAAGATGGAAAAGCAAGGAAACCTGTTCTCCTCTAGAACCGCCAGAAGGAGCACAGTCTTGCTAAGACCTTAATTTTAGCCCAGTGCAACTATGTTGGACTTCTGGTCTCCAAATACACTCATGTTGTCGGAAGATACTGAGTTTATGGTAATTTGTACATTAGCAACACATGGAGCTTAGCTAGATGAGTGGTGGTTGAAATGCACAGAAAGATGTCCCTAAAGCAAAATATTTCTAGTAAATGTGAGCCCACAGTATTGTTGAATGAGTCATCACAGGAGCTCGACACTTTCTTGGATGATGGAACACAACATGCAGTGCGCACAAGTTGCCTTCCTTCAAATATTCAAAAGAGCTCTTGTTTGCGGAAGGGACCAGACAATCCGTGGGGCTGCTGACGGAAAGCCCAAACCAGTGAGCGGTGGCTTCAAGGAAGTACTAATTGAACTTAAGGGGAAAGAGTTTTCTCAACAATCAAATATTAAAACCTAGACCACGCTGCTACATAACTGGGTCATTTTCATGGTAGTTCCCAAGAAGGGACTAAATGATCAGTTAGTGGCTAGGCCATGCGAAGGACACCATCACAGGTGAGGTTGGATTAAATTACATCTAAAGTCGCTGTCTCCCTAAAATTCTCGGCTTCCATTTTTCTGTTTTATGACATCTGGGCTCATGATAAACTAGACTAACACAATCTTCCCCCAAATGCTCAGCCCTTCCCACCTCCACGCCTATGATCCTTACGCCCTCCCATCCGAGCGCGTCTCCACTGTGTCCACCAGCCCACTCATCAGGCTCGCCCTCTGAGCCCCAGCTGGGACAGAGCACTCTGCATCCGTCCTTCCTCGCACCCTGAACACCTTACAGATGACTGCAGTATCATATACTATGGGGTCCCTATGTGGCTTATCACCTCTCCTGACTATAATCACACTTCTCAAGAATAGTACATTGCTCCATTTTTGTATTTTCCTGCTTTCCCTTCCTTCCCCAGGGCTCAGTACAGTTTATTGAATGTAGACACCCTCAGTAAACATTTGTTGAGTAAAAACATATGCATAACAACGAAAGATTCCAAAATCTACTCAAATACCCAGTAACGCAGCTGACTCATGGGAGGTTCACCTATATAAACTTTCCTTTATTACCCCAAAAAATCTCTTGCACGGTGGACGGTGCCAAAATGATTTTGACCCTTATATTTGAAATGGTGATGCAGTCACAACTCCAACTAAGTTGCCTCTGGCTTCCTGTACTGCTTTAGAAGAAAGAAAAGATTCCATTTTACTAAGATACATTGGTTTCTTCCAATTCTAAAATTTCTCTTACCTTTAATTACTGTTATTTTGAAGGTTTTGGTGACATTAAATAGTTTTCCATTATGAGGAAGGAAGAACACACAGGTGTAATATCCCTGATCTCTAAACTCAGCATTCTTCTTTAAAAATGGTTTTTTGTTGTTTTCTATCTTTTTACAGTTCTGTTTAAAGAGAAAAGAAAAAGCCAGTTCGGTATTCTTAAGTAAAAGCAGTATCATGTTACAATTAATACAAACTTTTAAAAGATTTTTACAGAAAAAGAGAAACAGAATGAAAACTAGCAGTTTCTGAATAAATGTCCAATGCATGGCACTACTTAACTGAACAATAAACCCCAGGCCCATTACTGTGATTATCATTACTATTAATACATGCTGAGAAAGAGACTATAGGGGGCGTGGTAGCTACTTCTGTAATTTTCTTTCAATATCTTTCTTTTACACCTAAAAAGAGGGAGACAGAGAGGAAGAGGGAGAAAACATCACAAAAACAAAGAAATCCCTGCAGGGGTCAAAACTTTCCACAAAGTCCATTTCGGAACACTTTTAGTCTAATTCCATGTTCTCAGGTCTACACATCCTGGGGGTGGGAGCAGATTTACTCAGAGAACTACCCACCCCCGTGATGTCCTGCACCAGAAGACAGTGGACTGATTAGAAATGCATCAGGAACATTCAAATCTACAGTCATACACGAACATGTCTATCACAGATTTCCATCTATGTCACGGGAATTCATAGTAACAAAAAAGCCATCTGAAGCAATCGAAAAACCAGGTGGAGTATGGGAACTAACTTGCTACCTTGACCACATGACACTGTTACGGCAACCACCAGCCCGGGGGGACCTCCCGCCAACAGACTTGTCTCCCAAAGCTTCCAAAGCTGGTGGCAACGGGGCTTAGACAGGGCTTGTGCACCGCTCATTGTGTAATCACAGCGGTAAACTGCCTCTGTCCGCACCAATTTCTATAGACCCAAACTGATTCTTTTCCAAGGCATATTAAAACATCAAAGATTTTTCATTTTCATTTGCAATCAGTTGTTTACTGGTTTAGCTTCCTCGTGCCCCTCCCCTTGGGTAGATCACCATCTATAAACAGGCTGAATGTACTTAAACCCTGTGGTCAAGCGTGTAGCTGAAAAATCCTCAATACGTCTATTTTCTAAATTTAAATATCTGCACCTTGGATTTTCTTAAAGCCTGATATGCTGAGCCTCACGAATCTATCCGAACTGTAAAATATTTGCACATTTGACAGGAAACAGAGTCAAGTCAACTCAGGACTGACTTAGACATTTAGACAACATTTTGGATAAGAGCTCTCCTTGAAAAGTCACAAGTAAACAGTGTTAAGGCATAAGGTACAAACATAAGCTTCTAGGAAATCATCGGCAGTTACTTTGACAGACCACCTCTTCTCACAGCTCTGCAGTTTCCATAACAAAGTCACATTTTTCAGGTTTTCTCTTCTATAGAAATAATATAATGTGTGTTGTATGCGTGCATCTGTGTATATGTTATGCATGTTTCTGTGTATGTACTCTCCATGGTATTATCTAAAAGAACTCCTATTACTCAACAAGAAAAAGATACACCAACTAAAGAAAATAGACAATCCACAAAGACAAGGGGTAAAGGAACTTAAGTGGGTTTATGCAATGCATCAGAATGTAGAATCACTCTGATGTACACCAGAAACTAATAGACGATTATATGTCTTTGTACTCCAATAAAAAATAACCCAAGATGCAATAAATATTTTTAAATATTTGATTTTTTTGTTAAGTAACAACTGGGGGAAAAAGATTAACAGTTATAGAAATTTTGCATGTCAAAATTTAAACATTCTAATGGCATTACTTCCTAGTGTGGTGGCATTGTCAGAAAAGAGTTTTAAACTGGCCTAGCTCCTTGAAAAGGAGTTTGATAATGTAGATCAAAAGCCATAAACATGCTCACAGCCTTTGATTCAATAATTCTACCTTTAGGGATTTGGTTGAAGGATAAAGTCACATATACTCGAAGACTTATGGGAATGATATTTATCTTAACCTTATAAATAATAGTGAGAAGTATGAAACTAACATATGTCCAGTAATACGGGATTAGATTAGGTACAAGTATATACACAATGGAATCCCATGTTTGGGAGAATATTTAAAGATGTGGGGGAATAATCACAACATGGGAGAATATTTAAAGATGTGGGGGAATAATCACAACATAATTTTTAGTGGATAAAGAAAAATATAATCTGTTAAAAAATTCCACTTTATACAGGTAGATGTTTACACACACATACAAAAAAAAGAATCCCCAAAGTCTCTAGGGTTTACATAGAAAAAAATCCCCAGTGTGGGATTTTGAATGACTTCTGCTATCTTCATTATTAATTTTTCCATCTTCCAATTTTATAAAGGGAACTCACATAGTCAGAAAAAAATACAGACAATAGAATTTTTTAAGTATATAGGGCAGAAGAAAATGAAAATCCTTCACCTAGCATTCCTAAAAATTAACTTGTTGAAAGAGAAGGGAAATGAAGAAAGGGGAAGGGAGAGGAAGCCTTTACTGTTGATTGAACACTGAGTGTGGGACAGGCACCGGGAAGCATGTGTTATATGTAGGAGTTCATTACAGCAATCCTGAAAGGACACCTCTCTCGTTCAGGCCAGCCGAGCTGTGTGGGGTCACACAGGTTGTACGTTCCAAGACCAACGTGCTCCATAGCCAAAAGGCCCTCACTGTGAAATTTCATCCTTTCTATCAAGTCTTAAGTTAATATATTTTGAAAGGGTTACCTTATACAATGATGTTCTGTTGACCACTTTTTGATAGTAATTATGTTCACAGAAAACCTGCAAGGATTTTTTAACTTCCACAGTTTTACTAATTATTTGTTTTTCAGTAAAACAGCTGTCTTTACTTCTTCCAATGACATTTAATATCCAATCATAAGAATAATTTCTATGAAATAAAGATGTAGAGATATTTTATAA
The DNA here is from genome assembly GCA_029783875.1 of Phataginus tricuspis. NCBI lineage: Eukaryota > Metazoa > Chordata > Mammalia > Pholidota > Manidae > Phataginus > Phataginus tricuspis. The sequence continues at coordinate 18,432,043 of JAQQAC010002629.1, read as the reverse complement.
TTAGTACAGAGATTTTGCAAACACCACCTTTTACTAGTGAATCCAATGAATTTTTTTCCCTTCTTTTTATATAAAGAGATCTGTTCATTGATGTTCAAGCTCTGCTGTACCTCTTTTTGGTTCAACAGCAAGAAATTTAAAAACTGTCATGGGATAGGGCTAGGGGGTAGTGAAAGACAAACCTGAGCATTCCTAAACACACACACACACACACACACACACACACACAAAACCTACTGGTCAGGAGAGAAATGTTTAAAATTTCAATGATCCTTGGAGATAAAGAAGTTCAGAGATGTTAACCCAGGTTGGGAGGGGGTTGGTAACTTCATGACGACTATAAACAAACTCCTGAACTTGTTTTCTGAAAGTCTGTATACACGCATTGGGCTTTATATTTCTCTGGGTAGCTTATTCCATGCATCTTCTCTTACTATTAAGTAGACCAATACTCACTCTGAGTACATCCTCAGTGCAACCATATTAGCACTCTCAGTGCCATACAGAAAAAGCTATTTTGAATAGATTTTTTTGTTGTTTCTTGTGATTAGAAATTAGCAGACTAGAAGAGGAAATAAACTTGAGTGTTTTTAAAAAGGGACTTTATAAGAAAGAAATTTTTTGCAATCTGAACTCTGCTTAAATGGCACATGTGATATATAGATCTATAGACTAAATACAACAGACGTGTGTTAAGTTGTCCTGTGTGCCTGACAACTTTGTGCCCACCACAGGCTCCTCCAGTTCTCCTTTAAGTCTACAGCAGGATGGAAGGAAGACTAGCATCACTGAGTTCCAGGTATTGTATCATGTATGTGCAATGGAGATGACTGAAAGTTCAATAACTTGCCCAAGGTCACACACCTAGCAAAAGGGCCAGGACACACATCTCTTTGATTCTGAAGGCCAGGAGTCCTTTGGACAATACTATACTTTCACAATTGATATGAATCTGCCCTTTCCCCTTGGGTATGAGTTTATATAAGATTGGCCAGGGCTAAATGTGTGGAGGTTGGCAGGCTGCCCTAAAGTTTGAAGAGTATGCAACATAGCAGAGCTGCCTGGCTCTTAGAAAGAATTCTAAATCCCATTGGCAGCCTCCTCTTCTCAAGTGTCTGTAATGTTTCCATGCCTTCAGCTTCACTGAACTGGACAGAGGTATGTTTCTGGATTTCTCTGTCCTGTTGCTCCCAAGGAATGAGGTGCATGCATATTCCCATCTTATCAGACTATATTGTTCTCTACCTCTGCAATCTTTGATTCCTAACACTCCAAATACCAGCTGGCAGAATACCTCTGCATCCCAAATGCTGCCCTGGGAGGGCTGAACCCAGCGGCACACTGCACGTGCTCTGAGGAGCTCAAAGGCCAGTGAGGCAGAGGCCAGCTGACCCACACCCATGCTCATCAATTCCTCCTACAGGGCCAGGCATCCTGGCCACACACAGAAGGGAACAGAAGCTCTGGCCCACTCCTTCCGGGCTCCTTACCAAGCCAACCGTGTTGCTTGTCAGTCTGGAATCTGATTCGAAGACTCCTGGGTGTGTTTTTCTCTCTACCTCCTATCATTGAGAACTCTCTCCTGTATCCCCTCCCTTCTTAGTGGATTTCCTCCTCAAAATTTGATCTGGTAAAATGATTTTCATTTCAGCATTAAACTACCCATCTCCAGAGGTACTGAAATGTGCAATGGACTCATTAGCAGAAGACTCCTGAAAAATTAAAGGTTTAAGGGTTTAATGGGAGGATTCCAGGGGCAGGATCTGGTTACTGACAGACCCCACATAAGCTACAAAGACTCACCTAAATGAGTACACACACACCTCTGTAGCAAGCACAGGCTACTGCTTCTCGGTTGCACTATATTTGAAAAAGTCTGTATCTTCAATACTCTCACATGTGCAAAACAACCTCCTCTGTGTAGACTCCCATTTATTTTCAAAACTACTGTCAAGGCTGCTTCCCTGCCATCCCTTTAGCTCCAACCTCCTTCAAAGTCCCCCACTACAGAGGCTTTGAGCCGCTTTGTTCCTCTGCTCTCTCCTGTCCTCTATCTTCTCCCTGGTCCCTCCCTGCCTCTTTGACATCCTATCTCTGATGATTTCACCTTTTCTTCCTGACCCAGGCTGTGCTCTCCACCCTCCTGATCAGAAAGACAGCTAATGCCTCTGTCCCTACCTGAGGTCTCCAATGACATTCATAGATGACTGTTGGCCCCTCAGTTTGCTCTTCCTACCCTGTCAGAATACTCTGCTCACTTAATTCATACCTTTATTCAATCAGGATTAGGGAGCTGTTCCTTTTTCTCTACCCCATTTGTGAGTATTTTTCCTACTTCAGTGTTAAAAGATCCAGTTGTGACCCATTTCTGGAATCATCTTTCTTAAAGGGTCACATTAAAATTCATTGGTTAAAAAAAAGTTTTAAATTTCCTTTTGACACCTTGGGAGTTCCTATGCATACAAACAAATCAGAATGACCTCTTTTTTTTTTTTTGTAAAACCACACGCATTAATATCAAGGTTTCATTGTCGTACCTCACGACACTCTCAAGGGCACTGTTGATAATTATCAGAACGCACTCATGAAAGAGATCTGCTCCACCTGACAGCACCCCAGCCCCATTCGCCTGGCCCTGAGCTGCTTCCTCAACTCTCAGTTCAATCTGATTCTTTATAGAAAGACACACACACACACACACACACACACACACACACACACACACATATACGTAAGTCTGTGCACCACAAAGCACCATGTCAACAATGTTCCCACTAACAGCCCGTCATAGAGAAGAGTCTTGTCCCAGTCACTCCTCCCCCGTAACACCAAATACAGTGTAAAGAGAATCGAGCTCAGTAAAAAGTCACTGACACATTCAGTTGGCTGCTCCCATGTCACAGAACCTAGGATTCTCAATTAGGAGTGTCCTGGCAGACTATAGGGTCCTGTCATGACGAAGCTGTGCAAAGCCCATGCTGTGCTCCCCTTTCTTACTGCCCTGGCCGTAGGTTTGTGGCTGGCTGCCAAACACACATGTCCGTCACCGGCACTGCCAGCTGGCTCTCAACGAACTCCTGAAAATTGGACTAGCATGGGCCCCCCCCAATTCCAATGCCTCTCCCCAGCCCGAGGATACCCTCCAGGAAGCTGACCCGGCCCCTCTTCACCATATGTTCCTGACATGGATGTCACTTGACCAGCAACTCTAGATAACAGGAGCAGCTAAATTTTAAAATGAATTGCATTCAGTCTTCACTTATTTCGGGCAAGCATCCCCTCAAAGTAAATAATATTAAGGTAATCTCCTTTCATTAAGATCACTAAGAAAATAAATACAGGGGCAGTATTTAAGTTTTCAATAAGGAAGTGCTTATTGCACAGGTAGGAAGAGTAAGGGAGAGAAAAACGCATGGATTATCTGACCTTTCCTACGACTAGATACTTAATTTGCTGAATGAAGTCCAAGAGTGCTATGAAATACACTAACACAGACAGGAGGCATACTCACCCCATTTGGAAAGTGTAACGTCCACTGTCATCCAACTCAACTGGCCAAAACTCCAAAACATAACCACGCAAAGTAATTCTGGGTGAACTGCTTGAGCCTAGCTCAACCTTCCCACGTGATCCGCTGGTTTTGTACCATGTCATGGAGTCTGTTTCATTCTCATGCTCAGACGTAGGTGGGCAATATTGCAGGTAGAAAGGTTCCCCTTCAGCAGCCGTAATGTGAGAACGTGAAGTACAAGTCTCCTCTAAAGAGCAGCAAAGTAAGGGGCAAAAAAACAAAACCAGAATAACAACAGGGATTTTTGTTCTTTCTTGGTTCCTTAGGTGAAGAAGCTGTGTTAGTAAGAGAGTCCTGAGAAACCTCAGTGTCTCAGTCCTGAAGGGCCTTTATTTTGGGGCCATTCGTCCCCACACTAATGCACTCTGAGAACACAAATAAAGACATATATGAAGGCAAGCTTATAGCAGCTTCTCCCAGACAGGAAGGTACCAGAGCTTAACCTGCCATGGCTAGAAAACAGATACACGTAAGTAGTGCAATCTTTTCAAAGAAAATGTTACACATGAGAACTTCCCCAGAAGGAAAACCACAGAAGTCACAGAGTTGCCACACCTACCCCAGCACATCCCTGGCTGAGGAGACTCCAGGAAGCAAACAGGAAACCTAGAGACCCAGAGCTTGTCACGGGCAGCTTCAGAAGGCTCACCTACCTTGCTGCCCACCAGTCTGCCTAAGCGTTTCCGGATCAGGTGTGGGGAGGGGTGAGGTGCGCCTATGTACCATAGAGCGCATGTAAATCCCTTACGTCTCTAGGTCATCAGGGAGGTGGTCAAGAGTCCATGACGATGACTTCACTCCAGATCTGGGTATCTGTCCCTTCCCCTCTTGAGCTCTCTCTCTCCCTCCCTCTTTCTCAACTAACACAGAGACTCTGGTTTTGGAAATTAATCCCATCCTTTCCGTCACAGAAGGTGATCATTCATTCCCCTCCTTCTGCACTTCTGATAGTTCAGAGTCAGCATTGCTGGACCTTTGCCATATCCTGTCCTCCGGTCATTCTAAGAGCCCTTGAAGCGCATTTCGAGGCGAATCCTTAAATCTAGTACTGCATTTCCCCGAGGGCATGGAGCAAAGGCCTTCACTAGAGTTAGGGGTTCTTTCTCAAAGTAACTGCCTGCTTTTAATTCAGTGTTGTTAACCACAATGTAAAGAGCTAGTGGCTCAAAGGGTAGAAGAATTCTTTGAAAATATGGATGTCAAATCCACCTCAAAGCACAGGAGATAATGAGCATCAACCTTGTGTTTGACGATTGTTTCACCATCTCTACTTATATTCCTCTACTCCGTGGAAGGCAAGATATGAGTGTCTATGTAGGTATTAGATATAATTGATTCCCCAAAGGATGGTAAGTCATCAGCACCTTAATTTTATTTTCCTGGTCTAGAGATTTCATACGCATATAACAAAGGGCACAAATCAGACAACATGCGCTCTTTTGTGCCTGGATGCTCTGTACATCATTGTGTCTGTGATAGGCAACCATCCATGTAGCTGCACGTAACAGTGATTTGTTCTTTTTGTTTATAGTTACATAGCACCCAAGTGTGTTAGTATTTGACGATTTATTTATCCATTCTACTGGGTGTTGAAATTTGGGTTATTTCTGGTTTAATCCAGTCTTTAAAAAGCTTCTGTAAACACCTGTGCCTGTGTTGTGATGGACGTGTACACCTCTTCCTCTTTGTGAGTGGTTATCATTTGAAGAAACCTAACCTGGAATACATAACCTCCAGGGGCGGAGGACTGGCTTCAGGTATCTAAGCAGACTTCCTTGATTAGAAATTATTTCTAATTGGAGAAATGAGTGGCATTCAAGGTGTATGGATGGCCCAGAAGCATTCCCATTCTTACATGAACAGAACATAAGAATCAGCTGCGTCAAGAACTTATCCTCTTTGGAATGAGCTCTGTGTTTGGAATTGATTTGAGTATATGGACAATAATAGGACGTTATCATCTAACTTCAAAGAAGTTAAACGAATCCTCCACATAGAATTTGTCCTGTCTCCCTGGAGTGAACCCTTCATGCAAGGTGCTCTTCAAATACCTGAAACAACAGAGAGCTGGGACGCTGGCAACCTTACAGAACAGGCTGTCCGCTTTCATTGTAACCTGGGGGCGAGGTTATTGGTGTGTGTGTGAGAGTGAGAGATCCATGAGGCAACCTTCCAGCACTTTGCTTTTCCACTCAGCAGTTTCTGGCACAACATTTCATGTCCAACAGAGTGGAACCACTTCCTTGCTATAATATCTGGGAAGTACTGCATGTGTGAATCTCAACAGAACATGGATCCACTTAAGCAAATGTGCCCCAATATTGGGCCTGAATAATTTGAAAGCATCAGTACCTTAACTCTGCTATCTCTTTAGCAGTGATTCTCAAAGTAGGGGAAATGGGTTCATGTGCATCCCTCTCAAGATAATACATTAAGACAAACCAATATGCTTCCACTTTCTCCTCCGAAGCCTAAGGAGAACCTTGCTAATAAATCGTGGAACTCTTCTCTGAAGAACTACAATAAGGCCTCAGAATTCTCAATAAAACCCTCCAAGCCATCACTGCTCATAAATTAAAATTGCCCTTTGATACCTGCTATAAAGCCAACTGTCTTCCCTAGGCTAAGCAGACTCATCCTTATATATTCCATCTAAGTAGTATTTTCTTTAAGACCTGTAAAGTATTCCTACTCACTTTCTTCAGTATCTAAATATTGAGATGATCTTTGCCTTCATTTCAGGAAGAAAATAATGTGTGTAACACTTCCTAAAAATCAATAATAAGACAGCCATGACCTCTCTGGTGTCAAGTAACGTGATGCAGGTTTTCATCTCAGGTAAATGTAATTTATCAAGTTCTTACATCTTGTCCTCAGGCTAGATAGCTAAATCTCGTCCTCAGCAAAAGCAGATGATTCTTTGCTTGATCCCATTCCTGTGAATCTTTTATTCTCTACACCAGGGACACCAAATGGTTGACAGCTTTCTAAAGTAAAATTTTAAATCACTAATTTTAATAAATCCAGCCTCCTCAGTAGCCACTTCCACATAAAAAAAGCAAAACCTTGATATTCCCTCCAGACTACCAATGAGGTATGTTTATGAAAGATCATAATTACTCACCTGAGATGTTTATAAACATAAGTGTCAGAAGTGTCAAGGGCAGCCCCCTGTGGTGCATGGTTTCTCTGGAAAACAGCATAAGACAGTGTCAGCCAAAACTTTCTTATGAAGGAGGTTGAAAAAAATCTTCTGGCACACAGACTTTTAAAAAATCAGCCCAGTACATTTTCATAACCCTTAATATAGTCACCAATTGTTTTCAGAATGTTCAGCCACGTAGAATTAATAAAATTTCAAGGCAATGAATTTTAGCCACCAGAAGAAATTCCCAGCGATGCAATTCTCTAATACAAGGGAACCTGTTGTATTTCAGGCCTGCTCTACTAAATCTTACCTCTAAGGTCAAAGTCGAGGGCAAGAGTATTTCCAGAAAAGCTACAATCCTGTAACTAGACAGCCTGTGCCATCCTGAGACATGTATGGCAGATCTGCCCAAGTAGAAGTGTGTATGTGTGTGCTTCTTTCTCTTATCACACCAAAATGTTCATCATGATCTTCCTTTGTGGGCTGGAATTTTAAATATCTATCTTCCTTCTTTAGAACTAAGTTTTCCATAAGTTAGAAACTAAGTCCATTTTGTTTACCACTGTATCACTAAAGTCCACACAACACCCAGCACATCACTAACACTTGCTAAAGAGGAAGAGATGCGTGCACATGTGTGCACATGTCTACACTCACATGCTCAAATGTCATATTTTTGGAGTAATGGAGAGACAAAGTGGGTTTCCTACACTCCGGAGGCCTAATCTACATTGACCCAATGAAGTCAAATCTGTGTTGAATTTTGTTCCTACTGCAACCCATCTTTTGTCCTACTAATGACAAGGTTAGAGAGCAGAACAGGGGAAAGGTGCAGTGGGCTCAGACACCAAGTCTGAAGATTTCATAAACAATCCCATGTTCCTTGCAGACCGCACACCTCCCAGCACCCCGAGGAGAGGGAGCACAGCGCGATGGTTTCAGGGACGTGCAAACCTCGGGAGGCATTCCAGCTTGAGACTTGGCAAGCAGTGCAACCTTGGGCCCTTTACTTAAAAGTCTCAGAGCCTATTTGCTCATTACCAGAATGGAGGCATTCAGAAGGCCTCACTCCCAAATTACCGAGTAATTAAACAAGCTAATGTTTGTGAAGTCTTCCTGGATGCAGAGCAGCCTCTCGTCCCCAAACAGTTCTCTCACCAGCTGCCACTCCTCCCCCCATACTAAATAGAAAGGACTGCTGATGCTCAGATTCTGCATGAAGTGTAATGGCTAAGCTGCCAAACCCTTTCCATCAATCCTTATGAATAATATCACCAAGCATTTGGTGTAATTTCTAAGAGATAATCATCAGTAATGTAAAGACAAAAGGGATATCTATATATAGAAAGTACCAACTATTCATAACTAAATTAGAATATTTCTATGGTTTGAAATCAACCCCCTGCCCTCCCCAACCCCCCCACACACACCATTTTACTATTAACTCTATTCTCTTAGCTCTAGAATGAAAAGTGTTCCCTCTGGTTAAAGTTGACACAGCCTTGTAAGGGACACCGCTGTTCTGTTGGTTTTGGTGTTTTTAAATTTTCAAGTCCACTAAGAGATAAAGTAATTATGAGACAATTCAGCATTCTGATAAGTTAACTCTGAGTTTCAATATGAAACATGTTAAGATCCCAGTATAAAAATTAGCTGACGTTTGAACTGCTCTGTGCATGTATGTGTGTTTGAATATATAATTTGTAATGTGCTCATTGTAGATTCAAAACATTAAGATATTAAATAATGGAACTCATTTCCCAAAGAAAAGCTATTCTGAGAAATGTCATAGATATATTATAATACTAGGAAGAGTTAACAAAATACATGTAGGAAGGCATAAATATTAAATTTCTTGCATAGAGGAAATTTGGAGGCTTTTTTAGTGTTATGTTTGATATTGATATCATGTTTTACCTTTTCATAATTTTGAAATTTCTTTCTTCTTCCCTTTCTTCCTTTCTTTTAAATGTTTCTGATTCCTAAAGTAATATATGCCCATTATAGGACATTTATGAAATAAAGATCAAAAAGAAAACAAATCTCAATGTGCATAATATTTCAGCATGTTTCTTACAGCTTTCCTAAATATTTTCAAATAATTAAGATGACATTTAAATAATTTTGGATCCTGTATTTTCCACTGAATAAATGGGCATTTTCCTATGTCACAAAAATCTCTTTGTTAACACTATTTTAAGTGCCACATAACATTCCTTTTTAAGATGCATTTTATTATAAATTAACTAACCCCATGACCATCTCGTGCAAGGCAGTATGGATCCATTTTTGGAGCAAGGCCTCTGATGCCATACTGGCTGGATTTGAATCCCCTTTCTGCTCTGTATCAGCTGAGTAACACTGGCAAATCACTTGCCTTCTCTGGCCTCAATTTCTTTACCCATGACAGGGAGTAACAATCCACCTCCCAGAGTTGATATGAAGGCCACATGGGTTACTACTGCAAAGTGTTGGTAAATAATCAATATCACTTAAATGTTAGCTATTATTACTTATCTACATTTCTTATTATTTTCTTGGTGCTACTTCATGGCATTTAATCTGAATCAAAAAATGCATTTTCAACATGATACATGCATACTGCCGAACTGCATTCCAGAAGTGTAGTTATTCATACTCCCTTAACTATGCAAGATACCGTCCATCTACCACACCCACATAAGCTCAGAGCATTCTCTCCTCATTCTTTAAGTCTAATTAATAATCACATTGGTCAAACGGTATCTCATAGGTTTTCAAATCTGCATTTCTATCAGTAGAAGAGAGGCAAAATAATAATCATGTAGTTATTTTACTTGCATGACTATGAACTATCTTTTTATGCCTCTGTCCAATTCTTAGATGTTTAGTGTTTTTTCCAACTTGTTTACTTTACCTTTTAACTCCTCTGCTGTGTTAACATGTGGAAAACTATCATTCTTTTGTCCTGTGATTTTTCCATTACTTTTACATTTAGAGCATTCCTTTCCCCTCAGTGGTCCAACAGATGCTTATCCATATTTTACTCATTTTTATGACTTAACTTTTTTTTACATTTAACTTTTTATCAATTAACAATTTTTTTGATATGAGGATAGAATTTAACAACTTATTTTTCGCAAATAGCTATTAATTATTTCTCTACCATTAATTAAATATTCCTATACTTCCTGTGCAGTCTGTTGATACCACAGTAATAGTATGGGTCTCCCTTGAGCACTTTATGGAAAAATCTAACACAACATTGTTGCTCTAGTGCAAATATACACAAGCATGTGTGCACACACACTCTTTCCCACACATATACACACACACTATTCTATTCCCCCACCTCACTTTTTCTATTGATAGCAGTTAGCTCTAACTGACATACTATGATTTTATTTCTGCTTGCTTGTTTGTTATTTTCCAAGTTATTGAATGCTTTACATTCATAGAGTATATACAGTTTGGAGTCTTATATGATCACTGATCCATTGTTACATCTTCATAGTCTTCTACCTGTGCAATACTTCTTAAATCATGATATTTTGAAAAGTATGCCTTAATAATAATTGTGATGTGAAATCTACGGCGCTCATTCTGATCTGGGGCTTAAAAAAAAAATGATGCCACCGAGACATCTGGAATACAGCCTGGGCAATCTGATGTCTCAAAATCTTCCAGGTGATTCTAATATGCAGTCAAGGTAGGGAGACACTGACTTAGAGGACTTTTTGTACATTTAAAAGTAAATTTAGTATGCCTTATATACATATACTTAATAATAATACTTAATATTTAAGAAGTAAATTTAATATATCCAAAATATATATGTTTAATAATAATGTTTAATATTTAAGCTGAATTAAATATCTGTGCATATATATGTATGTGTATATATGTAGGAATGCATGTGCACACACACACAAGAAGACTCACAAACTTCCCCCCTAAATCACCCAATGACATGAAGTTTTCTCTAAATTAAAAAGGCTCTTTTCCAAATATTGTGTGACTAGGGTGAGGGCAAGATACAAGCCGACCATTCCCTTGGCCCCCCACCCACCAGGTAATGCAGCCCAAGGCCCTCCGGAGTGTGTGAATGGTCATCACCTGAGCCCTTGATTCTGCTCAACTGCCCTGTTGACAGACCCCACTCTGAGCAAATTGACCCTTCTCTGGAAAAAATAATTCACTGAAACCCATAGCTGTTAGGCCACTTCAAAGTTCTTTCTGAGAAGGAACCTGAAACTCAACCTGGAAAACTGGTCAAGTCCAGGCTGTAGGTAATTCCACTGACTCACATACATAGGTGTCAGTGCCTCAGTGTAATCACTGGTACTAGCAGACATGTAAGTAAGTGCCTCCCAAGGTAAGCTGCCTTGTGAAAACGGTGACACTAGTGACTTTGTGAACACAATTCTTTCTCTACAGTTTTGAACCCATCACGTTTCCCTCAGCATTTGAGATGATAAACCCACCAAATGCAAAGAGAGAAAAGTGATCTGGGACATAGCATGCACACACACTTCTGCTCTAAGGGGGAAAGAATTTATTCTCATCTGCAAAACCAGAACAGCCATCCCCATCTCACAGTCCTTGCCCCACAGATGCCTGTCCCCATCCTTATGTTTCCCCCAGCATCCTCCCCACTTCTTCCAGCTGCCACGTTCCTCCAGTCCTTGCACCTTGGCAAACCATTGCCTTCTCAAGGAAACTCTCTAGTGGCTGCTGCCCCAAACAGCCTCTGTGCAGCACAGCCCCCACAAGGCGTCCTGTTACTCCTAGGTTCGTTCCCACTCACTGGTGAGTTCCCTGAGGCAGGCACCCTGCCCTTCCTCTGTGTTCCCAGGCCAGGTGTTCTTAGCCTCTGTGTGTGTATTTGTGCTGGAAGGTGAGGGTCACAGTTGTCTCAAAACGTGCACAAACCCAGTTCCTCCAAATTTACACCCTCCCAGTCCATCCAAGGTCCTTGGATTGAGAAGTGCATAGCACCACATAATACTACACGGGTGTCTGCTGAGGTGCCAAGAATGCACCAAGGGAGGGGGTGAGATGAATACAATAATCTCAGGTGTCTATATCTGACTGGGCTTGTCCTGCCATTCATTTGACTGATAACTTCCATGTGACTGGCTGGGGGCTCTAACTCCTGTAAGGATCGCAGATTAAAGACAAAGGTTTTGTACTCAAGAACATTTAGGTGTGAATCTGGCATCTACTACTGAGTAGCTGAATGCCTTTGAATAAATTACTAAACCTCTCTGTTCTTTGGTTCTCTTCCTTTTATTAAGCATGCAGTGCCTACTTCATTTGACCTGTAGGATTGGGTGAAAATAATTAATCTAAAAGTTTTCTACACAATGCCAAACAGAAAATAAGCACTTAATAAATGGAAACTATCATTTATTTTAACTGTTCTCACTTTTCCAGGAAAAAAAACTGAGAATGTTTTAACCTCTAAAACTATATTATCAGGGTAAGCTGTGGCTACTGTTTCATCAGTTATTTATGTGTGAGTGTCCACACACAGATATATATACTAAAAATGTACAATTACATATACACAGATACATATAGACAGTCCCTGATGTATAATGGTTGGACTTACGATTTTTCAGCTTTATGATGTGGAAGCAATCTCCTTTTAGGAGAAACTGTATTTTGGATTTTGGATTTGATCTTTTCCCAGGCTAGTGACAGGCATGTGATACCCTGTTGCGATGCTGGACAGGGCAGTGAGCTGCAGTCAGCCACAGAAAGGTCAGTAACTCATACACTGACAACCTTTCTGTACCCAGATAACCATTCGGTTTTTCCTTTTCAGTACAGTATTCAGTAACTTACATGAGATATTCAACATTGTATTATAAAATCGGCGTGTGTTGGATGATTTTGCCTAACTGTAGGCCAATGGAAGTGTTTCGAGCATGCTTTAAAGTAGGCTGGCCTAAGCTCTGATTTTCAGAAGGTTAGGTAGTAGTAAATGCATTTTCAACTTAGGATATTTTCAATTCACGTGGGTTTATCGGGTTACAACCCCCTCCCGAGTGAAGGAAGATCTGTAAGCATAATGGCATACATAGCTAATTGCTTTTGCGTTCAGAATCTGTCTCCAAGGCTGGGTTGCCCCTTGTCCCCAGGCTGGCGGCAGAGGGCAGGGAGGAGGGGTGCAGGTGGCACGGGAGCCCGTCCTTACCTGCAGAGAGGTGTCCCTGGGCTGCGTCGGGGCAGCGGTCCCTCGTTCACACTGGTGGCGACGGGATGGCCTGGCGGTTCGGAAGGCAGTTGAGAAGCAGCTAGCGGCTGCCTCCCTGACACTGTGAAACAAGACAGGACAGAGGGGAGCCGCAAGTGTGATTAAGATCAGGCAACTAGAGAAGGTGGAAAAAACAAAAAGGAACAGAAAATAAAACAGAAAAAGCATCCGGCAGCTGCTGGCCACGACACTCGGCTAGGCTCCGGGGGGGACGCTGCCCCGACCCCGAGGTGCTCCTCGGTCGGGGGTGCTCCGGTGCGGGCTGCCCCCGGGCGCGCGCAGTCTGGGGTGTTCCCCCACGGGCTTGCTCCCACTCTGGGGGTGCTCCTCGGTGGGGGGCCGTCCTCCGGGCGGGGGCATGCGTCCAGGCCGCGGGTGCTCCTGGTCTGGGGGCGCTCTGGCCGGGGATGCGCCGCGCGCTCCTCGCCGCGGCTCCTCCCCCCGGGCGCCCAGCAGGTGACCGCGGCGTTCACGGCGCGCAGCTGGGAAGCCGGGCAGGGCCCCCGGCGCCGAGCACAGCTGCGGCCCCGCGACAAGCCGCGGTTCCTGGGGGCTCTCGGCGGAGGGCGGTGGCCCGGCGACCTGCGGGGCCCGGAGGTGGCGCGCGGTGCTTCTCCTACGCACCCTTCAGGCCGCGCGCGGTAAGAAGTGAGGTGGGGAGGGAGTGGACCTGCGCCAGGCAGACGGGCGACATCTGCCCTTAAAGGGAAGGGACTGGGGACAGGAAAGGGGCCAAGGAAGCGTCCCGAGGAGGCAGGACGGCTCCCTGCCGTGAACCCTGGGTAGGAGGAGGTCCCAGCCTGGAACATGCAGTGCAGGTGGCCCCGGGCTTAGCCTGGGGGCTTCGCCTTGGGGAGTAACAGAGAGGGCGCAGAGGTGCTGAAGTGAGGTTTTCAACTGTTTAGAAGGGAAAGGAGACCAAAGAGAAATACATGTTTCTAACTTTTCTAGTGCGGTAGGACAGTTTTAGCCTGGCCGGTGGTTGGGGCTTTCAAGCAAAAGTGAAGCCGGAAATCCGTGGCTGACAGGAAAAGGGTTTAATGAGAATGATTTTCATTCTTTATACCCAGTCAAAATAATTCATCACGTAATAAAAGAGAAAAACCATACAATTATCTCATCCAATACAATAAAAGAAGTATCTGATAAAATTCAACATTTTGAATTCAAGAACTGAAGATTCTCTCTTGAGTATAACATTCAGAAAACAGAACAGAAAGGAACATTCTTAATCTGATAAAGGTCATCTATAAGAAACCCACGGGTAACTTCGTAATTAATAGTGAAACACTGCTTTTCCTAAGATGCGGGGCAAGATAAGGGTGTCAGCTCTCATCTAGGACAATCATTTGTAATACGTAAAGAAATTAAAATAGAAGACATGAAGATTGGAAAGGAAGAAACGCAACTACTTTCTTTTATAATTTTTTGTAGATCACCCTTTGCAATCTACAAAAAATATTGGAAACAGTGTTAGTTTAGCAAGATCATGGAATACAAGGTCGATATAATTTTTTGTAGATCACCCTTTGCAATCTACAAAAAATATTGGAAACAGTGTTAGTTTAGCAAGATCATGGAATACAAGGTCGATATACAAAAGTCCAGTGTAATTCTATATATGAGTAATAGAAATTTATTAAAATTACCATTTACAACAGCATAAAAAATCAAATTCCAAAGTACAAACAGTTTGAAAGATGTACAAGATATATACTATGAAAACTACAAAATACTGCTGAGAGAAATGAAAGTCCTAAGTAAATGGAGAGATATGCCATGTTTATGGCTTATCTTGAAAAAAAGAACAAAGTTAGAGGACTTACGCAGACTTGAAAGTTTACAATAAGACGATAGTAGTCTTGACAATGTAATATTTGCATGAGCATATAAATGGAAAATAATATAGGGTAGAATACCCACACATATATAGTCTATTGATTTTGACTATATCAATTCAATGAGAAAAGAAAAATCTTTCACAAATGTTTCTGGAACAACTGAATATTGCTATGGGGAAAAAAAAGAAAGACCCTTGACCCTTACCTCATTTTATATACAAATATTAACTCACAGTGGACCATTGACCTAAATATAAAAGCTAAAAAATGAACATTTCATAAAAATACGTAGGAAAATATCTCTATGACCCTGGGGTAGGCAAAAAAAAAAAAAAAGCTTAAGACACAGATAACACTAACCATGTAAGAAAATTTGATAAATTGGATGTGTTAAAAATTTTAAATGTCTACTAATCAATGACACTATTTAAGAATGAAGAGGTAAACCTGGAAAAATTCTCAACTTGCATCTATCTTAAAAACAACTTGTATCCAGAATACATAAGTAATTTCTATACATCAACAACATGAAGAGAAACAACACAATCTAAAGATTTTACTTTCACTGAATGACATATATATAATCAAATAGAGCTTGGAAAAAGCTCAACTTCAAAAATCATAAGGAAACTGCAAATGAAAGTCACACTGAGATTCATTTAACACCCACTAAAATAATAAATAAAAAGAATGCCAATACCAATCATTGGTGAGGAGATGAAACAACAGAAATCTCATATAGAACTGGAGGGAATGTAAAGTAGTACAATTAGTTTGCAAAAACAATTTGTCAGTTTCTTTAAAAGTTTATAAATATATACCTGTGACCACTCCTAGATATTGAACCAAAAGAAAAAACATGTTCACAAGAATGTTCACAGAGGCCATATTCATAGTAGCTATAAAGCAGGAAACAATCCATACGTCCATCAACAGGGAAATGGTTAAACAGACTGTTGTCCAGCCAAATTGTGGAGTATGACTCAGTAACACAAAGGAGGAACAACTGACACACACCAAACATGGATGAATCACAAAAATGTTATGGTGTGTGGAAGTAGCAAGTCACAATGCTGTCTGACTTTATTAATGTGAATTCCAAGATCTGACCACACTAATCCTTGGAAATAGAAATCAGAACATTGTTGGCCTCTGAAGAAGAGGGATTGTTTGGGAAAAGACAGGAGGGAAATTTCTGGGATGATGGAAATATTTTTATCATGTTTATATTGTACTGTAGGTGAATTTGACTCAACTAAAAATAACTTTGTGTTTTTATAATTCACAGGAATTTTCACCATCCTATCGTAGACACCCAACAAGTTTTGGCTGAATTCATTTTATTCACACTGTGCTGGGGTCTCACTGTTCAGAAGAAGAAACAGAGCGGGTAGTGGTGCTGCTGGTATGAGAAGCCAGGTTGTCTGGCCATGCCTGACCTCTCTGTGATTGTGCAGCTTGGAACCACGGGCTATTAGGAGCTGAGAGAGCCCACAGCACTCTTCTCCATCTTCCTATTTTTCAGTTGCAGAAACTGAGGCCAGAGAGCTCAGGTAACTTGGTAGGTGGTGTCTAAGTTTGGGTAGAAGGGTACTGGAGAAGAGAGTTTAATAATGTCAGAACTTCCCCCAAGGTCAGCCTTGTGTGGGTTCTTGAAAGTGTTTACCTCTCCCTTTCAAGAACCCCCAGTGGACTCTAACCCCTTATAAGGAGTGTGTGTATCTCCCTTCCTCTCCCCACTCCACCCCAGAATACTCAGCACATGTTCAGAAAATGTAAATGTTGAATACTTACAAAGGACCATATAATATAGATGGTAAAACATATTTCATAATCAGAAATGCAGGGCAAATTGAAAACAAAGTTATTATGGAGCCAGGGAAGAGATTGTTATATGCCTTGCCATGATGGCTAGCTGCTTGCTGTAGAAAGATCCCGAATTTGTCTCCACACTTTCAAGTAGCTAATATAAAGAGGGGAGTAAAATCAGTTCCAAAATTCCCTGTGTTGTAAATTAAAAACACAGCTGTCATTCTAAGTGGGTGGGGAAGCAGGAATAAAAGCACATCTATTCCTGAGAGTGAGACTAGAGAGAATTTGTGTTTTAGAGGTCCTCGCTGAGGGAGGACATGGGATATGATCCACATTACAAGAAACAGTGAAGTAGCATAGCAACCAAGGCCATTTATTGAATTTTCCTTCTTCTTCCTTTTCCTCTAGATTAGCACAGAAATAGGAAGCATTTGGTATGATTATTCTCCTTTTTTCTAGGGCAACTAAGTTTTACTCATAGTCACATAGGTGGTTGATAGCAGAGGATGACTTGTTGATTCCAAATTTGATGATGTTAACCAATCAGCTATACTGCATCCTTTTCATTGGCTAATTGTTTAGTAATTGAATAAAATCAGATGTCACCAAATAAAAGCATAATAAAAGTGTAATAACCAGATATAGCAAATAAAAATAAAACATGCCCAGTCAAATTTTAATTCCTGATCAGTTTCAGATGAACTTTCATTCTATGGGTTCAGCTTAACTGATGTCTTGTATTTTATCTGGCAACTTTAATCCAGGGATTTATAGGTTGTATGGATGGATGGGTAACTACAGAACCTTTAGGCAAACTTCCAAAAATATCACTCAGACAAGAGTCTGTAAAGTATTTGTTGAAAGACAGTTATTTCAAGATAATACTCCCTGTCAAGGGTCTGGTCCAGAGTGAAGTTCTCTTTTGCAGTTAAATATGAAATTATATACTTTATCAAGCAGCTCAGCTGAAGGGAGAATCTCTATCCACTTGCAAAATGTGTGCTCTGACAGGACTCTCGGGCTGAGGGGACACCCTGCCTTAGCCCTGCATCCACTGATGGGCTCTGTGTCCCATGAGAGCTCCTTGAACACCTTCAGGAAACTGATGGGCATGGCTTTGACAAACTAACTTCAGTTTTCCCAGAACAGTTCTGTCAAAATGCCCTACTAATTTCATAGAGATGTTACAACAAAGTTTCTCAAGTTAAAAAAAAAATTGGAGAGGTACTTATATGGTCATTGCAGAATTATTTATAATGAAGACTATTTAAGTTGGAACAACTTAAATATCTATCCATAAGTAGCTGGGCATGTCATTTGTAGCACATGAACTAGAACACCATGACTATTTTTAAATATTAAAAGTTAAATGACATAGCAAATGCTTTTATCTGATATTATGCAGAAAAAATAAAAATTACTGTAAAATCCAGCTGTATAAACAGTACGCTTAAGCATGAATTAAAATTTCTTAAAAATACAAATTTATTACCAAAATGCTTTACATTTAAAAATGCTTATGATGATGGATTTATGAATTTTTATCATTTTCTCCTTTAATACTTGCTGTTCTTCTACAACTTTTATAGTGAGAAATATATACTTCTCAAGAGAATAAAAATGTATGAAAGAAATTTCAGAACTAAAAAGATTTTTGATTGTACTGGCAGTTGGGTAAGGTACTCCAGCCCGCGATATGCAGATGATAAAACTTGTCTCCATTCCAATCAAATACAATAAATTCTGAAATGTTGGGAATAACATCTACTTGAGAGAATCTGAGTGTTCTTCAAGATTAGATGAAAATTTAACCCTTAAACTTTTATAGTTTGATGTTCAAAATGTAGAATATTGATGAAGAAAGAGGAGAGAAAGAACAAGGAAAAGAAAGAAAGGGAAAGAGCATAGTGAAAAGATCCCAGGCCGGTAGAGAAAGACCAGCAAGGGAGAGAGGGAAGGAAATGTGGGGTGGACAGAAGCGGATGCAGGATAAAAAAATTACGGACATTCTGCATCCGCCCAGAATCAGGGAAACAGAAGAGAAATGACTGGATGAAACTTGAGACCTGAATACCCTTGACATTCTTGCTTCTTACACTTCAATTCCCAGTATCTGGGATCCCCCCAGATGTTGGCTGGGAGCCACCAAATGTGGTGCATTAGCACATCAAATAAGCGCTACTGCCCCTGGGTGCTCAGAGAAGCCAAACTGGAAGTTTTTCCAGGAAGTTTGTTTGCCACAGGCATGTGGTACCTCACTTGCTTCCAGAATTTGGAATTCAGGGACTGTTTGCTGGCCACGTGATCTTCCCTCCACTTGATGGTGCCCTGCACTTTCACAAGGTGCTTCAGGGAATCTTGGAGCTCTCCAAACGGCAGCCTGCTGAGCCCGCTGGGAGCCTGCATTTCAATAAGAATCACCTTTGAGTCGTTCTGGATGAGGGCGCTGTGCAAGGCGATCTCCTGTTCATAGGCAAACTCCTTGCTGTGCATGACCTCAGGAGTCAGGATGAAAATGTGGCGCCTGCTCTTTTGTATGTTGGCTTCCACAGCAGTGGCCTCATCTAGGAATGAAAGACATGGATATGATTTCCTGTTACATTTTTAATTCTAGTGCTTTGATCGTAAATGCTCTGAATTTTTTAAAGTGTTATTGTTAAAATCTGGTGTGAGATTCTGATACAGATGGATTCGCTTATTCAGAAAAATGGGAATATGCTGGGATAGAGAGGCCACTGTGCTCCTCTTACCATGTTCCAGTGAAATCAGCCCCGAGGTATATCTTCCCTCCCAGGTAGATCAGTCCTAGCTAATACGGGTCTTACCAGTTATGTGGGAATGTAGAAGTAATTAGCTGAAGGCTTAGAATTCAGATTCATTATCTACATAGTATCCTCTTAGAATATTAGTTTACATGTTTTTAAAGGGGCTTAGAATTTTACCTCTTATATTACAGAGTGCAGACTCAGGAACCTTTGGTTCTCTAGACTAAAGTCTAGGGAAGCCCTGGATCACTTAACATCCACCCCCCACCCCCAATGATCTCTGTTTTAGAAGCTGATTTTATCATCTAGACTAGAAAAATCTTAAGGAAGACTGGATCCCCTTATCCAGTCAGTGTGTATGGAGCATCAACTCCCTGCTGATTTCAGTTAACTTCTGGTGAACTTGGAATGAAATGTAACACACCCAGTTCTCACTGCAAGGAGGTAACTGCATGTGTAGGGAAGCACAACCATGAACCAAACAACTCAAGATATTCTTAAAGGATGGTGGCTAACAGACGGCCAGTTCCCATAGTCTGAAATAAGGAAATGCATGTTAAATGGTGCCAGATAGAGACCTTGTTTCAGCCAGAATCCTAACAGAAAACTCAGCACACTTAAAAGGACTAAAAAGAGTTTAGTGAAAGGACAGTTTATAAAAGATGTGGGCAGAGCCTAGGGGAATTGATGATAGTCGTGTAGACCCTCACAACTGGTACTACCAGGGAGCCAGTACTATTCTCCAGGTGTGACGGGGAGAAAGCAGTTATGGAGGCCAAGGAGGGTAAACTTGAGGAAGATGGACTAACAGGAGCCCATGCTCCAGGACGGAGCGGCACGGCTACCCTGGCAGCCCCAGTGGAGGTGCCTCCTGTTGGCCATATCCAGCATGGAGCAGAGGACAAGGGCAGGATGGATTCCATAATGAGCAGCCCCCCAGGGCCAATTGGGACAGATGGAGGGGGTTGCAGTCAATTTGAAGAAGCAAACAGAAGCTATCTATCATGGGAAGAAATACACTGCATGGGCCAGTCACAAACTTTTTCTAAGGGAAAAGTGAAGATTGGGGTTGTTTTGTTAGTCTTATTTTACTTGGTTGAGTACGGTCAGAGGACATATTGGAGGGAGGGGAAGTGGGAAACTTTTCCAAAGGAAAAACAGCATTATAAAGGCAACCAGGCTCACGCATCCATGAGCTGGTGTCCACATTCACCTGGAAGAGGAGTGGCTAGAAATGAGGTGAGAGACCTGAGAAAGAAGAGATGAAGAGCCTACGGCCAGACAGAGCACATGGAGTGAGATTATAGACAACTGGAGTCCCTGCAGTTCCTTGCGAAAAAGCATTTGAGTGCCATGACTCATCATTCCCTACCTGCTGGGGTAGCCAGACGGGAGCTGGAGGAAAAATAGGTTCCTGGGAGACAACTTGGATTACATTTTCCTTAATTATACACTTTATGTCTCCCAAGCCATTACTAGGGTATCAGTGTGACCCAAATATTCCAGAATAAACCAAATACCCTGTTGTGTGTACCTTCACATCTATAGGCCCTGAATCCCTATTTCCAGTAGGCGCGTTGGTTTCAATTCACAGTCTACTAAACATTAACTTTATTGGACTTGTTCTCTTAATGCCCCTGCCTCTTTAACATTCCAGTTTGGTTTCTGTAGAATTGTACAAAATCTCTGGACACAAAAGACTCCCATTTTGAAGCTCCATTTTCCTTTCTAACTAATGAGCTTTTGAAATGGGCAAAAGGACCTTTTAAACTGGACTAGAAATAGCAACTGTTTTACAAGCATTTGCTCATTAAGCCAACTGATGTCAGGATCATAAAAACAGTCAGTGTGGGCTTTGTGAAGATAGAGTAATGCATACCAGGGATAGTTGCACTGATAACACCAACAGATAAGTCAAATAAACTATAAATAAAACAGCTCAGCCTGGTAGTGCCAGACAAAGATTCCTTTTCTATTTCCCCTCTTCCATTCGAGTCATGTAACTGTCCCTCTTCCTTTTTCTCATGAACCCCCCCCCCCCCCCCGTTTTCCTGGGCAGACAGGGCACATTATCCAGTTGCTGATGAGACAGGGACTGTGGGTGTAGTCAGAGTAGGGGGAGGGCCTCCGGAAAAAGCAAGGCAGGGTATTTGCAGTCAGAGCAATGTAACTACATGCAAAGAAACCCCCTACCAAAACTCTGTGTTAAACATTAAGCTCTAGGGTCATTCTTCAGTAAGATCAGTGGGTGTTCCCCAAATAAAGAAGAGTACCCCATGTTGTTATGCTAATCATTTGTAAGATTCACTTTAGCATGCTAAAAGGCCCAGGCCTATGTGCTGTCTTTCCTCTTTCAAATATGATAAAGTGATTTTACAAACCAGGCAACTAATTTAGCATGCAGACCCAGCTGTAAACAACATAGTAAAAGGCAGGAAAGATTCCACCTTAAAGATAAGATTGCATTTTAACACCCAGGAAGTTTGGGAAGCAGGATTCTTAACTGACTCTTTAGCAAACAGACAATATCTCAGCCCACCTCGGGGGCTGGGCAGGCCACTTTTTGATATGCCCCTAGACCAGGACGCCAGTATCCCAGAGGGAGATGGGGTGAGAAATTCCTTGTGTTAAGTTAATTCTGGGTGTTCAGACACCACTTAGCAGGTCTGCAACCCTAAACCTTTTTTTCATGTTCTCGAAAAATCCTCATCTGCCTATAAAATCCCCTAGACAATGCAGCACACCGGACTCTCTTGTCCCCTCCTGGCATAAGCCAGGAGCTCTGTCCTATCACTTTATTTCTAAATAAAAGCCTGTACCTTGCTCTCCTACCTTGCCTGTTTGCTAAGCTCATTCTTCGGCTTCGTGAACAAGAACCCCGGCATCACTGACAGGATCTCTGCTCCCTAAATTGCAATTTTCTGAGATTCCAAATAAAGGCCCTCAATTCTTTTTTAGTCTTGCCTGCTTTTTCTCAGTGGACATTTCTGAGGAATTCGGGAAGGGTTACAAGGAGGGTTCACAGGTACTTGACATAAATATGGAGGGAAGCGCTGGGATTGTGACACCGTGTCAAAGCACACAGACTCAATTAGGAAAAATAAGAAACAGAAGACACATCTCTACCTGTTCTTGTGAGAATATAAATTGGCAAATGTTTCATCAATACAAGGAAAATCATAAAGACTCTCTGACTTCTTTCAAATATTTTAGCCAATACCTCTGAATATTAGAACAAAATTCTCTGGTTTTCAGATCTTCCAGAGAGAATTAAGAAGTTTCAGAGTTATCCTAGTGTGGACATGGGAAGTAAAGTTAGGGGGGCGTGCTGCTATGTCCACATAATGAGGATGTCTTACGACATATCTTCATGTCACTGACATTGACATCTCGTGATCAGGGTTACAATGGTGGCAGGGGGACCAAAGGATCTCCTTCTGAAGATATATTTAAGAGCTCTGGTCTTAAATGACTGAAATTCCTTACCCAGTTAAGGGTAAGACCACCTATCTCTTATCCTTCTGATGAATATGAATTTCTGTCCCTGAAACATGTTGAGAGTTTTACCTTCTCCAGGTAGCAGATCTCTCCCATAAATGCACAAGTTATAGCCACATTTATTTTCAAGAACATCAGGCAGAATTTGGTGAACAAAGGATTCCACAGAACTGGCCACCTCTGGACTGTTTTTGTAGTTCCGTGGATAGATAACATAAGCATCATAAATCTTTCCATCTGAAAGTGAAAACAAGAAATACAGCTTTATTACTTGGTTCTTAATAAGTCTCATTTGACACTTAGTGACATTCTTCAGAGTTTTATGGTCATTGGTGAATTTATTCCATCCTCAAAATATTCTAGAATCTAGAAATGATGACAATCTACTGCCACAAAATGTCATCAGGTAATCTATTTTAATACCAAAGTTCTCCTTTTTACTGTCTCAGATTAAATGACAGAGAACAAGTAAAGCCTTCCCAGATTAGTTCAAACCATATTGTCTAGTCTGATCAGTTACCTATTAATAAGTATTTATAGTCATGAATAAAGACCCTCTGCTGCATTGGGTAGATCTCAAACTCATCTCGTTTTCCCCATGCCTGCCTTCCTGGAGGAAGTGAAAATGCTAAAGGCTAGTAGTGGCAAGTGTAGAGAATTTTTAAAGGGATCTAAGTTTCTCACAAATCAAACAACTCGTTGAGTAGATCATATGGAAGATCTAAGGTATGTCTACCTCCAAATGAAAGAATGGTGCTCACACTTAGCAGGCAGGACTTTCTTCTTTCATGTGTATGCTTATGTGCATAGGTAAGACTCTTTATGGACAGGGTGTCTGGAAAAATACACCTGCATTCTGAGGCACCTTTCTAACCTTTTCACATGTGGAAAACAGGAACCATTTTGTTAATATTTTAAATCCCATGAAGTTTGCCAATCGACATTTCCCAAATGTTTAAACCCTTGTGTGCTTGGGGCAGATTCTGTAATTAGAGATTTAGTAGAAGCAGCCGTCCTATTGGGGAGGAAATTTGAGCTGTTGAGATGACTCTCAGAACCATGAGGAGCAAGAAGAACAGGGAATGGCCTTTCAGTGGACTCAAAAAGATTTTCCTGGTAACATGTTATCAAGCAAAAGGAATCTGGGTTTAGTAGCACAGTTATTAAGAGATCAATAGACAAGTAATGCAACAGCCATTATGGGGCCTTTTCTTTTGGAGTAAAACTTGAAACTTGCCACTTACCGTTTCTAGTTTTGTAAGGTCTAGCTATGTCTCTCCAGAGCAGAATAACCTCGATCCAGAACACTTTTAAAAATATCACCAGGACGTTGATTAGCATTAACAATATGCTAAATCCTGCAAGTACATAGTAGTTGCTTTGATGATCAACTGTCCAAAAGATAGGGGGAGGACAGAAACAATCATTATGATTACTAAAACAAGGTAAAAGCCACAAATACATGGATGCTGGCCTCCATTGGGAGTATAGGAGGTTCATACAAGAGACGCCCATTTGGAATTTTCGTGGCTGCTTTAAGAATCAGTAAATGAATGTTTGTGAAGCCCCTCCTCTGCAAGGCACCAGGCTAGGCCTTGTAGGAGATTCTCAAAGCATAAGAGGCATAAAGAAGCATGTAAACTGAACTAAGAGAAGAGGTAAAAGCATGGCTTTAACTGGCAGAGGTTTTTGAAATGAGTGCTCACTCCATGCTGGACTAGGCAATGAGTGCGTCCTGTAGGAGAAGGCCCCCAAAAAGGGGTACAGTTCAGATAGCTATAAAAAGGGAAATGTAATTCTGGCAAGAGAGGATGTGTGAGTCCAAAGGCAGAGATGAGAGTGTGTTTTCTGAGGAACTAGAGCAATCCAGTCTAGGAAATCAGTGGAAGATATGGTAGGAAAAGTGGGTCAGGACTAGGTTTAAGGCATTTAGCCTGTATTTGAAATGTCATGGGAGCCACTAAAGAGTGTTGAATGGGTGTTCACAATCAAAGTGGTTTTCAAGCAAGATTAATCTGATGGTAGTGCAAGGTGCGTTTCTGTGGAAAGTGACCGAGGCACTCAGAGTAGAATGAGACTGGAAGTTTCTGCAGCACTTGGAGTGAGCGATGAGGAGGGTTCAGACTTGTGTCATAATGAGTCAGAAGTGGACAAACCTGGTACTGGGGGCTTTAAGGAGAAAGAATCGCAGATCTTGGGGACTTACTGCACTGAGGTTGGTGGTATAAGAAAGCAGGGAAGAAATAAGAGCCGTGTAAGTCTCTAAAGCGTATTTGATGGAGAAGTCCAAATTACTGGGTACCAGGTGCTGAAGGTACCTTTCCTTCTCTTATGGTGAACTTGATTTCACCATCATTGAACTTCGTCCTGTACTCATTGCTTCACAATACATAGGAATATAAATACATATATATATGCAAAATGGTCCTCATCTTCAGTCTTGTAACAGAAATGTACAAATTGAACATCAAAGCTGTGCTCATTAATAATATTTTGGGCTATTTTAAGTTTATTTCCCTCTTCAGAATTGCTAACTATCCTATCTTAAAAATAATCCCACTAAAGATGAAAGCGAGAGGAAACTCAAGTGAGATTTCGTTATATAGATCTTTTTATTTTCACCTGAAGTCAAAGCATGGAGGGGTCTCAGTTTTGCCATAGAAAATCACTAGCCCATATTTGCAAATCCCTCCAGTAGTTTATCAGCAACCTGAGTGGCCAGCACTAGGAAACCAAGGAAGGCCAAGGTGAAGTGACTCAAAGACTGAAAACTGGCAGACAGCTTATTGTCCACACTGTCATCAGTTGAAATGATAAATATTCTCTAAGCGAATCATCTCAACAGGATCCCTCTCCAGTTCCCTCTTTCTAGAGCTCCTGCCTGGAAGCACACCGGGAATCTACGAATGTTACGTGGAGAATGTGGAGATCTAACCTTGCACGTGCCTGGCTCCTTCCACCAGGAGGAAAGAAGTTAATCCAAGACATTAAAGGAAGTTGAAGTTCAATATCTTTCTAAATGTTAATGGCTTTATGAATACACAAATAATTCTTGTGTGTAGTGATAAAACACTTAATACTTGGCAAGTTATTCAACCTCTTTTTGTCTCAGTGCCTCATCTATAAAATTGGATAATAGTAACAGTCTCTTTTTCATGGACTATTGATCAAATCAATGAGAAATTAAGTGGAAACGAATTAGTTCCCAGTACAGAAAAATGATGAATAAATGTATATTATCATGATTATTAGTATCAACTATTTATTTAATGATGGGGACAGTGGCTTTTTAAGTTTTTGTTTATAAGTTCAAGACAATGCCGTCATTTCTTTTATTCTGTGATTAAAAATAAAGGAATTTGTTGTGACAACTGAACAACAGCGGCAACTATTTTTAATTTGCACAGTTGACGTAGTATGACCACATTTACTTCAAGAAAAACAGGTGAAAGGTAGCAAACACAAATAAACTAGAAGGAAAAGAATCACTGAGTACAGTACATGTAACATGAAAACAGTTTCAGTCCATGAGCAATCAGAGAACATTCATAAACTGCCAACATGAGCCCAGCAGAGGATGAAGATGCAGTGGCAGGGCAGGCGGGGAGTGGCTTCCCCTCTCTCCTGGAGTCCACGGGGTCCCCCCAACCACGCACACTGCCCTGACATAACATCTCAGCGTGGCACCCACGCGCTGGGGTGACACGGGTATGATGGGCAGACACCTGACAACCAGCAGAGCATGCTCAAGTCATCTGCAGGAGCCACGATTCTCTTTGTTTTATAAAGACTAACAAGTCGGTGGCCAAAATTGAAATGAAAACGAAAAAAAATCCCAAGTCTTCAGAGAGACTTGCTGTGAACATACCAAACTGGTGGTCTACCTCTTTCTCACCTTCAATTCTTGCTCATCATGTTGTGTCTCTCTGTACTTATTCAAATTAATCCGGGCTCTGCCCGGCTTAGGGGTGTAAACTGAGAGTCTGGCTCTCCCTTTGGCTATTTGGTAAATACATTCAATAATTTCTACATGATCATTTTTCTCCCTACCATTTTATCTTGGATTAAATGCTTCACCTGACAAACAGGTTGCTTTTGCCTGGAAATGCAAGTTAAGAAATCAAGAGGCATTCAGGAAGGAAACTCTTGTAAAACTATGTTTGCCAACATCATTACATGCAGTGACACACCAAGGCACTGGAAGGAAGTAGGAGTCTGCCCTTGACAGGAGGAAGGGGTCATCCTGACTCACTTAGCATTCTCTGGGTAGAGTGGGAAAAGCCCAGTGATCCTAGTTGACCTTATTATTCTTCTGAATTGTCTACTGACAATGCAGCCTCTTATTACCCAAGTCAGATCGCTCTCCCTGCCTGGCCTCCATATGCCATCGATTTTTTGTGAAGTAGAATGTCACATTTTAAACGATTGTAGTGTCTGAAACGAATCCATTAAAAAGTAGTCACTTTCACATTTTTGTAATATGTCATTGCCCCAAATTGAAATGAGAAGTATGCTAAATTCAGACAAAACTATAGGGACGCTATAAGTGGTTTGGCAGTTCCAATTTATGGGAAGGTTATTCAATTAAATGTTGTTTTGTTGTACAATGAAGCCTTATAGGTAAAGAAATAGAAATGTGCAAAAATAGTTTTCCTTGATAACTTTGGTGTCTATTTATTCATTTGACAAATTTTTATGGATCGCGTGCTAGATGCCGGGCACTGGGGTATAGGCTGAGAATGCAAAGAGAGGTAAGATGTCATCCCTGTGCTCCTGGAGCTGACGGCCCTACTGAGCAGACTCAGACAGATTTCTCCAAGTGTGATGAGTGCAGAGATAGAGACAGGGTCCTATGGAAATGCATGGAAAGAGTAGACACTCCAAACTGTTGGAGTCTGAGGCTCCTCGACAAGGTGGTACCTGGACTGCATGCTGAATACCAGATGCAATAAAACAGTGAGCTGAGCTACCAGATTTCCCATGAGTTCCAGCTAAATTTGGACAGGTGGTTGTCAGAGGTGAGGGGGCTGGGAGAGGGGGGAACGGGGGTGGGGGCGAAATGGGTGAAATATTTTTGTTTTATAGTTTAAATAAATTGAATTTTATGAAAGAGGAAAAGAAAGACTGTATTGTCGTAGCCAAACAATGAATGTAATAAATGATAGTTTACCTGTATAATTGAATACTACGAAACCATTCGAGATTATGTTTTAGAAGCACATTTAATATCATGGAAAGATTTTTGATATATATTAAGTATTTTTGTAAAATAAGTCACAAAACTTCCTGTGTAATTTGTATGTATAAAAACATTTCTACCATTAAAACATATCTGAAGAGAATTTGTATGGAAATATAGAGGCCCAAGAACAACCAAGACAAACTTGAAGAATGAACTTGGAAGGCTTACTCTACCAAAAATCATGGCTGATTGTAAAGCTAACAACAGCAATTAAGACATACTGTACTGGTTTAAAAACGTTTTTTTTCCTAAGGAACAGAATGCAGGGGTCATACGCTTTTTCTGAAAACAGCCAGAGAGTAAGTAGGTACTTTAGACTTTGCAAGTAGACCAAATAAATAAATACATAAATGTAATATTTTATTAAGTTTTACAACGATAATGCATGCCTTATTACCAATTAGCATCTCAGGTTTTCTTACCAGAATGGGAAGCAATTAAATACTTTGCCTTTTCATCCACTTTGCCAACCTCACTAACAAAAGGTGTGCTCTTTAGGCCAAAAAAACTTGGTTATGAAAGGGAATACGTCATAAAAGTTATGAAAAGAACATGTTCACAGTCTACTGTTGGTGTGTTTTCTTTCCTGTACAGTGAGACAAAGGAGCTAATGCAGTTGGGGAGAAGATGGCCAAACCAGTTGGATGCTTCCAATGGACGGAAGCAGCTGAGGAACCAGTCGTGGAGGAGAAGGGGTGGAGGAGCAGGGGGAGGAAGGAAAGCAACAGAGAGGCAACCAGGCAAACCAGACTACAAACAGGCAGTGCTCTCCAGGGGAAAAGCACGTTTTATGAGATGGACCACTTCCGTTGTCTTGACACATAGCCCCGGAACCACCACACTCCAACGCATTGTTCTCTAAGGAAATGGTTTCAGCTTACAGGTGACAGAGCGCACTCAGGTGACCCAAGTCTCAGAAACACTCCTTACTGGGATTTTTCCTCCTTAGTCTCATGATGTGCCTTCGCAAGCCGTGCAAATTCAGGGCCAGACAGTGGTACTCCAGCAATAAATCCTCTTCTCTCACATCGACTATTCGTAAAACGGTTTTCAGACAAGTGAAGTCATTGCTGGAACTAAGAAGGCAACTCGTTACTTTTTAATGCTTACTTTTCAGTTGCAAATTGCATGGGAGGGGGAGCGGATGTTTTAACTTCGATATAAATAAAATACCTTTGATTTTGCTCTTTCTCCTCTTGAATTCTTGCTTCGCCAAAGTTCTCAACTTTGCTTCTGTTGACCTGCCACAGGACGTAAGCCATGATCTGAGAGCCTTTCCCAAAGCAAGCAGAGCAAGTTATGTTCACCGTTTTTCCTGGATGAGAAGGAAATAAATTCACCAATAAAACTAAATCCTGTGAAAAGTATTTTAGTTTAATGTGAAAAAACCTTGCTGAATCCCTAAGGTGTGCCATGAATTGATTCCTATTTCCCCTCCTCATCTCCAGACTTCACCTTCCTCTGCCCTCACCTTCCCTCCACCCGTCTCCTCCCCGCATTATCTTTATTTTACTCACAATTCTGGTTGAAACCAGGTTCCCAAACCCTCTCACTGGAGTGAAAACTAAAGAGGCAAATAACTCTGGCTTCACCAAGCCCACATTATAATGTAGGATTTCCCTTTATTATAAACCAGAATCTCTCTTTAACTTCCCTCTTCCACACCTTTCTCCTCCTGCCGAATTCTCTTCATCTCTCTAGAAGCTATCTTTGTTGGTAAAACGATTTTACCTGACCTGGCTACAATCCCTGTACCTAATCATGCAACACAAAGCACTCGCCATCCCAACTCCTGACTTTGAGATGCCTCCTTGCAGAACTGAAGGCTTAACGGCTGCCTTCCTGCCTTGGCACCGGGGTTCAGCCATCCCTTCCACAGCCCCCTGGGTTCCCACATCAAGAATCAGGCATCTGCAGAGGGATCACAAGCTCAGTCTCTCAAAAGGCAACAGTCGCATAAACAAATGGTTAGAACACAAGGTATTCTCATGGTCTAATAGAAAGAATGACAAAGTGACACGGGAATGCAGAGAGAGAAATCGTTGCAAGGAGCGGGGTTGCCACGCTGCACACATAAACAGTACCCCTGGCCTTGGAGGGTGGCTTGGGGGATTTCACAGAGGAGATGATATTTGAGAAAACAACGTGGGCAAAAGCAGGGAAGAATGTGGAGATGCTGCATATCAGTGTGTGGAATAAAATGCAATTTTATGGTCCCCATGGAGGCCCCACAAGAAGGTAAACTGTGCAGGATGGAGATGCCATCCGTCAGTCAGGACACCTCACGCCATGCTGTGGCAGTGCCATACTACCACTCAGCCTGTGTCTGCAAGATTGCCACAGCCCCTCACCCATGACGAAGAAGAGAAACAAGCCGAATCACTCAAAAAAGATAACCTGGAAGGAAATCTGGTTCTCACATCCTTAATAGGATACTTTAGGAGAATGAGTAACAACCCTAATCCTTGCCTCCTCTCACATAGAAATATAGCATGAGAATGTGCTTTGCTGCTCTTGCAAGACTCTAGCCAAATGTATCCTGACACACAGCTTTGATACACTGATAAATGTAACTTCTTTCCTGCCTGCACCCCTGCTGTAAAAAGGTACATAAACTCTTCCCAGACAAAGGGCTTTGGAGCAATCTGATCAGAGCTCTCTCTGCTTGACTTTCATGCCAGGTCATGGCCCTCAAGAAGACTCTGAAAAAACTCTTTCTTAATACAAAAACTGTTGATTTCAGTCAACAAATGTAACAACCGAGTGGTGGTCAATGTGGTGGGCACCCGGGGCACCTGAGGTTAGTGGCTGCAGATGTGCCAGGTGGCCAGTGAGGACCAGGTCATGAGGGGACCCGTTTTCCGTGCTAAGAACTTTGAGTAGTGGGGAAACAGGAAACGCCGAGATGGACAGAGTCAGAAACCCTGGGTACTCGTCAGTCTATCACTAATTATCCATGACCTTGAGCAGGTCATTTGTCTGTCTGAACCTAAGTATACACAAGCGTGAAGTGGAAGCAGAATCTACCCCTTGGATAAATGTGAGCATGAAATGAGATGGCACTTGTGAAAGCCCCATGAGATACAAAGCATGATGGAAATGTGCCTGCTAACATTGACTGCGACCACCTTGTCCCAATATTAGCAAGTGCCCAAGGTGCGTTTTTCCACGCAACGCATCTCATGTAATCTTCAAGATCCAGTATACTAACTGCCTGACCCTTTCTTAGGCAATGTGGGCCGGAGGTTTTATGAAAGGATTTTCCAGGCAATATTTACAGCATTCTTCAAGTTTCCTTACCGATTTCCACCTCCCTTGTTTCATTGTGTGGAGGGGCTATAATTACTGGAAACAGAGAAAAGCCTTGTTCATCTAAAGAAAAAAAAAAAAGCATGTAAATGTTAGAAATGCCTTGGCTAGTCATCAGTATAAAGCTTGTGCTTTCATATTTCTATCCTATTTCATAGCAACATTTCTCACATTTTTCTCACGATGCTCCACGGTGATAAGTACTCACACAGAGCCCTGCGCATGAAGGAAACAGAAAACATTCAAGTAACACTTTCTCTTACTACCTCTGATACTCTTTGATATTCCCTATTCTTTTTTATAGCATTAAAACATTTGTTAGTCCAACCCATTAAATTAATTGCATGACCTAGCCATTGTTGAAAACCTCAGCTCTACTGAAAAAGCTACAGGGAAGAAGGTTGTAAAAGACGCATGAAAATGATAAACACCCAAGTTCCACAGTTTTCCTGTTTTCTCACATATTTCCACCACTGCGGCCCATCCTATGAGGGAATTCTAACTCTTGAGGTGTTGGTGCCTAGGGAAAGCAGAGTGGGGTATCTTCTGGAGCACTCCTGCATTCCTGCACACACTGGATTCTTTTTTTTTTTTCAGGGTAGTGTGATTAAGGACCGCTCCCTGCTTTGATGTTTAACAGTGAGAGGCGCTAATAGAATGTGATCTGGTGATGCTTAGTTTACAGCATTGAAAATCTCCAAATAAAACTTATCTCCACTACTGCGTTGCCCTAAGAAATCTGTCACATGTGTAGATACTACTTCACCTACATCCACAGAACAAGCTATTCCAAGGAGACCGCAACTCTTTGCAGACTTGATACACTTAATTGTGAAGTCTTCCCTCTGAACAAGCTCGTAGAGGATTTAAAGTAAGTTTGAAAAAAAATATTTTTGGAATCAAATGACCTACCTGAGGTCCAACCAGGATTGAAAACTACCCCAGAATATCTATGTATCCCTTTGTAAAGCTACTCACTAAACTTTCAATCCAGCCAGTTAAATTGATTTTTTTTTTTCTCTTTACAGAACCTCTGACAACAAATCTGGACAAGGAAAGTCAATCTTGCTTTGCAAATAGTTGTATTACCATTCAAACAAGTTAATTAAGCGAGCATTCAGATCGTGTTGTCTTTGGAAACTTCATGCATAAAGGAGAGAACAGATGCGGCTCTGCATTAATAGTGTAATCTCCCTCTGAAATATCTTAAATCTTGATAGTGCATTTACAAAATCTCTCTGTGTCACAGTAGAGAATGTGTGTACAGATGTAAGTAGAATAACATAAGATGAAGCAGGAGAAGGTCTCAGGGAGGAGGGCAAAGTACAGCCATACCACCTTATCCTCAGTTCTCTTTCTGTGGTTTCAGTTACTGAGATCAACTGAGGGCAGAAATGTTACATGGAAAATTCCAGAACGAAACAATTCATGAGTTCTAAACTGCACACTGTTCTGAGTATGGTGAGGAAATCTCACACCATCCTACTCTGCCTTTGTCCAGTGTATCCTCAACTATATACACTAGCTGCCCATTAGTCACTAAGTAGCCTCTTGTTATCAAATGACTGTCACAGCATCACACTGCATTTTTGTTCACTTTACTTATTTTACTTAATAATGGCTCTAAAGCACAAGAGTAGCGATGCTGGTAATTCAGATATTACAAAGAGAAGCCAAAAAGTGCATCATTAAGTGAACAGGTGAACGTTCTTGACTTAATAAGGAAAGACAAAATACCATATGCTGAGGTTGCCAAGATCCACAGTAACTTTTATTAAAGTATATTGTTATAAATTGTTCCAATTTCTTATTAGTTACTGTTATTAATCTCTTACTGTGCCTAATTTATAAATTAAGCTTTATCATATGTACTTGTGTATAGGGAAAACATGGTATATGTAGGGTTCAGTAACTATCTGTGATTTGAGGCATCCCTGGGGTCTTGGAAGGTATGCTTATGGAGTGGGGGCTACTGTGTAAGAAAGTCAACAAGAAGGAAACAATTTCCCCCACGTTATCTTTTTTCAAATATTCTGTTTTGTTAAATTTAGTAGCTTACCGTGAACTGTGAATGATCTGGTTGCTGTCACATGATAGGTGACCCCGTTTTCATTGTGCATAAATTTACATGTATAATCACCTGCATCTTTGCTAGTTGCATTGTCAATTAGCAAAAATGTCTTGTGTGAGCGGTATCTCGGGCCTTGAAGAGCTTTACAATTCTGCAATGAAAAATCCCTTTCTGTTTTCAGTTATTCTTTACTTGCATCAATTTTCATCATGCAGTTTTCATCTATTTTCCCCAAATTTCCTCCTACCTTAAACCACTCAACAGGTGCTGTCCAATTGTAGAGGCCAATTGTAGGGCAATATATTCTGGAATTTTTTTCTGATCCAGATGTTGTTGAATACATCAGATAATCTGGAATACTGCAATCTGGTTGTTTTTTGTATACAGTGACATTCACGTATCCAGTCTTATTGGAGGTAGGACTGTTGAAATAAGACAAACAATTTTTAAAAGTTACTTAACATAATGGAGTAACTTCATCCAATTCTCACTTTTACTATTGCTTTTTTTCTTAGAACAAGTGATATATAGTGACTCTTTTCTTATTTAAAAGTAAGAGTTTTGAATACCTTCTTGTTACATTTAAGATAAAAAATATAACCACTATTGTAGCCCTAAAATGACTCCCTCCCCATTTCTTTATACACTGTATCTGTTAATGCCAAGAACATGAAAGTATAAAGACATAAAGCCTTTACTGAGCGCTGACTATGTACCATTCATGGTAGTAACATTACCTCATTTTGTTCTCAAAACAATGCTTTGAAGTGGGTTATATGTTATTATATGCATTTTACAGATGAGGAAATGGAGGGACAGATGCTGTGAGAAGCCAGCATCTCACAGCTAAAGAGCATGAATTTGAAATTAAAACTTGCCTGACCTCAGAACCTAGGCACCAAGCACATCTTGCCTTTTGATGTGTCCACCTGACATTTTATATGCACGAAACCGAAATATTTAACAATTTATATGTAGAATAAGTGATTTGTAGGCATGTAATCTCATGTAACCCTCTTCAGCTTACCTCTCAGGTTTAAGGCACTGGTAAATGTCCTTTTGCACTCCCCACGGGAATCCTTGACACCCAGCATCTAGGTCACTGGTTTGGCACTGGTTTGTTCTTACTTCCAGCCAAAAGTGAATGATTGCTCTCACTTCTCTTGGTCACTGGAAAAACTAGGTCCTTTTCAAATTGGACTACAATTTGCTCCCTGTCATTATACATCCAAATAGTTAGCTCATAACCACCTCAACTTCAACCTGAAGGTGTTCCTATAAGTACTATTCTTTTATTCAATTTGCTTTATAAATTTAACTGTTCCAGAGAAATCTAGAAAGGTAAAGAAAATGAGGGCAGCTCAGACTTTCAACTATTAAAGAAGTAAAGGGAGCAAACTCAAGGATTACGGTGGCCGCCTGGGTAATACCTTCTGATAATGCAAGTGTAAATTCCAGAATCATTGACATTGGCTGGGAGAAACTTAAGGCGTTCCCCTGCGGCAAATACACGATTTCCTCTCTGGGTGGTAATATTTACGTTAGCGTCTGAGTAATACCAGTCCACAGGATATTGAGATTTTTCTTGTCTAGGACATCTCGCAATTAAAGCCTCATTTTCCAGACCCCAGGATGATTTTCCTGCCAATAAAAGAAAATATATAAATGTGATCCTGAAATGATCAAATGAAAAGATTATGATGCCTATATTAGAAACGGGCTATATTTTGTGATACTCTACTGAGAAAGAGTAAGTAAATGATGAAGATCTTTTATGAAATGTTCTACTGGGTACCACAGATTAAAGGATTCATTTGGAGCTACATCCATCATCTGACTCCAATGGAAAAGCAGCCACGTCTACCTGCACAAAGCATGCTGTCAATCAACAAATGTTGACTATACTCCTACCTGCAGGCAGCATGTTCAATTTGGGAATATTCAAATATCTAAAACTAAATTGATGATATATTTGTTATGAAGCATTTGTCCTGATACATTTGTGATGAAGAGGGACTATAGAGCATAAATGGAATTTCCAGGTTACAATTTAATTGAACCAACTGGAAGCAAACAGTTTAAGACAAGGCAAATGTTTCTAGGATTACTTAATTTAAAGAATTTTAAATTCTAGTTGAAAATACAATACTTACTAAACTGAGTTGCTGTGGAATGTATAAGAACTGTTAGAGTTGCTAAGACCCAAAGTCTCATTCTCAGTTTTTCAGTTTAGAGCAAGTATCGGGTATCGGTAACTGATTGTTGAGGTTATTCAAGTTGAATCTGTGACATATGATGGTGAGGGTCTCTACTAGAAAGTTGATGGCACTATACCTAAGATTTAGAGTTGGAAAGAACTGTCAGTGTCTCTACTGAAAAATACATCATACAAAATCACAAGCAAAATATTCAGAGCCATGATTTTTACTTGCTCAATAAACCCCTCCCAGGAGAATTAATCAACAAGTATTTGTTACGTATAAATATATATCACAGCAAAACTTCACACATGCATCATTGCATTTATTTCTACTAAGCCTCGGGGCCACGAAGGCCCTGCAACAGTCATGCTACTTCACAGTCCCACAAGCAGGTGCTGAAAGAAGCTACATTAAGAGGAAAGAAAATTAGTTCCTATTTTGGAAAAAACGTAAAACCAAAAAACTGAACATACCCCAGAGAATACAATATTAGAAATGCCAATATAAAACCACAGATACCCACACTGACTGGCAGCTGCATACACACGTGTGATCCACTCTTAGGCACATACACAATTAGTCATCACAAAGCAACTAAGGAATATAGGGAAGTGACAAGGAAAGCAGTAATCAAATAATTGCTCTGGAGACTTTGTTCCTGCCTCAGTTTGTCCCCAAGATTTACCAAAATTTCTCTAAGGATAGTTGGAGATCAGTGAAAAATAACAACTTCTTTTTTTTTTCTTTCAGCTAAAGAATCATTTAACTATATCCTTTTTTTTCTTAATGAGTCAGGGGAGGGATTGAACCAACATACAAATTGGCAAATCTAAGAGTATATAAAATAACCCTTGCTAGATTTCAAGGAAGCATATTAAACATGAACTATTGATACTTTTCTTATCATAAGCAGGGAAAAGTTTTCATTACAAACTTCAGATCAGGGACTGCCGCTTACCCAGACTGAGACAGAAGGCATGAATCAAAGTCAAGGATCAAGCTAATAGTTCCCGTTTGGTGGCTCCTTCCTTGCAGTCCCATGACCCTCTCTCTGTTATTTTAAAGGGGAGACACTCAAAGACATCCTGCAATTCACCACTCCACCCACCCTGAGATTTGAGTTTTAGCCAAAATTCATGACTTCTTCATAAATGCTGGTAAGTCACATGCCAAAAATTCTTGACCTTGGTATTTAAATATTTAAACATAAGAAGAATGCAGAATAATCCCTTTCAAGGAGGTAACCAAATCACCTCCCCCTAACTGAGCTTCAGTTTCTCAAGATAAGTTAGATTTTTTTGTTTACTGCCCTGACATTATTACCCCTTTGGTCCTAAATGATCCTGAAGTCTTGGGACCTCGAGTCTGCCCTTCCAGGTTGAATTGACACTTCCTTTGGCAGAAACGAGTTAGGCAGGCTCAGCCAGCTTTGGCAGATGCAGGAAGAAAAGTTTCAAAAGCAAGTGGGGTTCGGGGGAAGCAATGAGAAGTAAGCAGGGCTCTATGGAGGTTTGCAAATGCTCTGTTTATGGTCCAGAATGTGACACAGTCTCATCCAAAAAGAGACTCCAGCTCCTCAGAGTTAAGTCCTTATAGGGCTTAGTTTGCACCAACAAAAGCAAATTTCTAAGGAGTTCAGAGAAATAGAGGGAGACTGTGAGTAAGAGGGCTATCTCATGGCCAGTGACAGGACAGCCCTAACCCTCAACTCTTGGGCTCCATGTAAACCAATTGTTATTTGCAAAATGTGGTTTGAACTATGCAGAGCCAGTATGACTCTATTATGAGTAAATTCAAATGACTTTTTAAACTCATCACATCCCAGAAGGATTCAGGGACTAATTCCAGACCAGCACCATAACCTAATAATAAAAGTTAAGATTTATCTAGAACTCACTTGAGCCAGATACAGTTCTAAGTGACTTACATGTATTAACAGCATTCTCCCAACCACGCAAAGAGGCAGGCACTATTCTATAGCCCCTTTTTATAAATCAGGACACCGAGGCACAGAAGGGTTAAGCAACTTCTTCAAGTCACATGCTGCTAAGAGGCAGGGGCATAATTCCAACCCAAGCTGGCTGGCTGCAGAGACCAGATGCCTAATCACTAAGTCATCTTGCCACCAGGTGAGGACGGGGAGAAGAGGAAGCATTGCAAGGAGGGTTCTAGCAGGTTTACAGAGCCAATTTTACTACAGCCTCCCCCTGAGCTGTGGCTGTCAGGGCTCTGCAGCAGCCCCCCCAATATGCATTGGGTTTAGTCAGATTTGGGACATCAGTCATGAGCTCTGAGAGGAAGAGGTGCAAAGTCCTGCCATGGCTGGAAGATATGCCATAAGATGTTTGGCTTAAATTAAAGGAATTAGGCCTGCTTGTTGCCGTTCTCAGGTTATTTGTCAAAGTTCTTATTTTCATGATCATACAAGTTTCACACAGAGGCCACAGAATCAGGAGCAGGTGAACTTGGAAAAACACCTGGTCACGGTAAGCCCTAGATAGCACTTTGTTAAATAAAATAATACAAACTGGAATGTTCTTATTCTCGAATAGGTACTTCTGTTTTACATCCTAGAACATCTTTTAAAAATTTTTTATTAAATGTAGGTATTTATTCATGAGATAGCCACCTTTACATTGATTTTTTTAGTTTTAAGTAAGGTTTCTCAGTTAAAAATTAGGTTTCAATTAGAATTTTAACATATTAATCATGAAATCTTGCAGAAGCAGTTAATAAAGTCTATCATTGTAAAATAATTCAGTCATCCATTTAACAATTAAGTCTTTTCATTCAAAGTACAATACTGTGTGTATGTATTATCAGTATCCTTCTAAGTTTACAGATTAAAATAAAAACCCAAAAATGAGACTGGTTAAATAATTTGACCAAGCTCACCCAGTTGTGGCTGGGGTTGCAACTAATCTTTTTGAACCTCAAAGCCAAGGCTTTTTTTTAATATCAACTAAAAAAAGGGATTAGGGCAGTAGTTTTTCTTTTATAATTGCAATTGGGTTTTTAAACAAAATAGGCTAGTTCCTCCTAAACCTCTTCCTTATAAAGAACTAAACCATTTGGCTTCTAACTACTTATGGCACCATCCAACATAAAAGTATAGTAGTTTATAGCAACTAAGACAAAGAGCTTCCAGTAAATACATGAAACAGAGATTTTGAGCAGCCAGGAACATCTGCCAGGTCAAGCAGAAGTCTTCCAGTGTCTACTTATTTTTCTGGCAGACGCCCTCTTTTAAGAATTCTTAGAACTACTCTTCATTTTTAAAATTAATCTAACCTAATATGGACATAGTTTTTTCTGACTTGGGTCTTAAAATTTTGAAATCCGCATGGCCCTATTTATAATCGAATTCTCTGACATTTCTATGAAAACACCAGAAATATTTATTTCCAGAGTTACAGTTAATGGCTCACATTTGGAACCAGGCACGCAAATATTTCACGAGTTAGAAGATGTCATGTGAGACTTATTCACTGGTCTTGGCTGATGTCACCGCTACATCAAGATACAGAGATCTTAACACACACCAGAGCTGGCCCTGTGTGGCCTGGTCTTCCATAAATCACATCAAAAGTTGGAAAACTTTTCCATGTTGATCTTACATGAATTTAAGTGGGTCAGGTTATCACTCCTTGATTCTCGCAAGAATAAGCGATGGGGAAATCTTTTCCACATTTCGTTGGCTAGCATTTCAGATGCTGCCTTCCTTCCACTTCTCCTGATGAAGGGTTGTAAGGCCTGTGATGATGGCACAGAACCTGTGTGGCGTTTGGGGGCCTGGCTCTAGGCCCAGTTCCCCCTGCTGTGGCCCTGTGGGCCAAGCACTTCTGTCTTCTCTGTTTTTGCTCTTCTTTACTACTCCAAACCCTAGGAGCCCTCAATGCCCAGCTCCCACTCTGTATCTTCCTTCTGGTCTCGCCCAGTCCTCCCCTTCGACAGCTAGAAAAAACGTATGCATTCAAGGACAAACTGGAATTAACAAAGCTTTGTTTCTCCAGAACAAAACTCATCTCCAGCAACCCTCCCTCCCCCTGAGAAAAGCAACTTGTCTCACAGCTTTATCACAATGATGGCAGCTCTGTCTTTCCAGTTGCTCAGGTCAAATTTTCCCTATTTGGTTAACTCTTCTTTCCTCACGTATCTGACATGCAATCCATCAGGACATCTGATCGGCTTCATGTTCGAGTACATCGTACCTGCTACTCCCCATCCCCACTGCCTCCTTCCCTGTCATTTCTCACCTGGATTTTAACAACAACGTCTAATAGCTTCCACCGGTGCCCCTCTTCAGACCAGTCTTAATACAGAAGCTCCAGAGATGCTGTGGAACCTAACGCGAATCGTAGAGGCCTCCAGCGTCTTTCCACCTCACCCTTAGAGATGACACCCTTAGAGCGGCTATGAAGGCCCACGTTATCTGAAGGCCCCATCTGCTCTCTGACTCTGTGGTCCATCCTGCATCCTCCCTGACCTCTCCAGGCCTGCTCTGCGCTCGCCTTCCTTCTGTCTGGATGGCTTCTCCCAGTTACCCCCTGGGCTGACTGTCTCGGCTCCTCCCATGGTACCTTGTAAACGAGACTTAACCCCACTACTCAATTTTCTTTTCTTTCTTTTTGCTTCTGAATAACTTTTTCTTAATTGAGGTGAAATTCACATAACATAAAATCAGTCATTTTAAAGTGACAAGTCAGTGGTATGACAACCACCACGTCCAACTAGTTCCAAAATCTTTTTATGCCCCCAAATAAAACCCTGTACCCATTAGTAGCTATTCTCCCCTCCCTCGCTCCCCCTCGCCACCAAACTGCTCTCTGTCTCTAAGGATTAGCCTATTCTATTTCATTTACATGCAGTCATACAGTAAGTGCCTTTTATGTCTGACTTCTTTCGTTTACATAGTGCAGTCAGGGCTCATCTATGTTGAAGCATGTATTAGTACTTCATTCCTTTTAATGGCTGAATAATATTCCATGATATTGGAATATTACATTGTATCAGAATATTGATTTATCCATTCCTCCACCAGTGGACACTTGAGTTGCTTCTGCTTACGCCTATTGTGAGTAGTGCTGCTATGGACACTGGTGTCCAGGTCTTTGTTTGAGTACCTGATCAGTAAATCGCAATGCCCCCTTCCCCCTTCCCACCCTCCTTACCCTGCTCTTGTCTTGTTCTAAGACACTCATCACCTTCTAACTTTGTTTCCACATTGTGTGTGCTGTTCATGTTCTATTTTCCCCCACCCATTACGAGCTCCTGAAGGAAAGATGCTTTTATCAGTTTTGTACGCTGATACAGCTCTTGTGTCTGTAACAGTGCCCAGCACAAAGTAGGTGCTCAAAAAAGTTAATTGAATGCAACAGTACACCTGACCAGGGGTGGAGTATTTGGTCTGAAAAATAAAAGTTTTATATATTAATCTGAACAAGAGCAATGTGCTTTCCACCGTGCTTTTACATATCTTCCTTAAAACTGTCTTTTTTGTTCTATTTCATGGTAAGGTGAGGCCTAAGTCGCCCTTGGAAGGCCCCGTGGTTACCTCTGGGGCCAAGAAGAGATTGAGCCCCGATCAAGCCAGAAGGACTCTGCGGGCCGAGGACAGACTCAGGGCAGAAACAGAGATGAGGTACTGGCCACATGACAACCAGCCAGCAGTCAAAAGTTTCTGCAAATGTGAAATGACTAAAGTTTCTTTGAAACTAACATTTTAGGACCATCGTATAATCTGTCCCATATTAATTCCACAGAATCTATTGCTGCAATAGATTTGTCATCCTTTATCTAGTTCATGTACATCTTCCTTTGTCTTGGAGTCAGTGTGGCCTGGATTTGACCAGAATTAGTGTCCAAAATTTCTGTGAGAACTCTAAAATTAACATGGGAAATGAAAGTACTTAGGATAGCCAAAAACATCATTAAAAAATAGGAATGAACTTGAGGGACTTACACAACCTGACTTTAAGACTTAATTTAATGTATAATAGTAAAATAGTGTGGTGTTGGCACAAAGAGACATATACATCAAAGGGACAGAAGAGAGAGCCTCAGAATAGACTCAAACAGAGACTACAAATTGATTTTGATAAAAGCACCAACATACGTTTATGGAGAAAGCATCGTGTTTTCAACAAATGATGATGGAAAAATTGGCTGTCTATATGGAAAAAAATACTTTTATCTCCCAGTATACAAAAAATCAAATCAAAATGAATCATATATGTTGAAAATTACATTGTGGAAAATCTCCATAACCTGGAGAAGGAAAAGTATTTTTTAGACTGAATACAAAAATCACAAATCATGAAAGAAAAATAACTTGGACTTCATCAAAATTAAGAAACTTCAGTTCTTCAAAAGACATCATTTCAATTTGAATAGGCCAGCCACCTTCAGACACCCTTATACATCTCATGGAAGACTTGTATCTATAATTCATAAATGACTCTTAGAAATCAACATGAAGATGAAATACCCACGTAAAAATCTTCAAGCAGAAGATTTGAACTGAGATTTCACAAAAGACAATATATCGATACCAACATATGCATAAAAAAGAGTCTCAACATTATTAGTTATTAGAGAAATGCAAATGATTAAAACAAAAATGAGATCTAATTCCTGGCTAATTTTACAAAGACCGACAATAGCAAGCGTAGGCAAGAACATGGTATGGCGAGAATTCCCATACATGACTAGTGGGAGCGTGAATGATAAATGACCTTGGAAAATAGATTGATAATTTCTGAAAAACTTGAACCATGTGACTCAGGAGTTCTTCTCCTGTAGATTTACCCCCCAAATAATACAAACTATGCCTACAAAAAGACTCATACACAAATGTTCATAGAAACTTGATGATCATCCACACATACATGGATAAACGATTTTATATTAATCTGATGGAATGCTACTGAGCAATATAAAAGAAGGAACTATTGATTCATACAGTATGAATGAGTTTCAGAAACATTATGCTGAGTGAAAGACACCAGGTGTAAAAGAGCACTCGCTACATGATTCCATTTATATACTGTTCTAAAACTGCAAAGCTAATAGCTGATTACCTGGGATGGGAGATGGGGGGGGGTCAATTAACTGTAAAGGAACATGAGGGAAACTTACGGGATGATATCTTCATTGGGATGATGGTTTCATACGATATACATTTGTCAAAACTCATTGAGCTTTACAGGTTTGCTAACCAAAAGAAGTCAAACACAGAAGAGTACATACTGCACAGTACACGAATATGAAGTCCAACAACAGGATTAACTTTTTCATGTAAGTATAGTTTTACTGAATTGAATCCTTTTAGTTATAAAAACGTCAGATTGAAAGACACTTTCATTATGAAAGTGGAAATAAGGGGACTGAGAGGTACAAACTTTCCGTTATAAAATAAATAAGTCACAGGGATGAAAAGTGCAGCATAGGGGAATAGAGCCAATAATATTGTAATAACTTTGTATGGCAAACCGATGGTAACTACACTCATCACAGTGAGCATTTTGTAGTGTCTATGAATGTCAAATCACTATGTGGTGCAACTGAAATTGATATGATACTATGTCAACTACACTTCAGTTAAAAATAAGATAGAATAAGAAGGTAGAAGTAGAAACAGGAGATGGGTGAATCAACCCTGGATTTGATCCAGAGGCACAAACCATCACTGACAGATTGAAAGAAAGAAAGAATTAAAGGGGTAACAAACATACACCAAAAACAGAGCAAGGAAAAACCAAAAGGAGCCATGATTGAAAGAAACCCCCGATTTGCTCAAAATACTCCTTAATGATAGCAGGAGCCGATCACACTCTAAGATCATCTGCTTGGTCACCATGATTTAAGAATGTCTTAGTTTTATGAAGCTTAATATAGATCACATTTTGGAAAGATTAATCAACTTGCATGGGAGCTAGTTTCCTAGAAAATTCCTCCAACAAGTAATGTCTCTGATGTATTTTAAAAGTTGATGTTCATGTCAGCAGTGATCTAACAGAGACCGGTTGGGGGAAAATGCTTAAATTTCCAGGAAACAATGCTCAAAAACAACTGAAATGAATACAAAGTAATTTGGAACTTTCCAGCCCAGAATCTTTCAAAGCCCTGCTCCTAAAGAGAAGAACGATGAGGGAATTCACAACTGCAGCCTCTGTCTTCACCTCTGTGCTCACCATTCCTATGAAGTAGTGAAGCCCAAGGAAATATGGGGGTCAAGAAACTGCTCGTTTCTATAGCCTTTAAGTTTAATGCTCAGATGGTGAGTTGATACATTCAGCTACCAATGTGCAGTCATGTCAAGCTTCAAGTAGTGGGGCCTGATGTTTTCTGACCCACTAAGAATCCAGGGTGAAGAAGGTTTAGAAAGTGCTGATTGGTTCTGTGGTGGGCAGAGAGAATGAGGAGTAAG
Organism: Phataginus tricuspis; assembly: GCA_029783875.1. Lineage (NCBI taxonomy): Eukaryota > Metazoa > Chordata > Mammalia > Pholidota > Manidae > Phataginus > Phataginus tricuspis. The sequence goes on along the minus strand of JAQQAC010002629.1, from coordinate 18,387,916 downwards.
GAGAACAACCAGGAATAAGCCCGCGTCCTGGGGTGCTCAGAGGGGTGCAGTGGGGCCAAGAGGGTGGAAGCAAGATTTTGTGGATATGACACCGAAAGCATAAAAAAACAGACTGTGAGACAACATCAAACTGAAAAGCTTCTGCACAGCAAAGGAAACAATCACCAGAGTAAAACGGCAACCTATGGAATGGAAGAAAATATTTGCAAACTATGTATGTGATGAGAAATTGATTTCCAAAATACGTAAGGAATTCTCACAAGTCAACAGCATACTTTTGCTAAAGACTTGAATAGAAATTTCCCCAAAGATGACATACAAATGAGCAATATATGAAAAGATGCTCAACATCACCAATCAGGGAAATGCAAAGCAAAACCACAATGAGATATCACCTCACACCTATCAGGGTGGCTATTATCAAAGAAACAACAGATAACAAGTTTCGGCAAGGACGTGGGGAAATTGTAACCCATATATACTGTTGATGGGAATGCGAAATGGTATAGTTGCTATGGAAAACATTATGAAGTTACCAAAAAGTAAAAAATAGAACTCCTTTATGATCCAGCAATCTCACTTCTGGGTATATATCCAAAAGAATTTTATCAGAATCTTAAAGACATCTTAGCACTCCCATGTTCATTGCAGGGCTATTCACAATAGCCAAAATGTCGAAACAACCTAAATCCATGAGAGATGGAAGAAAGCAAGTGTAGCACACACATATGTGTATTGGAATACTACTTAGCCTAAACCTTGAGGACATTATGCTAAGTGAAATAAGCCAGTCACAACAGAGCAAATACCACACGATTCCACTTATATGAGGCATCAAAAAATAGTCAAATGCACAGCATCAAAGAATGGAATGGTGGTTTCCACGGGCTCAAGGAGGGGAATTTGGGGAGGTAATCAAGAAACATCAAGTTTCAGTTAAGCAAGATGAATAATTTCTAGAGAGCTGCTGTATAATATTGTACTTATGGTTAACAATACTGGATTATACTTAAAAATGTGTTAAGATAGTAGATCTCATGTTAAGGGTTTTTACCACGATAAAATAATTTTTTAAAGAGGCCCCTGATTAGAATCCAGACAACCTGCCTAGCCCTTTCCCCTTTCCTCTTTCTGGAAACTGGACTTGGTTGCTGTTAGAGTTTTGTTCCAGAGCAGAGGGACTCTTCCCTCCACCCTGAGCTAGGACCCTATTACATGCATGCGCGCGCGCGCACACACACACACACACACACACACGTGCGCACTGCACTCCCATGATTTTAGCAGCACCACTGGAACATGACTGCATTGTCTCCCACCCACTACAATGCCTTTGCCCCGGGATATCAGTGTTACCCAAACCTCTGGAGAACCTCTCCTTTGCAGCTGTCTGTCTCTGCACTCAGAAAACTGGGAAGTGTGGAGGGGTGAGCAGAGAAGTAAAGACCCCCGTACTCATAGGACAGATATTCTGAAGGACATCGATGAAGAGTTCTCCTACTGGAAAAGCAGAGATCTGAAAACCAAAGACAGCCCAGGTCTACCTGAGCTATTGGCCCACATCTCTAAACACAGAGGCATCCAGCTTGGAAAATACTCTGGAACAAATCTCATCATCTAAAAAGTCTTTTCAAGAACAGAGAGAACCCAATATTCTGCTGGCAATTCTGTAAAGTTCAAATCAGCAACCAAGACAGCCTGTCTGCAGGGCACAGAGATAAGAGTTCCCAAGGCAGCAAAGGAAAAAATCATGACAGCAAGGGCTGGTATTAGGAGGCTTTTACTACCAGCTAAGTACCACACTCCATATTTCACATCCATTTAATCTTTAGAAATCACCTTCTGAGCTTGGTATTAGCACTAATATGCTGTCTTTATGGGTAAGGAATACAACAATTAAGCAGGTTAGATGAGTTGCCTAGAGTTCTACGTCAAATTAATTGAAGAGCAGGGGTTGAATTCTTCTGCATAAACCCAGAGCTTTCTGTCTTAGATTCTATACATAAGACATCAGAAATGGGACAACAATGTCCACACTGAGATTTGGGGGGCGATGACACAAGGACAGTTTAACCTCAAGAGCTAGTGAAAAACCTGTTGTAGCTGGGGTTCCCATTTCTCTGCTCCGGAGAAAATCATCAGGAAACGCTGACACTCTGGGTAGAGCTTTGGGGGCCCTCTGTGCCATGTGTGACTGTGCACACTTCATCAGGTGAGAGAAAAAGAAAAAGAATGGAGCCATTGGCCAGAGGTTCAGCACCAGCGCCAACGGCAGGGGTGACCGCAGGTCAGTTCTTTATTCCCTGCCCGCCCCTCCTAGCCGCCTGGCCCTGGCCGGCCCACTTCCGCATAGTCATCCCTCTCATTCCCCATCCCTGACTCCCTTCCCCAGGGTGTTTCTGCCTCCTCTTCCTCACACCACATTCCTCTCCTTGGCACCTTGCCAGGCACCTCCTTGCTGCCTAAATCCTTTTCCCTTCTCCACCATCTGAGTGGACGTCACCTGTGGATTTTAGTGGATTGTAGAGAGGATAATTCTGGAAAATGAGCAAGTCCCCCTTCCTTTCCCACCCTCCACCAGACATTTTCCAATACCCAAGGCCAAAATCCCATATCATACCAACAAGACTTCCAGGGGCTTTCACCAGTCTAACTGGGTTTTCCCACTGGTAACACTATTTTTTTCATAGACATAAAATTGATAGCAATTAATATTTTTAACCTACATTTTTGTTTTAATTTCCCATTCCCTTTGAGATAAAAGTATTTTTGAAAAACACCCCCAAAGGCACTTACCATCAGCCAGGCACACTTGAGCTCCTTCTTCCTCAACTTCTCACCAAGTGAGTTTATTAACTCTAAAAATCCTATTTCTCTAAACTCTCTGCTACATACTAGCCTGCTTTCTTTAAAGACTTCTCATTTTCCTTATCAGTTAAAACCCAGGAACCAGACTGCTGATAGCTGATACCGATGAACTGTGCTGTGAACAAACGGCAGCGTCAGGCTCAGCACATTCTCTATTTGAAAGATCTCTGATGAAACTCTACTTCCAATTTTAATGTTATCTCCCTACATGGTCACATTTTATCTTAACGATGTTTTATGGCCCTTGTGGGTGACTTTCTCAGTAAAACCTCCCAACTCCATCTAGGTGACAGGTCACTCAGGGCCCTTAGAGTGGGTTGGGAGCTATCTTCCTGAAAGCTGTGGCTCTAAGGGCAGTGGGGCACATTTCTGCAGCAGGTTTGACTGTGAGGGCCTCCATGTCCATGTGTTGAGAACTCTGACACATGCTGGTGCTCAAGTGTGTGCCAGGCTCTGTGTGCAGAGGGTCTGTCCATGCCATCGCACACACTCCTCAGAGGCCCAGGGGGCTCAGAGAGGCTGATGAATTACCTGGTGCAAGGCAAAGCTGCTGCAAAGTAAAGCCAGGATCCAAAGCCTCTATAACTAGACCCTCCGTATGCCACCAGATGACCGGCCTTGGAGAGTAGTAATTCGTACAGATTTATGGACACATACTGTGTCCAGAATTATTAGAATTCTGGATAAACCAACTTCAATCATCCCTGTGATTTTTTTTTTCAAAATGTTGGTGAGTTGTGAAAAACCAGGATGTGCCATTTGCCAAAGAAATCTAATATAGTAGAAATGGTACGAGCTTTAGATACAACATGGTTTTCCTCTTAGCAGCAGTGTGGCAGTGGGCAAACTCCCTAAGTGCTCCACATCGTTTGTGCAAAGGGTGTTGTTATCAATATGAAATGAACAATCTATGGAAAGGTGAGCCAGAGTCATGAATGCCGGTGGCTTCCTGCCCTGTCCTACACTCATCTATTCTGCCCACCATATTTATATTAAAAAAAAAAACCTCCAAAATTTATTTTCCTTTCATACTTGCTTCCAGACCCAGGTCTCACCAAAAAAGCCAACTCACCTCTCCTTCTTACATTGGGTCACTGTACAGAAAAGATGAAAGTCTATAGCAGAATCCAGATACACACCATACAATCTTTATCTGGAACATATTTTTACATGAGGTCACCTGCTATCCCTTCTCCACTGTTAAAGATCTGGAGAAAGTACACTTAAATAATGGGCAAAACAGAACTTACTGATATGCCAACATTGTGTCAGGCACTGTGAGAGATCTAAGAGAAGCAGGACATTCATTCCCGACCTCGAGGAAATTGAACTTTATGAAGAAAAAAGAAGTGGAGGCAGGGAGAAAGGTAGCACTATACAAATATGAAAATTTTGAATTTAAACTAGACAGAAATGTGCAACCATCTGAATATGTTTTTAAATTAAGTTAGGTTGCTGAAAGCTATAAAATTGTCTTTATTCAAGAGTGAAATTTTAAATATCTTTTTGGCATGGTTGAGCTATGGTCCTGTCCTAACTCCAAATCTTTTGATATCCTTTAGCATCATATGAGAGTTAAGGCAGCATTATTAAGAAAGTTGGGCCAACTCTGTTATGGAATTTACCTTTCAAAGTGCTTTCAGCATTGGCAGTTATGTACTTGATTGTTACCAAGATGGGTAATGGCATTTTTAATGTTTCCATCAACAGTTCAAGATATTCTGTGAAGTCCAGGGAGGCCAGCATCTATTGAGGTCCACCAAGTTTAGTAATAAAGAAGGTAACATGTGAAGGAAGATAGAGGGGCCTCAGCAGCCATGGGTGGCTTCAGGAAGCTTCTCTTGAATAATCTCTCTGTCTGCATGGGCTCTGGAAATTGCAGAATTCAGAGATTCCTACTGATACACCCAACTGACTGGGAGAGACCCGGCAGGCTGGGAGGGAACAAGCAGGGCCATTTGAGAATCTCTCCCCAGACCTGAAGGTCTTCAAGTGCACACCTCAAGTGTGTCCCCAGGCGACATCCACTGAAAATGACTGTACCCTTGGAAGTGACTCTAAACAAAAGAGCTCCAGATCTGATGGAAGGCAGTTCTCCCTAGGAGAACAGCAACATCTCTGACAACACACCATTTAATGGCACGAAAGTAAAGATCCAAACGGCCAAACTTGTTCATCTGAAATGAGAACAACAGAGTAGTGCTGCTGAAGAACAGTGTGTGTGTGTGTGTGTGTGTGTGTGTGTGTGTGTGCGTGCACACGTTTGTGCAAGTGCTTGTGTGCTTGCCCACATGGAGAGGACATCTTAGCTCTGCACCCAAACCAAAACTAACTTCTAAACATCAAAAATCTCACTGAATCGTCAAAACTAAGAAGTTAGCTGTCTTCACTCCTTGGAGAACTAGGAATAATTGGTTCAGACACACCAATTCCACAACCATACAACATCACAGAGCCCTTTCCTGTGGTGTCTACTAATTCCTGGGACTCATTGTCCTGAGTCCTCTCTGTCTCAGGCTTCTGTACCCAGAGCTGCCATCCCTGTTCTGCTCGGCAGCAGCCCAGAACTCAGCCCTTCTCCAATTTGCATGAGAAATCCACTTACCCTGAACTGCTCTAAAATGTGGCACACCTAACTAAAGATTTTCACATCCCATGGAAGAGCTCACGGCCTCCTACCATCTGCCTGGGTGGTCACCTTCCTCCCCTCTTGAACCTGCTCATCCATCACCAGTCCTTCCCTCCCAGAGGTGCTCAAGGGCCTTTCATGTCTCCCTGGAGCTGTCCCCACATGGACACACCCCTCCCCAGCCAAGGTGCTAGGCAGCTAGAAAGGCTGCAGCCCTTTTAGCTGTCCATCGTCTTAACCACTCTGCCACCTCATCGGCTGCAGCCCTTTTAGAAGAAGTTGAGGCTGTAAACTGCAAGTTCATTTTTCTCTGTCACACTTGCCTTTGTTCCCCTTCACCTCCCCATGAGCATCTTTTCCCCCTTCTATCACCTTCTCACCTCTTATGTGGTTGCTACAACCCACCAAACATGTGGACAAGTACGACCTGTTTCTTTACTCTCCCAAGGAGTAGAGTTTCTTGAAAAGTGGAAAAGCTTGATAAGTACAAATGCCTCAGTAACTTAGAGGGACCAAGGCCTCCTGCCAACAAGCCCCATGTGTGAGCTTGGAGAGAACTCTCCCAGTGCCAGTCAAGTCCTCAGAGATGACAGCTTCTGGCCAACAGGTTGACTGCAACTGCATGGAAGATCCTGAAGTAGAGCCACTCAGCTAAGGCACTCTCAGATTCCTGACCCTCAGAAAATCTACCGTGTTAGAGTAATTTGTTAGACAGCGATACACTATCAGATAGCTAGTAGTTGATAAGAATATGTCTGTAACTATTTGTCTTGTGGATCTATCTACAAGGAGGTAGAAGCCAGGAGTCCTTGCTGACCTGGATCTGACCAGAAATGACTTGGCTCTCCATGGGTTTTTTGCTTTGTATTTCCCTTACAAAGTAGTCAAAAATTCAATTTCGGCTGCTTAATAGGCTTTTTGCTATGTGTGTTGTCAGGAAGCCACTTCTGCTGTATCTCTTGGGTTTCCATTATCAGAGGAAGCTTCCTATCTTAGAGATTGTTCCACAGTTCCTAAAAGCACACCTCCCCTAGTCGAATCAGATGAAGCATCCTCTTTTCTACATGTTCATTCTATATATTCAACCAATCGTTGTCCATGTATCAGAGGGAAACAAATTGATTTTACCGTAGAAAGCAACATTGCATCATGCTGTCCTCGAAGTCAACACTGGTCTGCAGTGGACTCTGAGAGGCCTCATGGGGTCAGGTTTCTATGGACAGTGAGATGACTCATACGTAGCCATCGAGAGCACAGTAAGCAGGCAGCAGAAGTCGCAATAGGAAAGATAAGGGTCGGTGAGAGTGGTGGGTGGGAGCCAGGGCTGAGCCTTGGGCAGGGGGCCTCTGACCTGGGGCAGAAATGTTCTCATCATGACGTGATGCCTGTGTCACTTGGAATCTCAAACAGACACTTTGGCTTCTAACACAGCAAGAGTGTGAGAGGAAAATGTGATCTGTGTGTTATGTTCTCAGTAGTTCCCCTGTGTATCAACCCTTATTCTCTGTCTCAATCACATCCCTTGCCTTCCAACATTGTAGGAGCATCAAATGAAAGGCCGACCTGTAGGTCAGAGTCTCATTCTTTCCTCCTATTCAAATAAATGTTAACACTTTCCTTCGTGGCCCTAGATCTTCTAAAACCTAGAAATCTAGAAGCTTCCATCTGGGTCTGGTAAAAATTTAAACATGGTCTTCATTTGTTAAACTTCTCCAATCCTGTAAATACTCATTGTAGATTACCTTCTGGGATCAAGTCCAGATATTTTTAAGGACTCCATGAAAATTTAGACTTCAGAAGGAAAGAGGATTGTGGAAAGAAACAGATTTCACAGAGCCCACACACATGCATTTTCAGGTCACTTCAGTCATCCACTTAAAATTGTTTTCCTTCAAGATCCTGTCCAATTCTCCTGAAGTCGATTTCCCTAGCTGACAACACGTTTTGTTTAAAAACAATTTATTTGCCAATATACATCTGTAATACGTAGTGCATACTCTCTAACAGGGCCTGCCCTTGAGTCTGAAGCATGAAGCAACAGACTATTGGGGCACTAGAACCATTCTAAATTCATGTATTTCTGACTATGCAAGAAATGTTCAGTGAAGAAATTCTGAGTATTTCTGAGGATTATCCCAATACTCAGAGATAATCATTTTCAACATGTCCATGTATTTCCTGTCAGCCCTATTCCTAAGTGTGTGTGACAATATAATTGTGCACTATGTATGTAATTATGTATAAATACTATGTGTACATATACACACACAAAAAACAAAAAACAATAAAGAGACATAAAATAAAACAAGTAAATGGAGTCTAGAATGTTATTTTCCAGAGAAGAAGATTCAATAATAAACATGATAATGAATTTTTTTGGACTTTGACAAGATAATTCTAAAATTAAACTGAAGAACAAATAAAAATAACAAAACTAACTTTGTATTAAGTGTCTGTGTAGCCAGGCACTGGTTCCATCCACCATAATCATCATTGTGATAAAATTATAAGGACTGTTATTACCCCTACTTTCCACAGAAGGAAACTGGACCTTGAAGAAGTAATAAATGTACTGGGTGACCCTGCCAGTCAGCTGGAGAGCCAGGATTTGAACCCAAATTCTATGAAGCAAAACCTTCCCTAAGCTCCTTATCTGCACAGCTTCTTAACTTTCCAGAGAGACCAGCCAGAGAAGTGTTAAAAAAAAAGAATTAAAGGTTAAAGGAAAGCATGGTTTATCTTTGTAGATATTCTGTCTTGGGTCTATTATTGTCCAATAAAGTTTCATTATTTAAAATAACATGGACTACCCACAGGGAGAGACAAAGAGCGCAGTGGAACAGAATAGGAAATCTAGAAACAGACCCAAGCATTCATAAGAATTTATCACAACATGATAAAGAAACAGCATATCAAGTCCAGGGGGAAGAATAGTTTTAAATAAGTTTAAATAGTTCTAAATAAGATAAGACCATTTTAGATGGATTTAAGAATTATAAATGATTTGGTATAAACATTATATACTATTTTATAATCAACAGAAAAATAAAGTTCAATTGAAAAAATTTTATTCCAAATGGATTAGAGGTTGAAAAGTAAAAAAAAAAAAAAAAAAGTAAAACTGTAAAAAAACACAATAAAATATTTAGTTATGAAGAATATTGGCTTTCTAAGCACAATGATAAAGGTAGAACTCATAATGGCAAAGATCAAATCTAGTCAGTTACATCTGAATATATTATAAACAGGCAGGAGGCAAAGGGTGGGGAATATTTGAAAAATATATACATTTGAGGCATGAACAACATGGATTTGAACTGCACAGATCCATTCATACATGTTTTTTTCAATAAATATGTTGGAAATTTTTTTGGAGGTTTGTGACAATTTGGGAAAAACTCACCAACTATGTAGCCTAGAAATATTGAAAAAATTTAAGGCAAAGATGTCATAAATGCATAAAACACATGTAGATACTAGTCTATCTTACCATTTACTACTATAAAATCAATAGTAGGCTATTAGTAATTAAGTTTTGGGGGAGTCAAAATTTATTTTGACTGCATGGGTTCAGTGCCCCTAAGCTCTGTGTTGTTCACAGTCAACTGTATATTTATGAGTGTTTATGTGTAGCTTATGTATATAATTTATATATATACACACATAAATACATTTTCTGAGTTAACATATTTTGTAAACCAGTAACAGAAAAGATAATTTGTAAAAAAGGTAAAAAATATTCCAAAAAGACAGCATAGAACCATTTGACTCATCCATTGCAAATATTATGCTTTGATAATAATTAAGAAATACAAATTAAAATTAATAAAATTTTTACTTATCCAATTTGTAAAAAGCTTTACAAAAGTATAATATCAGCTGTTGGCCAGAAATGTAGGGATGTAATGGAAACATAAACTGATACAACCTTTCCAGAAGATAATTTGGAAATTTAAATCAAAATAGTCCTTAACTTAGAATTGGTCTTCTGTTAATATGTTTGAGAAAATCATGGCTGCTCAGAAATATTTAGCTTCTCATAGGTAAGTCTGTGGGGAATAGTGGGGAAAAAACTTAATATACAAATTAAACAATTGGTTAATCTGTGATACAGATCAGCTCAGGCTTATGAGGAGATTATTTGAAGTCAAAGAAAGAAACACATCCAGAATGGAAACTGATAGAACTCATGAGTCATCAGACAGACCGCTGAGAAAGGCTTGTCTCCTTGGTACTGCATGTAAATTAGTCTGCTATTAAAGGCTGTTCTGGTTACACCTAGAAAACTTCAAAGGAGACCCAAAAAGACCAAACTGTTTCAGCAGAACTTAGTGTTCCAGGGTGTAGCTAAAGAAAAGTTGCAGCCATACAAAAATAACCAGTCCCCAGCAAGTTGAAGTTACCACTGTCCGACACCCAATCAAAATTCATCAAGCATGCAAAGGAAGTGGCAAATACTACCCTTAATGAAAAGAAAGGATAATCAGTTGAAACGGACTTGGAACTGACGTAGTTGATAGAGTTAATAGAAAAGAACGTGAAAGCAACTAGTATATCAGGATTCCATATATTTCCAAAAGCTACATGAAAGGTTGAATATGTTAAGCAGAGGCATGATGGACATAAAAACAATCCGCAGAGAACTACAGATAAAGATAGAGGATAATGAGTTATGGGAAATTTTCAAGTCATCTTATATAAGTGTAATTGAAGTCCCTGAAAGAGAGGAACTAGAAAGGAGACAGAAAAGCTACTTAAAGAAACAATGGCCCAAAATGTAAATTTAATGAAAATGTAAAAAGTCCCCAAGTCTAAGAAGCTCAGTGAAACTCAGGCATTAAAAACATAATGAAAACTGCTCCAAGGCACGTCACAAACAAAATCCCTCAAAGCCAGTAATAGAGAGAAACTCTTGAAAGTCAGAGGGGGAAAAAAATCATGTTACTACAGAGCAGCAAAGATAAAGATTCTATCATATTTCTCACCAGAAACAATGAAGTAAAAGACAGTGAAACAAAAAATTTTAAAGTACTAAAAGAAAAAGTCACCTTAGACTTCTTTACCTAATGAAAATATTGAAATTACCAACAACAGAAAAGCACTATGAGATATTTTAAATAAAGATCTTTCAAACAGAAAGATATGATATCAGATAGAAATTGAATCTATGTGAAGGAATGCAGAGCACCAGAAAAGCTGACTCTGGGTAAATATGAAGATTTTTATTTCTTGCCATTTAAGTTATTTAAAAGATCAATGAGTGCTTAAATCAAAAGTCATTACAATGTAATGTGGGGTTTTTAATAATATATGAGCACAATAACACCAAAGCCAGCAAAGAACTGGAAGCGTACTGCTGTCAATCTCTCAGACTTCAGGGAACTGCTAAAATCACTTAAAAGTGGACTGTGCTATCTAAAGATGTATAGCATGAACCCTAAAGAAACCACTAAAATAATACGACAGTTATAATCAATGGAGTTACAAAGGAGGAAAACTGATATAAAAATATGCAATTAATCCAAAACAAGGCAGGAAGAGGAGAAAAGAGAAACAAACAACAATTGGCTCAAATAGAAAACAAACAGCAAAATGAGAGTTTTAAACCCAACCATATCAACAACCACATTCAGTGGAAATGGTCTGAACACACGAACTGAAAAGCAGAGATTATCAGATTGGATTTAAAAAAAAAGCCCACCAATATGTTGCCTATACAAATTCAGCTTTAAATATGACACAAATAGGTTAAAAGTAAAAGGAAGAAAAAGATATGCCATATTAATACTAATCAAAACATAGCTAGGATGTCTACATTGAGACCAAAGTAGATTTGAGAGCAAAAGATTATTAGCAGGAGAGATTAAAGATGGCAGCATGAGAGGTGAGACACAGGCTTCCTCCTAAAACCGCATATAATACGAAAATATAATTAATATAACCAATCCTGAAAGAGCAACCGGAAAGAGGACTGCACCAGACTGCATACACCTGGAGAAAAGAGCAGACCTCATGGAACAGGGTAACGTACCAAAGCTGTGGCCGAGCAGGACCTAAGCCCTTCCCCCACCCCAGCTCACAGGCTGGAGGAAGAGAAACGTAGCAGGGAGGGAGTGGAGGCCTGGCACTACTGAATATCTAACTCCAGAGATCTGCTCTGGGAGCACAAACCTACATTTCATGGTGCTTGCATGATACTCTCATGATTACGGGGTTGGAAAGCTAAGACAGGCAGAATTCCTGGAGAGACTGAGATTCCAGCCGCTTGTGGAAAGCAGGGATCTATATCCGGCTGCTCTGGGACAAAAGAAAGGTGGGCAGTCTGAGAGACTTCCTAACAAGGAAGCCCTTAGAAAGAGGGCTGCTAAAGGGGCAAGGATTGCACAGAGCTTACTGCTCAGGAGAGAGGACAGGTAGACAAAATTGTCCGGGTGCACTATGCCCACCCAGCAGGTTGGGAGCTTTGCCATATAGACTCTCATATTTAAGGAGGAAAAAGAAATCTTCCTCCTTAGGCGATCTTCAGGTACTCCAGCTCCCTGGCTGGCTACACAGCTCCAAGGACCCCCTCCGTGGTACGCAGCCTACTGCGCCTTTCATCTGGCTAGCCCCACCTGGCTCACAAACCGGCAAACCCTCTGGCATTAGGCCAGCCAGAGGGAAGATCTGTCTACAGCAACTACAAACGCAAAGCATAGAGGCTTATATCTGTGTGCTCAGCCCACTGGTTCAGGCAGTGGAGACAGGCATAGCAGCTGGGAAGCAGAAAACGGCTCTTTCCTCCCCCCAGGTACCAATACCACTCCCCTGCAACCCCTGACATTGCTTCAGAGGCTGAGCAGCTCCAGGAAGAAGAACCTCTGGGCACTAGAGGGCGCCATATACAAATATGAAACGCCAAAGGAACCTGGTTCAGAGTAAAATTATTAATACCACTCCTTAGAAAGATTTAAATGACATCCATCTCATGACTCTTCCTGAAAAGGAGTTCAAAATAAAAATCATTAACATGATCATGGAGGTACAGAAAGATATTCAAGAACTCAGGAATGAATTCAGGTCAGAGATCCAATCATTGAAGACCACAATGGATGATATTAAAAGCAGATTGGATATGGTGGAGGAGATGATAAATGAAATAGAAACTAGAGAAGAGGAATACAAAGAAGCTGAGGCACAGAGAGAAAAAAGAATCTCTAAGAATTAAAGAATATTGAGAGAACTGTGTGACCAATCCAAACAGAACAATATTTGCATTATAGGGGTACCAGAAGAAGAAGAGAGAGAAAAAGGGATAGGAAGTGTCTTTGAGGAGGTAATTGCTGAAAACTTCCCCAATCTGGGGAAGGAGATAGTCTTTCAGGCCATGGAGATGCACAGATCTCCCAACACAAGGGACCCAAGGAAGACAACACCAAGACATATAGTAATTAAAATGGCAAAGATCAAGGATAAGGACAAACTATTAAAAGCAGCCAGAGAGAGAAATAAGATCACATAGAAAGGAAAGCCCATCAGGCTATCATTAGACTTCTCAACAGAAACCTTAGAGGCCAGAAGGGAGTGGCATGATATATTTAATGCAATGAAGCAGAAGGGCCTTGAACCAAGAATACTTTATCCATCAAGATTATCATTTAAATTTGAGGAGGGATTAAACAATTTCCAGATAAGAAAAAGCTGAGAGAATTTACCTCCCACAAACCATCTCTACAGTGTATTTTGGAGGGACTGCTATAGATGGAAGTGTTCCTAAGGTTTAATACCTGTCACCAGAGGTCCAGAGGTAATAAAACCACAGTAAAGAAAGTAGAACAGCTAATTACTAAGCAAATGCAAAAATTAAAATAACTATCTCCAAAGTCAATCAAGGGATAGAAAAAGAGTACAGAATACGATACCTAATATATAAAGAATGGAGGAGGAAGAAAAAGGAGGAAGAAAAGAAAAAGAACCTTTAGATTGTGTTTGTAATAGCATACTAAGTGAGTTAAGTTAGACTCTTAGACAGTAAGGAAGTTAACCTTGAACCTTTGGTAACCATGAATCTGAAGCCTGCAATGGCTATAAGTGCATACCTATCATGAATCACCCTAAATGTAAATGGACTGAATGCACCAATCAAAAGACATAGAGTCACTGAATGGATAAAAAACAAGACCCATCTATATGGGTCCTACAGGAGACGCACTTTAAACCCAAAGACATACACAGACTAAAAGTGAAGGGATGGAAAAGATATTTCATTCAACTAATAGGGAGAAAAAAGCAGGAGTTGCAGTACTTGTATCAGACAAAATAGACTTCAAAACAAAGAAAGTCACAAGAGACAAAGAAGGACATTACATAATGATAAAAGGGTCAGTCCAACAAGAAGTTATAACTATTAGAAATATTTATGCTCCTAAAACAGGAGCTCCTACATATGTGAAACAAATACTAACAGAATTAAAAGGAGAAATAGAATGCAACGCATTCTTCTAGGAGACTTCAACACTCCACTGACTCCAAAGGACAGATCAACCAGACAGAAAATAAGTAAGGAGACAGAGGCACTGAACAACACACTAGAACAGATGGACCTAACAGACATCTACAGAACTCTACACATAAAAGCAGCAGAATACACATTCTTCTCAAGTGCACATGGAACATTTTCAAGAATAGATCATATCCTAGGCCACAAAAAGAGCCTCAGGAAATTCAAAGATTGAAATTGTACCAACCAGTTTCTCAGACCACTAAGGTATGAAACTAGAAATAAATTATGCAAAGAAAATGAAAAATCCCACAAACACATGGAGGCTTCACAACATGCTCCTAAATAACCAATTGATCAATGACAAAATAAAAACGGAGATCAAGCAATATATGGAGACAAATGACAACAATAATTGAACACCGTAAAATCTGTGGGACGCAGCGAAGGCCATGTTAAGAGGAAAGTATATTGCAATACAGGTCTACCTCAGGAAAGAAAAACAATCCCATATGAGCAGTCTAAATTCACAATTAATGAAACTAAAAAAAGAAGAAGAAATGAGGCCCTAAGTCAATGGAAGGAGGGACACAATAAAGATTAGAGCATAAATAAATAAAATCAAGAAGAATAAAATAATAGAATCAATGAAAGCAGGAGCTGGTTCTTCGAGAAAATAAACAAAATAGATAAACCCCTAGCCAAACTTATAGAAAAAAAAGAAAGCCTACTCACATAAACAGAATCAGAAATGAGAAAGGAAAAATCACTACAGACACCACAGAAATACAAAGAAATATTAGAGAATACTATGAAAAATTATATGCTAACAAACTGGATAACCTAGAAGAAATAGACAACACCCAAAAAGCAAATAACCCAATTAAAAAATGGGCAGAGGATATAAGAGACAGTTCTCCAAAGAAGAAATTCAAATGGCCAACAGACACATGAAAAGATGCTCCACATCCCTAATCATCAGGGAAATGCAAATTAAAACCACAATGAGATATCACCTCACACCAGTAAAGATGGCCAGCATCCAAAAGACTAAGAACAACAAATGCTGGCAAGGATGCGGAGAAAGGGGAACCGTCCTACACTGCTGGTGGGAATGTAAGCTAGTTCAACCATTATGGAAAGCAATATGAAGGTTCCTCAAAAAACTAAAAATACAAATACCATTTGACCCAGGAATCTCACTCCTTGGAATTTACCCAAAGAATACAACTTCTCAGATTCAAAAAGACATATGCACCCCTATGTTTATTGCAGCATTTTTTACAATAGCCAAGATATGGAAGCAACCTAAGTGTCCATCAGTAGATGAATGGATAAAGAAGAGGTGGTACATATACACAATGGAATACTATTCAGCCATAAGAAAGAAACAAATCCTACCATTTGCAACAACATGGATGGAGCTGGAGGATATTATGCTCAGTGAAATAAGCCAGGCAGAGAAAGACAAGTGCCAAATGATTTCCCTCATTTGTGGAGTATAACAATGAAGCAAAACTGAAGGAACAAAATAGTAGTAGACTCAGAGACTCCAAGAAGGGACTAGTGGTTACCAAAGGGGAGGGGTGTGGGAGGGCGGGTGGGGAGGGTGGGAGAAGGGGATTGACAAGTATTATGTTTAGTACACATGGTCTGGGGAATCACAGGGAAAAAACAATGTAGCACAGAGAAGGCAAATAGTGAATCTGTGGCATCTTCCAACACTGAAGGACAGTGACTGCATTGGGGTATCGGTGGGTTCTTGATAATATGGCTAAATGTAGTAACCACATTGTTTTTTCACATGAAGCCTTCATAAGAGTGTATATCAATAATACCTTAATAAAAGAAAAAGATTATTAGTAGGAAAAAAGAATTCCATTTCATGTTGATGGAGTCAATTTATCAAGAAAATATGACAACTCTAGAAGTTTATGCTTTTAACAAAGGATCTTCAAAATATATGAAGGAAAGTCTGATAAAACTGCAAGGATAAATAGAGAAATCCTGAATTAGGGTCAGAGATATAGATATCCCTATTTCAGTAACTGATAGAGTAAATAAACAGACTATCAGTAAGGACAGAAAAAACTTGAAGGATGTTGTCAACTTGACTTGATTGAAACTCATCATAGCACTCTGTATCCAATACTAAGTACTGAATACTCATTCTTCTCAAATGCATGGGTAGTTTACTATGAGAGACCATATTCCTGTCACTAAAACAAGTCTCAATAAGTGTAAGAAGGTTCAAGGCATACGAAGAAAATATGTTAATCTGACAATGGAATTAAATCAGAAATCAACAACAGAAAGTTATCTAGGAAACCCTCAAATGTCTGGAAACTAAATAATACATTTTTAAATAACCCCTGGGTTGAAGAAGGATTGAATGGGAAATTAGAAAACATTATGACTGAATGGAAGCAAAAATACAACATTTCAATATTTGGGAAATGCATCTCAAATATTACTTAGACGAACATTTACAACAATAAATGCTTATACTAGAAAAGAATAAGGGACACAGATCAGTATTCTTGGCTACCACCCTAAGAAACTAGGACAAGAAAAGAAAGGAAACACAAAGGAAGCAGAAGAAAGGAAATAATATAAGTCAATGGGGAAACAATGAAACAGAACACAGAAAAACAATAGAGAAAAATCAACAAAACCAAAAGCTGGCATGTTGAGAAGATGAATAAAGCTGATAAATCTCCAGCCACGTTCATTGGGGGAGAAAAGAAACAAAAACACACACACATCATGAATGAGAAAGCTGATACCACTAAGTTTATACAGCTAATAAAAAGATACTATGAGCAGTAAAAATATTAAAATAATGAAAAATGAACAACAGAAACTACATACTGACCCCTGAGACAACCTGGATGAATTTCAAAATAAAGTTTGCTGAATGAAAGAAGCTAGATGGAGAGTACATGCTGTATGATTCCATGTATATAAAATTCTAGAAGATGCACTCGTTTATGGTGACCAAAAAAGATCAGTTGATACCTTGGAGTGGAGTGGGAGTAGCAAGAGGGAGAGATTTCAAAAAGACATGTGGAAATTTTGTGGAGTAATGAACATGTTCATTATTTTAATTGTGATGATGGTTCCACAGTTTTATACATACATCAAAACTTATCAGATTATACAATATTAACATGTGCAATTTATTATATGTCACTTATACTTTCATAAAGCAATAAAGAAGCAGGTTTCAAGGGGAATATAGGTTATGATCCCAAATTTATAATAACATGCATACCTGCAAGTGAATATGTGTACACATCCTTACCCACATACACACACACACCGCAGAAATTTTCTAGGAAACAAGAACTCTGAAATCTTGACAATGGTTATCTGCACAAGTAGGATTGCAAATGATTTTGGTTTTCCTCTTTCCTACAATGAAATATATTATTTGTGAACATATGATTTATTTCTGACTTTAATTTGTGAATATTTTATCATGTTTACATTTCTATTTATTATGTATACACAATAGAGATCATACCAACACACCAGTCTCCAGCCTGGGAAAATAGACCTCTATTGCTACAAAGGCAGATTCTAAAACATAGACAAATCCAAAAGATTGTGCTGTTAAAAAGGATATAGCCCTAGGTCAAGGGTATCCCAAGAGTTAACAGGTGATTCAAGACCAAATACCGTATATAAAAAAAGATAACCCTCAGATATCCCTATTTACCTCAGGAGTGTTCTTTCCTGTATTCACACACACACACACACACACACACACACACACACACACACATTTTTAAGATATTCTCAATGAGGGAGTATTGGTAAGTTTCTGAATTTTGGCTCTCAAATGTGTAAGGTCCACAGAAGAACATGTCCCTGATAAACATGAGAGGTTATTCAACACTTCTTAATTATAATTGAGGCAAAATGCATCTAACCTAATTCAGACAAAGAATCTTCAGATTTTAAAAACTCAGGAAATTATGACAAAATATATGCCTCAGCAACAGCATGTGAGATCTATTATCTCTCATTGTGGAAAAATCTTCTCTGGTAACCTGTAATGATTTATAACAATTTTACAAACTATGTTCTCCAGTTTCTTCATGCAATTTAAACCCCATTGCCAATGGTCAACCACCTCCATTCCACATCGTCCCAAAC
Source organism: Phataginus tricuspis (assembly GCA_029783875.1). Classification (NCBI taxonomy): domain Eukaryota; kingdom Metazoa; phylum Chordata; class Mammalia; order Pholidota; family Manidae; genus Phataginus; species Phataginus tricuspis. The sequence goes on along the minus strand of JAQQAC010002629.1, from coordinate 18,369,779 downwards.
CAGGGATGAACATGGATCCTGGTTACTCAATCTGTACTAAGATGATCCATGAGCCAACATGCAAATAGGACAATTCTTTCTCATATATTGTGCCTTGCCTGAGTATTTCAGCCCCCAGTAAGTTCTCTATGGATTCAGTGATACCAAGAAATGACAATGGAACATTCTTGGGGTAAAAGGTAAAGTTTAAACCCAGCTTTATTCTCATGGTGGTAAGTCAAGCAATAGATTCATGTCTGCATCCAGCAGTCTGCAGATCCGTAATACACCCCCACCTCTGCCTCCACCCAGAGCACTGGGCAGAGGAGCTCTTTTATAGTGATTTAGTCAATAATAGCTTATTGTCTACAAATGTGGAAAGGGTCAGGTGAGGATCCTGGCCATAGGAACTTTCATTTTCTCCATACATCTTGTATTTATTTATCAGAGAAAATTTTATTATGCATATTCTATAATCCAAGTCATATGTTAGGTATTAAAAGAAGAAGATGAATAACAGACAATTCCCACCTTTCTGGAGATGGAGCTAGACTAATAATCATGATAACATGCCCAAGAAAACATCAAGGAAAATATACAGCTATCAGCACATGAAATTTCTAAATATTTTATGTCAATAAAACCTTGGGAATAGCAATATCTCCCCAAATTTGAGATCTTCCTGGATGAAAGTTACTGTTTCTCATTTGCACTGTAAATAAATAAATAAATCCTTAAACAAACTAAAAGACAAATGGAAACTGGAGGAAAACAAAAGGATTGATGTACACGTCAGTCTTTAATATCCTCCATTCATTGAGACCTTACCAGTCAGTAAGAAAAATGGTTTTAAAAAATCAATGAATTCCACAATTTACAAAAGAAAAATACAATGACCAATAAGTGCATATAAATGTTTTGGGCCATCCTATGAAAAATGCATTTTAAAAAATTGCATTTTTAAAATCTCCTTGTGAGATGATAGAAAATATATAGTTTGGTCTCAGCGCCCAGTTACTAGCACAGAGCTCCTGAAACCCTGGTCATTTCCTAAGTGTTAGGAGCACTACGACCATCTTTGTTCTACTGAGGCAGCTCGGGTGGGCTCCTGGCTGAGGGCTGGTTACCAGGAAGACCGAGGCATGATCAGAAGCATCAGATTTTTGGCCTTAACCCCCATCATGCCTACTTGAAGAAGCTTTTGTAAGATTATAATAGCAGGGGGTTCAGAGAGCTCCTGGTTAGTGACCAGATGGAGATTCAGGGAGAGTGTCAGCTCAGAGAGCACAGAAACTCTGCACCTTTCCCCACACTTGCCCTACGCATCTCTTCCATCTGGCCATTCCTAAGATATACCCTTTTATAATAAACAGATAATCTGGTAAGTAAAATGTTTTTCTGAGTTTTATGAGCTGCTCTAGAAAATTAATTGGATCCAAGGAGGGAGATGTTGGAACCTCTTATATAAGCCAGTTTGTCAGGCGCACAGGTGACGACCTGGGCTTGTAACTGGCGTCCGGCATAGCTGGAGAGGTGGAAAGAGTCTGCGGGACTGAGCCTTCAACCTGTGGAGTCTGATGCTATCTCCAGGTAGATAGTGTCAGAACTGAGTTGAATTGTACACCAGTTAGTGTCTGAGAATTGCTTGTTGGTATGGGAAATCCCCGCACACGTACTGAACTAGGTGCAGAATCCTAATTGGTACCAGAATATTTTACTACCAAACTGGTAAAGATCAGAAAAACTTGTAATGTGCAGTTTCTGAGTAAAGGAGTTAACTTTCCAGGACCCATAGTTGGTTGGAAGGCCGAATCAGAGAGGAAGCCTTGTGTATCCTCCAATGAAGCCCCCATCACCCTAATGACATAGGTAAGAGAACTTCAGTTTCTCCATACCACTCCTTTCACACCTGATGCTGAAAGGTCAGCTGCGAAAATGAAACGAGATTTTGAACACTGTTTCAAAAAGCCTGCCAAAAAATCAACACAGCACTTTTAGAAACTCTGCTTAAGTGCTATCAGATAACCTTCTTGGTAAAATGGATTGTATCAGTTAGCTTTTGCTCAAAATACCCAGTAGAAGTCAACACTGAGAAAACAGAATAGATATCTTGAACAAAAGATAATATAAAGAATATCTACACCCAATTCTATCACATCACAATGAAGCCTGGTAATGCAATGGATTGTGTCCAAGACCATGCAGCTCGTTTGCAGAGACCCAACAATGCCCCTGAGCAGGAGTGCCTTACTCAAAGTAGTTGACACACGTCTTCCGATCTCTTTTCTCCCTAGGACCACTGTCCCACCCAGGGACCTCTTTACTATCTAATCTGGAGGAAGTCACCTAAATTCTGTAAGTCAGAGATGCCTCATCTATAAAAAATGGACAGTACCAAGTTGTGGGATGGTATAAATAAGATAATAATGGGAAAAAAGCTAGCATGGTGTCTGGCAATAGCAGACCCTTAATAACTGCTAGTTGCCATTCTAATCCTAAAAACATTATTCCCAAATGACTGTAGACTAACCACTTTGAAGCATAGATCGTACTGGTTAAGTTAGCAATTACATATACTCCCTCTGTAAGACAAATAAGAAAAAATGGGGAGCTGAAGATATAATTCATGATGGAAATCTGTATGACGGGGCTTTTGTAAGGAATAAATCACTTCTTGCTGTCCTCTCCAATTATAGCACATGGGTAGCACTCTTTGCCTACACACAGGAGAAGTCCTGCTTCTTCTACAGGCTAAGTCTTTATCCTGATGATTAGACAGCAGCAGAATAAAATTTTAAACGAAAGATTTCTGTAGAGAGAGCTTTTAGATTATCTATAAAGGAAATACCAACATTTTTGGCTAACCTTTTTATCAGCTTAACAATAACCCACAACCCTCGGACCAACTGGCTAACCTTTTTATGACAAGCATCTGGCATCTATATCAAAAGTCCAGTACAAACAGTATATGTTCTCCTCTAGATGGGCCACAATGTGGGATGAATAGCGAACTACTTCCAACCATAAAAATGAGGACCATGTCCCCCAAGAATGACAGAGCAGCAAAATGGAAGGCACCCAGGATTTTGAGTGACTTCATGAAGCAGCTACATGCCCGGCACATCTGGCTACCCATATGCACTTACATGAGAGAGGAATAGTTGTGGGTCTTGTTTGGGCCCCTCTGTTTTTGGTCTCATGTTTCCACACTGACTAGTGCAAAAGACATCATGTTAATACAGAGTGACTAAGCAACGCTGATTGGGCCAAGCGTTAGGGGGTAGAGCTGGCCTCGGGAATGCCTACACTCTCCTCCATAGTCACACATGCAAGGGAAGACGTTAAGGACAGAGATAAAGATCATAAAAGGGAATTAAAACTACTTTAAATCTCTCATTTTCAGTCTGTTCTTTTTTCCAACATGCTTTTTGATCTCCTGTTATTTACCAGAATCTCTGCTTGGTGGCTTCACAGATTATCTCATTTAATCCTCACCACCAAACTCTGTTTCTTTGACTTATAACACCCCAGACGTCATTCTGCAGAGGAGGCTGCTTTCCTCATTTTGCTTTCTCTGAGCACAGCATCTTGACTCTATGTTGTAAATATCTATCTGACAATACTAAATACATGCAGCATTTGGGGCTTCTCTAGCTTAGGATATTAACATGGATTTGTTAACAAAATCTGAATGCACATGCTGAAATGAGAAATACATGCAATTTATCTTGTATATATTTTTTAAATCAGTATTATTGAGATGTAATTTTTATGCAATGAAATTCACTAATTTTAAGTGTACAATTTAATTTCTTTTGGAAAATGTATAGTTGCATTCCACCACTTTAATCAACATACAGAACATTTGGATCATCCCAGAAAATTCTCTCTTGCCTCTATTCAGTCAGTCCCCTCACCATGGATTCTTTGGTTTGCTTATTGCTATAGTTGTGTCTTTTCCAGAACGTGACATAGAGTCATACAGTATGGATCCTCGTGTTTAACTTCTCTCATTTAGAATAATGCTTCTGAGATTCAACCATGTTGTTGCATGTATCAGTCATTTGATGCTTTTTATTGCTTGTTATATGGACATACTAAATTTTGTTTATTCACTCACCAGTTCTCCATAGGCACTTCAGAGAACACAAAAGTACAGGATACATCCTTGACGTAGCCCCGCAGTATTGCCACTGAGGTTACATCTTTCATCTCTTCCTGTTGGTTTGTACGTTAAAGGGCTGTAGGTTGCCATGAATAATGCAGAATAGGACTTGATCACAAACCCAGAGATAACAGGAGTACGTCTATAGCAATGAAGCTTTTTCATTTGTGTCCTTACCTGAGCTCTAGGCGCTACAGGTTGGCCAATGTTGATGATGCGGTCCAGGTGGGGTGGGGGTGGGGCACAGGCCGCCGCCGCCGCGGAGTTATCTTGTATATTTTTAAACAATTTGTCAATAGAACAACCTTGGATCTGCGGCCACATATCAGGGCATATCCATGACATGTACATCTGTGGGGAGCCGAGTGTGTAACAGCCATAGTTACTCCATCTTGGGCTCTCAGACTCCATCTTGAGAAGCTGAGTTTTGAAAGTGCGCAATAAGTTTCAGTTTCATATTCCTAGAACTAAGCTTAGGTTTCAGTTTCAGTTTTCTCCACGCCCCCACGTTCTCATTCCAGTCCGCCGCTTACGGCAGAAGCAACTGCGCATGCGCACCATTGGGTGCATGATTGGAGTCTGTAAACTGCTTCATTAACATAACGGGCAGCCAACCAGAAGAAACCACGCCCTACCACACCCCTTCAAATGCTATATATGCTTTGCTGTTTCTGCTAATAAACGAGACTTGTCGGAAAGCCTGTTTTGTCTCCTTATCTTGTGTCTCTTCTCTCCATATTTTCCAATGCCCCCTCTCCAGGTTCTTCGTTGCAGACCTGCAGGCTGCAACAACGTCCCGCGGGCCGGGACATACATCCAGAAGTAACAGGTCACTTCTTAAAATAGCCACTAAGAGTTCTGAGATGCTAAGAATGTAGGACCCGTGTTGAGCTCATTGGTATTTAGATCTGGGCAGGAAGATATGTACACACTATGTAATGATAATAATAACCAAACTGTAATTTTTTTGTGTGTGTTAAGGAATATGCATGTTTGAAATTATGTACTTGTAGTGTCCAAGAAATTGACCTATTAGAATGACAGCCCTATAACTCAATTTTAAAAGGTATAATTGAGCAATTGATTTACACTTGCAAGTTTAAGTAGAATCCTTATTAAGTTATATATAGCACTGGAAGTTCTAAGAGAGCTTAAGTGTATAAAAATTAATTCACCACTTGGGAAGGTTTTAGTCAAAGTACTTAAGAAAGAAAATTAAATACATTAAATTTATAAATGCAGTTTTAAAATATTTGAAGATATTTAGTTTACTAAATTTGCAAATGGGATCACCCAGTGTCAAAACTTGTTAAAATGTGCTAGACTTATAAATGGCATAAAGTAATTCATTAGATGAACTTCCATCCATAATAAACTAGATTTTTCAATTTCTAACTTCAATAAATTAAATATAGTTTTAAAACTGAAATAAACTCATGAATATTACTTTCTGCCCTTAAACTTTACTCAAAGCACTCTGAAAAACCTCATTTGACAAAGCTGTAAAAGGCACACATGGGGTTTGTCTGTCTGCCTCATCACTAAAAATAGAGAGATACACCTAAGTCGCCAGCATTTGCCAACCAGGGTCGCTCTGCGATTCCTCCTTGTTCCTTTAAAGCAATTGCTACTAGTCACATTGACGAATCTTCCATTGCTTATCCTGGGGAAATTTGTATACACTGTATTTCTGAGGGGATACTATTTATGTTCGCAGCAGAGACCTGCTTTGACAACTGTTCTCTTAGGATCACTACAAAGAGAGATTTGAAAACTCTTTTGATTACAAAGTGCCTCTTTCTGATGCACTCTATCACAACTGCAAGTGACAGCACATTGCACTTGGCATTATCACACTCCCCATGCCAATACTTCTGACAAGTAGTTAAACTGTTCGGACTCATCCAGCTTAGAAACCCTCCACCTGCCACCTGGTGGGTTACATTGCCTCAACCCAACCCTCTTTCTTGAAATCACTCCTCTTCCTGGCTCTCTTCCTTCCTCTCCACCTCTTCCCACATCCCTTCCTCCGGGCATCTTTTCCTCTCTCCCCTTCTGACCTCCGCAGTGTCCCTTCTCTCCGCGCCCACACCTGCCAGCTGCGCTGCTCGGCTCCTCTTCAAGTCCCACTCTCTTTTCCGAGCTGACGAAAACTGCTGTCCCTGCTCCCAATCAAGATAAACTTTCCTAATAGAAACAGACATTTCTTTCTCAACATAAACCGGATATCTGCAACAAATTTAGCTGAATGTTTACAAACACTGGGAAAGCTACCTCTTGTGGAGCAGAAGATGCCTGAGGCTTAGGAGTGGCGGCACACAGACCATGCTGATGGAGGACAGGTCTGCAGAAGGCTTTACAAGGTCAGCTATGAAGTCAGGGGCTGTTACGAAGCACCAGAAAGTCGGAATTGAAATGAGAGGATATGGGTTTGGGTCCTAGCTCTGCCACTTACTTGAGCTAAGTAGCTTTCTGAACCTAAATCTGGGAAATACAGATATGATGGTCCTAATAAGATTGTTCGGGGGTTTGTAGGCTCTATGTAGAGTTACACAGCCATGCGGTGTGGTTTCTTTTCTCATTGACCTATTATTAGGCCCAGATTCTCTTTAAAAGAATTCTAAATCCATAAAGGATGTTGCATTATTATTAATTATTATTTTTCTTACTGTTACTAATGTGTGTAGTAGAGAAGCCTTTACCAATGTAAACGCGATGGTTAAGAGAACATCTACTCACTCATTTAAAGAGCACATAGCGTTCTTCACAAGGGCTTGTTTCTTCCCAGCCCTCTGCCATGGGATGTAATTTGAGAGGACCTGGGGAGAACCCACCACCACCACCATCACCATGTGTCATTCCTTTGAGTTACGTGTGTGCCCCAGTAAGATGTAACGAGATATGGGAGACTGAACACAATTGTTTCCATTAGTCACTCACATTCTAGTATGATTCCATACAGTTTCCTTTAAAGCCCTGCCCAGCACACAGCTGAGAGGTGTTTGAGCTGAAATGGGTTCCTTGAGTGACATTTCTCAATGTGTGTTTCCCAGCCCAAATGAACTAGAGTTGCCTGGGATTATCTGTAAAAAGGAGCTTCCTGGTAAACTTCTACTTCACTAAGTTCCTTCAAACCTGTCTCATACTTACATTTTCAGGGTGAAAACAGTTCTGTCAGATACAAATGGAAATCATGACCCTACGAGATGACAGACTTCAAACTGAAATATCAATTTGAGAAAAAAAGCTCTGAGAGGAAACAAACTTCCTCTTCATAAATTCTCAGCCTTTCTATCCATGCTGCTTAATTGGGAAGCACACTCATTTCCCCCGGTGTCCTGTAGTGGTGGTTACACGGGGCTACACGGGGATTGGGGTCTCAGGGACGATAGACATAACAGACTTCCATTTCTGGGAAGTGTCAGCTGCACAGCGCTTGGTATCCTAGGCCCTCAAAGATGGTTCTCCCTGAGCAAAGGTCCCTCACAAACTAATGGAGGCTCTTTCACTGACTCTGGAGCCAAAGGTGCCCTGTGCCCTCAATGAACCTGTTTGAATGCAGGCCAGGGGATACGCTTAGGAAGTGATTTCAGAATCAGTCTCTTTGTTAATGATTCCCACCTGGACCACTTGACCGGTTTCTCCCAAGGTGATTCCTGCCTCAACCATTCCAAGCTTAGGGCTAGATGAGAAGAGGTCTGAGGCTTTAATGCAGGGAGGTGATTTTTGTTGCTCATAAGGTTTGTTCCCATAGAGTTATAGGTGCATAATGGAAAGTGGGAAGAAGCTCTTCTGAAAGGGAGGTGGAAAGAGACTCGAGGCTCTCACTCTAGTCTCCAATATCCTCAATGTGGTCAACTCGAGTGAGAGATCTTTCAGACCTCTCCTCTGATTTTGCTGCTATGAGCACTTCTAATCACTCTGCCTCTGTAATCTCTCTTTTCTAAAGGAGATAATTCTATGTTTACATTTTACATATCTCAGCCACTTCTCAGGAAACTCTTCTGTGTTTTATTTTGCTGATTATCGTCCTCTCCTGACCACTTACCCAGATCCAGTCACAGCCCCATGTCTATTATCTCCACGGAAGGTCTCTCCACAGCCCTGCAGTCCCCACTCACAGCCTCACTTACCTTGTGCTTTCACACCTGCCTGGTAGATGGCTTCCCAGATAACACATCTCCATCCCAGGTGTTTCTTCTGCTCAGGCTTTTAGTTCTGACTGTGTGAAAACAAGTGATGATGGCAAGTGGCACACATACTCTGGAGAACAGGGCTTTGCCCCATTCTAGTTTGAGTTCACTGGAGTTGTTTAGAGACGGAACATTGACCACACTCTGAAAATTTTAGCTCATTAATTCTAAATTTCTGTGGTGTATTAAATGTTTCAGAATTTCAGAGAAGTGCTACCTTTTGCAGGACCCCAAATATTATACCTTATTTATTTTAAAGTTGGAGGTGCTGTTTCTAAATATAAAATTATATTTATAATAAAATTAAAAGTGTAATAATCTATAAAATTTCCTAATACATAATATAATACATAACATAATACAATATACAATAGTATCTATAATCTCAGATATATCATGTGTACATCATTTCCATATATATGGAAAATACAAAGAAGAAATAAAAATCATCCATCATTCTGCCATGTGTTAACAAATATTTGAGAAGAGCTTGATCATGAAATCATAGTCTATCTGCCCAGCTCAGAGTCAAGAGTCTGTAATCTTAAAGACTCAGCCCTGGAGGGCAACTGAGATACTGAGACCCCAGTCTGTGAAAAGCCACCTCTTCCCTCACAAGAAGGATTTCGAAATTCCCTCTGCCCCCAGGCACAGAGAACTTGTCAATGCAAGCAGCTCTTCATAAATGCACCTGTCAGGCTGCAGTCCTACAAGCCCACAATACTCACTGTGTCTTCAGAATGAGGGGAAGGCTGATCTCCCCAGGACCCCCTTCAGAGTGAACCCTGAACCCCATCTATTAGGCTATACAGTCTGAGCCTCCCCTCATCGCTTTCTTTCCCCCTTCTCCAGTGTTGGGTCTTAGTTATCAGATGCCTATGAAGCACTAAGCCAGATAAAGTGCTTGAATAAGATAAAGCAGCAAGAAGAAGTTTTGAAGCCGCCCCATCTCCTCTGCAGGTAAGATTCTTTGTGAATTAAATTAAGTGCAGACTGAGCTTGAGTTTTCCCTCTGTCCTTCTGACTAGGAGCAATGGACTCCTCAGACCTCCTTCATAGTCATTTCCCTGGTTAAAGTTGCAGTTCAGCCCTGAGCTCCTTCTTGATGGGGCCTAGGGGGTGCTAAGCCTCTCTGGGTTCTAGCTGTTGATGGATACATGCAAAACATCGGCTATGATAAAGATATATAATCAATTTTAGCAAATCTGGATCAGAGAAAAAAAGCAGAACCTCCTACTTCCTTCCTCAAACACAAGCCTCAGAACAATAAGACCCTAATTACCCTCCTGATTGTATGAGCAAAGTAAGCCTGTGTCTTCTATGTAAAAAGCAGGAGAGAGGAAAAAGAGGGAGGGGACAGAAGGGAGATAAGGAGTGTCCACTCAGAGAAAATTTTAGGGCAATAAACTGCATTCCCTCAATAATGGGCTGCATGAAGGTGAGACGTCACCCGGTCTTATCCTTCGTGGCTCTTATCTTCCCAAAATGCTTCAAGCCAACAGCATTATTACATAACCAACCCCACTGATACCCATAAAATTTAGAAAACAAATCCCAGCCTTTACAGCTCTTATCCCAGTCAGACACAGTTGATTCTCATTATGAGCAGCAATCATGTCCTATAAAGTTACCGCAAACACTGATTTGCAAATACTGAAGCATTGTTCCCAGCGGGTATATAGGGTTAGGTTCCTACAAGCCACTGGTCATAACATTTTGGTGAACCAATCAACATGTAATCCTGTTTTATATGTCTATTTAAAGATACCTCATTCAACACAGATTGTTGATTCAATAACATTGAACACACAGCCGACAGTACTATATTTCATGCCTGAACATGAGATATCTAACACACGTATTTAACAAAGTTTTCTAACACATGTATTTTCTCCATAAAGTACATCACAGCTTAGGAACACCAGAGGGCATGTCAGCATTAGGCCTGGGGGCCAATTTAAGCAATGAGATTGCCAACAAAAAGCACAAAAATGTGGAAAACACAGCTCCAAATAGACCCTTGTTTACAATAAGAGGGTAGAAACAAGAAGAATGAGCACTGTCTGGTTCCACATCAACTGAGAATGTGCATGTATGTCCGTCAAGGACTCCAGGAACCATGAATATTGATTTGAGAGTTAGTGATAAATTTTACCAAGTAGGAAAATTCACAGATCAGAATTGGTGGGCGGTGGATGAACAGTATGTTCTCCGAGCCCAGGATGTAGTACATTCTAGGCCCACTCTGAATTGGCATCCAAGACTACAGCAGAGATCTAACTTGCCTGGACAAAGGAGCATAGAAAAAGAAATGCAGAGAAAAGGCGAAAATCTTTGGTGGCCCTGCCAAGATGCCAGCTAGTCCCTAACTCTCTCAGCATTCTGGGCCTCTGAACTTCCCCACATTTGGATGAAATCTTCCCCCTAAACGGTCATTGTAGCACAGCGCTCACCATTCCCTGGAGGGGAGAATGCCCCTCTGACCTTACCTCCTCTCTCAGGGAGTGTTGGGTCTTCGGGGTCTTTTTGTCAACCACGCAGAACCTACCCAGGAGGACCACTGGGGGGTAAGATCCCCAAATGTCCTACACGCTGTGTCACTCAGGGCACTCTCCGCTAGCGACAACAGTGACATCTGAGAAGCAAAGTCCAGCATAAGAAAGCAAACCCCCTGACTTGTCCTATTGGTACTGCAGGGGCTCTGCACTCAGAGAAGCTGCTCACCAGCACTCTGGTTAAGTAGACTCCTGGGAATCAAATCCATTAGACGTGCCTCATCTCTAAACTTCAGGAGACATGTCTGCAGGCTTCCAAAACAACATGATGGGTGGATCCCTAAGGGCAGGACAGCAAAGACTAGGGGATCACCAGTGTGTGAGATTTTAGGCAGAAACGCACCTATTTTCCCCTCCTTCATTCTGTTTCCCATCTAGCAGGATAAATCGCAAAAGCTTCTGAGCACCTGTGCCAGAGATTTCCTGTTCTGGTGTCATTACCAGGATGGGGCAGAGGGCGGGGTAGCCCTAGGTCAGAGGCCCACATTCTGATCCTTTTTATAAAATACAAGAGGGGCTTATTGTTCACAAGACTACCTCTTGGGTTCAGGAGGCCTGAGCTATAAGCCCTCCCGTGCAGAGGAAGATCCCACTTCAAAGTGTTATGTTAACTCTGAACCAGCAATTGCATAATTTCTGATAAAGTTTGTGGATTTAAAGGACCCAGGCTGTGGGCTCAACCACTAGGGGTGGTGATTTTTATGAGAGGATCTTTATAAAGAAGATGGATAACCTTATCACTTAGTAAATCAGATACTTTTGGGGGGTTGAGGCAAAAACAAAAAGACAAGCAAAACCTCAACAAGAACCTAAAGGAAATTCCTAAAGTTGACCCAGATAAACTGGGATAAATGGAATAAACAGAGAAATGGAAATTGCAAGACTGGATGGGATGGCCACCCTGGAGGGACCCATGGTTGGGAACTGCCAAGAGGGGGCTCCTAAAATTGACATGGGAACAGCAGTGTGCTTGGGAAATGTCCCCTTAAGGACAGATGAGGTAGTTTATGAGCATTTTAGACAGATCTGGACGAGCAGGGAAGAATCTTTTAAATCCTCTTGGACGGGTTTCATGGTACCAGAGGACACAAAAAACGGTCCTGGCGTGTGCTCTGAGGGAATATGCCAAGGGCATGGTGGGGCAAAGGCTACAAGGAAAGGTCCAGAGACGATGAAATGACTCCCAAAGGCCAAGCAGGTCGACCAGGCGAGAGATCCCAGCATTCCACCCACATGGCACTGTTGTCCTGGAAACTGTCTACCTGCAATGTAACTCCAGGAAGGCCGGTAGGCTTTAGCACAAAATGTATTTGCATAAAGAAGAAAAATTTCTTGGGCTACACTATCTGCCCTTTCAAGTAGAGGGATTCCATGATGCATGCATTCCATAAGTAACAAGCCCTACTGGGGCCATTTGACTTTATAGATACAGATACATAATTATGAAGTGTATGTATGAAATAAACATATGTGAAAACATATATATGAAAGGAAGCCTTTCTGTTCCTACTAGGAAAGTGTGCTTGAAGAGTTGACCTCATCTAAGAGGGACTGGAGCTCTGTCACTGAACTGAGAATGGGCAAAAGCCCCCTTACCACCGATCTGCCCTCTTGCAGGCCTGCAGCTGCTCTTACCCTCAAAGCGCAGAGACACCCAATGCCGTACTGACACCAGGACTTATATTATTGCTTCAGGGACCAAGGAACTTTTACACATACAGATCAAAACTTCTTTTAGAATTCCTTTTTTCTTTCTTCCCTTTCAGATTTTTTTTTTAATCTGCCCACTACCTATGTAAATTGTATTATATCACATCCCCTGGACACTAAGCAACCTGACATACCTCATTTGTCACCTCAAGTGACAGAAACCTCTGCAGAATCTAACAGGAGGTCCTTAGTAGGGGAGGCGCTCAAGATGGTGGCATGAGTAGGGCGGCGGAAATCTCCTCCCAAAACCATGTATATTTTTGATAATAGAGCAAATACAACTATTCCTAAAAGAGAGACCAAAAGATACAGTACAACAGCCAGGCTACATCTACATCTGCGAGAACTCAGCATCTCATGAAAAGGGTAAGATACAAAGCCGTGACCAGCAGGACCGAGCACTCCCTCCACCCCAGCTCACTGGCAGGAGGAAAAGAATCAGAGTGGGGAGGGAGTGGAAGCCCAGGAATGCTAAATAACCAGCCCTAGTAATCTGCACCAGGAGCACAGACACACATGGCATGGTGTACTGGAGATTAGAGAAATGGAGAAGTAAGATGCAAGATGGAGACTGTGAGCAGGTCCCCACAGCTGGGTCCCCTGGGACAAAACAAAAGTGAGCGCTTTAAAAGTCTTAAAGGGACAAGGATTTAAAGGTGGACAAAATCATCCCGATACACTCAGCCCAGCAGGACGGGAATCTTAAGGAACTTCAGGCGCCCTGGGTGCCAACGCAGTTCTGAAGCCCCTCACGGTGATAAGCAGCCTGCCGTTCATTCCCCCCTGGCACTGCAAGCAAACTGGCTGACCCGCCACTGCTGCAGGAGCAGCCCTGCCCACAGCAACCACACAGAGTCTTCTCCCAGTGCACAGCTAACCATGCCAGACCCAGAGGCTACTGCCTATGCGCAGCTGCCTGGCACAGGCAGAGGAAGCCAGCACAACATCTGGAAGTCATGAAGGGGTGCCATTCTCACAGGAGCACACACCCAGCATGCCTGCGATACCCAGCACTGCCCTAGGCCATCCCGAGGGCAACTCCACCCACGGCAGTTCAGGGAATTAACCCAGAGACTGCTCCCGGTGTGCAGGTAACTGGCACAGGCAGCAGAGAAGGGTAAGGTGACCAGCAAGCAGGAAGGGACTTTGTTCTCCCATCTGACACATGTGCCACTTGCCGGCGATCTCTTCTATCGCCATGAAAAGGCAGAAGAACCTGGTCCAGATCAAAATCACTCAAACAATGCCAGAGAGAGGCCTGGCAAAATAGATATAACCAATCTTCCTGAAAAATAATTCAAAATAAAAGTCATAACCATGCTGATGGAGCTGCAGAGAAATATGCAAGAGCTAAGGGATGAAGTCTGGAGGGAGATAACAGAAATGAAACAAACAATGGAAGGATTTAAGAGTAGACTCTATGAGGTGCAAGGGATTTTGAATGGAATAGGAATCAAAGAACAAGAATACAGAGAAGCTGAGACAGAGAGAGACAAAAGGATCTCTAGGAATGAAAGAATACTAAGAGAACTGTGTGACCAATCCAAACAGAACAATACTCACATAATAGGAGTACCAAAAGAAAAAGAAAGATAAAAGGGGATAGAAAGTGCTTTGAAGAAATAATTGAGGAAATAGTCTCTTAAACCATGGAAGCCCATGGATCTCCCAACACAGGGGACCCAGGAGGACAACACCAAGACATATAATAATTAAAATGGCAAAGATCAAAGACAAAGACAGGGTATTAAAGGAAGCCAGAGAGAGAAAAAAAGATCACCTACAAAGGAAAAGCCATCAGGCTGTCATAGGACTTCTCAACAGAAACCTTACAGGCCAGAAGAGAATGGCATGATATATTTAATGCAATGAAACAGAAGGACCTCGAACCAAGAATACTGTATCCAGCACAATTATCATTTAAATTTGAAGGAGGGATTAAACGGTTTCCAGATAAGCAAAAGTTGAGGGAATTTGCCTCCCAAAAACCACCTCTCCAGGGTATTTTAAAGGGACTGCTCTAGATGGAAGTACTCCTAAGGCTAAATAGATGTCACCAGAGAAAATAAAATCACAGCAAAGAAAGCAGACCAACCAAATACTAACTAAAGGCAAAAAATAAAATCATCTAGCCACAAAAGCAGTCAAGGGAAACACAAAATAGTACAGAATAAAACACCTAACATATAAAGAATGGAGGAGGAAGAATAAGGGAGAGAAATAAAGAATCATCAGACTGTGTTTATAAAAGCGTAAGAAGTGAGTTTAAGTTAGATGGTTAGATAGTAAAGAAGCTACCCTTGAACCTTTGGTAACAACGAATCCAAAGCCTGCAATGGCAATAAGTGCATATCTATGGATAATCACCCTAAATGTAAATGGACTGAATGCACCAATCAAAAGACACAGAGTAATAGAATGGATAAAAAAGCAAGACCCATCTATATGCTGCTTACAAGAGACTCACCTCAAACCCAAAGACATACACAGACTAAAAGTGAGGGGATGGAAAAAGATATTTCATGCAAACAATACGGAGAAAAAAATCAGGTATTTCAGTACTTGTATCAGACAAAATAGACTTCAAAACAAAGAAAGTAGCAAGAGATAAAGGACATTACATAATGATAAAGGGGTCAGTCCAACAAGAAGATATAACCATTATAAATACCTATGCACACAACACAGAAGCACCAATATATGTGAAACAAATACTAACAGAATTAAAGGAGGAAATAGAATGCAATGCATTCATTTTAGGAGACTTCAACACACCACTCACTCCAAAGGACAGATCAACCAGACAGAAAATAAGTAAGGACACAGAGGCACTGAACAACACAGTAGAACAGATGGACCTAACAGACATCTACAGAACTCTTCAACCAAAAGCAGCAGGATACACATTCTTCTCAAGTGCACATGGAACATTTTCCAGAGTAGATCACATACTAGGCCACAAAAAGAACCTCAGTAAATTCAAAAATATTGAAATTCTACCAACCATCTTCTCAGATCACAAAGGTTTAAAACTAGAAATAAATTGTACAAAGGAAACAAAAAGGCTCACAAACACATGGAGGCTTAACAACATGCTCCTAAATAATCAATGAATCACTAACCAAATTAAAACAGAGATCAAGCAATATATGGACACAAATAAAGACAACAGCTTAATGCCCCAACTTCCATGGGATGAAGCAAAGGCAGTTCTAAGAGGAAAGTATATAGCAATTCAGGCCTATTTAAAGAAGGGAGAACAATCCAAAATGAACAGTCTAAAGTCACAATTCAATTACTGAAACTGGAAAAAGAAGAACCAATGAGGCCCAAAGTCAATAGAAGGAGGGACATAATAAAGATCAGAGAAGAAATAAATAAAATTGAGAAGAATAAAACAGTAGAAAAAATCAGTGAAAACAAGAGCTGGTTCTTTGAGAAAATAAACAAAATAGATAAACCCCTAGCCAGACTTATTAAGTGAAAAAGAGAATCTACACACATAAACAGAATCAGAAATGAGAAAGGAAAAATCATGACAGACACCACAGAAATACAAATAATTATTAGAGAATATAATGAAAATCTATATGCTAACAAGCCAGATAACCTAGAAAAATGGACAACTTTCTAGAAAAATACAACCTTCCAAGACTGACCAAGGAAGAAACAGAAAATCTAAACAGATCAATTACCAGCAACGAAATTGAATTGGTAATCAAAAAACTACCCAAGAACAAAACCCCCAGGCCAGAGGGATTCACCATTGAATTTTATCAGACATATAGAGAAGACATAATACCCATTCTCCTTAAAGTTTTCCAAAAAATATAAGAGGAGGGAATACTGCCAAACTCATTCTATGAAGCCAGCATCACTCTAATACCAAAACCAGGCAAAGAGACCACAAAAAAAGAAAATTACAGACCAATATCCCTGATGAACATAGATGCAAAAATACTCAACAAAATATTAGCAAACCGAATTCAAAAATACATCAAAAAGATCATCCATCATGATCAAGTGGGATTCATCCTGGGGATGCAAGGATGGTACAACATTCGAAAACCCATCAACATATTCCACCTCATCAACAAAAAGAAGGAAAAAATCACATGATCATCTCCATAGATGC
>JAQQAC010002629.1:18254104-18352942 GCA_029783875.1 Phataginus tricuspis | reverse complement strand
GACAGACCAATATCCCTGATGAACATAGATGCAAAAATACTCAACAAAATATTAGCAAACCGAATTCAAAAATACATCAAAAAGATCATCCATCATGATCAAGTGGGATTCATCCTGGGGATGCAAGGATGGTACAACATTCGAAAACCCATCAACATATTCCACCTCATCAACAAAAAGAAGGAAAAAATCACATGATCATCTCCATAGATGCTGAAAAAACATTTGACAAAATTCAACATCCATTCATGATAAAAACTCTCAACAAAATGGGTATAGAGGGCAAGTACCTCAACATAATAAAGGCCATATATGACAAACCCATAGCCAACATACTTAACAGAGAGAAGCTGAAAGCTTTTCACCTAAGATCGGGAACAAGACAGGGATGCCCACTCCCCCCACTTTTATTCAACATAGTTCTGGAGGTCCTAGCCACGGCAATCAGACAACACAAGGAAATAAAAGGCATCCAGATTGGTAAGGAAGAAGTCAGACTGTCACTATTTTGCAGATGACATGATGTTGTACATAAAAAAAAAACCCTAAAGATTCCATTCCAAAACTACAGAACTAATATCTGAATTCAGCAAAGGTGCAGGATACAAAATTAATACACAGAAATCTGTTGCTTTTCTATACACTAATGATGAACTAACAGAAAGAGAAATGAGGAAAACAATTCCATTCACAATTGCATCAAAAAGAATAAAATACACAGGAATAAACCTAACCAAGGAAGTGAAAGACCTATACCTGGAAAACTGCAAGGCACTCTTAAGAGAAATTAAAGAGGACACTAACAAATCTAAATTCATCCCATGCTCTTGGCTAGGAAGAATTAATATTGTCAAAATGGCCATCCTGCCTAAAGCAATCTACAGATTCAATGCAATCCCTATCAAAATACCAACAGCATTCTTCAGTGAACTGGAACAAATAGTTCTAAAATTCATATGGAACCACAAAAGACCCCAAATAGCCAAAGAAATCCTGAGAAGGAAGAATAAAGGAGGGGGAATTACACTCCCAGACTTCAAGCCCTACTACAAAGCTACAATCAAGACAATTTGGTATTGGCACAAGAACAGACCCACAGACCAGTGGAACAGAATAGAAAATCCAAAACATTAACCCAAACATATATGGTCAATTAATATATGATATAGGAGCCATGGATTTACAATCAGGTAACGACAGCCTCTTCAGCAACTGGTGTTGGCAAAACTGGACAGCTACATGTAAGAGACTGAAACTGGATTATTGTCTAACCCAATATACAAAAGTAAACTCAAAATGGATCAAAGACCTGAATGTAAGTCATGAAACCATAAAACTCTTATAAAAAAACATAGGCAAAAACCTCTTGGACATAAACATGAGCAACTTCTTCATGAACATATCTCCCTGGGCAAGGGAAAAAAAAGCAAAAATGAACAAGTCTGACTATATCAAGCCAAAAAGCTTCTGTACAGCCAAGGAGACCATCAATAGAACAAAAAGGCATCCTACAGTATGGGAGAATATCTTCATAAATGACATATCTGATATAGGGCTGACATCCAAAATATATAAAGAGCTCACACACCTCAACAAACAAAAAGCAAATAAGCCAATGCAAAAATGGACAGTGGATCTGAACAGACACTTATCCAAAGAAAATTAATTCAGGTGGCCAAGAGGCACCTGAAAGATGTTCCACATCGCTTATCATCAGAGAAATGCAAATTAAAACCACAATGAGATATCACCTCATACCAGTAAAGATGGCCAACATCCAAATGACAAAATACAACAAATGTTGGCGAGGATGTGGAGAAATGGGAACCCTCTTCCACTGCTGGTGGGAATGTAAATTAGCTCAACCATTGTGAAAAGAAGCATGGAGGTTCCTCAAAAAACTGAAAATAGGAATACCACTTGACCCAGGGATTCCACTCCTTGGAATTTACCCTAAGAATGCAGGAGCCCAGTTTGAAAGACATATGCACCCCTGTGTTTATCACAGCACTATTTACAATAGCCAAGAAATGGAAGCAACCTAAGTGTCCATCAATAGATGAATGGATAAAGAAGATGTCAGACATAAGAAGAAAAGAAATCCTACCATTTGCAACAACATGGATGGAGCTAGAGGGTATTATGCTCAGTGAAATAAGCCAGGCAGAGAAAGACAAGTTTCAAATGATTTCACTCATTGTGGAGTATAAGAACAAAGAAAAAAACTGAAGGAACAAAACAGCAGCAGACTCATATAACCCAAGAATGGACTAACAGTTACCAAAGGGAAAGGAACTGGGGAGGATGGGTGGGAAGGGAGGGATAAGGGGGAAAAAGGGGCATTATGATTAGCACAGCTAAAGCGTGGGTGGGCATGGGGAAGGCAGTACAACACAGAGAAAACACGTAATGATTCGATAGCATCTTACTACACTGATGGACAGTGACTGTAATGGGGTATGTGGTGGGGACTTGATAATGGGGGGAGTCTAGTAACCATAATGTTGCTCATGTAATTTTACATTAATGATACCAAAATTTTAAAAAATAAAAAATAAGGAATCTAACAGGAAATATCTTGAGTAACTCAAGGCCTTAGCCAGCCACATGGAAACCTAGAAGGCAGACAAACACAGTGGTTAAGAGCAGAGGCTTTGAGGCCAGACAATCTGTGTATGAACCTCCTCCATTGCTTACCAGCAATGTAATCTTGGGCAAGTAATTTAGCATCTCTAAACCTCAGTTTCCTTATCTGTAAAATGGAGGTAACTATTACAACTTCTCAAGATTACTGTAACGATACATGGGAAGATATGTGGAAGTGCTTGGCCCATTAGAAAATTACCACAATTAGACAGCAAAGGGACAAATGTAGCTGAAGGTGGTGCAGGCCAGACTTTGCAAGGCCTAGTCAGTCATAGTAAGAAATCAGGTCTTAGTGCAAGAGTAAAGAAGAGCCACAGATGGAGCATGGGAGTAGGAGCCTGACATGACCAGATCTGCCCTTAGAAGAGAGAGCAGCCTTGTATCCCGAGACCACAAGGAGACAGTCTTGACACACAACTCGAGTTCTGGGAAGATGGCGGCATGAGCAGGGCAGCAGAAATCTCCTCCCAAAACCAAATATATTTATGAAAATACAACAAATACAACTATTCCTAAAAGAGAGACCAGAAGATACAGGACAGCACCCAGCCTGCATCTACACCTGAGAGGACTCAGCACCCTGCAAGGTGGGTAAGATACAGAGCTGCGTCCCGGTGGGACCCGAGCACTCCCCCACCCCAGTGCACCGGCGGGAGGAGAGCCTTCAGAGCAGGGAGGGAGTGGAAGTACAGGCCCGTGAAATAACCAGCCCTGGTGATCTGCGCTGGGAGCACTGACACACATTGCGCAGTGTATCGGAGATTGGAGAGACAGAGGGTGCAGGATCTGAGCCTGGAACGCATTGGGTCCTCACAGCCGGCTCCCAGGGACAAAAGAAAAGCACCCGCTTTTTTTTTTTTTTACCAGTCTTAAAGAGACAGGGGCCCGACGGAGGAACAGGATCATCCCAGCACACTCGGCCCAGCAGGCTGGGAGTCCTGGGGAATTTCGGACCCCTTGGCTGGCAACTGGGAAAAAGTAGCCCTACTGAGACTTCCCACAGAGATCAACAGCCTCCCATTCGTTCCCGCCCCCACCAGACCTACAAAAGGCCCTGTGGCGTGGCGGGGCCATGGCTGTGGAATAGTGGACCGACAACATAGCACCACCTACAACATCCTCACAGAATCTACTCCCAGCGTTCGTCTTTTTGTTTGTTTGTTTTTGGTGTGGTTTTTTTCTCTTTTCTTTTCTTTCTTTTCTTTCTCTTCTCTTTCTCTTCTTTCTTTCTTTTTTTTAAACCCTTAAAGAGCCCAGCTGACATACGTGACAACTATCAGCAACTACTTCCATCGTCATGAAAAGACAGAGGAATATGGTACAAACAAAGCTTATCCAGACCCAGACACCAGAGAAGGAGTCTGAAGGGATGGAAATGCACAATCTTCCTGAAAAACAATTCAGAATAAAAGTCATAGCTATACTGATGGATCTACAGAGAAATATGCAAGAGCTGAGGGAGGAAGTGAAGGAAGTCAGGAAAGACAATGCAGAAATGAGACAAGCCATCGATGGGCTTAGCAGCAGACTGGACGAGATGCAAGAGACTGTTAATGGAATAGAAATTAGAGAACAGGAATACAGAGAAGCTGAGGCAGAGAGAGATAAAAGGATCTCTAGGAATGAAACAATATTAAGAGAACTGTGTGACCAATACAAACGTAACAATATTCGCATTATAGGAGTACCAGAGGAAGAAGAGAGAGAAAAAGGGATAGAAAGTGTCTTTGAAGAAATAATTGCTGAAAACTTCCCCACGCTGGGGAAGGAAATAGTCTCACAGTCCACGGAAGCCCACAGATCTCCCAACACAAGGGACCCAAGGAAGACAACACCAAGACACATAATAATTAAAGTGGCAAAGATCAAAGATAAGGACAGAGTATTAAAGGCAGCTAGAGAGAGAAAAAAGATCACCTACAAAAGAAAACCCATCAGACTATCAGACTTCTCAACAGAAAAGTACCACAATTAGAGAAAATATCATATATTTTTTATATGTAAGAAGTATGGCCTTTTTTTCTAATTCAGAGAGGTTTCCAGCCCCACCTTTCTTGGAAGACAAATGACTATCTCGAAACACACCTTTTTTCTTGAGTAACGCCATTTGAGTGCCCTCTAGGTATGAAATACAGGTGAACTGGCCATCAGCATCCTCAGAGAAGACTACAACTGAGTTGTCTGTTTGGATGGGCTTAACAAAGCTGCCTCGGTGGGGGAGAAAAGACATGGTTGAGCAGAAACCTGAGGGATCCTGGGGGGAAAGAGACTGTTCCCAGGGATTCTAATAGAGAGGCTTCATGGGGGCAGGGACCCTACACAGATCCTCAAGCTGTGTCCAGAGCCCTCAGCCCAGTGGCTGTCCATGGGAGAACAATGAACATTTGGTCCTGGAAGTGCACACGGAAAAAAGGGCACCTCTTTGGTAGTGAGTACTTCCTGGCAGCAGTGGCCACTCTCAACAGTGACCACATAGTACAGGAGCACAGTGGCACCAGACTCCAGTTCTCCCTAAACTGCTGAAGCAGGTAGTTTCTGTAATAAAGGGAAAGGATTTTTAATGGAGAAAAGTGGGCTATTATTTAAGGATCTAACTTTGACCAAAAACCCATATTGACTTTGCGGGGCCATGTGATGGGAAGTCCCTTGAGGAGAGAGAAGCCCTTCCTCTCGGAATGGGCTCCTTGTGCTCTCCAATCTATGCAACAGTCCGCAGTTTTGCACTTGTTGCC
The DNA here is from genome assembly GCA_029783875.1 of Phataginus tricuspis. NCBI lineage: Eukaryota > Metazoa > Chordata > Mammalia > Pholidota > Manidae > Phataginus > Phataginus tricuspis. Next base: position 18,347,564 of record JAQQAC010002629.1, on the reverse strand, counting down.
ATATTACAGAAGCAACAATCATTGACAGTGGTCCTCATTTGCATGTAGAGTATGGAGACAGGCATCTGACACAGGCCAAGTTACTCTTCCTCAGAGAGACCATCAGGTTGAATGCATCAGGAAAAGCACTAAGAAGCCTGGAAGCAAAAAGCCATTAGGGAATGAGCAGAAAGATTGTCCCCATTTCTTATTTGCAACAGGTTGCCTCATGTTTAACAAGAGAAGTCAGTTCCAGAGATTTATGAATGGTCAGTCTTTCAACTGATTCAGACTCGACTGAGAACTTTTGAAGAAGAAAATTCTGGGTGTAGATTTGTCTCATGCCCACTTTTCAATGCTGGAAAATAGTCTTTTTAGGAGCTGAGGAATCCAACAAGCAGCTTCCTGCTACCTTCTGTAAGGTCAGGAAGACTGTCACATGAAGACAGGTGTTCAGCTGATATACTGTGGCTTCAGCACATTGACAATCATGACGTGTCCCTTCCCGGAAAAGTTGAGAAGATCCACAACCACTGGGAGCATCTCCCACAGAAGCAAAGATGTTGTCTCTTAAGCTACACCTGAATATCCAACAAAGCCCCAAGGGAGGAAATAACATTTCTTCTGTGATCAGAGCAGCTGCTGAAATCAATACTTTCAATATTCTCACCTGCACTAGTTTAATGCAGAAATAGCACCAGGACTTCTCAAGAAAAAAAAATATATCAGCATGGATGTACAGTGTTAATACTTGGCAGGCAGTACTGTGGTTCAAATCATAGTAGCTGCGACCTTCTGAGACCTTTCTATGTGCCAGACCTTGAGCTAAGCTCTACATACTGGCCCATTAGCAGGCTAACAGCAACTCTGAGATTCAGTATTATTAGCACCACCGCATATACTCATATACTAAGAAGCCCAGTAGCCCTGAATAGATGGTAGATTTAGATGTTCTAAGAACAGACCACACAAAACTTCCTGCTCTCTAGAACCTTCTGTGGCAAGACAGATGTACTGACAGCATTTGTAGAGATAGACAAGGTGTTTCAAAATAAACACATATGCTTAGAGAAGTATAAATATGTTTCCCACAGAAATGCTTTTGGAAGCAAATGTCAGCATGTTTCTGGAAAGGACAGAGGGCCTCAGAAATCTCTAGGTAAGGATTTTCTGAACTTTCTTGAACACAGAACACTTTAAATAATAATACATTGACCCAATTCTGAAAGAGATTACAAGATATTTGATACAGATAGAATAACGTTCAAAGCAAAGATGATGTTACAGATGAATTAGTTACTGTAATAAATGTGAACACTTAATTCCTAGTGTTTCCTTTATGACATTTATAATTAGATGAATTAAGTCATATTTTTTGTTAAAAGAACAAACTATCACAACTACATGTTGAAACTATATGATAAGAAGTGAAACATAATGCATGGATCTTAAATTGAAGAAACACATGAAAGAAACAATATGTTGGGAGGGCAGATGGGAATTTGGGCATTCATGTCTGGCAGGATACCCCATATCAAATCCTACATGGTCAGGTATGACTCACCATTCTTCAGAGGTAGATTATCTAAAACCAAAGGAAATATATAAATGAAATGTAGTTTTTCCTTTTAAATTGATTTTAAACATATTTCAGAAGACACATATCCATGGCATTTCTTGTTTGTTTATGGCAGACCTCAGAATATTTGAGGAATAGATCCAAGGAATTATGGTTAATGACAAGGAGTTGTGTGAGAAATAGGGAAGGGTCCTCATTTCATCCCACAGCTTTATGAAGCCCTATCTTTTGCATTTATATTTAATTATATTTAATTACACTTAATTATGTAACATTTAGTATACATGCATCTAATTATTTAATTATAATCTAATTTAATTTTAAATGCTATTTTTATATGCATTATGTATTGGTGCCTATATATTACACAGATAATAAATATCTAAAACCACATAAAATGCATCATTTTACATTCCCAACAACAGTGTACAGTTTGCACATCTTTGCCAATATTTGTTACACTTAAATGCAAAGGTCAGTTTAGTTCTAAGTTCTTATGATAACAGCCTAGAGGATCAGAGGTAACAAACAAGAAGGTGGGTACTCATTGGGAAGTCCCTGCAGAACTCCCACGGAGTGGTAAAGGCTTGAATTTAGAAAACAGATATTAGAATGGAGTAGACAGAAAAAATGGTATGTCTATGTTTAAAAGTAGCATTAATTAGATTTATTGTCATTTTGCATTGGAAGGGAAGGAGGGGAAAATTTTGGGGGTGCTCTCAAGCATGGTAAGATGGTGGAGAATGATTCACAGAAATAGTAAATCCTGAAAGAGGAAAAGCCAGTGGGAAAGGAATGGGGGGCTCCACTTTGGATATGCTTATTTTGAGGGGCTGCCTTGACATGAAGCTGTTAGAAATATAAGTCCACAACATTATGGGCTGGTCCTACTGATTCGGGATTTGTCAATATACAGATTATCGTCAAGTCACGGGGATGATTGAGGTCACTCAGGATTAAAGACTAGAGCAAGAACAGCAAGGGACAAGGATGGAGTCCCTAGGGAGCATGAACTCCTGATGGGCGGGAAGGGGCGTGGTGCCCACACAGGAAATGACAGAGCAGGACAGCAAGGTCTCCATTAGCCCCCAGTACAGTCACTAATGACATTGCTGAAACTGACTTCAGTGTCAAGGTTGGCATGGGCAGGACACAGTGGTTTGGAAAGAAATGCTAGAAGGGAGAACACTGATTTCTGTTCAACATGCGGTTGCATAGAAAAGGAAATGAATACAAAAGACCACCTTATCCTCTCAGAGATGCGGAAAGAGGGAAGACAAAGCAGCGTGCCCTCCAGGAGAAATGGTGTCTTCAGACCAGTCAGGTCTCAGTTAAGTCCAGGAGCTATAAAAAATGTTCTCTGAAAAATTTAGAGCTAAAGAAAGTCTATTAACGATGGAACAGTGACCTTTCTGTCCTCTCTCCCACTTCCCGAGCACCCCATGCTGAGTTACCTCCTCAGGTCCCCTGAGTTCAGTTTAAATGACTTCCTCAGGAATCCTAGACTAAACCATTTCCTTTTCATGTGTTCCCATAGCCCAGGATATTTTCCCCATTGTGCCGCTGTCATATAAGGAATTTGCTCAGTGTTTGTTTTCTTCTAGACTGGGAGCTCCAAGAGGCCAGGAAATGCACTTCCTACGTTCGCTACTGTATCCTCACATAATAGGAGCTCAATAAATAATTTGTGGAATGAACAAATGAGTTCATCTGTAGGGATTCCAGAGTTCACAGTGAGGAGGTCTGACCTGGGGGACACCATGAGGAGTGGGGAGGTAGGATAAGGAAGCATTGGAGTGAGTGGCAGGGAGCAGATGGCTCCACTTGTGAGAAGGAGGCAAAGTGGTGACTAGTCTCAGAACTGCTTGTAAGTCCAATCTAAAGACATCTGTATCCAAACAGAATATTGGCAATTAAGTCCAGACCTGGGTGCAAAAGTAGCAAGTTAAAGGCCATCCATCTGTCCATCCATCCTTCCTTCTACCTACATTGATTAAATCTTGCTGGGGGCCTGGCACTACTCTAGAGGCTGGTGGCCCACTGGTGAGCAAAAGGGACAAAAATTCTTTCCTTCCTGGATTAGAGGAAAGGCAATGAATAAGAGAAAGGGAATGTTGGAAGGTGATAAGTACTAAGGAGAATCTTTAAGCAGAACCAAAATAATAAAGGGAGTGTATGGATGTGGGTGTTGAGCCTACAGGGGAGGTGATACATTTAAGGTAACAGGAGCCAGAGAAGACCTCACCAGAAGATGGCTGTGGGCAGGACCAAAGGAAGTGAGCAAGCCATCAGGATAGCTGGGGGAAGAGCTCTCCAGGCAGGAGGAACAGCAGAGGCGAAGGCCTTGATCCCAGAGTACCTGGAATGTTCCAGCTGGAGGAATCCAGTGAGACTGGAGGAGAAGGGGAGGCGGAGGAAGAGAAAAGAAGGAACTGCCTCACAAACAGGGAAATCTTGTTGGCTCTTGTAAGGACGTGATTTAGCTTTTATTCTGGTTGAGATAGTGAGCCTTGAGAGGCTTGAGGAGTGTGATCCGAAACCTTCAACAGGTATTCAAAGGTATTAAGAAAGTTACTCAGGCTGATAGATTGGAGAGCAGGTCAAAAGTGGAAGCAGGGGTAGCAGTCGGGGACTCCTGCATACATCTCAGTGGAGACTGAGTCCGAGTGATAGTGGGGGTCATGAGAAGTGCTTCCATTCTGAACATCATTTAAAAGTAAAGTCAGCTGACTTGGCCATCGGACTGGATTTGAGTGTGAGAGTAAATTTTGTGTGGGATGAGAAAAGCTGTAGGTCGGGGAGATTAGGGAAGGGCTCTGTTGTAAATATATTAAGCCTAAGATGTTTATTAAATATTCAGGTGGTAAGGCTGAGTAGACAGGTTGGAGCTTAGAGGAAGGATTCAGTGCAGAATCACAAATTTGGGAGCCTTTCTTGTTATTGATGGGACTACTTTTAGTTTTTAAAGGAACTTCTATATTATTTTTCATAGCAGCTGTACCACTTAACATTCCCACCAGCAGTGTGCAGGGTTCCAGTTTCTGCACCTCCTTGCCAACACTTGTTATCTTTTTCATTTTTTTTTATAGTAGCCATCCTAATAGGAGTAAAGGTGATATTTCATTGTGGTTTTGATTTGCATTTCCCTAAGGATTAGTAAAAATTTTCACATACCTGTTGTACATTTGTATGTCCTCTTGGAGAAATGAATATTCAAGCCCTTTGCCCATTTTTTAATCTGGTTATTTGTTTGTTTTACTGTTGAGTTGTAGAAGTTCCTTATATATTTTGGATATTGACTCCTTATCAGGTATATGGTTTACAAATGATGCCAGGGTTCTTGTTCACGGAGCCGAAGAATGAACTTCGTGAACAGTCAAGGTAGGAGAGCAAGGTACAGGCTTTTATTTAGAAATAGAGTGAAAGGACAGAGCTCCCGGCTCACACCAGGAGGGGTCAAGAAAGTCAGGGGTGGTGCTGTTGTCTAGGGGGGTTTTATAGGCAGTTGAGAGACAAAGGGCTAGGGATGTACACCTGTTAAGTGGTCCCAAATACTTTTGAAGAAACACTAAGTTTCTTATTAGTCTTCCGGGTTATTTACAAGAACTTTACTGATCTGATTTCCTCCCAGGATAGCAGCTTCCTGGTCTGGGAGCGTATCACTCAAGGCTGCCTGCTTTGCTCCAAAGGTGGGCTGAGTTATTGTTTTACTTTTTAACTAACTGGGTTTCAAGATGGAATCCTTCCTGTTGTTTTTTTTTACTATGTTGTTTTGGGCTTGCTTGCTACATTGCTCAAGTTGCAACAAATCATTTGTTTAGGGCTGGAGGAAGAAAGGTAGCACTTGGGTAAAGTTAGAAAAATAAGCTTGGCTCCCCAGCAGGCCAAAGCACATCTCACAATGGTTATCTTGTTTTGTTTTGTTTTTCCAGAGGCCCTCACCCTACTCTGTCTAAGCCCATGGTCCCTGTCTCACAAATACTTTCTCCCATACCTTAAGTTAGTTGCCTTTCTACTCTGTTCATTGTTTCTTTTGCTGCACAGAATGTTTTGATTTGATATAGTCCCACTGTATATAATCCAGCAATCACATTTTTGGGTACATATCCAAAAGCATTGGGATCAGGATCTAAAAAAGACAGCTGCTCCTGTGTTTATTGAAGCTTATTCATAATAGCCAAGAGATGGAGATAACCTAAATATCCATCAACAAATTAATAGATAAAGAAAATGTGTTTTATACATACAATGGAATATTATTCAGCCTCAAAAAAGGAGATCATGCCATATGTGACCTTATGATTGGACCTGGAGGACATTACGCTAAGTGAGATAAACCAGTCGTGGAAGTACAAATGCTGCATGATTCTGTGTATGTGAAATATCTTAAATAACCAAATTCAAAGAAACAGAAAGTAGAATGGCGTTTGCCATGGCTGGGTAGAGGGGACAGCCACATTGCTATTCAACCAGCAAAACAATTCCAACAATGCAAGATGAATAAGCTCTAGAGATCTGCTCTGCAGCACTGTGCTTATAGTCAACAATACATGTTCAAGTTTAACAGGGTAGCTCTCATGTTCACTGTTCTTACAGGAAGGAAGGAAGATAAAACGAAACTAGATAAGATCACCAAGGTAGAGAAAAAGCCAGAATGAGCCCTGAAGTCCTCCCAAATCAAGAAGTTGGGTAGAAGAAGATAAACTGGCAGTGGCAACAGGAGAAAGACTTGTTGGGAAGAAAAACAGGAGTTTTAGAAGCCAAATGAGAAATACTTCAAAAAGTAAGCAATGATTAACCACGTCAATGCCACTAGCAGTTCAAACAGGATGAGGACTGGGAACAAATCACTGGCTGTACCAGCACAGAGATCATGGGAACGTGGAAAATCTGGTGTTGGGGGAATAGTAGGTATGCAAATAGTAGAAAGATGGAATTTTAGCTGATGACTTGAAGCAGGTAGGGGAGATAGACAGACCAATGGATTTTATTTTGACCATTGGAGCCAAGGTACCAGAGAAAAGAGCAGGGAAGAAAAAAGATAACAAATATATAGAACTATTTCAGAGAGTTTTTGCTGGAATGAGGAAGAAAGAAATGGATCAAAAAGTGGAAGGGGAATGGAGTCAGAAGACCAGTGTTTTTCGTAGCAGAAGTAACGATACATGTGCGTACTCCTGAGGATGCTCCAATAGCAACGGGAGACCCCGGAAGGGATGTCCTCGAGCAGGTGAGCAGGGTCTTGGGCTAGTGCTTAAGGGAAGAGTTGACCTTTGGTAGAAAAGTGGGTGGTGCATCCGCAGTAGCAGAAGGGCAGGCAGAGCAAGGGGTACAGGTGCTGGGAGGTGGGAGGCTATGGGGCAGGAGTTTGCAGAAGTTCGTGTTTACCGGCTCTGACTTTTTGAAAGGAATACGAAGAAGGTCATCAGCTGAAAGGACGGGATGAGGCAGTTGGAAGAGAAGAAGGAATGGCAGTGAAGGCTTGCCCGAGGCCCAAGGACTCAGCAACAGGGCGGCAGTTTGTGGGCACGGACCTGGGGCGAAAGCAGTCATCACGAGTGTGTGTTTTCCTCCAGGAACATCAGCTGTGCAGCCGTGGACACAGAGGCATGAGAGGGACATACCATGGTTAGATCTAGCCAACGGGGGGCCACAGAGTAAGGCTGGGAGGAGGGGGCTGGGGTGTTTTAGAAAGATGGAATTTTAGCTGATGACTTGAAGCAGGTAGGGGCAGGCAAGAGATGTACAGACCAGTGGATTGTATTTTGACCATTGGAGTCAAGGTACCAGAGAAAAGAGCAGGGGAGAAAAAAGGCAGAGGCAAAAGACAGCAAGACTTGAAATTGAGGTTATGGACAAACCACAGTTACTGTTCTAGTGGAGATCCAGTGAGCGGCTGAGGCAGGACAGAGGGGGAGATCCCTGTGGGAAAGGGGGTCATGAGAGCCGCAGCAAGGCCACAGTGCCGGAGGTCGTCTGTGTGGCTCCGGAAATCAATAAGGCAGGACAAGGGTTAGTGGAGGGGCTGTGGCCCAGGGGCCAGAGATGAACAAGACCATCGAGGCAGCCCAGGGGCAGGGTGGGACGGGGCAGCGCCGCCTGGCGTCATGAGACTCAGAGCTGCGGACTACCAGAAGCGGGAGGGAGAATGGCCCCACACAGGCCAGAGAATCAACCACAGAGAGCCCCAAGCACACCCCTAGGCCCCCTGAAATGAGGGCTTGGGGAGGAGGGCTCCAGGCCAGGAGAGGGCGGCGGGCGGGCGGCATCCCAGGGAACCCCAGCAAGAAGGTGCCAGCTGTTCAGTTTCCCATCCACGGGATTTTGTTGCGGATGAGAGTCTTCCCTGGACCGATCACTAGTCAGTCTCCTGACCCCTCTCCCGTGCCCTTCCTCATGAAATCCGGTTTCACGCGGCTAAGTCAGGTTAGCAAGCAACCCCCAGCGTGGGCATCTCATCACCCACCATATCTGACCAGGTTCCTCACCCCCACCCCCACCCAGGTGCTGACTGATCGCCCCTCCCTGCCCTCGGCAAGGATCCCGCTAGGCGGCTTGGCCTGACTCTCCCTCCCTCTGACGTTTCTTCTCAGTACCTTTCACCCCCCGACCCCGCCCAGCTCCTGAGCTATGAGCTCCCACTTGTCCTCGTGTGTTAGAGGCTGAGCGCTCTCTCCCCGCCGCTCGGAGTCCCTGTGCAGGGTCCCCGCACCAGCTGTGACGTCCTCATCAAGTCGGACTCACCATCTCTAACATGTCATTGAACATTTTTTCTTTGACAGAGTTGGATGGTGAGTTCCAAAGAAACCAGGAAAGGTTTCCCAGAGTCAGGGAGAGGCAGGAGAGAGAAAAACAGAACTGGGGGCTTATGAGGGTTTGAGGAGGGTAGGTAACATAGAGTGTGGGGGATGAGGGTGATCTGGGGTACGCGGCACGCCCATGACTGACTCAGGTGGGGAGGAGAGGAAATAAGCTTTGACCAGAGGCCCCACGCAGACGATGGTGAGTCCTTGATAATAAGGGGATGGGAAGGAGGAGTGAAGCGAGTGGAGACGCAGGAGGAGAGATCGCCCCGCTCCAAGCACACCGGCCCTTCACGCCCTGGCACTGGCGGTCACCAAGCCTGAGAAGGTGGTCTCACCTCGAGGTCCTGGAGTCACCCCAGACCCGGGGATCAGGACTCTGGAAGGCCCACAGGGGCTGCCCTCTGTGCTATGTGGGGAGTCAGGGCCACAGTACAGCATCTGGAATTCAGTCCCAAATGCAGCCTCCTATGGAGTCCCCAAAGCAGGCATAGCATTAATCCCAGCCAGGCGATCCCATCCAAAAGGATAATGAGGAAAGCGTGAGTTAAGTCCCGAAACCGGCAGCATCAGGACGCATGAAGACGCTGATGTGTGAGTGATGGCTGGATGAGAAAACGGAAGGAGGAAACTGGAGGTTCACCTGGACCGGCCCATTTGCACAGCAAGACCCCGAGTGGAGACAGCCTGGGGAATGAGGGGGAGGAGGGGGTGCTTACAGGAGCTGTGGCCTCTGCAAAGCTGAGCACAGTCTGAAGGGGGTGGGTAGGGGGCTGCTAATGGGCCAGGGTCCAATGCTCATCTGGATTTCTCACAGTGCAGAAGACACCCCACCGCAATCTGGACTCAGAGCAGCCCAACTCTGCAAACCAGCCTTCTCCCTCCTTCCCCCAGGCAGGTCTCCCTCTAGGGCAATAATCCAGCTTTGGTGCAGATCAGGACCCACCAGACCCCTGATATCAGAACCTGAACATGGGAAGGATGGAAAAGATCTTCAGGTGCTTAATTCTGCCCTACACCCATACTTGGAAACCACTCCTCGAGGACCAAGTGGACGCCCCAGGTTGCATTCTTATTAAGAGCCATTACATCTCTTTATAAACCAATAAGTATTTTATGGAGAAAATTGGGTCTAGGCCCTGGGCTAGCTTTGGGAAACTGTGGGTTGCGTGACAGTCACAGGCACCAGCCAAGGCCTGGGACAGTGAAGCAACTCTGGATTTAAGAAGGAGACACTACAGGGCAGGGCCCAGGTCTGGGGGCACCAAGGCGCCTCGGGAAGCCTTATGTGAGCTGGCAGAACACCACATGGGCACATGAGGCCAACGTCTGCAGGTACTGCCGGCCTCAGTACTGGCTTGGCAGCCAGCGTGGCTCGGAGTCAAGGATGAAGCTTTCCAGGATCCAGGAGAGCGATGGTGGAAGCCAGAAGCTGAGGAAAAAGCAGTGGCTGACTGTCCTTGTGACTGTAGCGTGTTCTTCCTGCATGTGCTCGACCTTGCTGCGTGCATGGTAAAGCAACAAGCTCTTGTGAGAATGCTGAAAATAGGACTTTCTTGCAATTTCAGGGACCACCCCAGGTCCAGAGGCTTCAACTGTGATAAGGAGCCCCCTCAGTTCCCTGAGCCTAAGAAGAGAGGGCGTTTACTGTGACCTCATCTGGAAACAAGCCACTCAAAAGTAAAGGCCACCATCCACTTGAACATTACACCTTCTATTTTCTTGTTCTTAGTATTAGTGTTATTAACCATCATTGGCTGAATGCCCATTATATGACAAAGACTTTATGAAACACCTTAGCTTCATCGTGGCAGGAAACATCCCCATTTTGCAGGTCAAAAACCTGCAGCTTAATAAAAAAATAATAATGGTGTGGGAGGGGAGGAGAAAGAGGCTGAAACTTGGGTCTTCTCAGCTCACACTTTTACAGTTGTGATTAAAAAATACACAACCTAAAATTTACCACTTCAGTGGCATTAAATACTTGCACATTGCTATACCACAATTAACAGCATCCATCTCCAGAACTATTCTTATCTTGCAAAACTGAAACTCTGCCCATTAAATAACTCCTCACCCCCCACCTTCCCCTGCCCCCGGCAACCACCTTTCTGCTTTCTATCTCTGTGAATTTGACTACTTAGGTTCCTCCTGTAAGTGAAATCATGTAGTTTTTGTCCTTTTGTGACCGGTTAATTCCCCTTAGCATAATGCCCTCAAGGTAAGGCCTCTAAAGCCATAGCAGAGGGCAGTTTGAATCCCACAACTTCTGCTTTTGGGGCCCAGCATTTTTCTGCTGTGTAACTCTGCCACTTAAGCCAATACTTTTGATGTCGCTATGGGTGGTATTCTGGCTGAATTGTGCTCCCCCCAAAAATTCATAGTTGAAATTCTAATTCCCAGTACACCTCAGAATTTGACTGAATTGGAGATAAGACCTCTAAAGGAGTGATTAAGGTTAGATGAGGCCATATGGCTGGAAAACCCAATATGGGTGTCCCTATTAGATGGACCCCAGGGCTGGTGTGCACAGAGGACACAGCAGGGAGGTGGCCATCTACAAGCCAAGGAGGGAGGCCTCAGGAGCCACTGAACCTGCCAGCACCTTGATCTTGGACCTCCAGCCTCCAGAATTGTGAGAAACTACATTTCTGTTGTTCAAAGCCCCAGCCTGCTGTCTCTCGTTATGGCAGCCCATGTGACATAATACAGTTGCGGCTGGCTCCCTGTACTGCTGCATGGAAGAACCAGGCCACACGGTGGCCTCTGCGAACCGGCATCGGTCCATCCCCAGTCCCATCTGTGGGTTGGGGGATAATGGTTACTTTCATTCTATACATACATACCCCACTGACAGGGATGTGGTTTCCAAGGCTGCTCGGGGGGCCGGCCAAGGATGACCTTTCAGAGCGTGAGTTTCCACTGAGACGGTGCTGCAGCTGGCCTCCGTGGCGGCGGTTTCACTGCACCAGGCTGTTCCCAGGGTCAGCAGCCCCACATAGACGCCACAGCGCCGCCAACTGTGTGACTCACTCTTCTCCAGGCCGCTGCTCTTTGGCACTGGGAGAAGAGAAAACCTCAGAGGGAAAGTAACAAGGCCTGAGAGAGGAGACCCCATCAGCCGAGAGGAAAGTTGCCAGTCTCCTCAAGTTACAAGGCTGCTGGGCCTCAAATCCACAGCAGTTCTCCTGTATCTGTCAATGCTTTGGGTTTGAAACAGTCACTTTCTAGTGCCACAGGTTTTGTGTGATGTTTGCTTCTCAACAAAAGGAATAGAATGTTTTTCCTTTTTTTCCCCATTCTAAGACATGTAAATTATAAAGCACAATTGGCACACAGTGTGTGAGTGGGTCACGAGGAAGACAGTGTAGCACAGAGAAGACAAGTAGTGACTCTGTGGCATCTTACTAACCGATGGACGGTGACTTCAATGGGGTGCAGGGGCGACTTGATAATATGGGTGAATGTAGTAATCGCAATGTTTTTCATGTGAAACCTTCGTAAGAGTGTATATCCATGATACCTTAATAAAAAGAAAAAAGAAAAAAATGTAAAGCACAGCCTCCAGATGAGCCAGGGAACCTAGTGGCCTTGAGAGAAGTGCAGAAGGATGGAGAGGGCCACGGGTGGGAGATGCATGTTCAGAGAGCTGGAGAGAAAGCCAGGGACCTTATGCAGAGAAGGGGCTGGGAGGACAAAACAGTTGCTAGGAGAGTCCCACTGGGGACACCCAGGAGACGCACACAGGAGGATAACATGCCCAAAACCTGACACCAGGAAACTGAGTGAGAGTGAGAATACCCATGACTGGAAATGAGGTTCATCCCTCTTCACGCACAGAGAAGCGCAGGGGAACACCAGCCACGCTGGTGAGACCACAGGTTCCCAGAGAGATGCTTCAACCAGCAGCCAAGGAGGATAGAGGCCTAGACTCCAGCGGGGAAAAGTCTTCATGCTTCCAAGGGCAGGAAAAGGGAGGCCAGGGAAAGGGGGACCCAGAGGCTGAGGAGAATAGGCTGGTGTGCGCTTGAAAGATAGAAATTAAAGTGAACAAAAAACCAGAAGGGAAACTTATTACCAAGAGGAGAGTCCAGAGAAAGCAGCTGAAACCTCCAGTGAAGAGCCAGTCAGGATGGCTTCCCACTTGGCAGCGGGGGCGGAGACCCAGGGCCCCCCTCCAGCTCACCTGTCCTGGTCAGGTGCCCCCTGAGGAGCCGGAACAGCGTAGCCCTGTGATGGGCTGCACTGTGCTAAGTGGACCCATTTAAAAGAGGAAATTGACAAAAAGGAGAACGTGGAAAATTCCTGTGAACCCAGGGCCGGATATCTCCCACAAAGAGGAAGCCCACAGCAAACAGCAAAGGGCCCTCGCATTTGGTGGTGGGCCGAGGGTGGGGTCCCTTTGGTCATGCATCTTCCCGTTCCCTAATCCTGTTTTCTCGACTGGTTACTAAATAAACACTGGCGGCCCTCACCTCATTTTACTTATCAGCACGATTAGAGAATGTATTCATTAAACAGATATTTATTAAGCATCTGCTCTGGCCAGGTGCTATGTTATATCACAGAAATGCAAAGGAAATGGAATGGTAAGCCTCTTTTTATGAACAGATAAACATATCTCTCTCCTCACAAAATTAGCAAATTCAATTACCAAATGCAATTAGAGGCCCGGCCATACTGCTAATTGACCTCCCAAGTCACCCAAAGCTTATTTCCCGTCTATTCCCATACCATCTTTTCAAAACTACTGTTTGACTTCAAAGTCCATCATCACATCTCTCACTATGAGTCACTGGTCTCAACGCTGAGCCACTGAGAGACTGCACACCATCTGATGTGCTACGCCCACCTCTTCCCCAGTACAAAATTCCCCAAGATCCTCACCCCTATTCTCCCTCCTCCCAACAACTCCTGGCTGAGAAAGAAGCCTCTTTGTCTACAGCTGGCCCCTCCACTGGATTGGAGCTCTCAGCCTCCCGGCCCTGAATGCAGTCCTACCCCCTGAAAGATCCTGCCTTGCCTCATTCCTACACCTGTCTCTGCAGGCTTCCTCCACCTTCTCTGGGGTGGTCCAGACTCCCTCACCATCATTCACACCTTCCTCGCATTTTCTATGAACTGCTGCCCTCCCCCTCTCTGTCTTTCCAGCCCAAGTTCTCACCAAATGGGCTCTATTCCAGCCTTTACCACCTCCACCACACACCTACACCTCAGACTCTTAGGGTCCCATTTCTGTAGTGCTGCTTAAACTGCTATTGAAAACGTAACCGACACCTTCTGATTGCCAAGGAAATCTTCTCAGTTCTCATCGGTTCTTCACTGGGACCATTTGACACTGTGACCACTTCCTCTTCAAAACCCTGCCCTTGGGGTTCAGCACACCCATTCCCTTCTTCTCTCCCTGCCATCACTTGGACGCTCTTTATGAATTCCTGCACTGATTCCTCTCTCTGGCCCCACAGCTTAAACGCAGGCATTCTCTAAAGATTTGTCCGTCCTTCTCTTACCAGAGGCTCCCGAGGATTCCCACACACGGCCAGCGTGGTCCTTCTCACCCCTCCTGACTTGCAAAGTTTTCATGCTTACCTACACAATATGCATTATGCTCATCCGCTTTATCTATTAATCACTGACATTTCTCGGAGTTAAGCACTCACCATCTCACGAAGACCATTTTAACAGCTTCCTAATCTTTCTCTAGTGCACTCAATGTTGGTTTCTTCTCAAAAGTCAGTGATGGTCCCACAGCCCTTAAGGTAATGCCCAAACGTATTGCTTAGGAGTCTTTACTCTGCACACATGTCCCAGTTCCGAGTGAGCTGTGGGACTTTGGAGATACTGTTTACCTTCTTCGAGCCTCTGTATCCTTAGATAGTATTGCTGTGGGAACAGTTGCTCGGGTGGTGCACTGCACAAGTGGGCCCCGTCACGGGAGCAAGCAGAAACTAAAATCCAGCCCATGTTCCAGTCACCAAATCAGCTCCGTGGCCTGGGCTGTCACTCTGGTCAGAGGAGAAAGCACCTTTCCTTAACTTGCCTGAAAGTACAATAAGGCCTGGGATGTCCCTGGATTTCTTCTTTAATACATGTACATTCCTCCCCCTCCTTGAGCATCAGACACAAATCTACTATTTTTCCCCATTAAGCCACATACTTGAACCCCGTGCTTGTTCCTATCATCTCTGAAGCAGTTTGCCCTCACCTTCTCATGTGCGGAAACCTAATTCTCCAGTGCGCCTCAGCCAGGGAAGGCTCTGGGCATCCCTCCCAGCCAGGAATTTCTTTAGCCCCACATCCTGGTTACGCATCTGTTGAGCACTTATGTTGTTACTCTGGTTGGGATGATGCTTTTGGTTGGGAATCTATCTACCCCATTTGTTCTTGGAAAACGAAGGGATAAAGCAGCATTTTAGGAGTAAGCGTGTGTATCTTGAAGGAGCCAGGCTAGAAAATGATTTTAAAATATTACTTTTAAATCAAAGCAATAATGCACAATGCCCATAGGTAAATTAGAAAATTACAGATAAATAAAAAGAAGAGAAATCAAGGTTAGTCCTAAACCTTCCACCCAGAGATGACCATTGTCGTCCTTTTGCTCTATACCCTTCAAATGTTATTATATATATATGATTTGCCAATAAAAAAGAGATTATTGCATTATCTACTTTTCCTCTTAGTATATCATGAGCATTTTCTGGTGATATAAAACATTTTTCTATAGAATTGTTATTTTTAATGTCTGCATACTGTTCCACTGGGTGGTTGGATCATAATTTATTTAAATATTCTCTAATTAAGTTGATTTTCATTTTTCTCTATTTTGTATTATATGAAAGTCAGTATCCTTGTAACTAAATATTTGGCACAACATACGTTTTCTCTTATGAATAAATGCCTAGAACTAGAACTGCTGGGTCAAAGTTGAAGTAGTAGTTGAACTAGACTGGCCCTGAGAATCACCATACAAACCTAACCATCCCATTTGAGGTGAATGACTTGCCAGTTTCATGAGCCTCACCAGAATAGGCTCTGTCAGATCCCAAAACTATAAAGCTGAAAATAATCTCAGAGATGATCTACAGCAAAGCTCACACTGACTGCTGTTAGCATCAGCTGAAAGAACCAGAGGCAGGGGCAGAGCACTTGGTGTGTTTTTGTTTTTTTTTAAAACTCCCAGGTTATTCTGTTGTGTAGCCAGGTTTGAGAATCACCAATGTAGGCCAAACCCCGTGTTCTAGGTTTAGGGAAACTAAGAGCCAGAGAAGGTGCACAACTTGCTTAAGTTGACCCACGCAGGGAACAAAAATAAAAATGTATCCAAAAAATAAAGAAAAAGAAAATGATGCATTTGGGTGGAAAATTAAGTACCAATCATTTATAGTTAATTATTGGTTAGAGAACTGGTAGTCTCCAGCTGTTTGTATCTGAAATCTCATTCTAAGTCTGTAGACTATTTAAAACACAAAGTAGAACTAGAACTCTAATTTTCCTCCATTCCATGGAGAAACTATTCTTAGAAAAACATTTCATAATCATTTGTTCCTTTTGAAATTCATATTTTTCAAGTTTATCCTTAAAGGAAGGAGGGAAAAAAGCATGGATTCCTATAGACGAACTAGGCAAAAGCTCACTTATAATAGACATTATTTTTACAAAGCCTCTGACAAGTAAAGATGTGTCAGGACACAAGAATATATTTTTAAACAAAAAAATCAAACTTGATGGTGTAAATCAAGCAAATTTCTTTGTGGGGGGAAAAAATGTGCCCTTGCAAAGTGGCTTTTAGACTCTTTAGTGAATAGCAGTGGAATGCAACTGGGCTTTGTGTTTATTTTTTATTACATTTAAACCCAGGGTTAAGTAAACATGTCAACTGTGACATGTCCTTACTCTAGACTTGAGCATATAGGGGAGAAAAACTGAGTGTGTGTGTGTGTGTGTGTGTGTGTCTCTGTGTGAATGGAGGAGCTCAGAAATCATGCCTAAGATGCCACGTCCTTCAGAGATCAGCCGAATTAGCCATTGCGACCAATGGGTGCTTCCAGTTACCACTTTACAAGAAAAAGTGATGGCAGCACCTTTTTTTCTGAGAAAGGAAGTATTCTCAGAAAGACAAGAAAAGTTTTTTGCTTTGTTATTTACTGTTCTCAGGAGATACCCCACTTGTGGTTTTGAGAGTTTGAATCGCCTACCACTAAATCTACCTTACCTCTCCCACTGGTGAAATGAAGAGTCATTTCTGCAGTATTAATCAATCAGTGAGCCACTCTAAAATGAGCACCCACTGCTGCATTCGCTAGACAAGGCCTTCGATCCCAAAGAGCTCAGAATGTGGAAAGGGGAGGGAGAGGAGCTTTGCCTTCCTGGAGCATCTCGCTCTCCTGGCAAGCCTCTTGCTTCATTTAACCTTCACCTAGGAGACAAATGAAGAACAGTGGCATTCCTGGAAGCTGTTCAGTTGTCAGTACAATTAGACCAAAGGAAAGAGCAGCCAATAGTGTTAGGAGAAACCAGAGTAGCTTCGTTCAGGAGATGGGCTTATCCTGTCCCAGGACAGTTATGCTGGATCTTCTGGTTTATGCTGCCCCATTTCCAAAGGGTATTTCAGATTCGTTAGGTGGCCACCCCTGGAGGAAACTCTCTAGGTGGTTCTGAGGGTTTCTCAATCTCAGGACTATTGGCTTGTGGGCCTGGTAATTTTTGGTTGAGGGCTGTCCTTTACATTATAGGGTGTTAGCAGCATCTCTGACCTCTACCGCTAGATGCCAGGTGCACCCAAATCTCCCATGACAATGAAAAATGTCTTCAGACAGGCCAAATGTCCCTTGGGTACAATCACTCCTCACTCCCAGTTGAGGACACTGTCTTAGAGAAGAGCTCTGCTCTGGAGGAGAGCACACACAGGCAGGTGAGGAACGCTTCAGATATGGGGTCCTGAGCAAAGGCACAGGCCAGGAAAAGGAGCCTACTGTCTGCAGCACCATGAGGCACCCAGGCTGGCTGGTCACAGCGGCCAGTAACTTGATTAACACTGCGAGAGGCCTGCAGTGTCATCTGTATCCCCAAATATGTTAAAGGCATTACTATGTCCTACAGAATCAGAAAATAAAGGCTAAACAGTATTGTTAATGTCACCCAGAGACTATGTCACCAGGTTGAGATCTGAACCCCAGGTCCCCCATGCTCTTTCTATTGCTATAACAAAGAATCGAACTAATGATCAACCGTGGAATTTTGAACAAAAGTGGGTAAAAGAGGTCATGTTAGAAAGGGCCTTGATTACCAGGATGAAGAGTTGGCTTTCTTAAATGCAAGTGACATTTTTCTCACTAATTTTGGGCACTTTTTCATAGGCAGTGGATATTAGCTTTGAACAGGAATGTATATTCTAGGAAAAGAATGTCCAGGCATAATTAAGAAGGCACAGCCAATAGTAAAGGAGAAGAGAGTAATAGCAGAGCAACTAGTTGTGGTCTGGTTAGAAGCTTAAAGCTATAAGTGTGAAGCTTTGTTAGTCGTCTGTATATGAAAGAAGAGAAAATAGGAATTTAAGGAATATTACTTTTTCCAAATGTAATGAATAGCCCTACAGAGGGACACCCAACCGGAAATGAAGTGCGAGTATGTGTGCAGACAATGGTCCTCTTAAATGAGAGAAGTTTCCACTAGGTCATAGGGTAAGTGAGGATGAGAAATCATTTGGGATCCCCTACGAGGTCATCCTCATTTAAGAAGTCATTTCACCTTTGAATTACTGCCAGTGTCCTCTCTTAGAAGGGTAAGTAGGGAAAAGAAGCCAAGAGCAGTGATTTTCTTGAGGTAGAAAGAGTGACCCCACATAGGAGAATGACTCACAGTCGAGGAGACCAAAGCAGTGGGTGGCTCTGATCCACAGCATGGCGTGCACAAAAAGGACGCCTGACCCCATGCCCACTGTAGCTGCCAAGACTGTAAACGTGGCCTCCACCATGATATTCTGCACGTGCCCTCCAGCGGCAGCTTTGCTTGTGTTTGAAGCATCTTACCTCCCTGCAATGCTCTCCCTGGTCTTGCACAAAGGAGACTGAGCCACCCACCCACCTCAGCCACCTTGTACTTAAAACAGAGCCTAACACATTGGTTTTCTATAGCCCAAACACCACCATCTCATGCCCCTGAGGACCAGTCCCTGAACAGTGAGGGGCCCAGGGGAACAGAGCTTAGAGGTCAGGTCCCTTTCACATTTGCCCTCTGCAACAGCTATGCTAACTATCCTTTGAACAGTGTCCTGGTTATGCTTGGCTGGACATAGTACTGTTGGCTTAACAAAGGTGAGCAGTGATTTCAGAATGGGAAAATGATTACTAATAAAGCAATCGTAGGAAAATTATCAACTTGCTTCTAATGCCAATGGAATTATAACAGTGTGTGCCAAGAGATTATTTAATACTATATTATGAAAGGGAAAGAATAAACTTTCTGGCCATGATGTAATAAAGGTACAAATAATTAACAATGTTACATGCAGACAAAATGAACCACTAGGAAAAAAGAAATATTGCTCAAGATGGAAATCAAAATTTAAATATCCCCAAATTAATAAAATAATATCCAGAAGAATGTTACATCCCAAACATCTCAAATGCAGCCAAAACTGTACTTAGAGGACAATTCTTTAATTCTTAAAAATAAAATACTTGAATGAAGTTATTAAATACCTTGAGAAGCAGAGAAAAATGAACAATCACAAATAAAGCAGAAACAGGAAGAAGGACTTAAAGATAAAAAATAAAACAGTTGATTAGGAGAAAATGTCTGCATTAATAAAACCAAGTAGAATGAACAGTGGAAGATAAGAGACATTAGTGCCTAAGCAAATCACAAGAGGGAAAAGTGAAAACAAAAAAAATAATGTCAGAGATGAAACAAAGAAACACATTTAGGACATGAGATGCTTTTAGGATTACATTTTATCTCTTCATGGTAATTAACTGGGAGATCCTGAGTGTCCACAACCCCTACATAATTATAAATTAATCAAAATAGATTGAAGAAAAAATTTTAAAACCAAATTAATCAATAAATGTTATAGAAATAACCAATGTAATATAAGAATCACTAACAAAGTAGCACTGTACTCTGATGTTTCACAGGCAAAGTTTTCAAACCTACAAGAAAGAATAGTTACCAGTCTATGTTAACACTTCCAGAGTTTATTAAAAGATGGAAAGCTTCATAATTCATTTTATAAAACCAGTAAAATTTCTACAGTACAGAGAAAAACTTTTAAGGATCAATTTCATTTGCAAATATAAATGAAAATCCCAAATAAAATTTGATAAATGAAACATATTAACAAATAAGACTACACTGGGTACTCGGAATGCAAAGATGGTTTAATACCAGGATATCTATTAATATGTTTAATCTCATCAAAAAGGCAAAAGAGAAAAAATATATAATAATTTTAATGCGCGCCAAAACTCATATGGCAAAATTCAATGTACATTCTGATACAAACTTTTGGCACGTCTGAAAGATAATTTAGTTCAAAACTATTTAAATCTAAAATAATTTTTTAATTTTAACAACAGCCAACACCACACCTAAAAGTAAGAACATAGACACATATCTACTCTCATTCTTATTACTAAACAAAACTCTAGACACTCTAACAATTAGACAAGAAAAAAACACAATAACCATAATGGGAAAAAAAGACAGGCTTATTATTAATTTTAGTTATGGTCATCTATGTAGGAAAAATAATTGAATCTACTAAAAATACTAAAAATGAATAGCAATTTTCCAGTTATAAAATTTAAATACAAAAATCAGCACCATCCCATTAGCTGAGAATTAACCATTAGAAAAGAAAGGAGAAAAGATCCCAGTAACAGTGCCAAAAACAACAAAATAATTCCTGAAAAGGGACTATTTCAGAAGTTTAGCCAAAGAACTTTATGCAAAAACAGTAAACTCTATGAAGAGACATTGAAGAAATACTGAATTGAGAGATTATTATATGTTTTTAGAAATTCAGAATATTGTAAACTAATGCATAAATCCAAAGCAATCACGTCAAAATACCTTTAGAAATTCACTGAAATGTGTTGAAACGCAAGAAACTAGCGAACAAATGAAGGTCAGGAAAGAGTTGAAATGAACTGTAATACTAAGGGGTGGTTTACATTTCCAGATTTTAAAGATATCATAAAGCAAGAAAATACTAATAGTGCTTGTATCTATGTGCCAGGATTTTGATTATTTTACCTTGAGCTTTTTGCATTTGCAAAATTTTATCCAAGTATTTATAATCAGAAAAACCTTTTTAAAATGTGATATATATATAAAATCCTGAATCTTTCTCAATCTGTGCCCTGCTCAAGTCTCCCATACCCCTCTTCCCTGTCCAATTTCTTGACCCATCATGCACGTACACATGCACACACCTGCCTCTCAGCCCCACCTTCATTCTAGACTTCATACTTCACCCTCAGGTCCACTCCCAGTCACATTTCCAGAAAGTTCTCCCTGACCTCTTGATGCCCCATCTTCATTGCTCTTCCTAATATCACCTTAAAATTATGTGTAAGTAAATTGATGAACAATGAACATACGTAGATCAGAGATGGTATTTCACTGGATGGTATTTCACATATTTTACCTTATGCTGAAATTACCTCATTTCTTAATCAGATTATTTTTAAGATCTGTGTCTTACTCATGCTCTTAAGTATGAAAGGGAGGAAAAATAATTCTCCTGCTACCCTTCTAGGTCCTGTGGCTGAGATCCCCCCATAATAAAAGATTAACAAGAGAAAAACAAACAGAAGTTTAATAGCATGCACACCTCCTGCGTAAAGGGAGACAGCCAGGAAATGTAAAACTGGGTGAAATGGCCCAAGCCACCACCTTAAATATTATCTCCAGCTAAAGACAAAATAAATGTGTGGGAAAGAAGGGGAAGGCCGTTACGGGAGGTTAGGAAAAAAGCATAGTAGGTAAAGGCAAGATTTAAGTAGGTGCCGTCTCCATTGGTGAGTGAGTCAGTCATCTTCTCTTCCTGGTAGAGAGAATGGGATTTACAAATGCAGAGTTCTCTTAGGAATGCATATGCATGTTACAAAAGGATATCTTCTAATCTGTTCTCAGAGCTACTTCGTAAAAACAATCAACTCAAAATAATTCTGTGCCATAGAGACACATTTAGGGTGACATATTCTGGTACCCTCCAATCCTTAGACTTACTTACTGTTTTAGGATTGACCAAGCTTGGGTCTTGGGCCACAAGATCCATGCATACATGAAAGAGTTTCCAAGAGGAATCAAAAGGATAGGAAAATATATGGGCCAATCGCAGAGGGTAGTCCCCCACAAGCCTGGGCCCTGTCTAGGAGCAAAGTGAAATAGAAAGGAAACTATCCCTTGGGGGCATTATGGCATTTGAATTTTGGAGTCAGCCACCTTGGTTCAAATACTACTGTGCATTTGGGTAAATGTATTTAATCTCTCCGAGGCTCATCTCAGTTTATTGATCTCAACTCAAAATATATTTTAAACACAAATTGGTTATATTACTAGGAATGTTTGTAATTTTGTTCTTCAGTCAGATTTGAATTGACAGTCTGCTTGAAAATGGGCATAAAGAAACTTAAAATCTAGTTTTTTAAGTCTTTATAAGTAGGCCCTCTGTTGAGATCACTAAGGCAGAATGAATTCCCTTAAGTGGCCTTTGCTAAATTTTTTTGTTTTATTCTTCAAAGTACCCTGCGTCTCCTGTCCGTTCTACTTATCTCTCAAATCAGTGATCGAAATCTCTTTCTGCCCTGTCTGATCGTCAACGGTTTCCTTTTGAACTTCCTCAGTGGGTATCTCATGATTCTTCTTTCTCCTCTGCAATGTCTGCTTTTTGGTTTTATTTTTTATTTTATTTTTTTAGAGAAAGGCATCTTATTAGTGAGCCCAGCAGTTTTAAGTCAAGCCAGTGAAAAAAATCAACTCCTTTGCTCAGAAACAGCTAGGAGTCAACACTTTTACCTCTTGACATGGTAATTCACACATGGTAATGGTGGTAAGTTTGTAAGCAAATCAGGGCTTCCTGGCCAGAAAAAACAAGGGCACCTTATCATCAGAATTTGCATTTTTTTAATGGTTCTATATATTCCTGTGTGTATTAGGCAGCAACATCAAACAAAGGGAAAGGAAGGGAGGGAGGAAGGGAGAGAAAGAGAAAGAAAGAAAGGAAAGAAGGCAGGGAGAGAACACCTCACTATGCGCTGATAATTCTAGCTCATGGTTCCAACTAAAATAAAAGGCACAATTCTTAACAGCTGTCCCAGAAGGCCACTCCCATCAGCTCCCCTCCTTTGAACCAGAGCAAAACAACAGGCCAAGTCACCACCATTATCAGAATTGGATTCATTAGAGAGCCATCACTGTGTAATGCTTTACCTAAATCCATCTATGTGGAGTGATTGGAGTAGGAACAAGTTTTGTTTACACAGTGAAAAAGTAACAAGGTTTGCTCACACAGCCTTCTCAGCTATAAATTTCCTCTCTCCAGTGATAAGGCGCCTCGTACCAGCTTGCGCAGGGAGGGAGTCCTTCACGTGGGAGATTTATTTCCTGCATTCAGGGGGACAAAGGAGGGTCATGGTGTCCTTCTTGGCACAGCTGTTTCACAAGAAACTTTAGTCCAAATTAATCACCATGCCAAACTGGCATCCCTGGGGGTGGCATAGGTTGGTCTCCTTCAGTAGTCTTTAAACTAGGATTTAGAAACAAAAGAGAAAAAGAGAACTTTTCCCTCTTTATTTGGGCAAGTTATATATAGGAAGGCAAACCTTTAAGCATCCCCAGTTATCCCAGTCAGTGCTCACGATCTGGCCATTCCCCTCAAGGCAGAGGAAGGTGGAGGGGCGTGCAGTGGCGGTCCCCCCCTTACACCAATGTGTGCCCGTGCCTGGCCCCCAGCTTTGTGGCTGCTTTTCCCTGTGAGAAAGTGTTGTGACTTGAAGCATCCTTTGGACATCCTGAAACCCAAATGCGCCCTTCCCCAGCTGGGTATAGCCTCAGGAGCCCACCAGGCCCCCAGAAGGGACCCGTTGATATCCGCTCCAAGCTACTCTATGAGAAGCGGGGATCAGCCCTCATTCATTCACTTATTCCTGAACCTTGTGGGGAGGGCGGTAGTGAGGGAGGGATAGAGAAGCATGCCACTATTGGTTCAGCTTTAATTTCATTTTACTGACTATTGCAAGCATTTGTTTGGCTAGGTTACACCAAACAGATACATAAAAAGTTGCTTCTTAGCCATTGAGCCATGTTATGATTCAAACTATGTTCATCACAGGAGCCCCAAACGTAATATGGTCTTTCATCCCTTTTCCAGGGGGAAAAATTTAACAACATTACTCTGAAGAAAAATCTGCATTGCTTATGTCTGTTATCAATCGGAAAAGGAAGGCTGAAGGGAAAGACCAACATATTGAGGAGGCTCCACTTGTCAGAACTGCAAGAAACAGAAAGCCAACCTAAGCAAAGAAGAGGAAGATTTAACCTCCAAACTTGAGAATCACAAGGGATTCAGGCATGGCAGGATTCAGGGACTCCTATAATGTCTCCCAGGGTCCTGTTTGCTCTTTCTAGCTATCTTTCCTTCTCTGATTGTGCTTATCTTGGTAGCTTTTTGTTTTTGGCACAATTCCTTCTTGATTCTGACAATTTCCAAGATTGTAGAAAGAAAAATTGGTACTGGCAAATCTACTTTTGAGAGAGAGAGAAAGAATGAGGGAGAGATAGAAACTATCCCCACTTATTCCATTTGAAAAGAATCTTGAAAGATTCTAGCTCACCTACCCTGAGTCACAAGGCTACCTTCAAACTGTGCACAGACCTTACTGTTTTAGGATGGACCAAGCTTGGGTCATGGGCCACAAGATCCATGCATACATGAAAGAGTTTCCAAGAGGAATCAAAAGGATAGGAAAATATATGGGCCAGACGCAGAGGGTAGTCCCCCATAAGCCTGGGCTCTGTCTAGGAGCAAAGTGAAATAGAAAGGAAACTATCCCTTGGGGGCATTATGGCATTTGAATTTTGGAGTCAGCCACCCTTGGTTCAAATACTACTGTGCATTTGGGTAAATGTATTTAATCTCTCCGAGGCTCATCTCAGGCACCTGCAAAATGCACTTCAGAAGGGTGGTGTGAGGATCTGTGCATTAAACACTTGGCACAGAGCAGATGTTCAATGAAATGTTAATCCCTCTAGTCATCAGGAGGACAATTTGCAGATATCAAGTGCAGTTCCCTGTGACACATTTACGTGTTTGTACAAAACACCTACATTCATTCAACTTTGTCATGCTTTCTCCTGGTTACAAAGAATATGCACTGCCCCCAGTGTGGTACCCACTCGTACTGCTTTCCCACACCCTGTACTGAATGTCAATTCTTTGTTCCTTTCCTGTAACAAAGCTTCCTTATATCCCCAGTCCAGCTCAGCTAGCCAACACTTTGTAACCCAATCAATGAAAGTTTCCCCTGCAGGTGTGTGGGTGAAGTTGTTCAGGACATTTTCACTTTAAGAAACTACTCTTTCTGATATTGCACACACTTAACTATATTTTCATTTCATTCTCAAAATCTCTGTAGTAGTAAAGTGGTGGAGATGTTTTGGGTACAAAAAAGCATTCCAGGATCCCTAAAATGTTACTAGATAGTTAACCACCTATGTAGAAAATCAGACCTAATTGAGACACAGGACTAAGTAACAGGCATTAAGGGCCATTCAAGTCAGTGACAAGCCTTTATTTGGGACATAGAATCAAAGGTTTTTGGTGCTCAGTGACACGCTGTATCTAAAAGCTTGAGCCCAGAATGACATGTGACTATTAAAAGATCCTGTGTTAGAGCTAGAGGTAAATAAGATTATAATCAATGCACAACTAAGATCACCTTCTGTTTTGTCTCGTCAACATAGTACAGGAATTCATGGGCCACACAGAGTCAGACAAATTTCAAGGCTTTTTTATTATGGTCAAAGAGACATATCATAAGGTTTTCCATTTTTAAGTGTACAATTCTGTGGCATGAAGCACTTTCACATTGTTACGCAACCATCCCCACCATCCCTCCCCAGAACTTGTTCATCTTCCCCAGTTGAAATTCTGTCCCCAAACTTAGTTTAACAACAAAATGTTTCATGCATGTAAAAAAAAATACAGAGAATGATGTAAGGAACACAGACACATATCTACCACTCGGCTTCCCCAAATTACAGTGCAAACATTTGCTTCAGCTCTCCTCCTACTTCTCCTTTTGTTTTCCTTTTTAAGAAATGAAACACTTATTGATACAACTAGACACCCCCATGTGGCCCAGGCCAGGCCTACTTCACTGTCTTCCAGCCCCAAGGTAGCCACTATGTTCACAATTGCATGACATTTCTGCACAGCCATAAAGAGTACGTAGTACTGTTTTGTAAGATATTATATTTTACTATGTACAGCTAGTATAAATATGGTGTGCATTCTTCTGACGCTTTCCAACAACATTGCTCTGAAGTTTACCCATGTTCATACATGTAGCTTGAACTCCTTCTTTTTAAACTGGAAATACCAGTCAATTTGGGGGATATACCACAGCTGATCTGTCCTCCAGTGCATGGATATGTTTAGTTTGCTTCCAAATTTCCACTATTACAAACAACGCACCAGTAAGCACTTTACATGTGTGTCCTCATTCTCCAACGGGAGGGCCTCTGTAGGCTCTACTCAGGTTGCCCTGGGCATCTGCACACTGCAGCTATTGTCAAGGGCTCTCCCCGGTGACCTGACCCATTGCCCCATGACCTCACCAAAGTTGGCAGATTCTTTAAACGTGGCAAGTCTGATGGATCTAAAACGATACATACTTGCCTCATTACTAGTGAGATCAAGCTCTTTTGTGTGTCTGGGTGGCCTGGTGTCCTGCCCTGCTTTGGTTTTCCTGTTTATCACTTGCCCATTTTTCTATTTGTTACCATTTCCTCCTTGATATGCAGACTTTTTTTTCATATTTCAGATATTTATCCTCTGTTATGATGTGTAGGTATCATCTTGAAGTCTCTGGCCAGGACTTTGAGTTTCTGTATTGCATTTTGGAGCAAAGAAGTTTTACATTTTAAGATGTAGATTTATCAAAATGTCTCATTTAGAAATGTCTCCTGATCATCTTTTTTAAATATGAAACTAGGGGTTTGGAGAACCCTTTATGAATCCATTTTTTCCCTTTGATGACTTTATAAGATGACTAACACCTTTGACTGAGTGTCGGATAACTTATGCATGTCAAATCTCATCCCCACTGGATGCATTACAGCCTTACATGCATTATTGCAATGCATGCAATCTGTCCTCCCATGGTAGATGAGGAAACCAGTGCTTGGCGGCGCTAAATGATTTGTCCAAGGTCACAAAACTGCTAAGTGGTGACCCAGAAGGCAGATCTGCATCTCTGTGTTTCCATAATTCAAAAATCAGGTTATTTTCATTCACAAGCTTTCCGCTTTGTCTCTTCTGAGGTGCCATCCCATTAAAGGCTGTTCCAATCATGTCAGTACTCTCCCCAAGTCTAGTTCCAACTCTCCCGGCCCTGCCCTCTTCCTTTCCAACTCCTTTCTCTCCCCAGTAATGAGTCACAGGTGTGTGGGGTCAGAGCTGGGTGGGCAGCAGGGGAAGAGGTAATTAATATTAATGTCAATGCATAATCAATGCAGGACCTCACTGGGTGACCACCACGAACACTGGATCACAGGACCTAACATGTCATGAAGTGCCAGCCATGTCACCCAAAATCTTCTGTTCTTCCTCATCTGCATATCTGGGAAGCAGGAGCCCAAGAAGACAGAAGGCGTTTATTCCCTGTAACCTAAGGGCAGACAGTGCCAGCTAAGGCCCACTGAGTTGGGTATTGAGTGGGTCTGGTCCCATGCCCCCACCCCACCCCAATGAACCACCACTCCACTTCTGGACAGGGGCCATGGGTCACCTTTGGCAGGAATGTTTGGTTCATGTAAGAGCCTATTTCTTCTCCGCTCTCCTGGGGCTTTGAGGGAGAACCCCAAGAGGATTTTTCCTAAAGCTGGAGTGCCAGCAAAAAAGGGACTGGATTTCAATTCCTGCGGTGTGTCTGCTTGGTTGATAGATTTCCTGAACTAGAGAAAAATGGACATGAGAAGATGTGGCCTGGGGGACACCGCCAGCTGCAGTGAGCATGGACACCTGCTCCCACTCCTGCCTGTACAATACTGCCAGAGGTCCAGGTTCCTAAGAAGTAAGAAAGCTGGATCCCATGTGTGCCTGCAGACCTGCGTGGCAGGAAGCTGAGCTGGGGGCTTCAGATGCAAGGAGCACAAACATCCAAGTATGTGGCAGGAGGCCTCACTGCATGCCAGCATGAAAAGATAGTCAGGTGTGAGCTCCTTACAGGTAGGACGTGGAGGTGTCGCCACCATCTGAGGCCTGTGGGCAATGAGCTAGGACAGTGATGGAGACGCCGGGGGAGGGGCGGCAGCACCATGGGCGGTCAAGGATGCAGACCTCTCTTTTCCATCTCTCACTGCTCCAACTAGGATGGGAGAGACGGAGCAAGGGGACAGGCGTGTGACAGCACCCCATACTTTTACTGCAACCGCTGTGGGCTCAGCACCATCCCCCATAAGAGGAGAGAGAAGAAAGGCTTTGAATCAAATGATTGATGTTTTAATATAGACTGGATCTGCATCCTACAAACCCCAAATGGCTCCTCCAGGCACCAAAAGTGACTGCAAAGCTCTAAAATCGAGCCACATATTAAAATCCAACCATGTTACCATTAAGAGAGCTTCAGCCTGGCAGAAAAGGGGGTTAGCACAGTGGAGAATCTGTTTGTACCCACTCCCCGAGCTTGTTTACCTGGCTACACCCCTCTTCTATCTGCTGCAATAGTCTGATGGAATGGTTGGGATGATAAAGTGAGATTTCACTTTACACTCTTCCTCCTCGATGGGATGGACATATCTAGAAAAGTCTACAGCAAAACACTGACCCATCCAATCACATAAGAAATCTAAGGATGAGTGTTGTGTTTTTAAGGGAGTTTTTGCGTGTTTCTGAGATAACAAAGGATGCAAACGCTGTGTAACAGTCCCGCTCCTGCCACGTATGATTCGTCAACATAGATTTTTATTGCTTTGTGTCAAATCAATTCTTTTCAGGAACACTTTGAAATACAAGAAAAAGGTGCCATGGCGCCCCCTGCAGGACACTTGCAGCAATCATTGGCAATGTTTAGGAGGCAGGTGACCTCACTGGGTTTATGGGTTTGGGAACATTCCCTGCATGGGGGTTTAAAGTTCCTGTTTTTGAGGTTGGACGGGTAGATACCTCCCAGGAGAGTCTGCAGGGTTCACAGAGTGGGCGCCAGACCCTCTGGAGCACAGTTAACTGCCTGAGGTGATTTGGGGCAGGGCAGGGGGTTGCGGGGGTGCCCTGGGGCAGGGAGGCCACAACAGTCCCAAGGACCAGCCACCTTCTCCAGGTTGCTCTGTGAGCAGCAAAGCAGAACTTTCCCCACCGCGTGCCACCATACCCCTCCCCAGCAGGGGTCCCAGGAAACCCCCACCCCCACCAGGCCTTCCATGTTCATATCAGGATATTGCCCAGTGACAGTGTCCCCAAGTTCTGCAGGAAAACCGCTCTAAACGATTAATTGTACAAACGACCTCCAAAATGGACATGGCTGGGGTAGGGTTTGGCCTTGGGTTTAATTCAAACCAACCAGCTTGACAAGAGCACAGCCCTGTTCCAAGGTCCCAGATGGCCTCTGGCTCCTGCTGTTTCCCAGCTCAGGCCTGATGGGAGAGAAGAGCCAGCCCATCGTCCAGGGGGCCCTCACCCAAAACAGCTGGGTCTGCTGCAGCCTCTTCCTTCAGTGAGGTCACATTCAGGTCAGCCACATTCCCTTGTCACAGTTACTGCTTTTAAAATGTATAGATGGTTATAGGTAAAGACACAGATGCAGATGCAGATACTGACACAGATGCAGATATGGATGCAGATGCAGATACGGATGCAGATGCAGACAGACACAGATGCAGGTGTAGATGCAGATGCAGATATAGATACAGACACAGAGGCAGACGCAGACCAGGCACAGATGTGGGCATAGATACAGATGCACATGCAGACACACATATAAATATATAGAGATGCGGCAGTTAACATCCAAAATATATAATGAACTTATATGACTCAACACCAAAAAAAAAACCACATAACCAGATTAAAAAATGGGCAGAGGACATGAACAGACATTTTTCCAAAGAAGAAATACAAATGGTCAACAGGCACATGAAAAGTTGCTCCATATCACTAGTCATCAGGAACATGCAAATACAAACCACAGTGAGATACTAGCTCACACCAGTCAGAACGACCACTATCCAAAAACAAGAAATAACAAGTGCTGGCCAGGATGTGGAGAAAAGGGAATCTTTCTACAGTGTTGGTGGGAATGCCAGTTGGTGGAGCCACTGATGAAAGCAATATGGAGGTTCCTCAAAAAGTAAAAATAGAAATACCATTCAACCCAGTAATTCCACTTCTAGGAATTTACCTGAAGAAAACAAAATCCCTGATTTGAAAAGATGTATGTACCCTTATGTTTATCACCACATTATTTACAATAGCCAAGATATGGAAGCAACCAAAGTGTCCATTAATAGATGAATGGATAAAAAAGAGGTGGTACATATATACAATCAAATGTTACTCAGCCATAAAAAGAAAGATATCCTGACATTTGTGACAACGTGGATGGACCTAGAGGGTATTATGCTCAGTGAAATAAGCCAGGTGGAGAAAGACAAATACCATATGCTTCATTTATTTGTGGAATCTAAAAGCAAAACAAAATGAATAAAATAGCAGTATACTCATAGACACTGAGAAGCGACTTGCAGTTTTCATGGAGGAGGGGTTGGAATGGGTGGTTGGGGAGGGGGAGGGTAAAAGGGGCATAAAAACTCTCAATTGTAATATAAGTTGGTCAGGGGGATAGTAGTGCAGCATGGAGAATATAGCCAGTGATTCTGTAACATCTTCCTATGTTGACAGATAGCAGCTGCACTAGTGGGGGTGGGGATTTAACAAGGTGGGTAACTGGTGAAACACTGTGTTGTATACTTGAAACTAATGTAAGATTGCTTATCAATAATACCTCAATAAAACAAATAAATATATAGACAGATGCGTGATCTCCAATCAATTCATTCTCCCGCCCATGATTTTCTTGTTTCCTACCTCCCTCTGCTCTGCACGCCCCCTGTGCCTTCTGCCCATCTCCACCCTCCCTTCTTTTTGCTCCTTCATGTGTCCCTTAGCTTGTGAAGGCCATAGGCACAGAGACCGTGTGGTTTTGCTTCCCTGTGTATCTACACAGGAGGTCCATTTGCTGAATGAATGAATGAACGAACAATAAAAGATGATAGTAAAACAACAAAAGGCCAGTTAAGGGCATTTGCCACAGCACTGCTAAGTGACCACACAGCCCTCTCTTACTGCCTCTTGAAGTGTCTACAGCACAGGACCCCCACCTCCGGAAGGTGAAGGCTGGAGCAGGAGGGGTCTAGGCGAAGCATATCTTCAGGTGTCTCCAGCTTAGGCCATGCACTTTAGAGGTGGGACAGGCTCTGCCCTGCGTGGGGCTCCTGACCAGTTCTAGGCCGCCCTCAGTCTCCCGGGAGCTACACTGGATAAAGTGCTGAAGGGATGAGGCACTGCGGCCATAGAACAGAATCTGCCACCATTTGGTGGCAGACTCTAATCTCAAATTGTAGATACAAATAGAATCAGAACAGATTATCCTCACCTTGCTTGGAGGTTTCACAGATCAAACTTGGACAGAAGGGAGACCACAAGCCAATCGGGCCGTTGCTCCTGCAGCCCACGTTGCCATTGCTGATTCACTGGGGAGCCCCCTGTATGGGGAGAGCTCCAGACCAGGCAACGGCTGTACCTTCCGGGGCACGTGTCAGCTATCGCGGGAACTGAGAAATGCCCATGCTTCGCTTTCCTCCCGAATAAGAGAGACGGCCTATCAGCCAGTCAGTCATTTGTGGGGACTTTCAAAGCTAATTGATGTTGTTTGAAACAGAAAAGTGGGAAAACTGAGGTGGGAATTGATTTTCACACATGAGGGCTAGGATTAAATTACCAGCTATTGTCCATCCACCCTCAAGAAAGCATTTGGTATTGTTGATTTATTCCAACAAACAGATATTAAGTGCCTATGAAGAAGACCCAAAGCTTTCTCAAGGCCCCAAGCCTCAAGAACATCTCAAGAAACTTCTCAAGAATATCTGTGCCCCATCACCTGCAGAGACATGTGACAACACAGTAGTGCAAGGGACATCCTAAAAACCCCAAATCTTGGTTTTAGAGGATCTCAGCCTCCTTATAGGGGAGCAGCTCTCCACCACAGCCTGCCTGTCCACCCCTGCCCCATTTTCTTCACCCCCTTATTCTTTCCCACTGGGTCCTAAATACAAAAGACCCCAAACACAACACTGGCCTCTGCCTGAGGGTGGGGTGGGGAAGAAAACACAGTCAGGCTTGGCTGTTGCTGTTGTCTAAGTCACGTAGTCGACCAGAGTGGTGAATGGGGAGGCCAGAGCTTTGCCCCTGAAGCCCTGGGCTTTTCCTCGCCCCCGTGTTCTGACCTGCCCAGTGTTAGAGCAGCGGCGGAGCCCCAGCTCCCACGACAAAGCCCTGCCTGGACACGCCCTGACTGGCGTCACAAGCAGCACAATGTCGCAGGTACGTGAGACAGGAATTGCATAACCAGCCCAGGAATGGAGAAGTATGCTGCTGGGTCCTCCAAGAGATTTCCCACTGTCATTACCAAATTAGGAACTTAGACGTGAGCCTGATTTTCTTTGATGGGACACCTTCGAATACTTCACTTTCTGGCAACTTCAACCGACATGGTGTGAGTCACAACCGGTACAAGTTTTCTGAAGGGGAATTTGTAAAGGCACCACATGTCAACTTGGAAATTCTATTTCCAGTAATTTATCCAAATCGTCGGATGAATGCACCATGTTCTCAAAAGTAACAAATTGGAAACAACCTAAACATTCATAAATCAAGGATTGGTTAAATGAATTATAATACTTCTATCCAAAGGTGTCCTATGCAGCCGTTCAAAATGATGTATGGTACAGTCTAATTAATAATACTGTATTATGCATTTGTAAGTTGCTAAAAGAGTAGATCTTAAAAGTTCTCATCACGAGAGAACAAATTTCGTAACTGTGTGGTGACAGATGCTAACTAGACTTATTGTGGTGATCACTTCACAATTTATACAAATATCAAATCATGATTTTGTATATCTGAAATGAATATAATGTTATGTGTCAATTACACCTCAGTTTTAAAAAAGATGTAATTCTATATTTATTAGCTCATAATTATGTCCATAATGCATTAGTATGTTGATATATTAGTATTTGATTGGAGAACAAGTAGGTATGTATTGCAACATGAAATCTATGTTATAGGCTAATAAATATTAGTTTTTTAAATAATTTCTTACTTTTATGAGTTTTTCCGATGAGCAAAGAGTCAGGAAAACAAACAGCTATTTACATAAAACCAAATTCCTCCTCCCTGAGCTTTACCCTACTATTCAGAACACTTTCTTTTTTCATAGGCAAATTTGCTCAAATGTCAGAGTTGAATTTTAAAAAAATCTTTTTAACCACTTTAATTTTCAAATCTATTTTAGAGAAAAATCTCAAGCATACATAAAAATAGAGAAAATAATATTCTGAATCCCGTGGACTTCATCCAGGCCATCTTAGCTCGACAATTCTCCTGAAGGTTTCCTCTTTTCCTGCACTGGATTATTTTAAGGCAAAGCTCAGACATCATAGGACTTCATCCATAAATGCCCCGGCATATCCCCTCTAAAACACAAGGACTCTTTTGGAAACATAACAATGCTACCATTATCATGCTAAAAAAAAATTAACAGTACTGTTACAATAGCATGAAGCACATAATTAGTGATCCATTTCCCTAGGGTTAATTCTTACAACTGCATTATGCTTGGGTGGGTTACCTAATCTCTTATGTCTCTAATTTCTTCATTTTTAAAATGGAGCAAACATAGGATCATTGAGAGTATTAAATGAGATAGTGCACTTAATGAAGTTAGCATAGACCCCGGCACATTGTAACTACATAGGATCATTGAGAGTATTAAATGAGATAGTACACTTAATGAAGTTAGCATAGACCCCGGCACATTGTAACTGTCCTTAACTAGTAGTATCAGATGTATTGTGATGTTGTGCACTTTCTCATTCAACAGGCATTTGTATGAATTGGCCCTTATTTTGAAAATTTCCTGTTCATATCCTTTGGCCCTTTTTTTAGTGGGTATCAAGGATATCGACCCTTATCTTTCATACTTTTGCCCACATTTTTTCAGTTCATTCTGTGCTTTTCCATTTTGCTTACAATTATGTACTAAAATATGTCAGTGTTTCCTCTTTTTTGTTCTGATCTAATATAATACGTATTTCCTAGTGTCACATTTTCATGTTTTTTATTTAGTTCATATAAACTTTGAGAATCATTCTTTTAAATGAGCCCTGTAATTCATTCTTTCATCAAAAGCCAAAAACATAATTGCTGTCTAAGTTCACGAGCTTCTATTTTCTTATAGAATCAGATTTTTTCTTAACATGGAACTACTCTAAAATTAACTCAGTTGTATAAGGTAATCTTGGGCTTCCCATTTTCACAGTTATAGGAACACCAGTTATCCCCAGGGTCTAAACGAGCTTTTGACATATTGCATTTAATACTTAACAATCTCCCTACCAAGGAGATACTATTCTCATGTGGGTTCTGGAGATGGAGCACCGTGGCTGCTGGAACAGAGAGATTGGACACCTCGAACCCAGGTTCTGCCCCTCGGAAGTCTCTAATACCACCCCATGCCTCTCTTTTCTCATCGGCAAAATGCAGATCCTTAGTGCGCCTGCCTCATAGGTCTGATAATAAATCAATGCATGTGAAACGTAGAACATCTGAAATGTTGTAAGTGATCCGT
Organism: Phataginus tricuspis; assembly: GCA_029783875.1. NCBI lineage: Eukaryota > Metazoa > Chordata > Mammalia > Pholidota > Manidae > Phataginus > Phataginus tricuspis. The sequence continues at coordinate 18,313,071 of JAQQAC010002629.1, read as the reverse complement.
AAATATTAGCTACCATCATTATCATTAAGACAGAAGTAAAAAAAAAGACATGCAAAATAATTATTATAGTAAAAATTACAGTATAGTAAAAATGATATTAATTCTTATTATACAATACAATAATAATAGTAAGATCAGTGTATATTGAGGTCTTGCTAGGTATCTGCAGCATTTTACTTACTAGCTGTCCTACAACACAGGTGCTGTTACTGTCCCCTTTTCACACATGAAGAAACTGAGACGCAGTTTACAAGTTGCCTAAAGGGTGATGACATCGTGTTTAGCAAGTGGACCCAATTAGTAGGTGGTGGCTTGTGACTGGAGTCCAGGTAGGCCGACGTCAGGGCCACCTTTTTGGAAGCCCCATGCATAGACCTCTGTCTTGTGGGTACGTGAGAAATAGGACCTCCTGCTCCCCACTCACAGATGGCCACGGTCTCAGGAATACAGATGTCATTATCTCAACCTTTCTCACAGCATGAGAAGAAAGATATGGCTGGCCTTAACAGTGGATACCCCTACGCGCTCCTCCATAAAGATTCATTCTCTGCCTGGGTAGGTCTCAGCCTCTGGCCACCAGGTGGAGACCAGCTCCGCAAGGGGCAGACGGACAGCATTGCCCAGGTCGCCAGCAGAGGGCGCCATGCACCGCGAGAGGCCCTTGCCTCTCAATTTTTTGGCCGGACTGAGGCATGAACTTGGTGTCTCCTGTGTCTCAAGAGAGGGAATGCTTTTCTTTTTCGCAGGCTTTTTCACCCACGGGGCTGCTTTCTTTTCCTCTTGATGTCATCCTTTTGCACAGGCAGGAAATTAAGTTAACTTAAAACAGCTGTTGGGAAGACTTCTGTGGCCCTGTAGTCACTGAATAACAAATAAAGCTAATGACCCACAACTTAGATAATAAAAGAAGAGCCAATGTTCTTGATCGAGAAGAAAGCAGAATCTCAGGATGGACTGAGTGACCAGCAGCCTGGGAAGGCCATAGCTGTGTTTTCCAAATTGCTTGGAAACACGTAAGTTGGTCATTAAACAAGTTGGGGTGCTGTGACCCAAATTTTGAAAAATTGGATGAGAGTAGAACAAAACAGAACAAATAATATAAAACAGAATGCTTTTTCATTCTCTGTGTAGGTGTGTATATGTATATTGAACGGCAATGTAAACTGTATTTAGTCCTGTAGTTTGCAGTTTAAAACGTAAAACCGTTGGTAGTGGATGACAGCATTTCAGTTAAAATCTGGGAGTCTAAGTTCTACACCCCTGGTCTGTCCTGCAGGTGACCCATTCTGGGATGGGGAGACAATGACAATGTGGATTGGCCACATTTGCAGAACTGCAAGACGCCCATATTTGATAGATGCACTGAAAAATCACCCAGCACTTGCCAAGCCTCACTCCTTACAATTTCTTTTTATTTTCCAGAAAGATGCCGTGGCGGTGCGGGTGGTGGTGGTTGGGGAGAGGACGAGCAAATCCTGCTGATAACAACAAAGAGGAGGGAGGGAAGTAAGGAGAAATGAGGGCCGGAGGGGCTGGCAGGACCGCAACAGCATTATAGTGAAAACTTATGGTCTCCAGGGTTCTCCAGATCAGTTAAGGGACAACCTGAAAAAATTAAAAAAACAGTAGATGTCAGTGATTCCAAACAAGAAATAATATATCCACTGAGTCAGGGAAGAAAAAGTTACTGCACATCAGTCTCACATTTTTCTATAACTGTGATCACAGTTTTGGTTTTGCCCAATTTTTTCAGTTGACACCACCAACCAGGGTAGTGTAATAAAGGTATACATATTTAAATGGTGACAAACTGGTTACTTGATTGTAATAAAAATAGGTTTCTATTTTCTAGACTGATAAAAATTTTTGTCATTTTTGCATGAGTGCTAAACAAATAAAACTAAGATTTATATTTCAAAATTAAGACTGAAATCTACCCTGTGGACTTCTGATATTTGCAAGAGTTGCAACTCAATATTTCACTGCGGACAGAGAGGGAAAGGAACACCCTCTATGCAGGCAGCTTCTGTGTAGGATTCAACACGCCACAGCCCAGTGACACCCCCACAGCTCTCCTCCAGGACTGAGTTCACCTTTGTGTCCAGAATCCCAACCCCCACCTGTGGGGAAGTGGGGGTTCCTATGGCCAGGATCCTCACTGAACTTAAACCACCTGGTGATGTAACTGGCCTGTTGCTAGGCTACTGCTTCCACACCTTTAGGCAATAAGCTATTATTGCGCTATATAGAGAGCTCAGCCCAGTGCTCTGGGTGGAGGCAGAGACGCTAGTGCTCAACCTACCACCAGGAGAACAAGCCGGGTAATAAACCATTTCACCCCAAAGAATGTTTTGCTGTCAATTTCTTTAGTCACATTGAATCCATAGTGAACTTGCCTGGGGCTGAAACCCATTGGCAAGACACCACCTCACCCTGCAGCAAAAAATCTGTGGCTAGTAGAAGAGGCAGAATAAAACACAGCATGCTCCAGAAAACGTTTTAGGGCAGCGTTTCAGCTGACTGTGAGAGTAAACTCCTACCTGCCTTGATCCCATTCCAGGCCTTAAATCAGAAAGGAGGTGTTTTCTCCTCTTCTGAGGTGGGAAGAGATGGCTGAGCAGACTCCAGAAGTAGAAAAGGAAACCCTTGTCTTATAGTCAAAATCGCCTGATGTATATCCCTGTGGATTCATTCTCTTTTGTATACTTTCTCCTCCCATAAAGCCTTTTTGGTCCTTGCGGATGTCAGCTGTGCTCCTAGGAATTAGTCAAGAGTGGTTAGGCCGGAGCATCAAGGGTGGACAGTGGCCACTGTCATTAATATGAGAGCCCTGGGGAAAGGTGACTCTGTAGGACAATGGCCAGAGTCGTAAGGTTCAGGTTTCCATTCCCAACTGGAAAATCTGTTTGGAGGACTAGCAGTTAACTTTATTAAGGTGAGTGACAGCATCTCTTAGACACCACCTGGGTATGTGAGCATGGGAGCAGGGAGGGGGTGTGTGCACGGGGAGTTCCCACCTCAAGGGCCCTAGAAGAAGTCCACCTGAGATCTGTGACTTCCGGCAGTTCAAAACAATGTTCTATGGCTCTGAGAGTGAGGGTGACCCCCAGGCACTAATTCCAGAGGTCATGGATTTCTCATCTATAGGATAGTCTCTCTTCTAAGAAGGAAACCAGGGAGGAATTTTCCATTTTCCTAATTTTCCAGACACAGCCTTGGCTAAATCTGCCAAACAAGCGTATATTGGAGGAAAGTCTGTAAATATGAAGCAGGACTGAAAGCTGAAGAAAGGTCAACCGATTGGGACACAGCAGGAAGCTCTGTGAGTCACTGCAGGCTCCTGGCAGGGGCAGAAGGCACTGAGGGGCTCTGGCCCCCCGCCCCCCGTTTCTGGTAGCACCATAGAGCAGGCCAAGCATATTGAATCCATAGTGAACATCTGAGATGATGACGTTCTGGGACAAGGCAAGACCTTCCCGGACCCTTTATTTGGTGTGACTGCCCTCAGCTGGCACTTTTTCACGGGCAGACTCATAGTGTTTGAGGGCAGACCAGAGGAAGTGGTGTGTGGCTGACAGTCATTCCAGGAAGGTGAGCTGAAAGGTAGTTGAGGGGCTCATCACCTGTATTTCACCTTTTCTCTGGCGTGCTTACCTCTTTCACCCCTACCTCCAGGTCAGTCCTGGGCCCCTCAGGTCATAACCGGGCTCACCCCCAAGGTCTGGTGATAAGGCCTCCATTACCTCACCCAGCCCATCTGCTGAAACAGGGGAGAACTCATTAGTGGTGGCCTTTGGCTTTCATATAACCTGCCTTTTTGTCCATTAACCATTGAAACCTAAGTCTTTCTTATGCAAATTTGGACAAGAGCCCAGCAGCTGATATATGAATACTTTTGAGCCCTTAACTACTAATGTACAATTTCAGGGACAAAGCCAGGCTAATTCAATTATTTGTATTTTTGCCTCATTGTATCCCTTTATTTCATTAAAACTAGCGGAAATGTAAAACAAAAGTGCTGAAACTATCAGTAAAGTGAGAGTGAGACGGGAATCATCGAGTGTTCAAAATGGCAAATGAACCACACCTCTTGATCTTCAGCAGCTTAACCATGTTGTTGAATGAAAATATTAAAGAACATGTACAAAACAGTGGTAATGCACATTCTGAGGACTGCGTCATGGATAAAACTGAGAAACCTCAGTGGTTGGGGGAAGATTTCCAGCACCTTTCCCCTCAAATCTCCATTAAGAATCAGCCCTTTCTCTGCCATGAGTAATGAGTGGCTGCTCCCTCTCAGGCAAAGGGTTTTTATACAAAAGCTACTCTAAGCCCCTCTCTCCAATCCACCCCCCACGAACCAAAGGGCGCCTCTGACACCCTGCTCCAGAAATTCTGGAAGGCTGCGAGGGAGGCAGCATCTCCAGGGGGAATTGTCAAGTCTCATTTCGGGAGTGCCTGGATGAAATAGATGACAAGATGTGAATAACCCTCAGTACCTTTAATGGGTTGCTGGAATCATAGCTGCCACGTGTTGAACAGAACTGAGAGGTGGTAGGACGGGCTGGAGGCTGGAGGAGGGGTGACAGTGCTGTACTCCGGAGGCCCGGGAGAGGAATGGTACTGTTGGCTGCGTGTCCCCATTTCAGGTGCTTCCTTCGGCTCCTGAAATCACTCAGAAGCCTTACCTCTATGCTTCTAGAAGTCAGCTTCCAGATGTTAGTTCCAACCAGTGTTTGGTGTCACATGACTAAGCGGATCAGAAAAAGATGTCGTGGTGTGAGAGTCACAGCACAGACACCAAGGGGCCTGTCCTGGCTCTGCCATGAACTACTGTGTCTCTAGTTCAGTCCGTTCACCTCTCTCAGCCTCACTTTCCCCCATGGTAAAATGGGACAGACACCTGGACTAGAACCAGTGTTTCCCAATCTTTTCCACATCACGGCAGACACAGAAACAGCCCTGGAGTGAACAGATAAGGCCCACAAAAAATAGCGCAGGAATAAACCTGCACAGAGACTTGTAACTTCTTTGTGGCCGAGCAGGAGGGAGCTCTGGGCTAATGATGGTGAAATACCACGCACATTCCTAGTCGGTGTTACTTCCCAGATGGTTTTTAGGAAGGTCCTAAGTGACTCACTTACCCAACGTGGTCATCACCGGACCTCTCTTATAAAATCCTGAGATCACATCCTATAAATATAGAAACAAAAGACCCTTTAGCACAGGATCCTTCCCTAGAGCCTATGGACGTTTTTTTAAAGTCCCTCTGATGAGCCTGAAAAATTCTGTCAGACTCAAATGGCAGCCAAAAGTTGGGGTGTACGTATATGTTTTCTAGGGAAATATCTCCATCTTTCCTCAAATTATCAAAAAGGGCCACTATTTAAAAGGACAGGATTTACTGTTATAAGACAAGACTTATCCATCTTCTAAAACATGGATCTATTTCACAAATCCAGGATCGAAGCCCAGAGTCCAACAAGAGGACATATATCCAAACTGACAGTACAGCATAGTGTCCGAACATGCGGAACACAATTAAATTATTCTTAAAGAGCAAATGTTAAAAAGATAAAGAGCGGCCTGATGTCAACTCAGGACCTGGTTATGATGATAAGCAGATGGGTAATGCCAGGTCCCCTTGGAACATAAATTTAAAAAAACCAGAGAGGGCGCCTCATCACTGAAGAACCTACCAGACATTCACGCCATCTGTAGCCTGTCCTCTCCTCCCTCCACACCAGGGCAACCGCTCTCCAGCTCAGCCCTCCTGTCCCTCCCCCAGGCCTCGCCCACATCTCCATCCTGCCCACGGGCCGACCCCCATCCAGCCCCCACTGGCTTCTTTAGTCTGTTTAGGCTGTTAAGAAAAAACTACCACAGTCTCAGGAGGGGTTGTAAACAATAGAAATTTATTTCTCCCGCTCCTGGAAGCTGGACCTCTGAGATCAGGGTGCCAGCCCGGCGGAGTGAGGGCCTTCTTCCAGGCTGCAGACTCCTCCCCACGTCCTCACGTGGCAGAAGGAGCAGGCAGCTCTCTGGGGTCTCTTTTGTATGAACTCTCATCCCATTTGTGAGGGTTCCTTCCTCGTGGCCTAACCACCTCCTAAAGCCCCACCTCTAACACCATCACCTTGGGTGTTAGGGTTCCAGCATGTGAATTTGGGGGGACATGAACATTCTGACCACAGAAGGCCACCGTTTAAGGCTGGGCGTTGCGACCACAGAATGAGAGAGTTCTACTGTGTATCTAAGCTCCTCAGTTTGGGGTCTTTGAAAGTCATGATAGTTTACAGCTAATTTTTAGTATCAAAACTGTTTTTGTGACTGTCACCTCCTAAACCGAAGAAGCTAACTGAAAGATCACTTTGTTTTACTTGGACTAGAATTACACCATCTCAGGGTGGTAACTGTTCTCTCACATGTTGCTCAGAATCCTGGCTGACAAAGGCCACCTGGAAAAATCAGTGAATTATTACTTATTTTGGTTGACAGGCAAAGTCTTTCAAAACCTGGGGCCCACCAGGAGGTGGTCCCCACTGATCAGGATGACCTCTAAGGTGCTTCCAGTATCAATGTCCTAAGACTGTGGCCACAGCCATCTGTTTGCACTAGAGGAGAAGGGCTCACAGACACAGCAAATAGAACCAGGGCCCTGTGGACACTGGCCGGGCATTAAAACATTGCCAATACCTTTGCCAGCCTTCCCCAAGCCCATAGACTGCCTGCCTGGCATCTCCTGACTACTCCCATCCCACAGGGGCCACACCATGTGCCAAGCATCCTGACATCTGAAACTACCACTTGACAGCCCTCCATCTCCCCCTCCCCAGGGGCCCAAATGTTAAATCTACTCCATGTTCAGCAAGTGTTCAGAGCCAATAGGTTAAAGAGGGTTTTCTAGAGAGGTGATGTCTTTCCCAAAAAAGTAGTTCTGATCAAAACAACCAAACACAGGCCCATTGGCAACAAGCACACATGGGCAACTTCAGGTGGGTGGCCCGAATGCAGTGCATCCTTGTCCAACGGTGAGCCGCCCATGACAACAAACTCTCCAGCACAGGGTGATGGACTCCGAAGTTGGCCTCCTACTCGCCAGCCAGGAGGTCTCAGGGCATGTGCTTCAGCAGCTGGACAGCAGACGGTGGGCGCCGTCTGGGAGGCATGTGGTATCTCACTGTCTTCCAGAACTTGGTCTTTGCACACTGTGACCTCTCTGTGAAGTCCCCACTCCACTGGACAGCCCCATGCTTCTGTTTGATGTACTGAATTGACTCCGGCATGGCTGTATAGTCCTTGACTTTCTCCAGTTCTATCAGAATGACCTTCATCCCGTCCTGGATGAGAGCATTGTACACTGCGATTTGTTCTTCTGACATGTTCTTTAACAGGTCAAAACTCGGTGATGTGGGACTTATGACGATGATCAGTCTCCTGCACAGCCTAATGTTTTCATCGATGACGTTGGCCACAGCTGGAAATAAAGATGATGTAGAAGAGAGCGTTCTTAAAATAGATAAACTTGGTCTATGGATAAAACTTGGTCTTTCTTAGAAATGAAGACCAAATTCTATATCCCCTTTATTCTTAGGACGTAAGACCAGACTGTGACCTTCCCAGGAGCAGGTTCTTGTCTTTGGTTTATTTTCATGTTTCTAGTGCCTAGAACACGACCTGGCACATAGGGGGCGCTCAATAAACAACTGTTGAGTAATTGGAGGAATGACACTGATGAGCTTATGAAATGAGAGCTCTGCCGCGTGTTCATGACAAGTGCTGGATCGAGTTCTCACTTCCTCATGGGGGATTATTTCATAACTTGAAAAGTTGTGAGTCTAGATAGAGTTGTCGTCTCACTACAGACAGGAACAGCCTTCAAATCCAAAGTATTCAGACACCTTTTTAAATGACCCAGAATAGGCCACTAACAAATGCCATAATGTAATAATTTTGGTTTCCTGGTGACTAGAAAAGATGTTTATTTCAAATTTCAGTCTTCTATGATACAGCCTTCAAAGAAGGAGAATATAAATTAGAAGGAGGCTTTCATTTATTGTGTCTCTAATATATACTAAGCTCCATACAGGTCCCTGCTCAGGTTTTAACTATATGTAATTCCTCAGCTAAATCAGGGAAGCATTCTTATCCCCATTTGACAGATGAGACAACTGAGAGGTTAATTGCACTGCCCAAAGCGACTCCTATTAAATGGGAGAAGTAAATAAATAACTTCCATCTCATGTAGGTAGGGGAAGATTGGGGATTAGTTGCAGGGAGAGGGTATAAAATCAGCTTTAAACATGAGCTGATATATATATTCGAAATGATAGAAAACACTCAGCAGTTAGCCTCAAGGAGGTCATGGCAAATGACCGCTTGGCCCCTTGCGGTGTCTTGGCCAAGGTTGATTATCAACCACCTATTCATATGAATGGGTTAACCATGTCCTTACGCAAAGTGAAAACCACCCTATTTCAACCAGGAATTCCACTTATCCTGTTGCAGGAAGGAGCCCAAGAACAGAAGAAAGCTTGGTCTACACTCCTTGGCTCTGGTGCACAGGCTTCGGAGGTGAAAGACTCCATGTGGTGCTGTGGTCGGAAAGCAAGCCAAGTCCCTACCATTTGTGAAGTGAAGGGAAAGAGAGGTTCCCTCCTTTCCATTTAGTTGTTTTTATACCTCACTTAAAACATACCTTGTCCAGGAAATTCATCCCTGCCGAATATAAATAACTTATATCCGCACTGTCTCTCCAGCACCTCGGGCAGAATCTTCAACACCAGTGTCTCCACGTCATGGCTCTGGACTTCTCTGCGAGGCTTGGGGTATAAGACATACGCATCATATAGCTTCCCATCTGAAAAGGAAATGGGACAGTTCATGGACGGACTCCGACCAAATTCTCTCATGTTAACGAAGTGAAAATCTGAGATGTTACCATGAGGTGCTTTTACTTGGGTTCAATGGCCTTAGAGTGCCCAGTTGGCTGGCGTGGTGCCAAGCATTGCCACACCAGGCATCTCATTCTCCCAACATTTTAAATACTCCACTCTGCTCTCTTCCTGTGTGCATGGGTTCTGGGGAAAAGTTGAATATAATTTATACCTTTGTTTCTCTATAGGTAAGGTGTTTTTTCTCCATCTTCTTTGAGGATTTTTTCCCCCTTATCTTTGATCTTCTATAGTTGAAAATTATTTTCTGTAGGTGTAGTTTTTGTTTGTATGTTTTGGTTTTGGCATTTATCCTATTTGGTGTTCTCTGAGCTTCCTGAATCTGTGGGTTTGTGTCTAACATTAATCTGGGGGAAATTCTCAGTTGTTACGTGGTTCAATATTTCTGTTTCTTTGCCTCTTTCTCTCCTTCTGGTATTTCCCTTATACATATGTTACACTTTGGGTAGTTGCCCAACAGTTATTGGAAGGTTTATTCTGTTTTTTCCTTTTCAATCTTTTTTCCCTTTGTTTTTCGGTTTGGAAGGTTTCTATTGACATATTCTTAAGCTCAGAAATTCTCTCCTCAGCCATGTCCAGTCCTCTAAAAAGCCCATCAAAGACATTCTTCATTTTTGTTACGGTTTTTTTTTCAATCATTAGCATTTCTTTTTGGTTCTTTCTTAGGATTTTCATCTCTCTGCTTATACTGCCCATCTGTTCTTGCATGCTGTCTACTTTTGCATTAGAGCCCTTAGCATATTAATCATAGTTATTTTAAATTTCCAGTCTAATAATTCCAACATCCCTGCCCTCTCTGCTTCTGATGCTTGCTCTGCCTCTTCAAATTGTGGTTTTTTGCCTTTTATTATGCCTTATAATTTTTTCTGATATCTGGCTATGATGTTCCAGGTAAAAGGAACTGCTGTAAATAAGTCTTTAGTATTGTGGTCAGGTGTGGGAAAAGGGGAAAACTTCTATAGCCCTATGATTGTGTCTGTCATTTAGTGAGCTTATGTTTCTGGACAATGACTTCACAAGTGATTCTCAGCTTTTTCTTCGCCCTTAGTTGGGGCAGGATGGCTAGGTTGGGCTGGAGTTGGGTATTTCCCTTCCTCCAGGCCAGTTAGACTCTGATAAAGCCCTAACAGGCTAGGCTCTGGTTAGCTAGTTCATCCTGGGGACATGCCTCATTAAGAACAGAGTGCTCCAGCATATTTTAGAAAGGTTTTTTTTCCCTCCCCTTGCTGGAAGCACAAGGAGATTTTTCTCTGATATTTACTGTCAGAACCTGGTCAGGTTCCTTGAGGTAAAACTCACAGAAGTGTGGGTTTTGACCCCTTAGGACTGGTCCCGCTGAAGATCTTAAGTCTCAGATTTGTTCACACTGAGCCTCCAGCAATTTGTCAATTTTTCTACCCCATTGACATCTCTTTCTCACAAATTGGCCTTTGAGGGGGACGGTCTTATGGTCTTATCCTTATTACACAAGAATGGATCTGGGACTAGAAAGACTGCATCATTTCTCCAAGGTCACACAGCCCCAACTCCAACCCAAGTCTCTGGGCTCTATGCCCACCACTCCTCGGCGCGTGGCTCAAAATGAAAATGGAAAGCAGGAGCCTCCATCACCATGACCCTTGACAGGTTCTGTGCAACAGAGGACTGTCCTAACTGCACCAGGAAGAATGGGTGGAGTCTCTTGGAATTTAGACCCACCAGTGAATTCCCTCATTACAGTCGCACACCACATCATAGAGAAACCAAGTACCGAGCAGACTCTAGGACTCTGCCATGTGGCACTGGGAAATCAAACACACCAGCACACGTCATCATCGTCAACAGAGTGAGCAAGCACTGACTGAGCAACACAAGTGACAGTCACCGTGCTTGCCAGCGTGCAGAGGAACAAGGCACAAGGTATAACTGGGATGCCACTTGTTGACTTAGAAATAAAAGCAACACAAAGCACTGTAAGATAATGAGTGGATGAAAGCACAGAAGAGACAGAAAGAAAGGAAATTCCCCAACAGTCTGGAGTTCTTGGACAAAAATTCACAAAGGACATTGGACAGCTTCTGGATTTGAAGTGGTAGGGAGGGTATAGGAGAAAATGAAAGGCAGGAAGAGAGGGTAAACAGACCACTGAAGGGGAGTGGCTTTGAAGGGCCTGAAATTTATGCCTCACTCAAGGGACAAACGAATGAGGGCTGGAAAGGTTTTGTGAGCACCTCATTGGAAAATGTGTTTTTCAAGCTTTAGGCTATTTGGAAATTCAAAGCAAACCTGAGGAGAACTGAAGAGAGGAGCTATCCATTTCTATTTCCTTTTTCTGGAAGTTTGTTCAATGAACAGATTTGAAGAAAGGCTTCAACCCAAGCAACAGCAGACAAAATCTTGCAGTCTCTCCTATTTTTCTGTGTAAATAATAGTACAGATGGTCCCTGACTTAGAATGGTTTGTTTGACTTATGATTTCTTGACTTTACAAAGGTGTGAGTGATACACTTTCAGTAGAAACCATACTTCAAATTGTGAATTTGGACCTTTTCCCAGGCTAGTGGGATGCAGCAGAGAGGCTGGTGACTCTGGCCAGCACCAAGCTGCTGCTCGCAGTCGGCTATGGCTCCATCCTGTACCCATCCAAACAATCCCTTTTTCAATCTCAGTACAGTGTTCGATAAATTGCGTGGGATATTCAGCACTTAATTATAAAATAGTCCTTGTGTGAGATGATTGTGCACAACTATAGGCTGATGGGAGTTTAAGCACATTTAAGACAGACCAAGCTAAGCTATGCTATTCGGTAGGTTAGGTGTATTAAATACATTTTTGACTTAATGGTATTTTTCATTTGTGATGGGTTTGTCAGACGTAACCCCATTATAAGTGGAGGAAGATCTATAGTTAAAATGTGTACAGAACTTGAGTACATGCAGCCTTTTCTCATTCCATGGATTCTCACATCACCCACAGCCAACCTTCAGCTCTCTGCTCATCATTCCTGTGTATCCTATGGAAAAGGGTAACACGCATCCACACACACTCACGTATGCACACGCATGCACGCTGCCAGCCTCCCCACCCCTCCCCCATCATGACAGGGGGCAGTGTGAGACTGGGGATTTGTTTAGCTCCCACTCAACCCCCAGCACCCGGAGCAGGACCGAGTGAAGAAGAGGTCTCCATCACTACCTGCCGAACGTCCGCATGGGGCTTGATTTTACAGAGGCTCGAAGAGGTTGTATCTATATGGGGTGATAGAGAAGTTCTAGATCATGAGCAGATTCACCTTTTAAGGAAATCACAGTCATAGGGCAGGTCCTAATGAGAGGATGTTTGTGTCTAGAGTTGGCAAAAACCCACCCAGCTAACACTCTTTGTAGAACGCCTTACACGTCACTAGTCGGGACCACCACTCCATAGGTGAGTATTTTTCTGGGTAAAATTTAATGTCATACACTTAACTTTCTAAAGTCAGAGGATTTTTGTATATGTGTGTGTGTATGTATATATATATATATATATACATATATATATGTACTGGGGAAAAAAGATTTCATAAAAATCCTTACATTTCTAAACCTTTTAGGAAGGAATAATTTTTTTCCATTAAAACATATGATAATATATACCCTCTTATGATAAAGGGTTGATTGGGTTCATCCTCTATTTACCATATAGTGGAGCCTCCCCAGGAAATGCGGTATTTCCTGGGCTCTGAACTACAGCCAACTCTGTCCCAGGTGGGGCCCCGCTGTCTCTCCTCTCTCAGTCTGTTTTTCATTTTTCCCTCTGATGAAAAGAAGGAAGAGAAAAGAAAACAGAAAACCATTTTTGCTAAGCGACCTCTGTCTTTTGATAGCGTCCCAGGCTCCCTGTTTCTAAGCAAGTGAACAGCCACTCTTTACTCGGCAAGATGCAGACTCAGAGACAGAAGACATGTGGGTAGCAAGAGAATCTCTCACCTTTGAAAAACTCAAAATATAAAAATGTTCCCAATTTTTTAATCTTTTTTTTCTTTCTAAGTTTTTTAGTAGAACTGTATCTCCCTGACTTGCTCTCAAGATGCAGTGAGTTCTTGTCACTTTCAAATAATGAGTTCATAATCTACTGACCAGTAGAGCAGAAGATCGAGCTGTAGCCATTTGATTTGCTTCCACCTGCTGGTTTTGAAGGACCCTCTTGGGCAACTGCCCGCCCACACTTCATGGCTTGGCCTCTCACAGTTAACTGTGAGGGTCGCATTAGTATCCTTGGATTTCTGTAGTTGGAACCTCAAGGCTGCATGGTTTCTCCTGGCTCCCAGCTGGCAAGGGCACCATCTCCATTCAAACCCAAGTCTACCATTCCTTCGGGGTGGCTGAGAAGACTACTGGAAGCTGGAAATTTCACAAGGCTTTTTCCCTGATTAGTCTTGTGCAACTATGACAAGTTATATTTTCAGAAATTAGCTCAAGCAATTCTTCTAGTCACACGTGCTCTTGAGAGCTTTTCCATGTCTCTCCAAAGAGGGGGAATCTATTCCCACATCCTTAAAATCGAGTAGGACTCTGTAGCTGCCCTGACAAATAGAATGTGGTAGAATTGATACTCAAGATTCAGCATCTGAGACATGAGAGAAAATAATAGCCTTTACCCAGCTTTCTTGCCCTTGAAACACTAGCCCTCGACAGCCAGTCACCATGCTGTGAGGAAGTCCAAAGTGGCCCACACAGAGAGCCTGCCCTGGGGAGAGGAGCTGGGGCCACCAGACAACAGCCAAAATCAACTGCCAGTCTTCTAGTGGAGGCCCCAGACATCACGGAGCTGAGACAGGCCATCCCCACCGAGGCTGTCTATACCCTGACCCACAGATTCTATAAGCAAAATAAATGGTTGTTCCATGCTGTGAAGTTTTAGGTAATTTGTGCCCCAGCCAGAGTAGCTGGAAAAGCAGTTGAGGAAATAATGCATAGCAACAAATAATAATGAGTTGCACACCCCCACCTGTTTATTTCATTTAAAAAAATGCAGAAAAGTAGACCTACTTGTGGGTTTTCTGAGAGAAATGCCCTGCGGGCAGATACACAACCCACTTCTACGAACAGTGGGGTGCCAGTTTACAAAGTGTCCAGCTAAGCTCCTTTCATTTTCTAAAAAGATTCAAACCTACATTTGATGTTGAAGCATCTGCACAAGACTTTATCAGCTGGTGGCAAAAAATAGTTTATTTGCATGAATTAACGTTTTGAAGGATTGCCCGAAGATCATTCAATTCTCTCAGTATTGCTATTGCTGAATTTTCAACCTGATCAAACAGGACCAGTGGAACAATCAGGCAGAATCAGTCTGGCCTTCGTTGTAAGAGCTTTTACTGAATCGCATGAAGTTTGTTCGCCGTGCCTATTAATAATTGTATTAATAGTTAGATGTGTATAACTTACAGTATTATGAGTCACTGACAGGCCTGGCTACCAGTTCTGTGTATTCCCTATCAAACTACAGGAGGTACTTGTAAAATTCTCCTTCCAGGTGTGCGTGTGTGTACAGAACTAAAAGGATCAGTTCACAAATCTACTGAAGAGATTTGCACATGCCTCATCCTGCTCCAGATTGCTTCGTGGGGAATGTACTTGTAGAACAGAATGATTAAAAACAACAACAACGTAGGCACAGTGAAGGAAAGAAAACAAGTGTAGAATGGTAAAATAAAGCCTTTAAAAATGAGAACTCTACAAAAATTTTCCTTGGAAAACTCTCCCAGAGAAAGCCATGTGTGCCCACGAGCAATTGAAAGGCTTCTGTGAACAGTCAGCAATGAATCTTGCCATTACTTCTGCCTTCATTTCTAAAGCAAGCTCCACGTCCTTAACAAAGGTCCCAGATGTGTCCTTACCCCCACCCCCAGCTTTATTTTACCATCCCACCCTTGTGTTCTTTCCTTCACTGTGCCTGCTGTGTTGTTGCTTTTAATCATTCTGTTCTATGAGTACATTCTCCACGAAGCAATCTGGAGCAAGATGAGGCAAATCTCTTTAGTAGATCTGTAAAATGATCCTTGTAGTTACACACACGCACACCTGGAAGGATAATTTTACAAGTGCCTCCTACAGTTTAATAGGGAATACGCAGAACTCATAGCCAGGCCTGTCAGTGACTCATAAAACTGTGAGTTGTACACATCTAACTATCAATCGTGTTGTAAAGCTTAACTAATCCAGTTGGAATAAATAATTTATCCTAAGAGGGACTAATTCCTCTACTTCCTCATTTGCATCTGCCACCCATTACTCCACATGTTTCCAAATAACTCAGAAAATATCCTTAAGAGACATAAAGCTGGCAAGAGCGTCTGCAACTAAGTTTAGCGTCTCATCACTAGCTCCCTGTTAAAGCCAGCCCTCGAAGGGGAATTACAGGATAATTCTCACAGGTTGAGCTGTAGAAAATTCAATCATGAAGTGCACATGTACTCTCCCGAATTAAAAAAGAGAGAAACAGAGAACCCCTGGCTGACTGCCAGCTCCGATGTCCAAATCCCCAGACCAGCCTCAGCAGAGGGTGGGGCTCCCTGATCTCTGGTTTGCTCAGCTGCCCCTGTTCAGGGTGAGTCACTATGCCTTTTTTCTCTTCCTGCTAAACTGGGCCTCCCTAACAGGCAGCTTCACCGGGCACTCAGCACTCGCGCTCCTGGGAGTCCCAGTGAGTTGGGGAGTCACCCTCACCTAAGTCAGTGTTGTCCCCTGTCATCCATCAACAGAAAGCAGCCATGCCACTCACATCTCTGCATCAGAAAAGACACACGGTCACGCACTGAAGTCTCTTCTCACACAGACGAGGCCGGAGCAGGGTCCCAGGCAGGCTAGGCAGGCAGCCCTTGCAGGGACTACAGCCCCAACTAGAAACACCGCGTCCAAGCTGATCATCTGCAACACTAGAAGAGCTTCAGGTTGCATTACACGTGCAAAGCCAGATTTCCACAATGGAATTTGTCATCAAAAAAAAAGAATTCCTTGCTTTCTGCATTGCTTAAAGGCTGCCAATTTTGTTTTTTTCCTTAATGTATATTTTGTATTGAAGTATAGATGATAGGCAGTACTGTATCGGTTTCAAGTATACAGTCTAGTGATTTGACAGTTACCTACATTATTAAGTGCTCACCCCAGCTAGTGTAGTTGCTGTCAACGTGGAACTATTGACTATATTCTCTATGCTATACTTTCACCCCCGTGACTAATTTATATTATTTGAATTCGGAATTGCTTAGAATAAGATCCACATTAGGACACTGATGTTTTACCAAACATGTGCACAACAACGTGTACCATGTTTTTTATATGCAAAGCAGACACTTAGTGTAAATAATGCCCTTTTCTGTAACAGAAACTCCTGAATCATGCTTGGACACCCATTTCACCCCACATTCCTGCTCTTGGGCACATCGCAAGTCTCTGGATTTGAAAGGCAAATTTGTGCATCTCTATGCATGTGAATTGCACAGACTTCTGTCAATCATGTATCAATGTTTCCATTCAATTAGGACACATTAAAGCAGATGTATTACCTTTTTCAAGGCCTTAATTGATGGCATCCATTCTGTGACAAAAATAGCCCACAGTTAAAACCACAGTGGTGGGAAACACCTGCCTTAGAGTTTCACGCTCACACTGAGGCGTTTCTGTGTTGAAGAGCAGGGGCAGGACGGGGGCTTCACAGACCAAACCAGAGCCCTGGGGCGGAGAGGCAGGGACAGCTGGCTCTCCCCTCCAGGCAACGGGGAAGGGCTCTGTGCTGGGTCCTGCTCGGCGCTTCCCCGGACGTCAGCTCAGCTGCTCTGTGAGGCAGGCTCTGATCATTTTCCCTCCCTCCCTTCTTCCCTTCCTTCCTTTCTTCCTTCTTTCTTTCATTCTATACCTCAAAAAGAATCACGAATTAAATACCTTTCTAAGATCACACAGGGAGTCAGTGGAGAACTCAGATTCAAACTCAGGTCTGTCTCTCTCCAAACCTGAGTACTGGAGACGTGCATCTTTTCAGGCCCTGAGTACAGGGCCTAGAATGGGCCGCAACCACAGGCAGCTTGTCACTCTCCATGATGTAAACGCTGCTCACACGTCCACTGTGTGGAAAAGGTATCATGGTTGGAGAGCACTTTGCTCCAGGAGAAATATTCTTTTTCTGCAAACACCAGTAGACATGAGAACCTTTCCAAAATGGTGGGAGTGGGACCTGTGAGATTATCTGCTCCTGCCTCTTAGCAAATATTTACTCCACCACTGGTAGCCGGCCACCCTATTGGACAGAACAATGCTGGTGTCCAGGGACAAATCACTTCTCTGAAGTATGAGAACTTCCAGGAAGATTTCTTTCCCTAAATTTGCTAACATGAAAAGCAAGCCAGTAAAATGTGATGAAGAATATCTACAATGGTTATACAGATGCACAGATACCAAGTATGAGGCATTTTTCAGTGGTTACCCACACTTACCTTTGAGGGTCCCAGAGGAATTGAAGGCACTTCGATACCAAAGTACAATGTCGATCTTAAAAATGTTGTAGATACACATGACACACAGAGCCACACCTGTCAAAGTGAGAAGTCCTCCTATCATGTAAGCTTGCAAATTTGGAGCTAGAAAGGACAGGAAAAATAAATTTATTAATAATAATCATAATACAAAGTCAATATACACTTTAGTTGTATAGATTCCATCGCAAATGCTGAGTGGAAATGTACTAGATGTCAGTGAGGTGACTGCTGAAGTATTTCTTTACAGTTAGATAATAGGTATGTGAGTAGAATAATCTGGCCTGGACTATGAATTTTAGGGAGCAAATGTGCTCTTGGGAACCTGGGGAGGGACATTCTGCAGAACCCTAACTTCCGATGGCCAGTGCAAACTGCCTGCACTTGCACGGGGACTGCTTTTGAAACACACCTGTCCACCAGAGGTGAAGCCCGAGCACATTCACAGGGGAAAGTTCCCCAGGTGGTTCTGCTGCACATTCTTTATTATAATACTGTTATAACTGCTTTCCCAGTTACTCATAATTGAGCGGCAGGATGCCTGTCATAAATAAAGAGCCATCAGTTGCCTCCTGAAAGCCACCTCTGCTGGCTCCATGAGACCACCTAGTCCTCTGGGCACCAGCCACATCCAGGCTGGGTACCTGCCTGCAAGACAGTTCGAGAAAGGGCGTTGACCCCCCTACTCTGCTTTGTGAGCACATCGCAGAGCGATTACAGCAAAGGCAGCGTGCAGATGACCGGGGCACGGAACTGGTTCCTCTGGAACTACAGGTCCCTGAAAACATGCTCCCACACATCCAAGGAGAGGAACAGCATGCCTTTCTTCCTTACCACAGCCCAAGCCTGTGCTGCCAAAGAGGGAGGCCCTAGGAAGGAGAGAATTCAAAAAGGGGAAGAAGGAGAGGGGAAGAGAAATCCTTCCCACTTTTAGAATCCACCACACATACTACTTCCTTCATCAGCCACCTACCTGATCATCCAGTCCCCACCAAAGGGGGAGGCAGAAGGGGAAATTGATTCTGCTTGAACACCCAGAACACTCTCATTTTAAAAAATACTCATTAAAGACCTTATCACCTGGCTCAGGCCACATGCTGTTGCAAAGACATCCTATGTACTACTGCATGCCTTCACATACACGGCACAGTAAAGCGCAGTAACTAAACACACATTCTGTACAAAAAATATCAATCCATGATGAAGTTCCTGGCAGCCAAGTGGATCTGCTCTGTGCGCCGGTGCCCAGTACGATACCAACCACTTGTTTGAACCTCTAGCTTCTATTAGATAGGGTCTCCCTCTCTCATCCCCCCATCCTGCTCTCCACTTTGCCCTTTTACCAGCTCTTGGAGCAACAGTGCCACCTCTCCCTTTGGGAGGACCCGTGGCTGGGAACCTTAAAGCATACTTCAGAGATCTTGGTATTGTAAATAATTGTGATAAGAAGATCATATTCACAATACTGAGAAGATTCAAAAAGCCCCTGGTAATTAGACAGGAATGATGGCCTGAAATCCTTGAGTTGATCATTCATTGCATTCAGGAGTGCTGATAATGTCTGCTCTGCAAATGAGCTAAAAGACAATGAAATTTGAAACAGGAAATTAATGAGTAAGTTCAAAGGGAGCATAGGCTTTGAAACTGAGATAGTGTGGACTCACTGTTGAGACATCAGGTACCTGTTGTCAGCTGTGTTAAAGGTGGTATTCACCATTTGGGTCCACGTGGCTACCAACAGCCTTAAACTGAGATGGCACTGAGAGCAAGTAATTAAAAGAAATTCATAGAAGGGTACACCCAATCTAGACAGCTTGGAGGTGGCTCCAGACAAACCAAATAAGATTCAAATCTGGAGATGTCTTCATCAAAAATAAGGAAGTCCAAAGGGGAAGCTGTAACCTTACCTCTGGCCCCAAGTAACCCACCAAGTGGCTAGGATTTAAGTCATAGTCTTAAAAACTTAGGAAAAACAAAGCAAAGAGCACATGTCCAAAAATATATTGCACGTAAGATATGAAATAAGTGTCAATAGGAACACAGATGCATTTAATAAGCACAGGTTTCTTAACTGACCTAAAACAAGGGAAACCAACGACATCTCCCTCATCCCACATGACCACCAGGTGTTAACTGATAATAGCATTAGTTCCTCTGACTCTGGATTTGGCCTCAGAATCCTTCTGAACTCAGGGCTTCCAGGTAGCCAGCACCTGTAAGTCAATCATTAGCAAGGATGTACCGGTCATCTTCAGTCTAGGTTACTAGACACAGAACTCAAACTTCTAGGTTGAGACAAATTTTCATTACAACTACTCAGGTTTTATCAGTCTCCATGGCTTCTGTGGATAAAGTGAAGGTTTCTGTGGCCAGGATTCTCACCTGGCCCTGGTCGGCTAGCTCACTACACACATGTGGGCAATACATTGTTATTGACTCTATATAAAGAGCTCTGTCCAGTACTCTGGGCGACATGGTGGTACGGCTGTAAGGATGAAGAAGAGCAGAGACAAGACTGGAGTGGTGGCAGCACGAGGACAGAGACTTAGACGGCTGCAGGGGCAGAGAGACCCAGAGGCAGAGACTGGCTCACTGCATGCAGACTCGCTCTGAGTCGACAGGAGTCTAGTGAATTGACCTGCCACCCTGGAAATAAAGTTGGGTATAACCCTTTCACCCCAAGAATGTTCTATTGTCTGGATTATTTCTTTGGTCACACCGAATCCATAGTGACCTTGCCTAGGGCTGAAACCCATTGGCAAGACAGCTTCCTACAGTCAGCTTCCCCTCTTTTCTCCGAGGTGGACCCTAAGATACTCTTTCCAGCTGTTTTACTCCTAATGACATATCACAGAGGAAAGCTTCTACATGAATACCAGCACACTCATACAGAGATTTCCATTGCAGCACTGTTTGTTAATAGTCCCAAATTGGAAGACTCAAGTGACCACATATTTAGAGTAGAATGAAAACTGTGGCTAAGTATTCAGTGGACTAGGATTCGACAATAATGAGTGAACTGCAGCTCCATGCTACATCGCTGATGCATCAGTGAATCCCAGACACCTAAGAAAAGAAGCAAGACATAAAGAAAATATACTGTATAGTTGACTTTATAGAAAGTTCAAAATCAGTCCAGTTGACAGGTAGAAATGCAGGGCTGCCCCCTGGAAAGGGAAAATACGTCTGGAGGTGCAGAATGTATGTGCACCTGCTCAGAGATGACAGGGGAAGTCATGAGAGTGAGGAAGGTTGGTTATC
Organism: Phataginus tricuspis; assembly: GCA_029783875.1. NCBI lineage: Eukaryota > Metazoa > Chordata > Mammalia > Pholidota > Manidae > Phataginus > Phataginus tricuspis. Next base: position 18,292,369 of record JAQQAC010002629.1, on the reverse strand, counting down.
AGGGATAAGAGAGCAGAAAGAGCGGCCCTGATGACCACACCTCAAGGTCACCCAGGGTGCCAGTGGGAGAGATAGAGGTGCAAGACTAACTGGGGGAAAAGTGACAAAGTGACTTTCCAGGACAGGGAAAAGCCACTGAGGAGGAGAAATAGACAGTGGTGGCTGGTGAGCCCAAGGCTCCTTCCACCTGACTCAGGTCAAGAGGACCCTCCATGGGTACAGAGTGAGGAGAGGAGATGCTGTAGCTCAGTCCCCGGGAAGGCGGCTGGGGACAGACTGACCTTGGCCTCCAGGTCATGGAAGTGAGGGAGAGAATAAGGTCTCCTCGTTACTGCAGGCTGCTCTGGACATACACTATTGATCACTATTGGAAAAGAGGCGATGGACACTCAGGAAGGAGGTCAGAAACTTGGCAGGGGTCAAGGCACATTTGCTAGCTTCACACCGCAACCACTGAACTGCTGTTTTATGGCACATTCCAGAAAAACATTTCTGGTAGGACTTAAGCTAAATGCATGAAAATGCATTCTCAAATCTCCAAATTCATGAATACCATAATATACAAGGTCTTCCATTATATTTAACTGATCATTAAGGGACACTGGAAAGTTCAAGCCCTCTCTCTTGCATGTAGCTGGCCAAAAATAAGAAGTTGATATTACTAGAATAAGGGAGGAAAAAGCTGTATTGGTAAACCACACATCAACACTTCACAAGGTACTTTAAACACATCCCCTAATATGCTAAGCATTTAAAATTGTTCTCAAAACTATGATTTCATCCTTCATTATCTACTCTCTGGCTTTATTACCTCCAGTGGATGAATAATCAGTACACGCGGCACAGTAAGTGTGCCGTTGGAGGGCACACATGGAGTCTGAAGTCCTCCTGTTCAAATAGCAGAATTCAGCCTCCGTGGATAATTTTACAAAGTTACATGATCAAATATACATCAGCATTATTTTCATGTCAGATTATTTATAATAAACAGCCTAAAACCTGAAAATCATAAGTATATGATTATAAAAGTTGAGCATTCAGGTTTAATAAAAGAAAACTTCCGCTTTCTAGAATTTTGTAGCATTTTGACACATGAAGTCTCCATGTACATGCATCTGGCACTTTCCAAGTCCACTGCAGGGACCTCAGGGTCTTACTCCAAGAGTATCATCACAGACTGCATTAGCTTTCTCTAGATTTCATACTGCGTTTCTCTACTTAAATCCACCCTGCTGCTTCACACTTTAAGGCCACTCCTCTTTTGTATGTGTTTCCTGGTCATCATTCTGAACACTCAGAACAGTGTGGAACCCACTGGAGCATTACCTGGCAGCTTTAATATAAAGTGAGCAGCGGACACTCCGGCATGGCATGTGAAAGGACGGCCGTAATCTTCCATTTTCACTTCTGAGAAGGTTATGTTCATCGTGTAAAAATTATGTCTGGGAAAAGAAATGTGGGTTCTGTAAAAGAAAAGATCCAAGCATTAATACACGAGTCACAGTTAACCAACGTATTTTGTACTCTCTAGTCTGGAGAATAAGATTCTTTCCTGGAGAGCACCTTTTCTGGGCCACCATGTTACCCTAAGAAAGCTTCACCAAGCAGCTTGGGGAGGTGCATGGATTGTGTAGTTCCAGATTTAGGTTTTCTTCTGGCCAGTGACAAAGCATGTGGTTCTGTTCATCACGAACACCATGTTTCGCCCTAAAGGGCCTTCCCGAATTCTTCTCCACTTATCCTGACTTATCCACACTGTCCTCTGACTTGTTTTGCACCACTCAATTCATACCACCATCAGGTGGGTTTGTACACTCAGTTACACTCAATGATTGTGCACTGTCTCCCGCAGGAGTCCCCGTATGTTGTCTGTTGTGCTATTTAAGCCTCAAAGGCCATGGTGCATGACATGACTAAATCAGAATGAGACTGGTTTTAAGTGGCAGCTTGATTCTGCTGCCTGAAGGACATACTTCAGGTTTTGCTTCATCTCTCCAACTAGGACTTCTTTGAACTGTATGCTCGGCTGGGCAGAGCTCTGAGAAGATCTTTGAAGGACAAGCCAAAGGAGGGGAGGAGGAGGCAATGAGAACCATCTAGAAAAAGCAGCACGAAAATAATTTGAACGAAGAAATTCTTGCTTGCTTTTAGGGAAGCCAGCAAAACAAACACCTACTCAATTCCTTCTCTGATCCTCTTAGATTCTGCATAGTAGATATCCACCAAGGTGTTATTGACTGTCCAGCACCGCAGGTTTGTGTTCTCCCGTGTGTCTGTGATATTGCAGTCCACAATAAGAGGGGCGCCTGCAGAAATCAAGTTCATAAACAGCAAATGAAAACTCTACCAAAACGACCTGCTTAACAAACACACCTTGCTTTTGAGCACTGTATCTTGGTTGCCAAGTATACACACCCTGCTCCCCTCCCCACCAACTGAAGCCAATAGTAATTTACTTTATTCTCTCCCTAGACAGAGCTCATAAAGGACAAGTGACAGTCCAGGATGCCCATTGTAAAGAGATAGGCATATGCTGCCAAATGTCACCGGCTTCTGACCAATGTTTTCCACATGGTCGGGGACACAAATAATACTTCTATTATTAGTAACCTTGGCAAAGAACTTTTCAAAGTTTTCTACACACATTTTCTCCCTGTGGCTTCATATCTTCAAAACTATGCTACAAGGCGGAAAAGGGATGGGGGTGCCTTACCCTCATTTTGCAGTGAGAGCACTGAACTTCACATAGGTTGCACAACTTACCCAGGGTCACACTTGGAAAGAATGAAACACATACTCTTGTTTCTAACTGCAAACCCAGTGATATTTCTACCTCACCAACTGCGGCCCCTACCCTTTCCCCTCTTCTGCCCCTTAACCTGCAGTTAATAAATGTACAATTTCTCTTTATTTAGCCCCAGGAGCCTAATAAAGTTTATCTATTTACCACATATAAAAAATGTTACTGCACTTCTAAACAGCCTATATCAAGCTAATTTATTCTAACCACTGTTAATTTTTTTAATATTTATTTTGTGAAATGTAACACATATACAGTAAAAAGTATGGAATGTAAAGTTACTGAATTATTATAAGCAAATATCTATATCCCCTTCACCCATTTAGAAAATAGTATATTGCCAAAACTCCAGAAGCCTCCCACATGCCTCTTGCCAACTTGATATCTTATCACTGACATATTCATCCCTGAACGCTGGCTTCTTCTGTTGGCCAACATTTTGCTTGTGATGCTCATAGATGTAGCTATACTTCATGCAGATGATGGAATATACTAGTACTTCCTCATTTCTTCTACTGTTGCTCTATGTGCATTTGCATTGTTTCTAGTATTTGCCTTGTATGTCTAAGGCTGCTGTGAACTCCCCTCTGAGTGTCTCCTGGGGCACATGCACACACATTTCACGTATACACACAGTCATGTATTAGAACACGCTGTTCTAAACATTCTCTCCTAGTTTGTCGTTCATGTTTTAATATTACCATTTTTCATATATATACAGACATTTACATTTTTTATATTAGTCTAATTGTTTTATCTTTCTTGGTTTCTTCCACTGATTTGATGTTTAGAAAATATATCATTCTGAGGGTCGATAAAAATTTACCGGTACTTTTTAATGGCACTTTTGTGGTTTTATTTTTATTTGCATTTCTTGAATTCATCAAAAATGTACTTTTGTATCTGATATGAGGTGAAGAATGAACTGTATGTTCTTCAAATTTAATGAGTTATACTAACATCACACATGTAGTATATCTCACTTTCTCTACACATTTTTAAATGCCACAAATCTCTTTTACTAGATTCCTATATATGTTAGCATCTGTTTATTTTTGTTATGTTGCTCAAATCTGTGTATTTGTATGCAAGTATCAATATTTACTTATGTAGCTTTATAATATACGTTAATATTTATCAGAAAAGTTCTTTTCCCTTCTTTTCAATTGTTTCTCTGTGAACACTTTCCAGCATTTTTTGACATGAATTTTTGAAATGCTTTGTCAAGTTTCAGGACATTCAGTGAAATTTAACTGGCATTATATTACATTTGTATATTAATCTGCCCTTTGTGATTTCAACAGCTTCAATAACTTTACTCACCAAGCTGTACTTCAATTGAGTTGTTTTTTGGATAAATGATTTCAGGGATTCTTCCTGTATATTGTAATTTTTCTGCTAAGAAATCACACCCACATGAAATTGCATTAGAACCACACATGACACATTCCCAGCTACTGTAATGCAATAATAGCAAATATAGTGAGTAACAGCAATAACAGCAAAAGGAAACAAGACAGAGCAGACATTCAATGAATATTAAATATTGGCCCAGAAAAAACAACACTCATGGTGTGTGATGAACTATCACTCCATAAATGTATATTTTTAAAATGATTAAATTGCTAAGGAGAAAACCAAAACACTGAGAGGCCAAGAAGAGTTCATTATCTATTTGGTGTAAATATAAACTGATGAGACCGTGTGATAAAATCTCGGTACCTAATAATCCAAATATACTTGTTAAGCATGGGCTATAAGCAAAGCTCTGGCCTAGGCCCCAGAGAGGGAGAAAGAACAACCCCGACATCTAATCCGCTGCTCGGTCCCCCAGCCCTGATTTCCATTTTCTCTACATCGGTCCCCTCTCTTACTCTCCAGCTCCCCAATTCCTCCCCCTGACTTGGCAAGTGTCTCCCTGGTATTGACCCCCATCCCTTCACTCCCATGTGTCCACCAAAACTGAGCAGTTGCCTACGTAGTCCCACATTCCCTCCATGTTTGGGGTGGGATGTGGGAGAGTGACCAGGGGAGTTAGGAAAATGCAAAAATCACACATTCTTTATGATGACAACAGTATTTTCACATTCTACAGACTATTCAAATGCAGCATGTTCAAAGAGAAGCCATTACCAGCTAACACACCACTGTCCACAAGATCGCACACATCAAAAATCTGGATGTCATGCTAGGCGACAGCTTTTTTCTCACCCTCTTCAAAGCATCAATCATCAAGTCAAGCTCATTTTACCTCCTCACATTTCTGAGTCTGTGCCTCCTTCCTCAGTCCTTAACCCTCCACTGTCTACACTCTCTCTGTCCCTAGGTACTGTCATCTGCATCCACCTCTTCCACAACCATCAAGGCCAGTGACTCTGACAATCCTACCTCCAGACCTTTTTCTACGCTCCTGACCCATGTAGCCTGCTGAATGTATCTGCTTGGACAAAGTACTCAACTTACCCATGATCAAACTCATTATCCACTCCTAAATCCAGTTTTCCTCTAGGGCTCTCTTATCTCATTGAATAGTCTGACCATCAAGTCAGCTGCATATGCCGAAAGACTTAGCTTCCTTGACCTTGTCCCCTCCCTCACCCCGTATGCAATCCAACACCAAGACCTATGGGCTTTGCCTCCTAAAATGCCTCGAACTCACGCACCCTTCTCAATTTCTGGTGCCACCAGGCTGCCTGTGCCTCCCTGATGTCACAGCTGCATTTCTGCACCTGCCCTAATGGCCACTCCTGCCTCTGCCGGGATCCTTCTGTCCACAGCAACCGCACTGAGCTTGCAGAAATGTGAGTCACACCGTGCCACTCTCCTGCTCTCAACCCCTCTGGCTGTTCACCATCATTCTTAGAATAAAATCTACACTCCCTGCTTTGCATTGCAGGCTCCTACCCTATCTGGCCCTGACTGCTTCCCCAACCTCGGGCCCTACCGTGATCTCCCTCACTCAGCTGTGCCCACTTGCCTACTTCCCACCCGTCAGGGGTCGTAGGATGTTCACTTCTGCTGCTCTCTGAGTCTGGGAACATCTCTCCCATTCCATCACTGAGTCAATGCTTCCTCACCATTACCCTGGCTATCATCACAGAGCTTTCCCTGACCCATTGCCTTTTCAATAGGTCCTTACCAGTTTGATCCATATTTTCCTTTCCTTCATTATATTAACCTCCTTGGCAATTACCCATCTCATTGGGGGATTATCTGTGTTGACTCTGCCTCCTCTCTCTGCTCAGACTTCCAAGCTCCATCAGAGAAGGCTGTTTTCCTCACCCTTGTGTCCTCCCTGCCTAGCCCAGGACCTGTCCCTGTTAGGCACACAGTAAAGAGTCATTAAACCATTGCCTGGCTCCCCTATCTCCTCCACCCAGCTTCAGGTTTTCGGCAGTCTTCTGGATATTGCATCTGCAGCCTACCTAAATGGTCTCCAGACCTCACGCCTCTCATCCATTCCTGCACAAACCATCTCAAGACTGATCTCACCCATCACAAATGCAGTCTCGTCGCTCTGTGCTCGCACGCATCCAAGGGCTCGTGGGCGGCGGCATGGTAAAGCCTGCATACACCGCCCACCTTGACCTTGCTTCAGAAATTGCTAAGTATCCCCAGTATCACGAAGTCTGGCAGAAATTATGTGTGACACAGTGACAAGCAGAAAGGTCCAAGTCAGAGAACTATGCAGGTTTCTGTTCTTTCCATTTAGATGAGCAAATATCAAAAATGTGTTTAAAAGAAAAAAATGCTTGTCTGGGCCCTGTTTCCAGCTTTGTAAGCATCAATAAGTCACTATTCTCCTGGGTCTCTAACAAGTTAATGGTTTGAGCTAAATTGTTTTTAGAGTTTCTTCTACCCGCAAGATTCTGCTTTCAAATGTCTAGGTTATACACTCAAGAACATTGGGATACCCTGGGGTGAGCACTGAAATTCTGTGAGCATTAAGCTATCCTGGAAGAGGTCCAGAGACCTTGAACTTTGCAGCACCTGAGGCAGGGGAGGCCAAAGCTGGCATGAACCACCAAAATCCACCCCAGGGAAGGCAACATTTAGTAGTAATACCATCTACCATTTACTTTGCCAGGCACCCCAGTAGTCCTCTGTATACATGGTCTCACTTAATTTTTGTAAATAAACCAAGAGTTTTGAAGAATTCTGTTTTTCCAGATAAGAAAACGAAACTGCTCATGCCCTTCTGCCTCACTTTTTCTACCCTCTGATTCTAATCATGACAAGTTGGGGAGCCTGCTCACGTTCAGGAAAATCAAGATGGAGAAGCCCTTTTGCCCAAAGCCAGCCACCTCCTGCAAAGCTGAGAGGGAGTCAAGCCAAGGGTGCGAGCTTACTTACAGATGTTCACAGTGATGCTATTGACAACAGTGTACCGCTTCCCTGTGCTGTGTGTCAGTGTGGCTTGACAGGCATAGCTGCCTCCGTCCTCTGTGGAGACATTGTTCACTAAAAGCTTTGTTTTCCAAGAAGTAAACCGCTCTCCTTTAAGCTCTTTACAGTCCTAATAAAAAAAAAATCAATTCAATTCCAAGTTTTTTGGGGTCCCTGTTACATTCCCAGTTAGCATCATCCTATGAACTGTGGGAAGATACAAAAAGATCTATGTGATCCCTAGACCTTAAGTAGTTTATAATCTAACTGAAGGCTGTATATGTATATATATATATATGTATGACAAAGAGTTTTTAACAGGCTACAATGAGTGTTATAAATATCTAGTCTAACAGGAGTTGAGAGGAGAGAGACCAATGTGGGCTGGAAGGAAGACTTCATGGAGGATTGGGGCTGAGCCATAAAGGATTCAGTGGGAGGATGTGAACAGGCAGGAATGTCCTCCACCTACGAGGCCCCATCTGTCTCCATGGTCACCCATCTAATGGCACCAAGCCACTCTGCTGAGACTGCAGGCCCCGATCAATGACCGCTTCCACCAAGTTACAGGCTCAGTTACACCTTCTCCACCTCCCAATGGATGGACTTCACATGGGTCCAAAGTAACTCTTCACCAACATTCTATTTGGAGGCCTGAGCAATAGTCACAGTGAGCTGCCTAGGCTTAAGGGGAACAGATGTCAGCCAGCTTCTATGTCACCTCTGCTTTACCCCAACAAGGAAACAGCCTCATACCAAAGCAACTTGGAGATGGGCCCGTGGCAGGATGCCCTCCTCACCTGGCATCCTCAAGGCAAGCTTCAGCCTCATCTGTCCTGTCATACACTCGCATTCTCATGGGAACTGCTGCTCTGACCACCTTCCAGGCCCACTTCGGAACTCCTCAAACCTTTCCCCTCTCTTCAGGAACTGCCGCACTACAGGGTGACTTCCTGGATAACTGAGTCCAGATGTGCATTCGAACCCTTAAGTTCCTGCTGATTACTAGCACTGTGAGAGCTCTTGCTCATGCAGGAAGCAGAGGCAGTCCCTGTCCTAACAAAGCTCACAGTCAGTATGATAGAGAAGACAAACTTGGAGCCTCTGATGAAATAAAGATTTAATTTTCCAAGTTTCGAGCTCTCTCCTCACTGAGTCAGCCGCAGTTCATCTGGAGACCTCATTCTCCACCCTGGAAGGGGAAACCCAGTAATGCCACGATGAACATTTGTTTACTTACAGTGTGAACTACAACTATATAAACAAACACCCTATATGGGAAGAAAATTACAGTGGGACAATTGCTGACCAGATAGAATAGAAATTCTAATAAGAGTCACATGGGTAAAGGCATCAGACTCTGACACTGACATGTCACCTTCTTTAGAGTAGGACAAACAAAAAGCACGAGTCTTTGGACTGTGGAAGCATCTTCCCTGGTTGGGGCTTGAACAGGCACAATCTCTGGATCTCCCTTTCTCTGCTTCCGTTGTTGACCAGTCCCTTTCTGATTGACTCATTCTTCTTTCAAGGTGTCCATGTATTCGATCAGATTAAAGGTTGCCTTTGATAGCTTAAAAGCCTTTCTGTCCCTTTACAGTCACTAGGACACTAGGACAGCCTCCACTGTTATCTACTGGGGTATTAGTTTAGAGTTAAAATCTCAGAAGGCTTTGATTTTTATTTAAAAATTTGCGCATGATAAGGAAGGCAGTATAGTATGGATAAGACAAGTACTGACTCTAGCATCTCACTATGCAGATGAACAGTGACTGCAATGGGGTGTTGGGGGGTCTTGATAATATGGGTGAATGCTGTAACCACAACGTTGCTCATGTGAAACCTTCATAAGATTGTATATCAATGATACCTTAACAAAAAAATTGTGCAAGATAGCTCACTAATGAGATTTAAAATAAAAATAGTAATAATAATGGGAGGCAACAGTGGAATATGTTTTATCTTTAAAGCACAAAGAAAAACATCTCTGGCTGAACACGTGCAATGGTTCAGAGGCATCAAAGAACCCAGGAGTTTGGGGGAAGATGCAGCAACTATTGGAAATGATGTTGATGAAACCAGTCAGGAGCCCAATAATGGAAAACCAAGGAAAGGAGTTGAACATCTGAAGCTTTCTGAGCGAAGGAATGTGATGATAGTATTTGCCTCTAAGAATGATCTCTGTAGTTGCTGTGTGGGAGAGGATTAAAGATGGCACAGTCCCAAAGACCAGGAAACCACTTAGGAAGTTATTTCCACAAACAAACGCTAAACAAAGCATGAACTAGAACAGTAGTGGAGACAGCAAAAAGAGAACAAAAAATAATGGTCTTAAGCAGTTCCAATCCACAGAATTTAGTAACAAAGTTGGACTATGGAGAGGGAATAGGACTTCCGTGGTCCCAGCTTAGGTATGCAAACATGTCATTAGATAGAAGAGGCAAAGCAAAGAACAGAACAGAACAATCATCAGACTTGGGGGAAAGATAAAAAGTGGTTCTAAACATGGTTCCATGAGCCATCCATCTGAATATAATCACAACAAGAACAGAAGATGACCGTGGCTAATAGTAGGAATTCCAAAGCCTAAGTCCTAAATGTAGAGGAAGAGAATCCAGTGATGGCTACTAAGGAAGGCCAAGACCTGAGGACTAGACAGTGGCAAAACAGCCATAACTGAGGTCACTGGATCTAAGCAGGTGGGACACTTTCCAAACGGTCCCTCCTCCCTATATTGGCTTGCTTCCTTGCCTCCTCCTATCTTCTCAAGCCAAGTGGTTATTTTGAAAATAAAGATGCCTGAGCCCCACCCACAGATAACCTGATTCAGTTAGTAGAAGGTGAGGCCAAGCATTTGCTTTTTTAAAAGAGCCATGGGATAAAATTTGATCCTCACTTAGGTTTAATAATCACAGCTCTGAGTTCATTTCCAAATCCTACAGAAACTGAAACATACATTAAATAATGATAAATGATTATAACACTTCCTTTGCTGCTAATAATTACCCAGTTCCTCAAAGTCTGGGTCACTGTGGAATAGGAGAGAAGAAGTTTTATCCTCAGGTTAGTAATCTTAAGGCTTAGAGAATCTTCTGGAATCATGTAGGCCAAACCCTCATTATATAAGTGAGAAAACTAAGGCTGAACGCATCTGTTTCTGACACTGAGGCAGGGCTTTCACATCGATGACCACAACAGGCACAGGTCAGGAGGAAAACACTGCCAAGACTTTAAAGTGTCATAATACTGGTGCCAAGAGGCAACTGCTGCAAAGCTGCAAGGTGGGAGACAGGATGCCCGCGGAATAAGTGTAAAGGAGCCACTCGGAGGGATTTGCAACACCATATCCTGACATGTCCAAAGCTGGACTTAGAAAGGGGGTGATGTTACAGTCAAGGCCCTGAGACTGAGTAGACCTGGCCATCAATATCCTCCTAGCAGAACAGGAACACTGTGAACAACTAAGCGGTGGCCCCAGCCAATGCTAACTGGAGGATAATGAAAGTATGCAAAGGGCTTATTTTAAGTCCTGATACACATCAAATGAGTACTTGCCGTTGAAATTTCTTTTCATTGGCCTAAGAGTTGATAAGAAAAATGAAAAATATTGGGAGGCAGGAAGAACTTGGAGGCTGTCTTGTGCAGTGAGCTAATCAACCAGGGCCAGGTGAGAATCCTGGCCACAGGAACTTCCATTTTATCCACAGAAGCCATTCATCTAGGCAGAAATTTGCTGAACATTTTCTAACTGCCAGGTATTACCCTAGCAAGTAGAGAAGGCACAGGTGGCAGCTATAAAGTCTACAAAGATGAACTTTTCATTAATGAAAACTAGGTGTTTAGCACTAACTATCCTATCCTAAATGATTCCGAAAGTTATGGCTGACTGATGGAAAGACAGTGCTTATGACAGATTTACGGACTTAGGGGACAAAAGTTGGAGTCAGGGCCTGCCAGTGAAGACAGCCCTGGTGAACTCCCAGGCCTTTTGGTGGGATATGAATTGATCCCATAGAGTTTAGTGGAACTTAGAACTAAAAGAACAGCACTAAAAAAGATTGAATCAGTCCTAACTTCAAATTATCTTTTGACCACTGAATGGACTCAAGTAATCAATATTGCTCACCAGCCAGAAGATAAGGTAAATCCTCTCTTCAGGAATATTAGAGTATACAGAGCTTCAAATCAACTCTACAGTTTTTCATATTTAATGTCTGTTATTCAAGCAAAATTAACCATCCAATGAGGAAATAAGACCCTATGATCCAAATCTAAGAGAAATGGAAGACCCACAGGGAAACAAAATAATGGAATTATCAGATGTGGTCTCTCTAATAATTGTGTTTAATTTGGTCCAGAAATCAAAAGATAAGCTTGAGAAATTCAACAATGTGTCTAAACTACATAAAAGAACAAATAAAAGTTATAGAATTAAAAACTCTCAATAACTAAAATTAAGGAACAAACTGATGAGTTTAATAGAAGGCTTGATAAAGCTGAGGTAATGAACTGAAAAACAGGTAAAAAGAAAAATTCCATTGAAGCACATATGCACAAAATAATTGCAAATAAGAAAATGCGTAAGAGATATATGAATACGTTTTTTAAAAGAGATTAAGCATTTATATTATTTTGGAGTCAGAAGATGGAAAAGAAAAGGTAAAAGCAGTATTGGAAGAACTAATAACAGAGAATAATCAGGAAAGGAAAAAATGACTTCAAGCCACAATTTCAAAAACCACTACAAAGCTCCTGCAGAAAATATAAAAGATATCCATGATTGGACTCACCATGGCACAACTACTAGAATCCAAAGACAAGAAGAGCATTTTAAGTGTTCAGAAAAAAGACCTATGACCTTGTAGGGGGCAAAAGAGCTCCTTTCAAGATCATAAGAGAGATGACACTGTTTGCATCTCCTGGAAATCATGGAGGCCCTAAGATAATGGCACAATATAGTCAAAATATGGAAAGAAAATAAATAACCCATCAAACATATTATACAAAAATTAAGATGAAACAAAGACTTTTTCAGACAAATATAAAGAGGTAATTCATAATAAGAAAATTCACAGTAAGGGAATTTTTGAGGGATATTACTCAGGCAGACAAAACTAGCCCAGCCAAATGCTCAGAAAAACAGAGTAGAATGAAGAGCAAGGCAAAGGCTAAATATGTGAATAAATGTAAAGTATTGACTGAGAATAATAATAATGTCTTGCTGTGTCTGAATATGTAAGTCAGTAACTCCCATAGTGTGTAACCCAAAAGATTGCTAAATGGAGTTAAAGAATTCTAAGGTAATAGTTCCGTACTTCTATTTGGAAGTGTTAAAAGTACTAGTTTGTATTAGACTTTAATAAAGTCAAGGGTGAGTGCTGTGTCCAAAGTAATTAGTAAAATAATTGTTTAAAATGCATAGTACCAAGTTAACAGAAGAAGAAGAAACAGTTGATTCAAATTAAGAGAAGAATACAGAACAGGCATGGTGAATAGAAAATAACTATTAAGATGATGGATTTAAATCCAAACACATCAGTGATCATATTACATATAAATTTGAATGAGACTGGCTTTATGACCCTGCACATGTTCAACTTCTGTAAATGCCCCATGTATATTCAAAAGAATGTAAATACTGTAATTTGGATTTGTTAACTGTGTTATTCAAGTCTACATATCTATCCCCCCTTCTCTTTTTCTTTTTGTTACTTGGAAAGATATGTTAAAATCACCAGGGGTGATTTAAGTCAGAGGTGGCTTGTAAAGCAATGTGCAAAGGATAGGTGACCTATAAATCCATATGGAAAAAAATAAAATTTGACCCTACCTATCACCACACACTTAAAAATTAATTGAAAAGAAAAAGAAAATTCAAAAAGATTACATAGGAAAGTATTTCATGACCTTGGGGTAAGAAAAGATTCTCAAGCAGACTCTTAAAAGAAAGTGCTAATCATAAAGAAAAGTTAATAAATTAGACTACATTAAAATTAGGATGTCTAAGGCCTTATTACAAGAGTAAGAAGGCAAGCCACAGCCTAGAAAGATATATTTGCAACATGCACATATAACCAGCAATTACTCATATCCACATATATAAAGAGCTACTACAAACTAAAAAGATATAAATGAGAAAAAGGTAGCAAACTACCCTGCAGCCAAATCTGGCTCATTGCCTGTTTTTGTAAATAAAATGTTATAGGAATATAACCACAACCATTTATGTCATTTCCATATTGTCTATAGCTACTTAACACTACCAAAACAGAGTTGAACAGCTGCAACAGAGACCATCTGGCACACAATGCCTAAAATATTTACTACTTGTTTCTTTACAAAAGAAGTTTGGGAACCCATGAACAGGACAAATAAATAGAAAATATTTTTATTAGTCACTCTAAATATATATACATATGTGTGTATGTATAAATATTATATATCCAATGACCAATAAGCAAATGTAAAGGAGAAATATTAATTGAAGCCAAAATGAGATACCATTACCCAGCTATCCAAATTCAAAAGATTAATAATGCTATATGTTGTCAGATAAGTGGAGCAAAAATAACCCTTATACACTGCTGCTGGGGCTGTATATTGGCAGCCCCTTTGGAAATTGGCTGGCATTTTCTATTAACCTTGGCCATATTCCCTATGACCTAACCATTTCACCCCTAGGTAATGTCCCACTGAAATGCATGCATATGGGAACCAAAAGATATATCCAAGAATGTTCACAGCAGCTGTATTCCCAATAGCCTAAAATTGGAAACAGTTCAAAAGTCCAATAATCAGAATGCAACACTATTCAGCAATGAAAACAAATGATCAAGAGCTACCTGGGACAGCACAGATGGTTCTCACAAGTTCAGCCAAGGAAGCCAGACACAGAATAAGATATGAATATCATTCAATTTCAATAAAGTTCACAAACTGGTAAAACAAATCTACCATAGCATCAGTCAGGAGAGTTATCTTTGGTAGTTAGGGAGGCATAATGTTTGGAAGACAGCAGAAGTGGGCCTTCTGAGGTGCTGGGGATGTTTTAGATCTTGACTTTGGAGGAAGGGATCTTTAGAAGGTGTGTCACTTTGTTAATCCATCAAGTTTGTCCACTTATGATTCATGCATTTTTTCATATATGTGGTATACTTCAATGAAAATTTTTAATTTATTTCAAACATTGGTGCCAGGATATATAAATATATAAAAACTCCTGTAAGTAAGAAAATGAAAGAAGAAACACAGCAAAGGATATGACTAAGCAGTTCAGAAGAGGATTCAGAAATGGCCAATAAACACATGAAAAAAATTAGTCAGTCCCACTAATAATTAAGGAAAAGCAAATTAAAGCAATAATAAAGTAACATTTTATACCCATGAAACCGATAAAAAAAAATTAAGTCTTACAATATAAAGTCCCACACAAAGTTTTAGGAAATCCAGAATACTGCTTGTGAGGGTATAAACTGATATAAAATGACTTAGAGACATTTAGCAGCATCAATATAGCTGTACACGTTATTCATATGCGTAGTGTGCAACCTGACATTTTAGGGCTAATCATTATGTGTACTTAAACTTGCACACTGGCAAATGGGCATTAACAGACATGGATAAGGACATTCACTGCCACATTCCTTGGGAGAGAGGAAAATGGAAACAAACTAAATGACACGAAACATAAAAGAGAGGGTCAGAAAGGCCAAAATTGAAAAAGTCATAGAACTGACAAATCTCTTATGAGACTAATCAAGTAAGAGAGAGAGAGCGTGTGTGTGAGTGTGTGTGTGTGAGAGAGAGAGAGAGAGAGAGAGAGAGAGAGAGAGAGAAAGAAATGTTTGTAATAGGGATTAAAAAGTGAAACTTACTACAGAAGCAGACATTAAGAGGTGCTAAACGATTTCATGCCAGTATCCAAAAGGTTTAATGAAATGGGCAATTTCCCAGAAAACAAATCTCACCAAAACTCATTCAAGAAATAAGAAATTTGTCCAATGCTATCATCATTAAGGAAATTGACTCAGTAGATGAAAACCTTCCCACAAAGAAAACTCCTGACCCAGATGGTGGTACTGGCGAGTGCTAGCAAGCAGAGTTAGCAGGACACGAGCTGCAATCTCAGATAAGTAGCCTGTGCTCCTCTGTGCCAAGGACTATGTCTTATATGTTATCATCCACCAGTACAGTCAAGAAAAGAGAATATTCGAAGGTCAAGACACAAGGTGCAGAAAGGTGAGCATAGGATTCCCGGTTTGCATAAAAAAGGAAGGACCAGGATATACAGTTTTATTTGCTTTCCTGCACTACACAAGGATCATGCAAAGAGTGCAAGGAGCTAATAATGGTTGCCATGTGTTAAGGAAGGTGTGGTGGACCCAGAGCAAATGTGGATCAGGAGTAGGAAGGGGCCTTTTGTTTAGCTGGTAACTGTTCAGACTCTGGGAACCGAGTCACTCCCAAGCAGTGCCCATTCAAGCAAACCACCCAATTAATCTGTTAGGAAAAAAGAATAACCAAGAATAGTCTGAAAAATAAGGACAACTGGGGGGAGGTGGTGGAATCAAGTAATAAAGTATTACATGCTCTAATAACCATAAATTTAAAAATAAATAATTAGAAGGGTAAAATTACCAATAGCAGTTAGCTACCAAATCTCTTAGGTACACACATCTCTATCAATTCTGCCTTAAAACATACAATTTAAACTTTAAAGAAACAGTGGGTTTTAAGTAAGAGGAGGAAAAACATCAATAGGAAAATTATGTTTTTACCTTATACCACCTTACTGAGTCTGAAAAACAGCTCTTCGGGAAGTTCAGATGACATGTGAGACTGTCATCTCTTCCAGCGTGTAATATTTGTTTGTACTCATCTGATAAACTCAGTTGACTGTCTCTGGGAGTACCGCAGAAGTGTTTTTCAAACACAGTTACGTTTACATTTATTCTGTGACAGGAGTTTGTATCACTGTAAGAAAATGGCAGATTGAAACTTCATAAACTCAAACTATCACAGTGTCAAATCATTCTGTGCATCTTCAAATATTTCCAAATCATCTTCAAGGTCCTGTGAAACCTTCTGCCTCAAACCAGACTACATGCATCTGATAAACCATTAATTACACAAGGAAATAAAGTATTTCTATAGTGGAAACATTGGACAACACCTTTACCAAGCAATTAAAATAAACATCACCAGCAACAACATGGATGGAGCTGGAGGGTATTATGCTCAGTGAAATAAGCCAAGCCGAAAAAGACAAGTATCAAATGATCTCACTCATATGTGGAGCATAAGAACAAAGAAAAAAACTGAAGGAACAAAACAGCAGCAGACTCACAGAACCCAAGAACGGACTAATAGTTACCAAAGGGAAAGGGACTGGGGGGGATGGGTAGGAAAGGAGGGATAAAAGGGTAAAAGGGGCATTACAATTAGCAGACGTAAGGTAGGGGGGGCACGGGGAGGGCTATACAACTCCGAGAAGACAAGTAGTGATTCTATAGCATCTCACTACGCTGATGGACAGTGACTGTAATGGGGGGGACCTGATGAAGGGGGTAGTTTAATCACCATAATATTGCACATGTAAATGTAGATGAATGATACCAAAATAAATTTAAAATAAATAAATAAATAAAATGAAAATAAAATAAAATAAAATAAAATAAAATAAAATAAAATAAAATAAACATCACCAGTGAGGGGCAAATGGACAGCACATGCCTCTGAGTGTGTTGTTTGAAAAGGACACAAACTACTTACACAGTATTCCAGCCAAGAAGCCTCATCCTGAACCTACTCATGAAGAAATGCCCTGGCAAACCCAAATTAAGGGATAGTACATCACATAATTGCTTGCATTCCTCAAAAAATGTCAACGTTGTGAAAAAGAGACTGAGGAACTGTTACAAATGAAGAGAGACCTAAAATTCGTGACCACCAAGTACAGCACACGAGCTTGGAATTGCATCCTCTACGGGAAAGGAAAAAGAACATACAAAGGTCATCATTAAGATGACTGAAAAAATAGAACAGGTTGGGGATTAGATATAAGTATTGCATGATGGCTCAGCTTCCTGAATGTAGTGACTGCACTGTGATTATGCAGGAGAATGTTCTTGTTGATAGAAAATACACATTGAAATATTAAAGGGTAAAGAGCAATGATATATATACCTCAAATGATTTGAGGAAAATGATATAAAAAATGTTAAAAAAAAGAAATTGTGTGTAATATACAGATATATGAAAAGAGAAAGAGAATGATAAGGTAAATGTAGCAAAATGTTAAATAATGAAGACTCTAAATAAAGGGTAAATTGGAGTCCTTTATAGTATTTTTGCAAATTTTATGTGTATTTGAAATTATTTCAAAGTAAAGATATGCATTTTGCCAAATATGTATCATACCTGTAGCTGAGATTTGTGAGAATCCATCTTTATTTTCTTCCATGACAGACATTTCTGTCTATTTTCCATGAAAGATTATTTTCCCCCATTTCATAGCTCCCAGATGTAAATATTTTAAATCCAGCCCAGACATCCAGATGAATTTGTGTGACATATGATCTGAACTCTGGTTAACTCATAACCTAAAGTAAATCAGGAGAGCAGACTTCCACAAGACATCAGCAGTTTGATCTCCATAGTGAATGAAATGGTGGAAAGAGGCCAGGCAAACAGGGGCTAACAACCACTTCCACTACCACTAAGTAATTCTGTACCTTGAGTCGATCTGACATACAGAAATGAGGACTCTGGCAGGAATGAGAGTGGGACATGGCCACCCGGGGACACAGAAATGGGCTGACAGATAACACAGAAACAAAACAAGAGAGGGTGAATGCAACCACATTTCTGAAATACCTACTTCACACATGATCACAGATAATTTTCCCTTCAATCCTATCAGACCAGCCTTTTTTCCATTTTACAGAAAAGAAAACCAGGACCCAGCGATCCCAATGTATAAAGGTCATCACTGACCCACGACCCAAATAATTTGTTAAGGTCACACGTGAGCAAAGGAGAGTAACAAAATTGTGGCCCTCAGGCAAAATTTGGTCCACAGATGTGTTTTATTTAAGCCACAGACACAAAGCTTGTTGAAAAGTTACACACACACACACACACACACACACACACACACACACACTCTCACTCTCTCTCTCTAATTTCCAGTTTCCCTTGAAAAAATGGAAAAAGGATTTGAGTTGAATTGCCCTCCACCTTTGGTGGGACATATATATGCTTTCCTGTTCACCACAGTCCCCACCAGGCTCAACTGCGTCCCACCAGACCTGTGTTGCTTGTTTCCATTACTCTTCTGCATGGGGCGTTGCATGGGTTCTAAAATGTAGCTGATGCTCAGTCACTGTTAAATTTCTATGGCAGATCCCTTACAGAAGGATGCTCGAAGGATGCTTATTGTTATCTGGATGTGCCACCTGTCAGAAAAACTTCTGGCATTCCAAGAAAGAAGGCAGCAATAACATTACGAAAAACAGGCTTTGTGACCTGGTCTGGCTTTTGGCATCATTTCAATAGGAAAAGATGCCTTTCGTGTTTCAACAACTGATTTACAAATCTGTTTTGTTTTTAAAAGTGCTCAATGGAAACCATCTTGTAACAATTACAAAACTATGGTTGACATTGAACAATGCACGGTTAGGGGCCCTGACCACGCCCCCCTCACCCCATTCCCTCCCCCTATACCCACTCCTTATCCCCATCCTGGTAATCAAAAATCTGAGTATAACTTTGATCCCCAAAAACCTAACTACTAATAGCCCACTGCTTCCTGGAATCCTTACTGATTACATAAACTGTCAATTACCACACATTGTTTATGTTATATATATTATATACTGTATTCTTATAGTAAAAATAGCTGGAGAAAATAAAATATTATTAAGAAAATCATAAGAGAAAATATATTTATAGTACTGTACAGTATTTATGTGCATTTCAAACCTGTTATTCAAGAGTCATCTGTATATTTTATTTTTCTAATTGTGTTTTCTACATTTGTTAAAAGTTTAGTAAGAATTTTATATATATAGTAAAAAATATATATAATGCAATATATAAGAGCAAGAGAGAAAGTATTTAAAATTAAGAACTTACTTTATAAAACACTGGTAGATTCCAGAGTCCCCCATTTTCAGGGGGAGAAACAAAATCCATTGTTCTTCCTGGTGAATTCTGGACTCTATGTTTTTGGATATTGGCGTTCTGCTAGGATATTTATACCATGTTACACATACTTCTCTCGATGTTATAGGAGGGTATGTGCAATTAAAAGCAAAAGGCTGGCCTATGGCAGGTGTCTCATTTTGCACACCAGTATCCTTGCATGAATCTAGAGAAAGTAAGAAATAATAATCATGAAAGAGAACTCTAGTGTTACGTTTTATTAGTTTTAACAACTGCTTCTTTAATTTTCCAGAGAATTTGAAATTTTTTTGGTGAGTTTTCTCAGTGTGGGGGTTTCCTAAAAATAGCCTGCTGATGTGAGAACTTCACTGATGCAAGTCTTCAAATGTGTCCATGGGCAGCGTTTACTCAGTTACTACCTCCCATCAGTTACCTCCCCCATTTTAAATGATTTCCCTCTTTCTCTTCTATTCTAAGGCCCTTAAATTTCATCCTCCTCCTTCAGAGAAAACGCTACTGTTCTGAGCCCTCCAAGTCCTGTTTTTTCTGCCATGCCACCCAGTTATTTCACTCTGTCTTGAATAAACAGTGCATCTCATCCTAAAAAAGGATTTTTAAGAAAATTCACTCACTTTAAAGTTCATTTGTACCAAACTGCTTAGTTTTTCTAAGGAGAAATTTCTTTTGTGGACGGTTGATTTTACCCTGGCTCATAATGACCCTTTGTCATATAAAATAGTATTATATCCATTTAAAGCATTTTACATCAGGTCTTGACTTGCAAATTTAACTGTCCTCTGCAAAGTCACCTCAAAGCTCAAAGGTGATAGCTGGGGCACGAGCGAGCATTGCCCGCTTGGAACTGAAACCCACTGGTTCCCGGGAGTGCGGAACTCCGCCTGGTCCACCGCGGGGAGGCGAATCGCGGGCTGGGGTCACGTGCTGTCCCCGAGGGCCGCACGGGGCCCGCGCAGAGGGCAGGGAGCCCGCGGGGAGGGGCAAAGTGAACGTACCTGCTCCGACAAAAAGTGGAAGAGCGATGGACGCGCCGCAGAGCAGCAAGGACAGCATCCCCACGGCGGGCTGCGAGGAAGAAGGAAGAGGGTGGGAGCCCTGCGCGCTGAGCCCCGAGCCCCGAGCCCCGAGCGCGCCCTCCGCCGGCACTGCGCGGCGGCCTCTGAATCGCAGAGATCCCAGCCCAGGCCCCAGCCTTCCCTCCTCAGGGGAGCCTCCGACGTCCGCCCCACGCGCTCCCGCCAAGGCCGCTCCCTCCCTGCGGCTGTGCCTCCCCGCGCCCCAGCTCGCAACCCGCGCGCCAGCGCCGCCCGCCGAGGGCTCGGAGCGCCGTGGGGAGGTCGGGGCGGGGGCTGCAGGGGGGTCGCCGCCTCTGGGCCGCGGTGGCAGCCCCTTCTGCCCCCCGCCCGGGACCCCACAGGCGCACGCCCCCCGCCGCCGCGGCCCCAGCCCAGGGCGCGTCGCGCGCGCCTGCCTTGCGCATCCTTGGCCTCGGGAGCCGCCGGGTCGGGGATCTGAACGGAATTCCCAGGCAGCGGCTCACCGGGAGAAGCCGGCCAGGCCTCCCGGGCACGGGCCGGCGGGGCAGCAGGGGACAAGACGCCGCGCTCCCTGACGGGGAGGTCCACGCGCGCCCCACACCTGCGCGCAGAGGCGCGATCCGCTCCCGCAAGGTCGCCCAGCCGGTCGGGGACCTCCCGGAAGTGCCAACCTCTGGCCTGCCAGCCGCACACAGTTTACCACCTTTCCTTCCACACCTTTCCTGCCTCGGCGCCCCTCCCGCGCCGGGCTCAGCCAGAGGCTCCCGGCCGCGGTCGGGGAGCGCAGGACCTGGTGGAGAGTGATTGGCAAGCCTGACAGACGCGACTGAACCCTGTCATGGCATTTCCACACCAAGTATCTCCTGTCACCGTGGGACGGGTAAAGCCCACCTGCCCCAGTGGGAGCAGAGAAAGGGACGCGGCATCACACTTGGAAGTGGATTTAAAGGCTTTTTTGCCTGATTTTCTGGCAGCTAACAAGCCCTTCACCACCAGTAATTTTGCGCAAATCTATTTCAAATTAACCCTTACATGAATTATTCATTCCTTTCCAAACCCCATTTGAACAGTGATTACGTGCCCGGCAGTGGGCTACAGAGAATGCCCCCCAAAGTGTGCTAGTCGCAAATGGCTTCCTAAGGAATATCATTTACTTGCCTGAGCCATACCTTACTTAACTTCTGAAAAGCAGCGGTCCCATAGTGATCCTCAAATATCTGGACTCTCTTGTATAAAACTTCCAAGTAGGAAAATATCGACAAAGTCTCTGGCCATCAGCAGACACCCCAGAGCTATCCCCCAGGGCACTGAGACTAAGAAAAAAATGTAAAATATAATCTCCAAATCTCCACTCAACAGATTCCTGGCCGAACTATCTCTGGTGGTCTTTGTGGAGCTGGAGGTGGCCAGACAGCAGTGCCCATAGGAGGAGGGAGGAGTGAAGTGACCGCTTCATTAGCAAAGCTTTTTGTGATAGGGTGTGGAGGCCAGGGGTTTGCACATTGCGACATTCTTAAAATTCACTGAAGATTCCAAGCTGCTTCTGTTCATGTGGATATGTCTGCCAGTACTTACTATCCTGGATATGAAAATGTAGAGGGTTTCAAATGTTTATTTTCTCATTTACTCTAAATAACAATATGGTTATTGTTTGACATTACATGTTAACATGCATATCAAGCGTTTTATGAAAAACAACTTCCCCAAACAGATGTATTGAGAAAGGTGGTAATTGTTCTACATTCCACTACATACCCATACTTAGTGTTTAGAAATCTTTCTTTTTTTTTCCCCAGCAGTAAAACTTTTTTTTTTCTTTTGAAATCTCTTTAACGTCAAACTTAACAGACGACACCTGGATTCTCATATCTGCTTCTGCATCCAATCTCTTATGGTGTAACATATCACACAGCCTCTGATAAAAGTGTATACACTATACAGTGATAAGAGAATAAAAACTGCAGTTTTCAAAGGCAGGTTGCCCCCAAATTCATCACTTTGGCATACTGATCATTTTTAATTAAAAGTCACTTAAGGCACAGCCTGTGTAAGAACACTCTGGGCCCCTCTTTATCTCCAGAAAGCAGGAAATAAATCTCTCAGGTAAAAGGTATCCTCTCTACACCTGGAGGTAGAGACAACCTTATTCTATAAAGTAACAAACCTTGTTACTTTTACTATTTTTGAGACAGGGTCCGTGGGTGTAGTCAGAGTAGGGGGAGGGCCTCCAGAAAAAGCAAGACAGGATATTTGCAGCCAGAGCAATGTAACTACATGCAAGAAATCCCCCTACCAAAACTCTGTGTTAAACATTCAGCTCTAGGGTCATTTGTCGATGAGATCAGTTAATGTTCCCCAGATAAAGAAGAGTAGCACATGTTTTTATGCTAATCATTTGTAATCATGTGTAAGATTCACTTTAGCATGCTAAAGGCCCAGGCCTATGTGCTGTCTTTCCTCTTTCAGATCTGATGGGGTGGTTTTGCAAACCAGGCAACTAATTTAGCATGCACACCCAGCTCTAAACAACATAGTAAAAGGCAGCAAAAGATTCCACCTTAAAGATAAGATTGCATTTTAACACCCAGGAAGTTTGGGAAGCAGAATTCTTAACTTACTCTTTAGCAAACAGACAATACCTCAGCCCACCTCGGGGGCTGGGCAGGCCGCCTTTTGATATGCCCCTAGACCAAGACGCCAGTATCCCAGAGAGAGATGGGGTGAGGAATTTCTTGTGTTAAGTTAATTCTGGGTGTTCAGACACCACTTAGCAGGTCTGCACTCCTAAACCTTTTTTTCATGTTCTCGAAAAATCCTCATCTGCCTATAAAACCCCTAGACAATGCAGCACACCGGACTCTCTTGTCCCCTCCTGGTGTGAGCCGGGAGCTCTGTCCTATCACTTTATTTCTAAATAAAAGCCTGTACCTTGCTTTCCTACCTTGAGTGTTTGTGAAGCTCATTCTTCGGCTTCCTGAACAAGAACCCCGGCATCATCTTGCTACCCCAACCCGAATTCTGTTTAGAATTCCTTTCAATTGAAGCTCCTGAACATAACTTTTTTTGTCCTGTTAATTCCTCATATTTTTATCTCTTTGTCTAAAAAGAATAAAAGCTGTCTACCTTGGTCATTTCTTTAGATTTCAATGTCATTATTGAGCTTCTGAGCACACATCATGAAACTTTGGTTTTTTTCCCTGTTATCTGCCTCATGTCAGTTTCATCATTAGACCAGCCAGAAGCACCATGAAAGGTAGAGAAAAATTCCTCGCCCCCGAACAGAATAAAAAAGAAAAAGTCTTAATATTGATTTCACAGATGTTTCTAAAAGGTCTCAGGGCTCGCACACTCCCTTGTTGGCTAGAAATGAAGGTCCTTATTACTTTCCCCTAACGCCAGTGGTAGATGAAGTTCTTCTGTACATATACATTTTGTAAGGTTTATGCCCCCAGGCAGCTCAAAACAAAAATGTTACTACAAAAAAAGTAAAAGGATGCATGTACAGAACTACTGTTATAAGCAGTGCTGAAAGTTATTTTCAAATGTCTTAAAATTTTTATTATCTTTTTCAACCTCCACCTCATGAATAGATGAATTTGTGTCCTGTCTTGTTTTTTATAGTTTGAGGATCAGCATGGGTGCCATGTCCAATCAGGATAGTTGCTCCAAAGCCTATGAAGTGAAGACAGACCATCCCAGCGCCCTGCAGAGCCTTTCTCTCACTGGACGTTTCTGACCTCCCACTTGGCTCCTGAGGCTACTACGGACTTCAAACTTACACTTCCAGGGCTGGGTTAGCCCTCCACTTGGCTCTGAAGGCAGGAATGATTTGGAGATTCTAAGCTTTGTGATGAAAAACAAGAGAAAAACAAAACGTTCACTGCAGGTCCTCACTTACCTTGAGAACTCATAGAAACGGGATAGCCTTGTTGGCTAACAAGAAAGGGGGAGGAAGGAATTCAAACAGCATTTATTTGTGGAGGTCCCTGTTGGAAAAGCTTGGGTTTGTTTTGTTTACCATGACAAACTTCCTGAATAAAATCACTTTATTTTTATTTTCATTTATGCCAAAACTTCCTGAAGGCAGTCACTTTATTTTGCCTTTCTGATTTTCACATTTAAACTTTTCTTTTTCATAAGTCATGTAAGCAAGACCCAGACTCAGATAAATACGGTTTCCTACATAATACATCTCTCCCACCCACTAAACTCACTCTCCTAAGCTTCGTGCTTATCATCCTGGTATGTGTGTGTGTATTTGTTAAGCAATATAAAGTATTCATGACTAACACATATAAGAAGTACTATATTGTATAGATATGTAACTCGCTTTTTTACACTCAACGTTATATTTGTGAGATTCAAATATTTTAAGAAGTGTAATTCTAATTCATTCAAGGTGATTACTGTATAGGATCGCATTGGATAAACATCCCCCAATTTATGTATCCATTTTATTTATATATTTTTATATTTGTATACATAGTACTTATGTATCCTTTGGACATTTAGATTGTTTCAAATTTATATTTTGCTCTTAAAAATAGTGCTGCAATGAAAATTTTTATAATGTCTTCTTGTGTGGGTTTTGATAGGTTGTCTAGTGAGTGAAGGACCATTGGGTAGGCCCATCTTTGGCTACAGTCGAAAGTAGTTTTCTCCCCATTAGTATCCTTCATAGGATAAAGTTTTCATTCCTTCATGTTCTTGCCAATATTTGGTAATGTCAGACTTTGACGTTTTGCTGGGTTTGCCAGTCCAGTTGCTGCTGGGCATTCCTGTCTCGGGAGATCTCTCCTTACACACTAGGTGAAACCTCAACCCTGACAGGGAGGGAGGCCTCTTGATCCTGATAGGGAAATAATTTGAGAATAGGTCAAAGGAGTGCAAGTAGGAAAGGAATTCATTAAAATGAAATTTGTAGTTAGTATCAGCGTTGCTGTGGGTAAAAATTGCAATATTTCCAGAACCTCTCGTGTGGCCTTAGTCATTTTACATAACAATAGCTGTTTACAGCTGCAGCCTCTCACAGCCTCTGGGGACAAGGGGTGGAGAGAAGCTGTTCTCTCCTCCTCTCTGTTGCACAGCTGGTCCTGTGCCTGTCAGTCACCAGGGCTCGCCTGTGGAGTTTTCTCCCAGAACGGGCTGGGAGTTGGGGGAGAGGCCAGTGCATGCCCCAACAGGAGAGGAATGATGAAAGAGATTAGCTGCAGGAGAGATACAAACAGTGTCAGGCCTCTTGTAAACAATAAAGAGCTTCTCCCATCTAGCTTTTCCCTTGACTGACTTCAGCTTCACTAGTTTCACTGGTTCATTTGCCCAGGGCTGGGAACATGCTTTTCACTTGGAGCTACAGTTGCATAGTGCCAGGAAAAGTGGGTCTTTTATTTGTGCAGCCATTCAAGCAGTAGAAAGCAAGGCAGACCAGAGGGGAAAGTTCATTGAACTCCTGCTCTGAGTAGGGCAAAACCCTTGCCAACTCCTAAAGCCCAGGTCACCCGGCATCTGATGACCACTTGATCTGCACTGTGTGGGAACTATGTCCCTATCGCCCCAGAACTGGAGGAAGGGAGGAGCATTGGATGGAGTTTGTGTTCTGAGAACTTTCCAATGCAAAGAAAGGAGGCTTTGGGGCAGGTTGCTAAAGAACCTGATGGAAGAGCTGCATTCCATTTGGGTCACCCCAGTGACTAGAACATATAAGCTGCATCCCTACTTGTCCAAAATAAAACAGGAGAATGAAAGGGCTTGTAGTAAAGACTAGAAGGTTGAATGAAATAGAAAAGTGACAAAGATTCTAAATACCAGTGGAGAATCTCTTGAGCCCAGTTTAGTTCTGGGCCCTTGTCTTTATAGGAAGCAAGAAAATTGAAAATAGCTCCCTGTGGGGAAAATGGATATTTCTGACCAGGATTCTCTACCTGGGCTTAATAGCACCAATTGTCCATATATATGAGCTGTTTGCATATCTATGGGATGTTTACTGGGGGCAAAGTCAGGCTGAGCAGTCACAGGAATGCTGGCCCAGGGTAGGGGTGAAGGCGAAACACCCATTCTCCCCTCTACCCTATTCCTGGTACATAATTGGTCACATGTCTGCCAATCATCAAGGACCTGCCCACTGAGTTTCTCCCAGGACAAAGGGCAGGGGGAGGAGACAGAGCCCAGCAAGAGGGAGTTCCCACTAGTGCAGGAGAGAGAGCCTGGGAGTCCGGTTTCAGAGCCATGAGGTCTGGGAGAAGCTGAGAGAGCTACCTGTGTGAGTGAGGCTAAGCCGTGAGAATAAACCCCTTTAATTACCAGCTTTTTGCTCTTGCTTATCTTCGTTCTCAACAAATTCGTAGAGAACTTGCCTCAGGAGAGGACCCCCCTTGTCCTGGAGCCACGCTCCCTTATTTCCTTCACCCTGTTCTCTATGGCTAGATTTAAGTGTTTTATTACTTTGTAATTTTCTCAGTGTCTAGTATGTTAAACACATCATTAGCACTTTTAAAACAATCCAAAAGTAAACTTGAGAGCAAAAATACTTCCCCTATGTTTTGGAATCTGAAGAGTACTTGGGATCCAGTGTTAGGCAACATAAGAATTCAGGAACAGTTAAGTAGAAGGCAGCATTATGGAATATCACCTAATAAAGTGTTCAAACAGACGGGTGCCATCCACAGCCGTGACAGCAACTGAGAAGTGGAGTCTGTCTCAGGCTCGGCAGGGTGATATGATGTAAAATGGCTGAGGAGAGAAAACGGAGTGGGAGGTGGGCAGGATAACCTACATGGGCAAAAGCAGAAGTGTGTTCCCACCAGGGCTGTTGAACACGCATTACCCCCTCACTCAAGAAGTCTGAAGAACCTCGTTCTCAGGACGTGTTTAATGAAAGGAAATAATGAACTCTGTAGTCCTTGGTCACTGTGAATGGTGTCAGTGCAGCTTGTCCCAGACCCAGAAGTATGAACTAAGTGACACTTGGGATCATTTCCAGGCAAAAAACAAGCTTCATTGGCTTTCACTGTGAGTAAATTCATCCCCAACTGGTTGAGCCCAGTGCTAGAGAAGCCAGCAGGATCCTGTGAGCCGTACAGGCTCAGCTGGTCTAACAGCTGCAGGTCTTAGTGACAACCGCGAATGTGGGCTTCAGACCACAGGTGAACATACAGGAGGTATGTACTTTAATCAATCAAGCCTCCCGTAGAAGACACCTGAGCAACATGGTAATTTTACAAGTTTTTGTTTTGAAAGGTTAATACCCATTTTAAATAGTGTCACTAATTTCCTGTAACTCTTCCTCTCCTGAAAACCCTAAAATACACACACACACACACACACACACATGCACATCTTCATATTTTGGTTGTAAAATAAATGTTAGTATACAGTGTCCCTCCCACCTGTCTCACCACATATATTTTTTCATGTGTAATCTATTTTTTTCTATTTTTTGAATTCCTGCTCCTGTGCATTTTAGTGAAAAAGGAACAACCTTCCCTCTCCCAACCCCGTATCATTCTTTCCCCTGCTACTACCCAATCTCTGGCCTCCACATTAAGCCAGACTCACCACTCACAGATTCTTGCCTCAAAGGTGAAAAGCTTTTCTTCTGATAAATTGAGGAAATCTCTGATTTTATAACTGCATGATTCTTCTACTGAAAAGTCCTTCAATCGCTATTTGGAAAAACTACATAAAAAATATCAAGCCAGATCCTGACTTGCTTAAATGGGATTAAGTAAAAATTATTATCATTCTCAGAATTAACACCAAGTTTGCATGTCCTCTTCTCCCTCCACACCCCAAACTCCAAAACCCCAGAATTTGAAAGAGATGTATTTTGGATAAATGAATTTTGTTTTATCTGTACTAATCAAGAGGTAAAGAAAATATATTTTGAGATTCTATCTCAGATACAGGCAGAGGCTTTCCACATATAAAAACCTTGGAGCCTAGGAAGTCCTATTGCACAGAGGGGTAAAAAAGAGGTTGAAAACAACCAAGCGCTTTGCTCTAGTTTAAAACCTGTGACTCAGGAACTTATACTCAGGTCTCTTTCCACCAGATGGCACCCCTATTGAGAAATCATTCCAGGGACAAACATTTTTTAAAGGCGAGGGGGGGAGCTATTCTGAAGATGTTATCTGGTAAAGAAAGGAATTTTTTTTTTAAGATTTTTAAGTGGATAGCTACTAGCATTTTTTTTTTGGCTAAAAAAATACATTAATTGGTAAAATAACCAAAATACAGTGAAACACTCTGAATTCTACCAGCAAAAAATTCTGTTGAGGCAAGTATTTTGGATAGCTGATCTCTAAAAGTTTTTAAGTTATTTCATTTTTAATTTTTTTTGAAAAACCCATATTTTTATTTAGACCACTAAACATCCTTTAAAGTTTGAGGCTGGCAGCCAGTCAGTGCTAACATCAGCCATTGGTCCTCAGCGACAGAAACCCCTGGGATGAGGGCAGGGCAGGGCTCCAGGCCTCCCCATGGCCCAGCTTCAGCTGGTTGTTTTAGACTGGCTACTTTTTTATGGTTTCTTGACTTCCTCTCTTAGGTGCTACTTGCAGTTTATAATCCTCTCTATCCATTCTATTTGCAGATCCTAGTAAGACTTGAGATAGCCAAGTTTATCGAATTGCTACTAACCAAGCTACCTTTTACTGAGAACCTGCCATATGCTTGTCATGTGCTGTAGTTGTTGTAATACATTTCATCTTTTGAATCCTTTTACAACACCATGGACTAGGTATTATACCCATTTTAAACATGAGGAAACTGCGACTCAAATAGGTTGGCCAAGTTTTCACCCCTGGTATATGTATATGGCAAAACCAGATTTATAGTGGACACTAAGCCAGTGGCCACTTCTGCCCTTCTCCCTGGGAAATGGCAGAGCCTACAGTAGCCCCAGCTGCGCAAGGAGCCTCTAATCTTCAGCACTTGTGAGCAGAAGGGCTTACATGTGGGACACCAAGTTCGCCAATGTTGTTCACCTCCTGGGTCAAAGGAGAAAATAAATGGAAACTTTTTGTAAAATGCAGAAGTCTACACAAATGTTATCATTTTTTTGACCAATAGTTAATAATAATAAGACATTTTAACCCATTTTAGAAGCAAGCAAAACAAATAGGAGTCTGGGCTCATTGGTGGGCTAATGGCCTCCAAATTCCCAGGCAGAGGGTGCCCTCACCCTACATCAGACCTGGAGCTAAGACCAGAGACAGCTGGCGAAGAAACAGATTCTAATGAGAATACTCAATACCAGGTTTGACAACTTTATTGGAAAACAAATACAGTCCATTGATCAAAGATACATGCTACACATGAATCTGGTGTTTTACTATATAAAAATATTTGGTATCTGCTCCAGAATTACACAAACAAGTTTAAAAAAAAACCTTCATTATTAACCAGTAAAAATATAATTTATCAACAATGTCATTGAAAAAATTGGCTCAATACCTTTTCTTTTACTACAAACAAAACAGAGACAGGAGAAGGAAAATATAAATTCTGCTAAGCCAGTTTTAACAACTGGAAATGAAACACTTTGTGGCATTTGCAAACTTGCCTTAAACACTCAGACTAACATAAAAAAATTACCATCAAATAATGCAGTAAAATCTAATTAATGGGGAAGGCTGAAAGGAAGAGCTTGAAAGAGGTTTTGGAGAAAACAATAAAACAAAGGAAGTTCCCAGGGAGCTAGGAGCCGCAGCTCCTTCCTCCAGAAGGCTCCCTTGGGGATGGGAGTGACACCAGGACATTGCACTTTCCTGTTGGGACTCTTTCTCCACCCAGGCATATCCCTTGGTTCTTGTCCCTCCCTGAATTCCAGTTCAGTGCCACTGGTAATTCTTGGCTGTTTTACCCAACTTCTTTACTTTCTTGTCAATTTGCCGCTAATTCTAAGTTTCAGAATCGGCTTTCTGGCACTACACAGGCAAGTGTATTTTATCAATAACAGACTGAAAATGATCAGCAACATTCTATGTTTAAAGCATCCAAAAGGCCTTTTTGAGACAGGACAGCCACCTAGCTCCACCCTGCAGACTTCTGACTACAGGCTGTACGCGCTGCTTAACGAACATAAGGTACTAACATAGCAGCTTGAGGACAGCGCTATCATTCAAGGTTGTCAGATCAGACCCGAGAGAAAGCAGGTGAAGAGAAAAGAGTCAAAGTATTAACTCTGTTTCTGTCTTGCTCTGACTACTTTTGGGGAAAAAAATTATATGAATAAATGTTTGTGTCCACCCATAATATGAAATAATAAAATTTAAGAAACAGAAGTCCCGTCCATATTCATTTGACTTAAAACCATGCACGTGTCCTTCAAAAAGTGGCACATGAACTTGGCTTTGTGGTTTTCCAGGGTTTCTCTAATTATCCCAGGGACTATGATGAGGTTTTCAAAAATGTATCTCTAAACAAAACCCAATTTGCTTTCATTCTTAATTTACTGAGAAATTTACCTTCAGGAAAAGTATATGAAACATATGAAAGTAGAAGAGTTTTTCATAAAAGCTAAACATAATTTTTGTAAATGCTAACACTCAAAAGTTCATAATTTGGTTTCTTAAGTAAAAGTATTCCTAGATTCAGCCACCACCCTTGCTAAAAAAAAAAACAAAAACAACTACTATTTCCTCTCACTAAAGTGCTGGGGTATGGTGAGGGCGATACTGACCTGAAATCAAATATTTTGAACACTGCACTAGAAGGCAGAAATGGAAAAGCCAGCCATAGGAAACAGACCTATCCTTAGGTCCGATAGTACTGAGTGTAATTTTTTAAAACAGGTCTCTTACTCTTCCTATAAAATTAGGATGATTTCGAAAATGAAATAATCTTTGGACATTTTTAAACATAAATCCCTACACAAATCTATGTCCTGTGTGCAAATGACTTAAGCAGGTAGTGCAGACAAAGAGAGACACGCCACAGCCTCCCCTTCAGAGAGCAGGACTCCCAGCTGGAGAGAAGGCAGCCTTCGCAAAGCCATTGCCAACAGAAGAAGCACTGCCCAGCCAAGAGGGCACAGGCAAGTGTCCTAGGGCAGGTGCTTGGAGAAATCCCTTAGAGAAATGGAGTCAGAATAAATTGTGAATTTCAGTAAAAATTCTAGGTGGCTGAAAGAATAAGGAGAAAGAGTTCTGGTCAGAAGAGACAGGAAGAAGAGGCAGAAATAGAGAAGCATGGGCAGGTGCAAAGATACATGGGCAGAGAAGTCACACAGCAGGATAGGGAGGGGATGTACATGTGGACAGATGGGAGCGGTGGTGGTACAGGTCAGCGGGGGAGCTTGGGGCTTCAGCTCCTAAACCAGGAGGAGCCCCAGGGAGGTGCTGTAGCCAGAGCGGAGAGCAGTGTTTTATGAAGGACAGTTAATCTGTGGGCCCTGTGGGGGACCGAGAGGAAGGAGGAATGACTGGGCAGTAGTCCCTCCAGAGAGATGATGAGTCAAGCGCAATGCAGACAGTAAGCACAGAGTGGCCGTGCCAAGGGGCAAATGAGGAGATGGATCAATTTTCTGCTACCCTTGCTTTGGGAATTCTCTCTCTCCAGTGGAAAGCTAAGGTTATTTCAAAACTCTAGCATCCTGAAGAATTCCTTCTTTCATTGACATGCAGTTTTAAGGGGCTATGACATGAAAATTCAGTCTTTGGTAACTGACTGCTGGCTGTCGACATACATGGAAAACGCAAGGCAGGTGGGAAGTTTCTCCAAGAATGCATGTCCCACTTTATCTGCAGTGCTACCGAAGAGAGCAACTCAAGTGCCAGCGAGCCTGCACTCCCCAGACAGGGCCACAGCCCCCTTGGACTGGGGACGCCTTCACAAAACCGTCTGTAGATGGCAAACATTTCCTGCATGTTCACTCCTCTCATTTGCTGCCTTTTCTCAGCAGTTCCAACATTCAAGATAGGCCATTTGTGGCCTTTTAAAGGACTTCCCAAGCCCTCTGCTCTGAATTGCCTTGGCCTGCTGTTGTCACCACGTCCTGCTCCCTTAACAATCCGATTCCAGGTGACCTCGGGGATAAGGGACTATACAGGTGCATTTTGACTGTACAAGTCAGTGGAGGCACGACCCAGCCCACGAAGCCGCTGGACAGGAGTCAACCATGGACTCTTGGCCATGATTCTTTCTCCCTGCTACCCAAGAGGCAGGCGTACTTCCCTTTGCACTTTCTCCTTAGAGTCTGGCCTTGTGGCGAGGCCCAGTAACTGGGGCCCAGGTGAAGGCAGCTGCCGCTGGACTGGCATGCGGTACCTGACCTTCTTCCAGAACCTTGTCTTTGCAGACTGGGATCCCTCTCTAAAGTCCCCTGACCAGCGTATGGCTCCATGTTTCTGCTTAATGAATTTAATGGATTCTGGCATTTTCTCATAGTCCTGGATTTTCTCTAGCTCAAGCAGGACAATTTTAATTCCATCCTGAATGAGAGCATTGTACATTGCTATTTGCTCTTCAGATGAACTCCCCAGCCAGCTGAATCCTGATGTTTCTCGGACCAAAATGATAATCAATCTTCTGCTTTTCTTTATGTTTTCACTAGTGACCTCGACAATGTCTGAAAAACATGAAAACACAGCATAGTAAGGAAAATTTCCATTTCTAATCATCCTCTCCAGAAGCAAAGCCCACAGGGTTCTCAGCACCTATCCCCTCATGCAATTTTTTTCTTACATTAAGATTAAAGGAGTTTCCCATTTTATAGACCAGCTCAAAAAGTGACCCACGGAAGTCGAGTATTTCATTTGGAACTCAGAATACTTTCAATAAAAACTTAAAAACCTTGTTAAACCATTTGCTTTCTATCACTCCTGTTTATTGTATCAGTTTGAAGTAACTATTGGGTCTAACTAGAAGTTAAGCTTTCCAAAACTAAACTCAGTTAATTGTTGCTCCAACAGAATATGAGAAAAGTAAATACGTGCATTGAGTATATGTGAAAATCATCATCGGGTACCATTGAAGAGATTCTTAAAATTGTCAAATATGTACACCTATGTCAGTCTTCTAGAAAGATGAAACCCAGCTTCAGTGATTACATTTGTTTTACAAGAGGACTTTCACTTTTTTCCATTACATGCATACCTTCCCCAACGTAATCGTCCCTCCCGTAAATGAACAGCTTATATCCACACTGTTTTTCCAAGACCTCAGGCAAGACTTTAAACACAAAAGTATCTGAATTAGAGGTGGCTCCTTCCCCGTGGGTCTTTGGATACAGTATGTATGCATCATAGGTCTTTCCATCCGAATCTAAAGGGGAAAATGTAATATATTTAGAGGCAAAAGGAAAAATAAGAGATTTGGTAAAGTCAGTAAGTATCATAAACATGCATTTCAGAATGAATTATTAATTAATCTTTTATGATGGTAAAATGTAAGCAGAAATAGCCAAAGCATAATACCTTTGTGAAGTGATTGATTATCTCTTACAAGTTTCTATTTATGGAGTTTTACTACGAAGTTGTTCTCATATTAATTGACAGCCTCCCATGCAGGGTCCTTGGCCTCTCAGTATGGGAACCATCCTTATCTCCCTGTTCTCATCTTCCTGCCCGGGTGTCTCAACCCTGGATTCTATCCACTTGGCCTATTATATATTATGGTGGTAGCAGTGTTTTGCAAGGCTTAAACAAAAGAAAATGAACTTCCCTGATGTATGAAAATTGAGTTATTTCTTTGATTTGAAGGCAGTTCATGGGGTGA
Source organism: Phataginus tricuspis (assembly GCA_029783875.1). Taxonomy (NCBI): domain Eukaryota; kingdom Metazoa; phylum Chordata; class Mammalia; order Pholidota; family Manidae; genus Phataginus; species Phataginus tricuspis. The sequence goes on along the minus strand of JAQQAC010002629.1, from coordinate 18,258,247 downwards.
TCTGCGTACTACCCAGAATGGAGCAGATAGTCATCAATGGCTTCTGAATCACTGGATTTATAAACAGATGCTCTAAGTGCATGCTTATCCCACCATTATGAACACTAATGCAGTAACTTGGGAGACAATGCCATTTGGTTTATTCCAATATTATGAAACTCTGCTTATTTATAAGAATAACTACTATCCTTATATATGCCACATTTCATTTTAAAATTTAAGTAATAAGCCCCTCAATTATCTACTATATTTCTTAACTGTCCTCTCTTTCCAACCAGAAATTTTGCATAGGACACAAAATTGTACCTTTTCTTGGGATAAAATCATGGCAAGAATCCCTGAACCAAAGTACTATGTCAACCTTGAAGATTTTATAGATGAAAACACAGCATGTAATTACCACTGTTAGCATGACAAATATGCTGATTACATGCTTCTGGAAGTCAGGGACTATGGCACAAAAAAAAGGAAAAAATATATTAGGGCCAAAAGAATTAAACTTTTGAGCATAGCAAATTAAACATTATCATCCCAGGGAAACCATATTTGGGACTGGCCTGCAATCCCAGATCCTAGACCGTATTAACTCATTCATTAACACCACTTAATAATGGATGCGAGTGGACAAAGCAATTTAGAACAGATATTATATAAAACTAAGGTGCATTGTATTAAATCTCCACCTAAATAGTATGCTATACAATAACACAGAAAAAACACCAAAGGACATAGAATAGAGCACTCCATCATAAAACAAGTCAAAGTCCCTCAAAGGCTTACAAAAGTGCCTGACAGGTGGGGACAGCTGAAGGCTGGTGGAAAGGAGAGAAGGGATTAGGGGTGTCATACAGATGTTCACACCTCCACATTCTCTTGGCTTCAAGCTCTAATTATTCATCCAATGGTTGCAGAGGAGGAGGGGCCGAGGAGTAAGGTGAGGGGGAGAGAAGGGGGAGGGGGCTGGAGAAGAAAAAAGAAGAAAGCACCCTCTAAATATCAGAGACCACGCAGGCACCCAGAAAAAGACAATCTAAAACCTCTACTTTTCACTATTCCAATTTAGGTCTTGGATTCATCTGATTGGAAATGAAGTAGAAATCAAGATGTACCATTTTCCAGACCAATATCCAACTGGCCCAACCGACAGTTCATATTTACAGTCTTAATTACTACAGTTCCATATAAGACCATGGTATCTATAGATTTATTTCTTTTTATTCAAGACCACCTTGATTATTCTTTACCCTTTATATTTCCACATGACTTTTAAAATAAATCTGTCCACAACAACACACCACACAAACACACATGCACGCCTGCACAATACAAGCATATTACGAGGGCCCTGACCTCGGCCGTTCGGGCACAGGGCTGCCTTAAAGGCAGACAGCAGGACAGAAAAGTTTCCTCGAAGAAGAAATCATTCAGGTGACAAGGGAAAGAAGAATAGAAATTACCCCATTTAAAAGGAATCTAAGAGTATCCTGGGCAGGAGAAATAGCAGGGCAAACCTCAAGATCATGGAATCTGACAACAGTCACATTTCAAAATCACATTTCAAATAAATAGTTTCGTTGTTTACCTGGCCGTTTCAATTGGATATATGCTGCACTTTTACCATATGTATTCCTAGCTAAACAAGTAAATGGATGTAGATAAAATCTACTTTCCACTTCTGAAATATTAAGCACTGTGAGGAGTGTATTCCTTCTTTTGGTTAAAGGACTTTCCGTTCTGTTCAAAAGAGAGTAAACAGAGTTGTTTAAGTACACTGCACCAACCACAAATAAGACACATGCATACGTGGTCTGTCTCTTTATTTGCTGTATACACTGTGGCAGAAATAGTCACCCGCCCTAACCATCAGGCCTAACAATCAGGTGATTAGTGGCGCCGATCTGAGATTTTCTAGCCCTAGGACCATTTTCAGTAAAAGACTCAGTACAGAGATCAAATTAAAATTACTAGATCCCAAGAAGAAAAATATGGCCATATGCATTCTAGTCTCCATGGGGCACAAAGAATATATGAAACAAGAGGAGACTTGGGCAGATGACCAAGGGTCTGCGGGTGATGGTGAGCCGGCTTATCCTTACAGAGATAACAGGCAGCCGTTAGGGACTTGGGCAGTGGAGGGCCTGGTTCTTGGCAGTAAGATTTAGTAAGTCTTTTCTAAACTACTTAAACGCACAATTACATGAAGAGTAATTTAGAAAAATTGCTTCACTGGAATGCTGCAACATATATAACTGAATTTAAGAAAAAGCCTTCCAAGTGGTCCAGAATTTGCACCACAATGACATGTATTTTTACCTTAAATATCCAAGATCTCACAAATCCTGTTCAGCTTAGCAAAACTCAATAAGGGCAGCAAAGGGGTAAGAACCAATCAACTGCCAATTAACCCTTGCTATCAGATTAAACCATTAAGGTTATAGATTTTGACATAGAATTTAATAGCAAAACTTCTGCCCTGCATGACTGGCTTACATACTCACTTATATTCTTCCGCCAGCACTGGGTCGTCCTCATCAATCGATGACCCATTCCACTTCCAGGAGACATAGGCAGTGGGATAGCCAGTGACATTGCAGATCAGTTGTAGCTGGGATCCTGCAAAGCAATGTATCTTAAACCATAACAGTAATTGATTTGTATCTGATCTGTGGATTAATAAATGGCTATTAAATAAAATTTTTAAGCTACAGACAAATTGCCCTTAAACACACCACCCAGAGCTAACCACTACTAGTAACTTTATGTGTCTCATTCCTTATCTTCTCTGTATACATATACAATTTTTAAAATTACTGTCTACTGTTTGTAATTATTCTGCATTGGGAATTTTGGTTCATATGCTTCGCCTTCCAAAAACAAGCTGTTTCATGGCTGCTTGGAATTCCATAATACAGATACTATGATTAACTTTTTTCCTGTTGCTAAAGTTGCTTCTAATTTTCCATTATTATAATTTATATTCCAATGAGTGTTCCTACATATCACTATGTATATCCTATGGTACTACTTTGTATCAAAATCTGGAAGTAGAATTGAGTTAAATGAGATACACATTTTAAAAGCCGGCCCCTTCTCTCAGTGACACTATAGCATCATTTTTCCCCAACCCCCCAGATACCAAGAATTTTTGTTTAGTCGTTGCCAACTGAGAGAAGACAAAAAATTCCATTTATATTTTCATCTTTTTTTGAAATTATGGTGAATTAATATATTTTTCTTAAGTTCAGTATTCACTGGCCTTTCTTTTAAGAACCGCTTGCTATGCCTACCGTTCATTCACCTGTTAGCCTTACTGATGTCTGGGAGCTCTTTATTCAAAAGAGATATTAACTCTTTACCATACATGAAGACTATTCCAAATATCTTTGAGAGTGTGTTGCTTTCACTTTATTTTTGTTTATGTAAATTCTTTTGTGTAGAGCTTTTTACCTTTTATATCAAATTTATAACTGTTTTCTTTATCAGTTTTCTTTATTTTATTTCTAAAAGCCCTCTCTACCACCGAATCAGGAAATTATCCATGTACATTTTCATTTAAGTATATAATGTTTTTACTGTTTCATGGTTTTAATGTTTTAGTCCTTTAACCTGCCTAGGCGATAATTGGGTGTGGTATGAGCAGTGGGGGGAAGGGAGGGCAGGGGAAGCTTTAACTTAATGTTTTTATCCAAATAGCTGATAGATCATTCCACAACCACTTATTATATAATAAATCTCTTCCTCCCTAATTTGAAATGCCATCTTTATCATAAAATAAAATCTTACTTATTTGGGATTTTCTCAGTTGATCTGAATATGTTACTGATGCCAAAGGTACCACACTCTCAATTACTGCAGTTTTAGGGTAAATAATATCATTTAGAGTCCTTCTTCCCAACAGTATCTTAATAATCTCATCATTTTAATCTCCTAGGTGAATTTCAGAATCACTTGCCAATTTTTAAGCATTTTCATATTTTTATTGGAATTCCATTAAACCTATAACTTACTTTTAGGAGTTGACATCTTTATAATTTCCAGTTTTTCATCTAGGGAAAGCATATATATTTCTACTGCACTTTTCCTTAAACTGGTGTTCCTCAAGATTGTTTTCACTGCTGCTCCCTTTGAGTCTTTTTAGACATT
>JAQQAC010002629.1:18229598-18254094 GCA_029783875.1 Phataginus tricuspis | reverse complement strand
TTTATTCCTTTCTTATAAATCCCATATGCTTTTTAAAAGATTTCACTAAGATATTCTGTAGATATCTCTACGACACTTATTGTCGTAAATAGGATCTCTTCCCCATTATGTGTTCTAGTTGGTTATCACTAAGCAAGTCTAATGATTCCGAATACTAATTTTGTACCTGGCCAATTCATAAAATGTTAATTCTGATTTTTTTCTCAGTAATTCTCTTTGGATTTATAGGTACATAATTATGTGATCTGAAAATAATAAATTTATTTTCTCCCTTATAGTAAGAACACCTTGGTTCTTTTAACTACGACTGCGCTGGTGGGCATTTCTAGAACATTTAAGTAATATCAGTTATGTGGGCACCTGTCTTGCTCTCCAGTGTGAAGGCCCATGCCTACAGAAGGTCTAACACTTTAGTGTTTCACCATCAAGAATGTCCATGACTACTGTTTTGAATTGATGCTATTTATCAAGTTAAGGAAGTAAATACCCTTCAACTCTTACCTTTCTAAGTCATTTTATTAGTAATTGTTAAGTCATTTTAATAGTAAAAGAGATCCTATTTACCACAATAAGTGTCATAGAGATCTCTCCAGAATTACTAATCAAATGCCTGTTTAACAACCTTCAGGATACAACAGGGTGATGTGTGCATCTGAATGATGTGATATATTAAAATAATTGTTTAATATGAAACTATTTTTAGATTTGGAGATCAATGCAACCTAGGTTTTAGTGGTCTGAAGTCTACATCTCTCCAGCACGCATTCAACAGGGGGCCCAGCCAACAGGGCAAAAAGTGGTTTTTGGGGATAAGGCAAGAAAATCTTAGGTATTGCAATGGTTTGTGACCCTCCAGAGTGCCACAGTGTATCAACAGATATACGATATGCCTGTGGCATTAAAATTCCAAGAAAGGGAAAAGGATTAGGGGGGAAAAATGCTTTTTTAGGTTCTACAGGAAAGCAATAATGGGGAAAAAAATGGACTGTTAAACACTGCTCTAGATTCTATTGGCCTATATTTAATTTCGAGTTTCCACATCTTTTCCTTTATGTCACCTTTTGCCATGAATAACTACTTGGCCAAGTACAGAATTTATAGGTTACAAACTTTTACCTTCTAATCTCCTTGCAATTGTTCACTGTCTTCATGCAGCTACTATTACACAAGAGGATTCTGTATGCCAGTCTGATTTTGATCCTCTGATATAAAAATCTGTCCTTATGTTTGGACCAGTGGTTTCCTAGAATGTTCAGTGATGGGAGAAATGTTCTATATTTCTGTTAATGTGGCAGTCACTGGTCACATGTGGCTATTAAGCCTTTGAAATATAGCTAATGTAACTGAGGCACTAATTTTTTATTGAACTACAATAATTAACTGACTTGATTTAACCACGTGTGGCTCATGGCTACTGTATTGCATGGGGTAGGTCTGGATGCTTACGGGATTATGCCTTTATTCTTGAAATGAAAACGTTTCACTCACTTGGAAAAGTGTTTTTCTAGAATGACTATCATTTTGGCATGTTGTCTTACTATTCAGCCTGAAAGATTAGCTCTGGTCATAAGAAATACATCCTGTACAATCAGATAAGTTACATTTCTCAGTCTTAATCCTGTCAAACTTGGCCTTTGGCTGGTGTTTGCATGGGTAATGTGTGTCCATAGGAAAATATGGGTGGTCAGACCCTACAAGACAAGGAAGCCAAAGAACATGGGAAGATATAATCTGTGCCCCTTTCCCTCTAAGTACAGGTAGAGCCAGTAAATGGCTGAGGTTATGTGTAGTGAAGTTTATCTTTATCTTGAGTTCAGAATAATGATTTCAGCACATCCTGACTGGAGTGCACTTACCCAAGTCCACTTCTAATGTCCCATTAACTGGGCTCTCAATCACAGGCTTCATGGGTCTGTTTTCCTCTGAAAGAAAAACATCCACAGGGCTCCTTAGTATCAGAATCTAAGTGACAGATCAGAATCTTGAGTGATACGAACATTTGGCAAAATGGAGTAAAAGAGATTCCATGGCATCTGGCCAGACAGCCCCCCAAGTGCCCACAGCACACAGCACAAGACATGAAGAAAGGTGGGGGACCCAGAGGCCGCAGCGAGACTGTGACACCTGCTACAAAGCCTGGGCCCTGCTGAACCCAAAGAGTTTTGTGCTATAAACACACACACATCACCAGGGCCCCACCACTCCCAAGTGCCTCTCTTAAAACAAATCAGGAAAAACAAGTTACTGTGGAAAGGTACTTCCCTGAATGGAGCATGATTAACCAGAAGGGCCCTCCAAGCGAGACCTGTTTGTGTTAATAACCTGAGTAATGGCCCAAGAGTAGAATAGAATGCTAAGCAATTTAGCATAACTTACTAAAATTGGCAGAAAAATATTAAGGAGCTCCAGAAATGAACCTGACTTTTATTTACTAGAAGTTTGGCTTCAAGGGCTCATCTGTAGCCAAGCCTGAGAAACTATGAGCTTGAACACCCAGTATTCTACCACAGTCCAACTTTAAAAGAAAAGAAAAGTAAGCTCCATCGGGGCAGAATACGGTCTCTTTTGTTCCTTGATGTATACCTAAAACTGTGCCTACCACAGAGTAGATGCTCCGTAAATATTTTTTAATCTGCCTTTGTCAGAAAACAAAACATGACCTCACCCCTGATAAAGTGCATTATTTCTACACAGGGGATCAGAAAGGGAGACGGAGAGTATTGTAGACATACTTGACCTATTTAAAAAATTCCCTAGTGTCCTGTGTCCTGTTTCCCTAAAATTCTGTCCACTGGCCTGGTTGCTGTATCTTAAGACAGACAAACCAAAGTTGCACAATGACCAGAGAGAAGCAGCTAAACCCTCAAGACAGTTGTGAAACAAGGGCTGTTGAAAAGTACAACTCGCTGATACGCATGGGACCTAGGTGACGAACTAATTTTGATTCAATAAAATTAATGTCTGAAAAAATAAGTTATTATAGAATTGAGAAAACTTAGCTATATGAAAGGCGATCATACTCTGGGTTTACCTGGGATAGTCCCCACCTACGACCACTGTCCCAGCCCTTTAACTTTGAAAGTCCTGGTTAAAGCAACTCCTCTTATATTACTGAAAGCTCTCAAAATCTGATATTTACCGAAAAAGTGAGCATCCTGCCCACGCCCAAGAAATTTTTAGGAGTGCATTTTGTTGTAAAATAGATTTTAATATGAAATATGGTTGATAGAGAATTGAAAGCCTCAGGAAAATTAACTATAATCATCATCATACACCTGTTTGTTCCTCATCTGTTTTGCACCAGGCACATGCCCACAAGCTGAGCACACTTGATCTCTAATTCCTCCACAACCTTCTTATAGAGAAGGAGACAGGCTTACAGAGGTTAAATAACTGGCTAACAGGAACTAACAAGAGTGTAACTCATTCCAAAGCTGTCGGTGTCCAGTCCATAGTGCTGGATCCTAGTGCTAGCCTCCCCAGGTGAAGGCTCTCAGAGCTTCCTCTTCCACCAGTCGGAGGGAGCCCCTAGCTCTCTGGAAGAACCACCTTCAGCCATGCCAAAGAACAAGCCTCCTAATTCAGTTGGAAAACATAACTCATGTTGCCTGTTTACTTAGCACTGCATCTGAAGCAGGAAGGCAAAACACTCACATGGTATTTCCCAAAAAAAAGAGAAACTAAAGCCACGTGACCTGTGGTACATTATCAAGCTTCTCTTGGATTTAGTTTCCCCACAGACAATAAAGATAGTAGTAGAATCCTAGTCTCTGGGCCTTCCTGGGTTCAGCCTTCTCGGATGGGAGCTATGACTCACCTAGAGTGAGAAGTTCTATAACCCGGGTAATATGATACTGCTTTCCCAGGTGTGTGTAGGCTGCACGGCAAGTATAGATCCCTCTATGTGCTGTGTTCACATTCGCCATGATGAGTTTATTTTTCTGTCCACTAAAGTTGATATTGTCGAGAAGGAGAGGTTTGCAATCCTAGATAGAGGGAGAAAAAGGAAATATTGAAAACTAATGAAAAACTTTTCCCAGTCCACCAGCAGAAGCAACTGCATTTTTTTCACATTGGCAAATGTTATGTGTATATATAAACACATACACACACATACATATACGTATATATATATATATATATATATATATATATATATATATACAGAACCCACATTCATATATATTCACACATATATGAGTATATGTGAACCTCTCTATACATGAATATGTTCCTTGCATGCAAGTTTTAATTTTTTTTGGCGAAAGTCATAATTATTTTCCCAGGATATTATATTTTTATGCCTATGAGCCTTGTACCTTGAAGACAAGTGAAGGCAACTTTACTTTACAAGAAAAATATGTTTGAGGAAAGAATGCTACTACTATAGTTTTTTAGTAATTCTGTACTTCCTTTCTTCACTGGTATTACTTATTCGTGTTTCTTAACCTCTATAAGATGATTCCCCATGTAAACTTCAACAAATTAGGTAGATCAAAGGTACCACACAACATGACGTGTTCCATGGAGTGCTAGCCAATCCAGTTACATAGTAACAGCTACAGAAATCACTAAGTTATTTAAGGACCACTTGGTATCTAAAAATATTTTCAAATATTTAATAACATTAAATATTTTTAATAAGATGCAAAATATTTTGTAATAGTTATCTCTTAAAAATCTTAAGTTTATATTCAGCTTTATCTCTAAACATCTTTTATTTCTACTATACTTTTCTCAACAGTATCTTACTAAATTAAATAAAAATAACAGAAAGATGCCAGTTAAACTACAAATTAAATGGATGCAGTCTTACAAAATGTTTTTAAAATTTCCTATTAAGTTTCCCCATTCAAAAGCGAACACTGTAACAAATGAAAAAGTACTTAGCAGATCCATCCTATTGTCTATGACAGAAAAGTATTTCGTTTGCTGGAAAAGTAAAATTATCATATTTAATATAAAATTACCTTATACCATTGTATTTTGGGTAACTCATTTTTTTCATCTTTAAGAAAATCCAAAAAAGGACACACAAGTCGCCCATCTCCTGCAAGGGGCAGTTTCTGTGTAAATATGGCTTGTGCATTGTAACACAGATTAGGCTCATGTTGTACAAACTTTGCAGTTATTTTACTTTTGAGGCAGTAAGTTGAATTTCTAAAACAAATCAAAATAGGTGAATTAAGCGCTATTAAAAGATGTTTCTGTCCTTGACTACTCCAAGTACATAGAATACATGTTTGTAACATAATAATTCTTTTCTCACCTTACTGCGCAATAGTAATGTCCTGTGTCCTCTACCTTAGTAGGAACAAACCAAAGTTTATCTTTATGCTGATGAATCCTGGAGTCTCGTTCCATAGATATAAGGGTCTTGCTGTCATTTTTATACCAAGTTATACTGCCTTCCCTTGCATTTGTGTTAAGAGGACATGAACGAACATCAATTTCATGCGCAGATGAAACTAAAATTATTGGTTCTTCAATTTCCTCACATTCATCTTTAAAAGGGAGAGAGGGAAAATAATTTCAATAAGAAGTTTGTCGATGTTTCTTAATGTATTATCTACATATAAATGCATCAATTACAAATGCATCAATTCATGTTATATATGAGAGTTTTAATAGCCTAGGTTTCAGTGTATTATCTTAGGAGTCTGGAAGACCTGTATTCAAATCCAATAATGCCATTGGGTGACCTCGGACAAGTTATTTAACTTCTCTTATCTCCACTTTATTCACTGTTCTCAACAGCCAGAATGGAAAACCTCATTAATCATGGGGTATCATAGAATATTCAGAGGGGTTTTAAAACTCGGTGATAATGCAGCAGGAGAGATATCTGCTTCAGTACAAGATGGAGTAACAGGGTCTGGATTCACCCTCCCACTTGAACAACTAAAAAAACGGACAAGGTGTACGAAACAACAACGTTCAACACACTGCATTATCAGGGAACAAAGGACAGAAATATCGGAAAGATGGGAGACAATGGAGATGAGCCCTACTATTTTGTCAAATTACTGCCTAGAGAGAGATTCTAGCTCATGACATTGCAGGGAAGAAACACAGGCAAAGGCCAGTGTTCAGAGTTGAGATGAAGCTGGGAATTCAGGTAAACAAAGAGTGTTCCGGACGGAGATGAGAGTTGTGTATGTATGCATCTATGAGTGTGTGTGTGTATATATACACACATATATACATATATATGTTTTGTGTGTGTATATATGTAAACCTCTTCAATCATGGGGCATCAGAGAGAGTATCCACAAGGGTTTTGACTCAATAGATGGAGTAAATCAGGCTTATAAAAAATCTTGTTCTGTCCTGACTAACAAAGCTTAAGAGTTAAGACCTGAAGGGATCAATTATTTCCAAATAACAACCCTGTGGCAGAACAAAGCTCAAGAACATTTTTAGTCATACAAAAATATCCAGCACCCAAAATGGTAAACTCTACAATGTCTAGAGTCAATCAAACAGAGTACTAAGCATGCCAAGAAGCAGGAAAATACAACCAAGAAATGAGAAGAAAAAATAAGTCAATCAAAACTGATCCAGAAATGGCGTAAGTGATAGAATAGTTGGGGAAATTAAAATCGTTATTACTACAGTGTTCCAGTTGTTCAAGATGTTAGACCAAACATGTTGAGTAGAGACATGAAAGAGATTATTTAAAAAACCTCAATCAAACTTTTAGAGATTAAAATTAAAATACTGACTTAAAAAATATGTCAGATATGATTCATGGCAGGTATGATACTGCAGAAGAAAAAATTAGTGAACTTTAAGACAAAGATTAGAAACTGTCCAAAATTAAACAGAGAGAAAAATGACAGATCAAAATAAACAGGGTATAATTTAGTTGTAGGACAACTTCAATATATGTAATATGAATCCCAAAGAAGAGGAGGTGGATGAAGCATAAAAAGCATTTGAAGAAATACAGGTTGAAAATCTTCAAGATTTTATTAAAATGATGTACCCACAACCCCAAAACTACAATAAACCTCAAAGCAAAGATGAAAAAAACTCATCAAATAAAGACAAATATGATACAGTCCTCTTGTCAGAAATAATACAAGCCAGAGGAAAGTGAAATAAAGATATGTACTGAAAGAAAAAAATAAAGCCTGAAAATTCTAAATCCAGTGAAAATACTTTCAAAAATGCAGGCAAAATGAACTTTTTTTCACATTTATAAAAGCTGTAAAAATTCATCACTCATAGAGCCACACTGCCAGAAACATGTGAGGAAGTCTCTCAGAAAGAAGGAAAATAAATCAGATGAAAAATGAATCTACACAAAGGAATAGATAGTAGCAGCAGCAATGTTTACAACACGGGTAATCATAAAATATTTATTCTTATTATTTAAATCTCTTTAAGATAACTGAATGTTCAAAGCAAAATCATGTATTGTGACATTTATAACCTATAAAGAAGTAAAATGTATAGGACAATAGGAGAAAGTTCAAGAAAGGAGAAGTGGATATATATTAAGTTTTTTATTTTATGTATGAAATGGTTTAGTACCACATGAAGGTAGACAGCTGTGAGTTAAAGATGGATACTATAAACACTAAAGTAGTTATTTTTTTTTAAATGCTATTAGTTTAAGTCAACATAGGAGGTAAAATGAATCAGGAAAATTCTCAATTAATCTAAAATGCAGCATCAAATTGGAAAAAATAAAGAATTCATAGGACAAATCAAAAATAAAATAACAAGAACCTAAAATTAAGTCCAAACATATTAAGAATCTTATTAAACATTTTTAATGTTCTAAACACTACCAATGAAAGGCAGAGGTGGTCATATTGGATAAAAAAAGGACCTATCTACATGCTACCTAATATACACATGTGCTCACACATACACACACTTTAAGTATAAAGACACAATTACATTAAAAGTAGAAGCAAGGAAAATATACTTTGTTAATGCTAATGAAAGAAAGTTTGGTTATAACAGCACCAAAGTAGATTTTATACAGTAAACATTATCACCAAAGATAAAAAGGGTCATTTTATTATGAAAAAGGAATCATTCAACAAGAGGTACATAGTAATCCTAAATGTTTATTCACTTACTAATAGTGCTTCAAAATACATGAAGCAGAAACTGATAGGACCGCAGGGAGAAACAGAGAATCCCATGATTACAGTCACAGATTTCAATACCCTGCTCATGGTAATTGATAGAACAGGTAAACAATTAGACAGATAATCAGTAATGTGCTAAAAGATTTGAACAACACTATCAACATTATAATCAATATTTATAGAAAATTCTACCCAGCACAGAATAATACACATTCTTTGTAAGGCACACAAAATTCTTACCAAGACATACTATATTCTTGGTCATAACCCAATATTCAATAAATTTAAAAGGACTCAAATTAGACGAAAAAGTATTTTCTCTGGTGACAATGGATTAAATTAGAAATCAGTAACAGAAAGAAATATAGGAATTCTCCAAATATTTGAAAACTAAAATACATATTTTTCTAAATAACCCATGAGTCAAAGAAAAAGTACACAGATTAGAAAGTATTTTGACCTAACGCTAAGGAAAACACATTTAAAAACTTCTGGCATACAACTGAAGCAGTACCTAGAGGAAAATAAATGCCTACATAAGAAAAAATATCTCAAATTGATGATTTCAGTTACTACTTAAATTGGAAAAAAAAATTATACCCAAAGTATGGAAGAGATAGTAAATAATATAGCTCCAAGGGAAAATCAATGAAATGCAAATCAGAAAAACAGAGAAAAATCAAAGATACCACAAGTTAGTTCTTTCAGGAAATTGATAAAATTAGTAAATGTCTAGCCACAGTGACCAGGAAGAAAGAAAGGGGACAGCTTTTATTAAAATGATCTTAAAAGGGCAATACGGATAAATTATTCAACAACTTAAATGGGCAAACTCCTTGTCAGGTACAGACTACCAATGCTTCCTCAAGAAGAAATAGATAACCTGAGTAGCCCTATTGATATTAAAGGAATTGGATTTGTCATTAAAAACCTTCCAACAAAGAAAATTTCAGGCTTAGATGACTTCATTGGTATATTCATGGGAGAAATAGCACCAATTTTACACAAAGTTTTCCAGAAAATTAAAGATTCAATAACACTGCTCAATTCACTCTAGGAGGTTAGCATTATTCTAAGATCAAAACTAAAGACAATAGATGAAGGGGGAAAAAAATCAGAATGTTTGGTATATTCATCTGGGTGATATGAGTACATACACATGTCAAAATTCACTGAACTGTATACCAAGATGTTTGCATCTTAGTGTATGTACCTCAATAAAAAAAAAGTTACAAGAAAACCATAAATCAATCTTCATCATTAATATAAATGTAAAATTTATTTTAAATGTTTTAGCAAGTTGAATTCTACAATACATCAAAAAAGGATAATGTATTATGATGTACATACATCCCAGGAATGCATAGTTGGATTCATTAAAAAAAAGAGTTGGATTGATTTTTGTAAAAAATCAATGAATAAACTTCCATATAACAGATTTTAAAAGAAAAAATATATAATCATCTCAACAGATGGTGAAAAAGCATTTGACAAAATCCAATAACCATTCCTGATAAAAGCTGTCAGCAAATTAGGACTAGCAAGGAACTTCCTGAACCTATTTAAGGACAGCTATGAAAAATCTATACTTATCATATACAGTAAGATTAGGAGCAAGGCAGGGATGTCCACTCTAATCACTTCTATTCAACATGACACTGGAAGATCTAGTTAGTGCATTATAGCAAGGAAAAGAAATAAATGGCATTCAGATTGAAAGGGAAAGTAAAATGTCTTTATTTCCAGATAACATGATCATCTATGTAGAATATGCTCTGAAATCTACAGAAGACTTAGAAGGATTGGTAAATTTTAGGATACAATATGAATAGGCAAATTGAATGTGTTTGCATATACTAGCAAAGAATAATTGGAAACTGAATTTTTAAAAGTACCATTTACAATACCACCAAAAGATATTAGCAATTAGAGATAAATCTGGAAAAGATGCATCAGACCTATCCAGTGAAAATGACAAAATATTGCTTAAATAATTTAAACAAGATTTAAATAAATGAAGAAACATATACTTTGTTTATGGATCAGGAGACTCAATATTGCTAAGATGTCAGTTCTCTCCAAGTTGATTTATATTCAATTCAGTCCCAGTCATAATCCAAGCAGGATTGTTTGTACAAGTTGACAAGCTGATTCTAAAATTCATATAGAATTATTTAAAACAACTTAGATTTTAAAAACCTTTTAAAATCTTTTTTAACAAGTTGGGTATCCTTATGTTTAAAAAAGGACTTCTAAGGCAGGATTTCTAGATGGCAGAATGAGGGTCTCCATAAGTCCATTCCTTGATAAAAACAACAAAAAGACTAGAAAATTTCTTCAAAATCAAAGGTCTGCAATAACCAGAACATTTATTTAAAAACAACAACACTGGCTGAATCTCAGTAGAACAGCAGTGTTTGTGACTTTGTAAGTTAAGCTACTCTCGTTCTCCAGCTCCCCAGCTACACTACAGCCTTGAAAAACCAGTAGCCTTGCAAACACAGTGGCTGTGAAAACCAGCAGGTTTGTAAGAACAGATAAGGTTTGGAGCTCCTCAAAAAGTCCCATTTCCAGAGCACTACTATAATTTGGCCTGACTGGCAACTCCCTGGAAAAGTCATACTCACAGAGTTGTGTTTTTATTGACCTGACCCAGATCTCCACCAGAAAAGCCCTATCTATTCCCCAGTGTGTTTTGTTTAAAAAAACAAAAAATCATCTATGACAACTGTTTAACATTGCAGTTGACTGAAGCTGCAATAGTAGTTGGAACAAATGAGAGTCTGAGCAAAAGAAAAAGGAAGCTCTGAAGAACCAAATGTCCACAGGGAGCTTTGAAAAGCTCTAACGCATTCCTTCAGGAATCTAGAATAGTGCACATGTATGCAGAACTATTTAAATGCCTAGCAAAGACCAAAGAAGGTACCAGTCTCTCAAAACTGGAAGATCTTGAGGTCATGCACAAGCAGGACATGAAGACTGGGGCAGAGTTGTAAACAGCCTAAGTGTTGAAGGCATACCCATCCCACACAGAGCTGCTCAGCAAAAGACAGAAGACTTATTGGGTAAAATAATTTAAGGAAATCTCTGAGCTGACCAAACAGAGGCCTCAGAGGCTCTACATTACAGGAAACACGGATTTTACAGAATTAGCCCAAGAAAATTATTAAACAAATGAGCATCAGCAACAAAAAAATAACAACAGACCTTGTGTATGGGAGGGACTAGCATGTCTGATTCCCAGAGTTGCCACATTATACTCCCTAAAATGTCTAATTTTCAACAAAAGATGCAAAGAAACAGGAAAGTATTTGCCATACAAAGGGAAAAAAACATGTAACAAAAACTCCCAGAGGGGTCCAGACACTAGACTCACTAAACAAAGACTTTAAATTGGTGATTAGAAATATGTCAAAGGACTAGGAAAACATGTCTAATGAATTAAAGGAAAGTATGACTGCAATGTCTCACCAAATAAAGAACAGCAATAAAAACACAGAAACTATCAAAGAAAACCAAGTAGAAATTCTGGAGTAGAAAAGCCCAATAACTGACATGAAAAATTCACTTGGATACAACACCAGATTTGAACTGGCAGAAGAAAGAATTGGTAAACTTGAAGACAAGTCAACCAGTTACTGGAATATTATGCAGTTCAAAAAAGAATCAAGAAAACTACATAGAGCCTCAACGATCTGTGAGCCATCATCAAGAATACCAACATATGCATAATAGAAGGAGAGGAGAAAGTCAGGAAAAATATTTGAGGAAATAATGGACAGAATTTCCCAAATTTTATGAAAAGCACTAATTTACAGATCCAAGATACTCAAAGAATTCCAAGTAGTATAAGCTAAGAGAGACACACACCTAGATACATCAGTCAAACTGCTGAAAGACAAAGACAGACACTTGAACACAGCAAAAGAAAAACTCCTCACATATAAGGAACTTTCAATAAGATTAACAGATGGTTCTCTGAAACCACATAGGCCAGAAAGTCATGAGATGACATATTCAAAGTGCTGAGAAAAAAATACTGTCAACCAAGAATTCTATATCTGACAAAATTATCCTTCAAAGATGAACACGGAATGTGTGCATTCCCCAAATAAGCAAAAACTGAGAGAGTCCATCAGGAATAGACTTGCCCTATGGGAAATGCTAAAGGGAGTCCTTCAGGATGAAATAACATTAAATAAGACAACTCAAATCCACATGACAAAATAAACAAAAAACATTAGCAAAAGTAACTGCATAGGGAAATGTACAAGTCAGTATGAGTGTTTTGGGTTATAACTTCCTTTATTTCCCATATAATTTAAAAAATAACTATAAAACAATGTAAATCAGTTAAAAGAGGGCATAGCTCTAAATGTAAAATTTTAAAGTATGAAACATCTAGAAGGAAATATAGGAGAACATTTTTATGATCTAGGGTCAGATAGAGATTTTGTTTAGATATAATACCAAAAACACAACTCATAAAAGAAATAAGATAAATTGGACTTCATTGAAATTAAAAACTTCTACTTTTTTAAAAGACATCATTAGACAAATGAAAAGACAAACCAGAGACTGGGAGAAAATATTTACAAATTACATATTTGAGAAAGGTCTTGTATACGTTTAATATAAAGAACTCCAAAAACTCAATAATGAGAAACAAATAGCCCAATTAAAAATGGGCAGATTTGGAAATTTCACCAAAGAAGATATATGAATAGCAAAAAACACATGAAAATAAGTTCATTATAATTAGCAAAATGGACATTGAAACTTCACTCAGATATTACTCTTTTAGGATTAAAATTGAAAAGGTTGACAATATCAAGTGCTGGTGAGGGTGTGGAGAAACTACAGTTCTCATCTTTTCTAACTATACTCCCTCCCCCACCTGACCCCATCTAGTCTCTAAGAGCAGCTACTTCTGAGGTCACCAATTTTATATCTCTAGCCTATTCCTCTCCCTCAGGCCCCAGATTGCCTAGTCAACATCACTATTTAGACACCCAACAGACAGGTAAACCTAAAATATCCAGTCTCAACATTTGATGTTCCACCATCTCATCATGGCAACCCCACCCTGCATTTGTTCAGGCCAGACCCTTAGGGTCATCTCTTTCTTTCACATCCACATCCAGTCTACCTGCAAATCCTGTTGGCTCTATCCTCAAAATATATCCAGATTTTGAAGTCTTCTCACTTCTTGCCACCCTTGAACAAGCTACCATCATTGCTTGCCTAGACCACCACAGCAGTCTCCAAACTGCCATCTTTGTTTCCGCCTTTGTCTCCCTGTGATCTACTCATAATATATAAGCAAGAATGATCCTGTTAAAATGTAAGTCATATTATCTCTCCAGTTTTGAACACAGAACCCTGCAGTCTTTCCTTCTCACTCAGAGTACAAGCCAAGATTCTTAGAACGGTCTACAAGGTTTCAAACAATCAACCTCCACCACTCCCCATTACCCATTACTCATCCCTTAGCATGTCCTTCACCTTTCTCTCTGCTCTCATCACACTGCTATTTTAGAGTCTGGAACATGTCAGTACTCTTGGCCTCAGGACCTTGGCATCTGCTGCCTAAAATGTTTCCACACCCCCAAGGTGATATTTATACAGCTCCCTCCCTCTTCTTTCTCCTCCTGGTTCAACTCAAAAGTCAACTTCTCAGTGAGGCCTTTTCTGGCCACACCCTCAGCAAATTTAACCTTTTGCCTATCTCAATCCCAAAACTTCATACCTTCCTTTCCTGCTTTTTTTCTCTATATACTTATCACCATATGGTATGATATGTATTTACTTATCTACTGTATTGTCTCTCTCCTACTGGAATGTAAACCCTATGCAGGCAAATATCTCTATTGGAATTATTCATTGTATTCCCAGGACTAAGTGCCCGGCACACAGGAGGGGCTAAATGCATTTGTGGTCAGGGTGGGAGAGGGGAAGAGAGAAAATGGAGAAAGAAAGCAAAGAACTATATCTCTTAATGATTTTCAGTTGCGGGTTCTAGAGACCATGTTAAACACCTCCTCTGAGTGAAAGCCAGGATTTCCTGCATCAGACTCTTCACTCGGCAACAACCAAACGGGAAGAGGCCAGACTAGACCTTGGAGACCTAGATTTTAACTCTTGCCTGAAACTAGCTATGTGACTTTATGCTCGTAACCTCACTGGGCCTCAGTTTCCCAATCTGTAAATGAGAGAATGAGAAGTGCAAAAGCTGAAAAGACCACCTAGCAGCACAGTTCTGTGTCCTAGGATTCAAGAGAAAAAGGTAAGAAAAAAAAAAGACTTAGGGAAGGTGATTCATGTATTCTAAATAACAGATGGGCTTAGCAGATGAGAACACAAGAAAAGTTTAACTTACCAGCCTCCAGAGAAGAAATCAGAAGTGCTATGAAACAAACAAGCCTGAGTAACACTTTCATAGTCTCCTGGAGAAACAGAGAAATGGAAAAAAACAAAAATAAAAATGTGACTATCTTGGTAAATCTCTATGACTACTTACACTGACTCCCCACCAGCCCCCACCCTCACCCACAGGTCACACTGATGGGTTAGCCTCCCTTCATCGTTAATGCGATTGTGCTTCTTTCTGGATAGAAAATGGGGGAAGAGAGATGATTTTTAACAGAACTGAGGATGAACTCAAACAACCTGAGATTAAAAAAACTTCCACCATCTGCCCTAATATTCATTCCTGGCTTGAGTCCCATTTTAACTTCCCCCAAATTTAATCTACACTATGTGCAAATTAGACTTCTCAGTAGACCCTAAACCAGCTTGTCTCTACTTAGGTGGGTTTGTTCCCTATCTGGAATGCACCCCACTTGCAGAGACCCACTTGCCGAAGTCACCCCATAATTCTAGGTCCAGCTCAAACACCACACCTTCATTTTATGACACTAAATCATTTCTATGAAATGATACAGCTACAGAGAAATGCACCAAAAAAGACTAAAAGAAATAATAACAATATAATAAAATAAGGGTGGTTCTTGCGGCTTGGTGGTTTTCCCCTTCTCTGGGACTTTCTATCTAAGATTTCTACAACGAGCACATATTCATCTTATCACAAATTAAAAACAAAACCTCCACAGCCCCTCTCAGTGGTTTAGAAGGGGAGGGAGTCAGCTACAGCAGACATTGGTCAGCAGTAAGGCTACATATTAAACTGAGGTCCTAGTAAACTATGATTTCAACTACATGACATTTTGTCCACATACATGGCACAGAATCTAATCAGATTAGGCACTTGATTGATGCTCAAAGAAAAAAAATTCCATTGCTGTATCTATAATACAATGTCACTAAAATATCAACTGAATGCGAAAAAGAAAAAAAAACCTCAATTTTGCCTACCTCTCTAAACGTCTCAAGCCCAAATGCAGTTCATGTTCAGTACGGCATCTCTCCCTTTCTGAATGCTTTTAGATGTTCCTAAATGGGCCCCCTATGGTTACGTACAGTAAGGTCCAGTCTTGTATGCCCAGTGAAGTTTTGCACAGATCTGTCTGAGGGCCCACGAGTACCTCAGACTCAGGAGGCCACAAATCGAACTCCTCGTCTCCCAGCAAACTGGGTCCCCTCCTCAGTGGCAGGCCCAGCGCTGCCCAGCGCTGACCGTGCATTCACCCAACCCAAGACCCAGGCTCAATGACCCTGTCACCTTTGCCCCCTAGTGCCCTCTCACTTAGCCCAGTATGGGCGTCGGCCCTCACCTGCCCTGTCCTCCAGCCTCAGAGCCTCTGCCTTCACCTTTCCCTCCTCCCTGCACCTGACCCCCTCCCACACCCATCAGGTCCCAGCCCAGGTCACCCTCCTACCTTGCCCAGGGAACCCCCAGCCCCCTTGCCAGGCTGGGCTTCCTCCTCTGGGCCCCATGGCAGCCTGTGTTTATGCCGGTCATAGCCCGTGGCACATCCTACTGCCTGATGAGGGCCAGCACCATGACTTGCCCATCCCTGAACCCACAGCATCTGGCACAGTTCTTGGAACCCGGGAGCCCTTAGTAAATCTCATGGGATGGGCTAAAAAGTGAACAGAAGAAACAGCTGTCCCCTCTACCTGACCTCAGGGGCACTGTCCAGAGTAGACCATGTAATTTCATGCTTTGAGCACATCTGTCTTTTAATTTTACAAGATGAAATTTGCCTATATTTTTATTGGTAGCTACAAATTAACTGCAAACAGAAAATATTTTAACTAAGTATCACTAATTCAGACTCTAATGGCAGGCAGTCATATGCATATTAACTGAAAAATGTTCTATTTAAGAAATGGTATTAAAATGTGAAAAACAAAACAAAATTGTACTACTAAAGTGCACAGGAAAAAACAACTTTCTAAGCATGAGCAATACCTGTGTTTGTATTCTCCTCCTCCGCTAACTTCCATCCTAAGGACAATGGTCCCAAAGGCTGGTTCAGCCTTGAACCAGAGCACTGAAATTCCTTACTTATTCCTTAAATATCCTGTAATTCTGACATTTTAGGTGTTTGTGTAAATTAGCCTTCTACCAAATTAGCCTAGCTCAATAGTGTTCTTATCATATTTATCTTTAAATGATACTCAGATCATTAAGATAAGCCAGAAGGATGTGCAGTCTTACAGCCAGGCTTATCACCCCTTTCTGCTAACTCTGCAGAGTGTGATTTAAGTCTCTATGATAGAGAGGAAAAAAATACAGGGTTAAAATATTTTCTGATTACCAGCTCCAGGCCAGTCACTCATTTCCCCCTCCCATGGAAAAGAAAGAGCAAAAGAAGTATTCAAATGACCTCATCTGGAAGCCCACCCCACACACTTCCATCGAGCCTCCTGGGTTCTAGTTTATCCAAAACAAAACAAAATCAGCGTGAAAGCACCTGAACATTGCCAGCTGTTCGTTTATTCCATTACAAGGTCTGGCTTGTTTGATTCCTAGGCAGAGGAGAAGAAAAGGAAAATGCCAGACCAAAGTTTATACAGAGTGCATCTCGAGATATAAGTCCAAATTAATTACAGGGAAACGTTTAATCACAAGTCCCAGGCTGGTGGTCTGCCCGCACAGGGCAGTGTGATCCTGGACATGGCCACGCCCTGGATCTGTTTCCTCGTCTGTACAAGTGGGCGCTGAGTAGGGTGACCTCAGCCCCTCTCCTGCTCTAGCAGTCTTTATTCCATGGGAGCCAAGCCCCAGGGGTCTTGGCTTTACAGCACCTGCCCAGGAACTGCTTTGGGAAAAGGCAGGGTGGGAAATGGCCCCTTCCACCAGCAGGGGACTCTCTGAAGCCATATCTGACCCAGGACCCCAGGGCAAGGGGTCATCTCCAGGTCATGGGAGAGCTGCTAAGAGTCACATGACCTAAGGGAGTGATGACAGTAGAAAGGAAGGAGGTAAAGATGCACCCAAGACTAACATTCTCCTGATAAAAATCTGCACAGACCCCATTAGGCCCCAAAACAGCACAGAAATTACAAGGGTGAAGCCAAACCCGACTAGCTTTCCTACTGCCAGTGGCTGAAAAGCTGGCTGACCAAGAAGCACCCCACCAACATGGATTCTACTGGATGCCAGGCAGAGGGCTAGCGCTAGAGACAAAAACAATGAAATAAAATAAATTTTAAAATACTAAATTTAAAAACAAGAACCTGCTCCCCAAGATGGCCACAATCTAGGCTTTAGCCACATGTAACACAAGATGCATCTCACATACCCTATTAATGGCACATTGGATTAAAGCTCAGCCTCCATGCCTCAGTCCCCCATTGACAAAATGGGGACAATGACAATATCTGTGTTGACGGCTGTTGTGAGGATTAAATGAGTTGTCAGATGCACACAGCTCATAACACTGCCTGGCAAATGGTCACACCCAAATGCTAGCTATTATGGCCCCTCGCCCTGTTGACAAATGTAAGTTTCAGATATCCATTCATTTTGTTTTTCCTTCACTGCCCAATTCACCAACTGTACACTGAATACCTCCTACATGCCTGAATCTACAGTTGGCCCTGGGAACAACATAGGAATAGGACCCAGGGTCTCAGGGTGCTCATCGGCCAGCAGGGAAAGTGGGCACATCCACAGGGTGTCCATGTGGAAAGAAATACCCGGGCATGAAGGAGAGGGACCTAACGCAGCCTGGAGGAGGGTGGCAGGACAAGGGGTCACCTGAACCTCATGGGGTGACTGGCAGGGTGTGGAAGAAGCCAGCACTGTCATGTTCTGGAGCATAAACCACAGCGGGGTGGGGAGTGTGCCAAGTGGCAAAGCCAGAGAGGCTGGAGGTGCTCAGAACACAAAAAGTCTCAGTGAGAGGTTGAAACTGCAAATTGTAGGTTGAAAAAAAAAATCACTTAAAGGTTTTAAGCCACAAGGTGGTATGCAATCAGATTTTCATTTTTTATAGAAATTCTGGCACCCATGTGGAACATAAATGGGAGACAAGAGGAGAGGTGGGAAGAGCAGGCTGTGCGGAGGGGATGTCCAGCTGAGAGCACATGCAGGTGTGAGTGGAGACAAACAGAACGGGGTGCATCTGAGACCCATCCAGAAGCAGGGAAGAGGAGGGGTGACTGAGAGGCCCTGGGATGTGCTAGCTCTGCTTCACCCAGTTGGGGACCAGCTAGGAGCAGGGAAGTAAGGAGGGCAGGTTCCAGCACCCACAGACAGCCCTAGGTGATGCCTAACAGTGTCACCCACCCTACTGCTGGGCCTGGGGCTCCTGGCACTGGGTGAGCGGTGCTGCCTCCCACAGAAATGGAGAATTCAAGTCTAGAGAGAAGGTGAAGTGAAGTGCACACAGGGCCCGAATGTGCCAGAACTTGAGAGAGCTACGACGCTGCACCGGGAGCCATCACCACCCAGGTCACAACCGCAGCCATAGGTAAGGTGACCCTGGGAAAGTGGGTGAGCAGTGGCTCCACGTGGAGTCGCAGACATGGAGCTGTCCCAAAGAAAAATGTACCAACAAAGATAAAACATTTTGTACACAGTGCACAGTGGGAGGTATTCCAAGACCACCTGAAACTGAGAGTGGAGACTTCAGCTGTTTATGAGACCAGCAGGCGTCTGCGTGATCCAGCCCTGTGAACTGGGAGAAGGCCTTTTCTTGTACGAAGTGGTTCTGGGTTTCAGGAGGGAGTCACCATCTTTGAGGGCTGTGTCTACCTGGGAAAGAGAGAACACACATGAGTGTTGGCTTGAATGAAGAAGGTGAAAGTGACCGACCACTGCACAGATTACAAGAGGTATTAAAAAAAAAAAAACTAGCATACAAAAGTGAGCCATACGTGTAAAGACTACAGCTTCCACAGTCTTTTGAAACAACAGTTTCACAGGGGTGAGGAATACAGAGAGGTTGACAGCCATCAGCTATTTTTGATTGACTGCAGGCACTTGGCACTTCGCTAGACACAGGAGGCGGAAACGAACCAAACCACCTCCGGGGATCTCACTGCTTCATGCCTTTGGGGAATAAAGCTCAGAGGAATGTACCAGATGCCAGGAAAAAAATGAGCAGGCCCGAACGGACACACTCTGAGTCCTTGCTCCTCCTTATACCAAGCATTTTAATAGGCTGCATTCCAGATCATATAGTTAGAAATAACTTCAAAAGAGCCAGATGTGATTGCCCCACTGTTATGTCCTGAGGACATTTCACCAGTCAGTCCCTGGCTTTGCAGTTTACTTTTAGTATTTTGGAGGGTGATGTTGTTTTTAAGGTCTGAATCACTTCCTTGGGCCTTTGAAAAAGCCTGTAAGCCCTAACCATAAGGACTTTTAATGCCCGATTTCTAAAACAGCCTGACTAATTCAATGCTGAACACTTTACTTGGACTAAATGTACTAAATGCCACCCCATTATTCACTTTAGACTTATGAGAAAGGATACAGCAGAACAGCAAAGTGTCAGAGACACAGTGGCTCCTCAACATGAATCATAACATAACATGAAATCGGAGACGACTCCCCAATCTTCCTGTCCCCAGTCCTAACCCTGTGCCCTCCCCTCCTCTATTAGTGGTCCAGAAATGACTGCAGCTGATGGGAATTATACGGAGGGTGTCAGGGAAGTTGACAGAGTGAGGCAGAGAAGGGGCCAGGCAAGAGGAATACACGTACTTGGAAGGCCCGGGAACCTGCCGAGTCGGTCCCCACATCCGCCTAACCACTTCACTTTCCCTCTTCCTCTTTGCCCCAGAAACTTCTTAAAATTTTTATATTCTCTGCCTCCACTTCCCACACATAGATGAGCAGCACTGCCCTCTGCCTCTTACGCTCACTGTTCCTCTGAAACGCACTGTCCTGTCCGTGCCACCACGAGCTTCTTGTTTCTCGGTGCAAAGGGCCCCTGTGCCCATCTTCCAGGGCAGCTCTGAGCACCTGGCCTGCCCACCACCCCCTTCCTGAGTCCCGACTCCCTTGGAGGAGGGCCAGGCCCCCATGCTCTCTGGCCTTCACTTCCGGCTTGCTGTGTCCTCAGCAGGTTCTTCTCCTTGCCCAGCTGTGAGCGCTGTGCCATGCTGCCTCAAAGGCACCCCTAGGGTGCTTCCTGGGACTATCATCCATTCTTCCTTTCCTAGCCAGCCGGCTTCCTCTGTGCCTTCAGACTAGGTCTGAGCATATTCTGATCAGAACCTCTCCCAGGACCCCCGGTGACACCCCCTTGCTCCACAGCCAGGAGCATCAGGTCGCACAGGTTCCCCAGCGCAGTGCATTGCATGTGGCTGGCCTTCCCTACCTGGGCCAGGGGAGGCAGGCACAGAGAAGACCCTCTCCTCTCCCATACTCCTGTGAGGGGGCCCCATCCTGTAGATCTTGCATGTGGAAATAGCTCAGTAAATAGAAAGAAGGAGGGAGGGAAGGAAGGAACTCCCCCCCCCCCCAATCCCCCAAAACATCTCTGCGCTAAACTACATAGGGACAAATACCTGGCCTCAAAGTGGGGAAAGGCTGGGCTAGGGGCTCTAAGGTGAATCAGAGAGCAGAAATGTGAGGGCCTGTTTCCCAGGCCTGAAGGTGGCCCAGGGCCCTACTGAAAGCACAGCAGAATACTACTTCAGGGCGGCTGAAGGGGTCCTACCCCACGGCTGGGGCGACCGAGGGACAGCATGGGGCAGGACCAGAGCAGAGAGTGATTCCTGCCGGAAGGAGCACTAGGTCAAGAAAGTCTCCCATGTTCAAAGGCAACTCAGCAAAGTCCGTCGTGATTTTTGAAACTTTGGTTTGTAGTACAATTCAAGATTTACTTTTAGAAAATACGGACTACAATAACAAGTCACAGATTTATTCCACTCTGTTATTCTTCAGATGAATTTTCCACATAAAATAGAACAAGTAAGGGGAACGGATGAACACCCCCAATAAATTTAGAATCTACCGCACTGCTCCCCTCTCCTGCCTTGGCTGCAGTAATGCTATATACCACGTAAGAAGTTTCTCGGTCTCACTGACACCCTCTCCCAGCAGCTTCCTGCTGGTGTGCAAAGGGGCGGTGGTGCACTGCGGCGATGATGCCCAAACAGGACAGCCTGCAGGGCACGAGGCTAGTCACCCACCCCCGCCAGCGCACCGTGGTGTGAAAACAGGAAGCACAGCTTTCTACGACAGGCACATGAAAAAGCCAGCCACTGTGGACTTCCCAAGTACAGTTCCCATTGCTTTTTGCTCAACAACATGACTACAGAGCACATGGAACGTACATAGAAAGTTATTTCTTCATTAAAGATAAAAGGAAAATGCAAATTTGAGGCATAAAGCAATTTCCCACTAGACCCAACATGAGAAACAGCAGTGTGAACTCAATTACAAAACCAGAAACTGAGCATGAGAACTAACAATAATCACAGAGGCCTCAACAGAAGCCCCTTCCAGGAAGGACTGACTGCAACGTCCTGCCACTCTGCAAGAAATTCCCTACTGAGTGCAAACTCAGGAAGAGTGACAGCTGGGGACATAGGGGCTGTCCCAAGAGTCCAGGCCGCTTCCTCCAGGCCTGGGACCCAGTGCAGGGGAGGGGGCATTTGTTCTTACATGGGAGCCACATCGCATCTATCGATGTCCTTTAATTCCTCAGGAATTTCCCACAACCTTGAGGAATTTCCTTCTTATTCTTGAGAATTCCCCCACACTGTGAATCTTGCCTTCCAGGACAGATGCCAGGCACAGGAAGAGAGGTGGCATGCATCACACACACCCCAACAGCATGAAGACCCGTGTGCTGTGTGGGTCCATTTCTAGGGGGAGCGGTGGCGGAGGCGCCTGGCCCTGGCGGCAGCGTCCGGCATGGCTGCACTGTCCCCACTGCCTGCATGGAGCAGTTCCAGCGTGGCTCCCGCTGTTTCTAGGAATGGAGAAAGAGTCCCACCTCTGAGATTTAAAAGGAAATCCTAACCTGGTGCTTTCCACGTTTGCACCTCCCACCAACTCACTCTTCACACTGAGCGCCTCGTCACTACACATACAGAATCATTTAATACAACGAATCCCAAACAGTAATCAAAATGTGCATACATCTATATTTGACACGATGGAGAAACAGCCAGAAAATTAGGCTCCAACCATTTGACCCTGACTGACAGGTGACTGTGGCTGAGTCTCTGGAAAAAGCAAGCATAGCAGCAGCTTCTTTAGCTCATGAAAGCCTCCGGGTTCTATTGAAAACCAGTGGAAACATGGAAGGGGAATGATTTTGGTATTAAACGAAGCCCATAATTATGACCTTCACCTGTAACAATAAGAATTCAATTAGCTATTAAACAGTCTCCATTATTATTAAGACCAGAAACGTCAAGGCATAAAGGAAGTTACTTATAAAGCCACAAGACTGTGGAAGCTTCTTTAGAATTCTGTACTTACACGTAGGTCCTTGTCTCTTGAACTAGAATCCCCAAATCCTCAAGGAGGAGCTGTGGACAGCCAGGGGACTCAGAGTCTGTCTTCCTGGGCATGATTTTACTCTAAGACTTTCTGGGTGGAGGCGGTGGGGGAGGGGGGGAGCTGTTATTTTTATATTAGAGAAAACAGCTATGCTATGAAGTGGAAAGAAAAATCTCCACAAGATAAGTTGTGAGTCATCAAAGAAACAGCCCTTACGGTGAGCTACTCTGAGCTCGGGGTTGAGCATCTGCTTCTCTTTTCCCAAGAGGAGCCCTTTGGTGGTAAAATCTGAGCGGCACCACCCTACATAAACACCCACAGTCATTTCTGTTCAGTCCCAATCACAAGAAGTGGAAACATCAGTCACATCCATGGGGCCAGACAGAGCAACTTAACCCTAAGTCCTGAGAAGACCCTCAGGACATGACAGGGAAGGACACACATGCGACCACAGAGGAGTCTGGGGTCACCACGGTGTGCTCCAAATATTATGTGACTGTTTCCACTTGGCCAAGGTGAACAGCATATAGCACACTGCGCACAGACATCCTAAAACCCAGCTGCAGTTCTGCGTGCCTGTCACCGACCTTCCCCCACAGAAAGAGCCTCGCAGAAGTATGGGCAGGCGAAACCACTCCCACGACAGAGGCAACTCAGAAAGCCCAAGACACACGGACTTTGGCGATCCTCGTCTCAGCGGATGGATCCGAAAGCCCAGCTCCCAGGATATTTATTCAGCACATTCATCCATACAAATGAGGCAAGGGGAGTTTTTTAGTCATCAAAATATCATGCACAAGGATATGGAGATACATAAAAAGAGATGTCGCTATGAAATCTAAGTTTTTCAGCTGTTACAAGGTACAAAGCCCTGGACTGGTGGTTTCACATGGACTTTAAGGGAAAAGGTGAAAATAGCACAGGGGCTGTGGTGACTGTCCCAGAGGGGTGTGATGACTACAAACAGGCGTGTGCCAGACCTGAACCTCTTGGCTGCTAGGCTGCAGTTTAACGAGCTCTCCGTTTCACCCGTACAAGCCCCCTGGGCTCCTGGACAACAGGAACCAGACCCGGCGATGGGAACGGCTCTGGTCGGCCATCCCTTGTCCCCTTTTAAATACTCTGTCTGCTCTTTCCTGCTTCTTCATCCCTCCAGCACAGCTCACCAGAGGTTCGGATGCAGTCCTGCCTCTCAAGGCTTGTCAACAAGTTGACTGTCCCCAAGCACTGCCTTCTAGCCAGCTTAAGAAAGTTCTGGTTCTGAGTGGGATCTAAAGGCAGTCGCAGAGGACTAGACACTCTCTACAAAAATTTTTAATTGTTTTCACTTCTGGTTTGTTTGTTTTTTCTACTGAGACCAAAGACACATAGAGTGAAACACAGAGCAAATCTGAAGTGTACAATTTCATTAACTGTGACAACCGTGTTCACCAGAAATACCCCGTCAAGATGTAGTCCATTTCCCTCCCTCCTAGAGTTCCCATGTGCCCCTGAGCAGTTACCCCCCCCC
>JAQQAC010002629.1:18202241-18219963 GCA_029783875.1 Phataginus tricuspis | reverse complement strand
CCGCGACGCGGCCGGCCAGCCCCTTCCGGACGCCGCCCGCCGCGCGTCCCCCTTGGGCGCCCGGCCTCGGCGGCGGCCGCGCGCTCCCCGGCCCCGGCCCAGCCCCGAGGGCAGCGACGCCGCCCCGCCCGGAGCGCGTGGGGGCTCCTCCCCTGGACCCCGCGACTCTGGAGGCCCCGCCGGGCTTCCAGGCCCCGAGGCAAACGCGCTGGCGAGACCGGAGCCTGAGGCCTCCACCTCTGCCAGTGGCTCTGTGAACCTGGACAGGTCGCCGATCTCTTTGTGGCTCCGTTCATCTTTCGTAAAAAGGGATCAAACAGCACTCATCTCATGGAGAGGTGGGGAAACGAAGTGAATTAATACTGTAAACCAGTGCCAGGCACAGAGTTGGTACAACACCTACTATTTTTATTGTTACTTTAGGCGCCGGGATAACCAGCAGTTTACAGGTTTCTTGGTCAGAGCAGGTATTCTTTTAAGCTTAAAACCCACTAACTCCCACCGGCTCATTTTGCAAGTGAGAATTTGTATTGAGAAATGCAATGAATGTCCAAGGTCACACCTGTGCAGGGAGGGAAGGACGCTGGGGTCCTGGCAGCTGTGGGCTTGGGCTCCAAGCCCAATAGCCAAGACCACGAAGCCTGCTCTTCCCTCCAGCGAGTGACTGGACCCCAGCTTGTTTTGAAGACCTAACAGGCCATGTTCCCAGGAGACATTGAGTAAATAACCATTGCTTCCTTCCTAACAGAACACTCCCCCCACCGCCACCCCTTCCTGTGTCCCTTACAGGCGGGGCAGGCTCTCGTTTCCCTGACCCATCCCTTGATAACCCCGTTCTCAGCTGCCCCAGATCATTTTGGGCAGGCGGAAAGCATAAAGGAGCGAGCAGCAATAATTCACCATCCCTAATGCTGCCTTGTGGCCCAGTACGAGGACAACTGGTCTTTTTTTTTTTTTATCTGGTTCCACAGCTTGTAGGTTCCTCTTTTTCAGTGAAACAGGATCAGAACTGGGGCTGGTAACCTAATATTATGAGAATTCATCACATGTCCCATCTCTTAGTATTCCTCTTGCGAGTGGTGGTTCTCGAAACCTTGACTGCAAGTTAGAATCACCACGGAGGTCTGGAATGCTGATGCCCGGCTGAATCACATCAGAATCGCTGGGGCTCAGGCCCAAACATCAGTGTTTAAAGCTCCCAGGTGATGCCAGTGTATAGCCAGGGTTGCAAACAACTGTCCCCCAAGCTCCCATAGCGATGCCCTTACACTGAGTCCTCCACCTGAGCACATGTGCCCAGTGGCAGTTAATGAACACTAAAACAGGTGGGCCTGGCTGGCTGCTGAAGAACCAGCCCAGAGGCTATGTATTGGTGATCATAAATTCGTCTTGCCGTTTCTGTGATGAGAATCTTTAAACAGCTTACAAGTAGAAAGTAAAATTAACTTGTACAGTAATGTAGAAATGAAATCACACTTTCCTTTTATTCTTCTTTACATTCTGACACTTCCTACACAACCCTACCTCAAATGCCCTGCTAGACACGGGGGTGGCACACAGTCAAGTCTTCCAAATGATAAGAGTTCAGAGGTGGGAGGACAGTGGAGGGGCACACTCCAGAAGGTGTCCCAAGGTTATGGATATTATTTCTGTTTCTCCTAAGTTTTTGTCAAACACATCTGTCATCATCTTCATGAAGCGGCATGTCTTATACTAAAGCACATGCTTGAGTTCAGAGCATCGTGTAGTCCTGAGAGGGGAGCAGATAGTGACATAGGAGAGAAAGTGCCACCACCTCATGAAGCCTCCAACCCAGGGGTGGAGAAGGCAGGAGGACACAATTATCTAGGAAAGGAAACACAGGGAGGAGAGAGGCAGGGGAAGTGTCCACATGGCTGAATGAGGGAAGGTGGGAATCAGGGTCCCAGATCGAGTGGTGGTTACAGGTGAGAAGTGGAGGTCCCCATGGTGGGAGTGTGGGGATGTTTTGAGAGTCCCACCTGGGTCTATGGGCATATGTGTCTAGCAGGACAGTGGCAGTCAAGTCTTCTGAGCCACCTTCCTTAAGCAAGACCACATGCCCTGAGGATTTTTAGTCTGTCCCCCCAGCTGTCAAGCTGCTCAGATCATAGGCCCCTCTTTGGGAGGAATGTGTAATAATGCACATGAAACAAACTCCTGTTGACCACTACAACATGATCTGAACAAATAAAGCATTTCCCGGGGCCTGTATGGTAGGACATTGTGAAGGACTGTCCGTTGTAAATATTAACACAGGGCTGGAAAGATTTAAAGAGGAAGGAATTTTGTGCTTGTTTCCTTGAATCCCCAAAGCTGGAGTGTTGGAGGACTTTGAGCACAAAGTATACACCACCAAGTTCAGAAGAATGGATGGGATGGAAAGATATTTTTTCCCACCTGTGGATAAAGTGAAGGTTCCTGTGGCCAGGATTCTCACCTGGCCCTGGTCCACTGTCTCACTACACATGTGTGGGCAATACGTTGTTATTGACTCTATATAAGGAGCTCTGCCCAGCGCTCTGGGCGACATGTAGGCACGGCTGCAAGGCTGCAGGAGAGCAGAGCAGAGGCTGGAGTGGTGGCAGCGCCGAGGACAGAGGCTGCGGGGGCAGAGAGGCCCAGAGGCAGAGACCAGCTTGCTGCATGCAGACTCACTCTGAGTGGATGGGATTCTAGCGATTGACCTGCCGCCATGGAAATAAATTTGGGTATAAACGCTTTCACCCCAAGAACGTTCTACTGTCATTTCTTTGGTCACATTGAATCCATAGTGAATTTGCCCGGGGCTGAAACCCATTGGCAAGGCACCACCCAAAGGAGCAGAGTTGACCAGCAGATGGGAAGAAGAGCAGAGGGGAGATGACTGGTGTTTCTTGACCCTCAAAGGTCTCTGTGAGGTGGCCCTGCACACCCATTCTCCACCAAAACTGAACAAGAGAAACCTGGCCTCCTCTCGAGGTAGGAGATTGATGGGAATCCTGGAGAGAAGGTGCACTGCTGGGCTCCCCAGGTGGGCCCTGGATACCTCCAGTGTCATAGCAAAGTCCCATGTCTAGCCTGGTCTGGGCTAAGGAGCAGCCTTGACAAGCAGAGCTGCCTGGGCCTCAGGATAGGTACCCACAAAGTCCAGTGTGTCTCAGAGTGGTCAGATCCCCATGCTTGACCCCAGCTAAGGTCGTCAGTCCAGAAAATTATCTACGGACAAACCCCTCTGCAGATCCAGGACAAGCCTTAAGCAGTTCATGCTTTTCATCTCCACCACCCACAAAGAACTCCAGTTACCAACCAGAGAGAAAAGGAGGTTTGGAGAGAGAAGAATTCTGAATAGACTGTGCTGTTACCGCGAAGAGACAGAGACATAAACCAGTGGAGAAAAACAACTCTGAATTGGCAGGATTTGTGTGTGTGTGTGTGTGTGGCACCCATGAAAATGAGGATTCATGAACTGTTGACTTGAATTGTGGAAAATGTAGAAAATTACATTTTAGCCTAAAGGGCCTCTGCGATTCTTGCTATACTTGTTTTTTGTTGTTTATGGAACTGCCAGTAACCACTCTCAGAACCACAGGTTCCCTGAGATGATTTAAAAACCACTGTCCTAGATGGACTTCCTCCTACAGCCTGGTGTTTTGCTCCCTCACACATTTTCCATCTACTGACCTCCAAATAACCACTTTTTCTACTTGTCTCTCATTGCCTCTCATCACTGCCACTTCTCAGTTTAATTGGCTCAGCGCTCTCCCTTTCTCTGAGCAGTTGTATGTGAGCTTCTCTGATTATCTTTCAAATAAAATTCCTCTGATTACACACCAAGACTGTCACCAATGTGTGACATTGAGTCACATGTGAACTAGAGACGAGAGTTGATGGGAAAGTATAAATTATCCTAAGGCTGCTATCAGCAGGGAACTGTTTCTTAACCTCCCTTACAAGAGGAGGAAGTAAAGATGGACATAGCAGGCAGCCTGCCAACTTTTTGGTTCTGATCTTGCTCAATGAAAGCAAGTAACTGAAAGAGGCTTCTTGTACCTGGTTTTCTCAGCCAACACAGAAACAGTGCTGCAAGTCCCAGAGGCCGATAACCTTGGCAATGGCTAGAAAGTGCCACACCTAACAGAACTGGGCTGGCAGCCCCCTCTGCCACCAGCTGACTTTGATTGGATGATTGCTTCGACCAGGGAACCTGAAGCCCGGTAACCAAACCAGCCACCACCACGTGAAAGGCAGACATTCCCAGCTTCCACACATCATCCAAGAAGGGGTCTATCAAACCTTTGTGTCGGGCATATGCAAGTACTGTCTTCCTTAAACTCATTTTTAAATCTCACAGTCTTCCCCTTGCCTTCCTACAGGTCCCACCATCTCTGGTTCTCTGCAAGTTTCTGTAATCTGTCTCTAAATTTTGTCACTTTCCCTTCTCCACAAGCACCCTCCCAAATCATAGATTTGCGTTGTTGCAGCCTTTCAACTTTGTTCTTTCTGAATAGAGCTGCCACTTAGTTTCTCTGAGGGCTTTCCTTTTAATGTGATCTCTGTAGTAGATTAACGATGACTGCTAATTCCTCACTCCTCCTCTAATTACAAAGTCAAGTCTAATTTCCCTCTCTTTGAATCTGGGCTGGCCTCAGTGACTTACTCAACTGATTTCAACCAAAAGAATGAGGTGGAACTGACCTTCTGGGCCCTCTCAGGACAGATCATCAGAAACCTCTCAGCTTCATCTCAGGCCTCTTAGAACATTCATTCTCAGTGCTCAGAGCTGCCTGATAAGAGGTCCTACTATCCTGAGACTGACAAACTATAGGAAATCCTATGCCACGTGGAGGCCACATGGAGGCACAGCTGCCCCACCTGACAGCTAAAATCAACCCCAGCCCTGGGAGGGAGCCATCTTGGCTGCAGAAGGCAGTCAATTCTAGTCTGCTGCTCTCTGACTATATCCACAGGAAAGGTTCCAGCGGACAGCCAGCTAGCTGAGTCCCGTCAATTCACAGGACCGTGAGAGAGAACAACGTGGTGCTGTTCTACGGCCCTGAGTTTGCGGCTATTATTGAATAGCTAAGCAAGCAATGGCCGCACTCAGGAAAGCACCGTGACTCTTCCCTGCCCACCCCGTGCCATGTAGAGTCAGCCTCGCATGCGAGGCCTCTCCGTATTAAATGACCCCTAGCCTCCCTTCTACAGCATTGCCTCTGAACGCTGCCTAGTTACAGACTTCCTTAGGATGGTTGTTATGTCTATCTCACCAGAAAATAAAGGAAAAATGAAGGTTTTGAGATAGTCAAATAGGTTTAGTTTTAAATATACTACAGTAAAAGGAGTAGCCATAACCTGTATTTTTCAGTACATGCTAATAATGGCAAGAATGATTTAGTGGAGAGTGTTGTTATTCAATGATTTTCTAAGAGATCACAACCCATGAGAAGTTGAGCCTCTACTACCAAAGGCACTTGGAAGGGTAAAGAGCAGGTCACTATTTCTGACAATAGAAGCAGAAGGAAAATCTGCTCCGTCTCGGGGGTGTCATATTTGTTGAATCATTTCCCTATTGTCCAAAGATTATGTTAACACTCACCTTTTCTTCTCGCCTTTCCTCAGAACAAACAATTTGGCAACAACTCAGAGTGAGCTGTTGTCCAACAATACTAACTGTTAACCCATAACTTCCCCGAGGGAGGATGGGAGCTGGCAAAGATCTCTGCCTGGGGTCCACAGGCTGGGAGAAGAGGCCCTAGGACCACTGACTCCTTCTCTGCTTCTTGCATACGTAAGTTAAGAGCCTGGATGGTGGGTGCTGAGCTGTTCCGATGCTCAGAGGAGGACAGTGCCACTTGGACTTGAGTGCCCTGAGGGTGACAAGCCTATGATCTCAGTTCCCCAATAATGGCATAAGAGATTCAGGATCCAGGCTAAACCAGACTTTGAGCAGAGACACAGAAGTTCCTGACTGTGACTTGTGTGTGGGCTCTCAGGAGGTGGCTCCAAGGACTCCTCTTGCATTCCTCTAGATCTGTGCTATCCAATACATGTAGCCTCTAGAAATGCGAAGCCATTTAAATTACTTCAAACTAAATAAAGTGAAAAATCCCGTTCCTCAATTGCATTCACCACATTCCAAGAACTCTAGAGCCACAGGTCACTAGAGGGGACCACAGTTAACAGCACAACCACAGAACATCTTTATCCCAGCAAAATGTTCTGTCGGACGTTGCTGCTCTGCAGTTCAGACACATCAGGGCCTCTGGCATAGGGGATCTGTCCTGGCAAGCTATTTTTATTCCAAAATAGGCAATCTTCTGATTTTAAATCACTACCTGTGCAAGAGTTTTCTTCCCACTTTTCCCTGTACATCAACCATGTCATCACCAGTCTGTCCTTCTTTGCTCAGCTAATCATATCCGTTCACATGTTCCCTCTCTATTTTCTGTGCTCAATTTGTATATTGTCATGCTTTACATAATGCTTTGTTATTATTGTTTCATGTCTACAGTTTTATTTTTCTAGTAAAAATAAATGTAGGCTCTTCAGGAATAGGAATCATGTATTTTTGGGGGTCAGGGGATTGAGGAATCTATTTCCTGTCCCAAAGTACTCATATACCACCCTGAATGTCAGAGATAGTAACAGACCAGCCAAGGAAGAGGGTGTAGAGGGTTTTTTTGGTAAGTATGCCCCCCAATTTCTCTGACTCCCCCCACAATGATTTCTAGCAGAGGCAATACCATAGTCTCCAGTTACAGGGTTGTGAAATCAGCAATAGAATATTTATTACCTTTCAATTACCAACAAAAAAGAAGACCAAAGATTTTAAATGCAATTATGTTAGCAAATGAAATGGTAAAATCTTACCATACTTTACATTTTTGTCATTCCTTTTTGTTATTCTCTAAGAAAAAATTATCATTAATGGTGTTTTCTTTTTTGATTAACATAATGAATTATATTTATTGACTCTCCAATGCAAAGCCAACCTTGCATTTCTGGGATACAGCTTTCTTGACCATTTGATGTGTTAGCATTTTTATATATAGTTGGATTTGATTTTATAGTA
The DNA here is from genome assembly GCA_029783875.1 of Phataginus tricuspis. Classification (NCBI taxonomy): domain Eukaryota; kingdom Metazoa; phylum Chordata; class Mammalia; order Pholidota; family Manidae; genus Phataginus; species Phataginus tricuspis. The sequence goes on along the minus strand of JAQQAC010002629.1, from coordinate 18,212,891 downwards.
CTTTGTTTAGAATTTCTATAGCAATGTTTATGAGGAATATTGGTCTATAGTTATCTTTCCTTGCAAGGTCCTGTCTGGTTTTGATATCTGAGTAATTAGCTAGCCTCATAGAGTTGGGACAAACTCATCAGTTAGGAAGTATTTATTCCTCTTCATTTCCTGGAAGAGTTTGTGCAGAATTTATACTATTTCTTCCTCAAGTGTTTGGTAGAATTCACCAGGGCAGTTGTTTGGACCTGAAGTTTTCTTTGTGGGAAGATGTACAAATTCAATTTTTTAAATAGGTAAAGGACTATTTAAGTTATCACTTCCTTCTTGAGTGAAGTTGGTAGATTGTGTTTTTCAAAGAATAAATACTTCTCAGCTGATGAGTTGAATTTATCCAGTTTATCTAAATGTCAACATTTGTTGCATAATTTTGTTCCTAATATTTTGTTTTTATCCTTTTAATATTTGTAGTGTAGTACACTGATATCACCTAAGTCCTGCTTTTGATATTTGTCTCCTTTCATTTATTCTTGATCATTCTGACTAGAGGTTTATCAGCTTTATTGCTCCTCTCTAAGAATCAGCTTTTGGGGTCATTGATTTCTCTACTATACTTCTGTTTTCTATTTAATTACTTTCTGCTTTGATCTTTATTATTTCTTGTCTTCTGTTTCTCTGGGGTGTAATTTTTTCTTTTCCTAGTTAGATTGATTTGACACTTTTATGCTTTTTAAAATAGGCATTTAGTGCTGGAAATTTCTCCATAAGTGATATATCATTCCACATATAAGAACTTTACATTATGACCCAACAATTCTACTTATGGGTATTTATACAAAGAAAAGGAAACACAAATGCAAAGAATATATGCACCCCATGTTCACTGCAGCATTATTACAATAGCCAAGGCATGGAAGCAACCTAAGGGTCCATCAGTAGATGAATGGATAAAGAAGAGGTGGTACAGATACACAATGAAATATTATTTAGCCATAAAAAAGAATGATGTCATTTGTAACAACATAGATGGACCTACAGGGTATTGTGCTAAGTGAAATAAGTCAGAAAGAGAAAGACAGATACTATATGTTTTCACTTATATGTGGAACGTAAAAACTAAAACAAATGAACAAATGAAACAGACACAGAATCAGATACAGAGAATAAACTGGTGGTTGCCAGAGGGGAAGGGGTGGAGAATCAGTGAAATAGGTGAGGAAGATTAAGAGGTACTATTTCCAATTATGACATAAACAAGTTATGGGGATGTAAAGTACAGCATAGGGATATAGTCCATAATATTGTAATAGTACTAAACCTATGGAGGTGATCATTTCATAGTGTATAAAAGTATTGAATCAATATGTGACACACCTGTCACTAATATAATATTCTCTGTCAATTATAATTTAATTAAAAAAGAACCTTACAACACTACAGTTTCATTTCTCCCTGCCTGGCCTTTATGCTATGGTGCCATTCATTTTACTTTATATATGTTTTAAACCTCAAACTGCACTATTATCACTTCTGTTTAAATAATTTTCTCATAAAGAAATTTCAGTAATACGTTTCATTGCCATTTCTACTGCCCTTCATTCCTTTGGATAGGTCCAGATCTCTATATCATTCACCATTTTCCTTCTGCCTAGAGAAAAACCTTTAATATTTTTGTAGCACAGGTCGCTCATGATGAATTCAGCTTTTGTATATTTGAAACAGTTTCATTTTGTGTCTTTGAAAGACATTTTCACTGTGTATAGAATTCTAGGTTGATGGTTTGTTTTTCTCTTTCACTACTCAGAGATAATGCTCTGAAATCTTCTAGCTTACATTGTTTCTGTGAGAAATCTGCCATTTGCCATCCTTAATTCTCTGTAGGAGTTTTTTCCACTGACTGCTTTTAAGACTTTTTTTCTTTTTTTTTTTTTTTACAATTTATTTTATTTTAGTATCATTAACCTACAATTACATGAGCAATATTGTGATGATTAAACTACCCGCTTCATCAGGTCCCCCCCACCAACCCTGTTACAGTCACTGTCCATCAGCGTAGTGAGATGAGAATCACTACTTGTCTTCTCTGAGCTGTACAGTCCCCCCCGTGCCCCCCCCACCCTATGTCTGCCAATTGTAATGCCCCTTTTACCCTCTTATCCCTCCCTTCCCGCCCTTCTTCCCCAGTCCCTTTCCCTTTGGTAACTATTAGTCTGTTCTTGGGTTCTGTGAGTCTGCTGCTGTTCGGTTAAGACTTTTTTTCTTTACCACATAATATGATTATGATGAAACTTTGTATATTTTTCTTTGGGTTTCTTGGGTTTCATTGAGCTTTTTATATCTGTGGGTTTATAATTTTCATGAAATTTGGAAAGCTGGCCATTGTTTTCAAATATTTCTAGTCACCTCCCCTCCTTCCTTTTGGGGCCTTCAATAACATGTGAATCTGGCTGCTTGAAATTTTCCTACAATTCACTGATGGTCTGTTCTTTGTTTGTTTTTCCCCTCTGTGTTTCATTTTGATAGTTTCTACTGCTGTCTTTAAATTCCTTGATCTATTCTTCTGCCATGTCTGATCTGCTGTCAGTCTCATCCAGTACATTTTTCATCTCAGACATTGTAGTTTTCACCTCTAGAAGTTAGAGGTGGGTCTTTTTTTTTATGTCTTCCATTTTTCTACTTACCTCTTTGAACATCTGGAATGCAGTTATAATAACTGTTTGAATGCCCTCTGCTAATTCTAACATCTGTATTGATTTTTAGTTGGTTTGAAATGATAGCTTTTTCCCCTTGTTTTCTTACTTCTTTTCATATATAGTGATTCTTTGGATTACTAATTGGTTGGATGCTAAACAATGCTAAACATTGTAGATTTTAACTTGTTGGGTGCTGGATTTTTCTGTGTTCTGGGATGCATTTCAGCTCTTGGAAATACTTTATTTCAGGTCTTGCTGTCATGACCTGCTAGACAGAGCCATGGCAGCATTCGATCTAGGGCTCATTTGGGCCTACTGCTGAAACACGATCCTTCTTAGTCCCCTACCTCATGTCTGTGAATTATGAGGTTTTCCAGTCTAGCTGACAGGGAGAAAATTATTCCTGGCCCTGTGTATTACCTACTATTTCATCTAATCCTTTAGGATGGTTCTTTTTCTGGCCTCAGGTAGTTTTCTCACACACGTGCTGATGGGTACTCTGCGGAATCCTTAAGGGAGTTCTCTGCGGATCTGAATTCCTCCCTCGTTGCAGCCTTCTCCCCTTTAACATCCTTCCTGTGAACTGTAGCCACCTTAGTCTCCCTTGGCACTCAGCTCTGTCTCACCTTTTTGTAAGTTCTCTGAGTTATGTCTGGGTTCCCCTTCCCTGTGGAAATGCCTGGACACTCTTCCATGGCCTGGACAGTGTCTCGAGGCAGTAAGCAGGAGCGTTTGTAGGGCTCACCTCATTTATTTCCTGTTTCTCAGGCATCACCATCCTGCATTGGCTGATGTACAATATCTTAACAACGCTGGCTTCACATATTTTATTCCGTGCTTTGGTTGTCTCGGATGGGAACATAAATCCAGGCCCTGGTACTCAGTCTTAGCTAGTAGCAAAATTCAGCTACATAGTTTCCAAAATTCATAAATATGACAGTTGGCCATGAACATGCCCAAAATTTTTATATATCTCAAAATTTTTTCTTTTAGTTTTTGTTGGGAAAGTTTTTGAAATATTTATAAAACATAACTCAGAATTAATAAATGTTAGCCAAGACCAAGACTTTTGTGGAAGGAAGAAAATTGTGAATGATGTCAGATAAAGGACAGCCTGGCAACTGTCAGGTCCTAGAAGTAGAGACAGTAGCTCTGAAGAACCAGCCTCAATGGAAAAACTCCCAAGGTTGTGCCATGGGGTGTGGAAAGGAAAGAACAGTTGGAAAGAAGGAGGGAGGGAAGGAAGGGAGACATACAAAGTCCAAAGAAGCCAATTTTCTTTCTCCAGAGTTGCCAAACCAAGAATTTTGAAGGAAGAATTATTAACAATTATGAGCAGTTGAATATGGGCATCAGGAGAGAGGAGTTGAGAGAAAATTCTAAGAAATTCAAGGATCCACAGGTCATAGATTTTCATGTTGCAGTCTTTCAACTGTGGTGACTAGGGTATATACTCTTTGAGCCAGAAATAGTGATCCACTCTTTACCAGAAAAATCCCTATTCCAAAATGACATTCCATAGGAATTTAGGCCTATCAAAATTTGAATTTTTGATAAAAATTCAAAGGTGTTTGTTATATGCCTTCTTCCCACACATTCTCTCGCAAGTGTAGAGTGATTTTCCAGAGGTACATGATGTATATCTCAAAGATCAAATGCATAAACAGATACAAGATTCATCTGTCTTCTGTTGAGCCAGATATTAAAGAGATTTCCAGAACAATGTAAACAATGCAAAACTATGCTATTATTCTAATTTTTTGTTTCCAAAATATAATTATTTTCATAAAAGAGATATAGTTAGCAGGTAATTAATTAATTTTTATTTTTAACTCATCAATGAACATTCATTTTAAAATTTGTTTTAATTTCTGATACAGTTAATATCAATTGACCTAACCATGTAAGTAAGTCTCTTTAAAGTTCTCAGTAATTTTAAAGAGCATAAAGGAGTCCTTAGACCAAAAGTTTTTGAGAATTGCAGTCCTATGGAGACCACTGTGTAGTTCATGGAAGTGTCTTCCCAGGAGCAAGGGCAAAGGGCAGATTAAGAAGTCAGAAAGGAGAATCACCCCCAACACCAGCTGCTTCACCTATTGCCCAGACTTTGAAGTGGTGTTTCACAGAACAGAAGCCCTGTGAGGCCTGCCTACAAAGAACCAAGCCCTACCTCATCACTAAAATGGGAACTGCCCTTTTAGGTAGCACAAGTCCCACCCTGAATTTCATACAAGATCACCAGTGCTGTTCCCAGTTTGCTTCCCCACGACATTCCTGACTATTCATCTGACCCATGCCTAATAATTGCCATGTATGTAGGATGGAAACCTGTAAGTATCAAGCACCTACCTATTCCATGTCTGACAGTCAGTTAGATGCCTTAATAGGACGTCACATCTAATGCTCACCGCACTATGAACTTGTGTTATAGACAGCAACAGGAAGCTTAGGGAACTTGCCTGAGTATCCAGTGAGTGAAATAACCAAACTGGGACTTGCCTCACTCTCCAGAGCTGATGGCTTTTCCCATTCTCACTGCCGCGTTTTACCACTCCATCATTTATCGTGGTTGCGGTGTCATTGTTTGTAAAGTAAAAACCACCCTAAAATATGTGGGGTCTGGGAGACCCACTCTTTACAACTAGAGGGAGAATAGCCTGGCCGTTATGAATGTAGACAATGGGGCCCAACTGTCCCAGGCTGGATCCCAGCTCTACCATGTACGAGCTGTGTGGTACTGAGCAAGTCACTTAACTTCTCTGTGTCTCAGTTTCCTTCAAGACGAAATAAGGTTGTTAATAGTCCCCACTTTACTGGGTTGTTGTGAGGACTGAATAAGTTAATATGTAAAAAGCATTTAAACATTGTCTGATACGTAGTCAGTGGTAGAGATGATTCTATTTGCCATACATAGATTATATTTGGATAACACCCTCAGGTTCTTTGATCCTATGGAATGGGTATAAAAATACCTACTGGTTATACCAGAGAGTCACTGAGAAAATAACAGATAATGAATGCACCTGGCAGTATTTCTAACTGAGTAATATTATGCAAATGAACAAATATTACAGAAGCTCTGCTCGGCATAAATTCCTGTGGAATGTCATTTTGGAATAGGGATTTTTCTGGTAAAGAGTGGATCACTATTTCTGGCTCAAAGAGTATATACCCTAGTCACCACAGCTGATAAATTCTTCATTTCAAACCACCAACCAAAACCACATTTAAAAAGTGGGGTATTTCTGCACAAACACTCATATCTAAAGTAACCAAGTGTGAAATGTATAAATACCTTGGTCTCTGTGTGATAGGACAGTGAACTTGAGTTAACACAGTGAAGAACTAGCAGGCACTGAAATCTAAACAGCCCTCAAAGAGAATGAAGGACTTAAAGGAAACAAAAGGTCGATTTGCAACCAGAAGTTTCTCAACATTCCTTACGTAAATGCAGAAATTTAATTATTGCCATGCCTAATGGTTCTGCTTCTCCTCATTTTTCATTGTTAAGTTTTACCCGAACTTGAATCATTTCCTGTCTTAACAACTGCAATATCTCTTTCCCATTTTTCCTCCACTACCAAACTCCAGTGGCTATTGCCAAAGAAATTCCTCTCCTCATTGCCAAATAGATATCCAAGCCATTAGCTGTCACATGCACATAATGCACACAGACATGCACACACATCCCTACCCTATCTGTTCTCTACTGCCGCTTCATAGCACATGTCATCGGCCAACTTGTTGTACATATATTTGTCATCTTGTTCATTAATCATCTATCCCTACTAGAATGTAAGTACCATGAGGGTAGAGTTTCAATCCGTTTTATGCACTGTTATATTATCATTGTCTAGAAGAAAGCTTGACATGCTGTAGGTACCTTTTAAATTATTTATTGAGTGCACTTGACTCTGCACATTGTTAATCCTTGTATTTGATTTCAGTATTTTTCATCCCTTCCATTTAATTATATTTTATTTTATTTGCCCCAACTCTTTTCCACAGCCAGTTATAGTTCTCTCAGCCATCTCTATTTTGCCTTACCATGCACTGGCCACGAATATGCACGTCTTTAGTTTTAGGACAACTTATCTGTCCTGGATCCTTCTAAAAGGTAGGTGGGGAGCTGATTCAGCCAATGACACTTCAAAGGATGGAGACTTGGAGCAAAGTGTTTCTCACCCTCCACTCAGTGAGGGGCCTGAACGTGGGAGTGGTCAGAGTGAGAAAGCTGAAGTTCAAATCACTGATCCACCACCTCTAGAGGTGCCACACCCAGAGGCCCAGAAGAGGGATTTACAGAGGAGCTTAGACCAGCTGATTCAATTCATGACTTGCCTTTGGGGCTAATAAGTGAGCTGGAAAGAGAACTGAATTGAAACCCTCTTTCTTCAAGCCTGGGTTGGACAGCCTGTGGCCCCAGATATGGGGGAGGGACCCATGAATCAGCTGGAGGGATGGCTGGACCACTGGGCCCCACACCTGGCGGTGCCCCAGCATTCCTGGACATTCTAAAGCCCCACCTCCTGAGCAGAATCTCTACAGATGGTGCCTGTGAATCTGTGTGTTTGAAGAGCTACTAGCTGCTCCTCAGACCAATGCTTGGTTAACGATAAGCTGACAATACCCCTCTGGGTACTTCCAACCTATGACTGTGAGATAGTGGGTCTCCAGAGGGGTGGGGCCTGCCCTCAGGGAGTTTTAAATATAGGTGAAAGTACTTTGGTTTGTCTGTTTGGGAGGGTGCTTTATTTCTGGAGAGAAACTGGTGATTCTAGAGGGGCTGGAACAACCAGCACAGAGCTGCACAACAGAATGCCCCCTGTCCTACAAAACCTTCAAATCGCCCCAGGCCAGAATGTAGATAAAATGTGAGTCTGGAGCCTAGCTCTATTTTTCACAGAAACAAAGTATTTTTTGGTACAGTTTTAATATGTACTGATTTTTCCAGAAATGCAGCTCTCATGAAAATTGATGGGAAGTAGAACTTTTTTTTTTTCTGGAATTGTAAAAAAGATTTTTGTAGGAGAAAATCACATCATCAAAGGCAACACCACTCATGATATTTGACTCTCCAGTGAGACACAGACCGCTTCCGTCTGCATTTGCAGCTGCCACGTCTGTGTGTAGCTGCAGACTCCTGATGGCCGCTGTGTCTTCCAGCTCAGTCATGCCCATGAGTGTACATATTGGACTATATGGAATGACTTTCATTTGTCCTTCACATTACGGTTAGGGCAACATAGTTACACTTTGAATATCATGTGTTGGTAGGTTATCAATGGACTTCATGAGAGGATAGTAAAGGGAATGTTATAACATATTAAGAAAAAGAACATCAAGTCTATGGATATTAAGAACCACTCATCTAAACCTTCTAATTCAACCCTCAAAACAAACTTCCGGCTCAGATGAAGATTCTGTTTTCTTTGACTGTCCTTGTTGTCTGCATCCTCACACTTGACTTCATCCCCTCCCCCTCCACGGTTTGTGACCTTTTCAGTAATGTCTTCTGGGAGAAACATTTCAAATTCCAAGTCTTGGAGCCTTCCAAGCATCCCAAAAGAGGTCATTTTTCAGGGATGGGTTCCCTGACAGACCCTCTCAGCTTTGCTCAGTTTTTCTTTTGAAGCACAGATAACAAACTCTCTCTTTAGAACTTGTTTCTCTTGATGTGAACCCTGCTTTGAAATACTACAATTAAGACCACAGGAAAGGCCTGACCCAACTGTGTTGTCTGCCACTCCAGAGCAGTAAGTGGAGCTAGAACGTCTCCAGATTGGTGCATCTCCTTTTTAAGCATCTCCGCTATTCCCATTCCTCACCGGAGTGCTGTGTTACATGTTCTGGCTGCTAAATATGACTTAATTCTGAACTCACCTCTGTGACTGCCTTCCACCGTGGCAGAACTGCTTCCCTTCACTTCCTGCGGAAGCCCTCAGTCCAAGAAACAATAATAAGGTTACCAGGAGTTATGGCCAAAGGGAAAAGGAGACCTTCCTTGTGCCAGACTAAATCCCAGCTCAGAATTATTCTTCATGCAGAGATGATGAAGGAGATTGCAAGAGCAAATCCTCTACTGTGGTTTTCCTCCCCAGCTGCTTTGCAGGGAGAAGATGCTAAATGACCAATGGGTGCTTGATAGTTGCAGAGTAGCTAAGAAAGAGCCTCCACGAGTTCCTCCCACTGGTCAGCCTTGGGAGCTAGGAGCTGGCCACTCTGCCATCTCACACACAGTCACCGTCTAGCCTTTCCTGGCTCACAGTAGGCGCAGCGTCTGAGTGCTCTGCTTAGATGGTCTCACCCGACAGACCCACTATCCTCTCCTTCTTCCCCTTTCCCTCCTTTTCCGCTCCCTCCTATTCTCCATCTCCCTCTACAATCTCTTCCAAGTCTCATCCCTTGTTCTCCATCAACCAAGAAAGGCCTACAGAAAACCCTCTACCCATATTTCCATATTTTCTTGGAGTTGTATTAGTGTGCATTATTTTAACTGTAACACTTTACTGCTGTGTATATGTAAAATGTTTATATAATTCAAAACTATTCCCTAGCCCTTTCATTGACCTAATATTTAAGGCAAACTTTGCTTTGGTTTACTCAAATCTGTTTTAAGCACGGAATTCTGGGAATACTTCATTCCAAAAAAGCTTAATGTATTTCTGAGAAAACTGAGCTTGCTTCTCAAGGTGGGCTTCATAATGCTTTTCCCAATAAGATAAAAACACAACTTCATATGAAATAAAAATAGCATGACATTGGTATACCTATGGTTAAATGTCTTTGATTGATGAAACTTTGGCATTGTATCATTCTTTGAATCAACACACTTAGGATTGGAATGGAATGTTGCCTTAAGGAAATAGACTGCATATACTTAAATATTTAACTCAAGGCTGCATTCCATCTTTCTCCATTAAAGAGATGTCTTTGGGTTGGTGTCTACTCAGTGTGTAGCATATCCCTGTATCTCAGGAAAGTAGACCAACTTCCCCGACCCCCCACCTCCAGTCTGTAATATGGGCTTAGGAAGATGCTCCTGGCCATGGCTGACTGGGCCAAAGCTGGAGCATTCACTTTCTCTCTCTCAAGAATTTTGCATCAAGCCTGAAATACACAGAGCTATTTTCTATGTGTTGCGGATGGAGTTAAAACGAAGAAGATATTGCTCTGCTTTGAATCCCAATTGGGAGTTGGAGGGTGGCTACACTTTCCTCCATATGAACCAGAGAAGCAAAGGAAACCAGTTTTCAGAGAAAGAGAAAAGCAAGAGGTGGAGACAAAAAAAAAAAAAAGAAAAGAGACTCCTTTGGCCTCGGACAACTTCCCAGGCTGGTTTCAGCCCTTTTAGGAGTCAGGCTGCATTCTTGCCCTTGGGTTCCAGGAGGCACGCCTAAATGGTGACTACAATTTCTTCCTTTTTCCTTGAGCAAAGTTAGCTCATTCAAACAAGCCCATGGGTCATGCAATCCCCAACTCCAGTTGCTTGTGATCACCAGCCTCTGAGTGCCCCTTGCTCTTAGTAGTGAACTTTTCCTTAAATTTAGTTGTTATGGCAAGATTTGGCTCTTCTCTATTTCATGCCCATTTATTTATTATCATATGTGTGTGTATGAGAGAGACAGACAGACAGAGAGGGAACTGACACAGAAAACTCTGACCTAAATGTAGATGCTTTGAAAGAAAAGCAAGGTGGCCTTCACCTTTGGCTTGGCTTGGGGTTAGGGCCTGGCTCTTACAGACTCAGAAATTCAGGCTTCTCAGTGGTTGGCACTCGTAATGTTCTTATGAGACAGATGCATAAGTCCAGAAAAGAATTCTGACTTTTTAGTTTACAATTGACCTATAACTGCCAAAAGAGATGAGCTGCTATTATTTATTTATTGACAGCAGGTCCTTTTCTTCCAGGAAGGGCACACTGGGAAACCAAGATACCATCTAAAGTATTTGTAATGATCAAGGCATC
>JAQQAC010002629.1:17918579-18202231 GCA_029783875.1 Phataginus tricuspis | reverse complement strand
CCTGCCTGGGCACTGTCCCATTTGTCTGGGAGTCCTTACATCTTGCTCCATGGCAGATGGGGCCTCTTTGAGATGGACACACATTTTTTCTTTTGCTATATTCCTGGGTATAGGGTGGAAGTCAGTCCATTGCATTAAAGTGGTCCAATCCCATTTGTGTTGATTCAGGGGGTAATCTTACATCCCGGGTATTCTATTTCTTGAATATATGACATGTATCTTCTCTCTGGGTCACCCTTTAATTGTTTCTGGTGGCTCTCTGGCTTCATATCTTTGAAGGAGAGACATCTACTACCTTGGGGAGAGGAAGAGGGAAGCTAGAACCAGGAAGGCATTGCTTGCCTCTGAACTCCAGGATAGAGTCTAAGGCCATGGCTGGACAATAGCCTGAACTAAAATGTCACTGATTGTAATAAGTGCAATAGGAAAGAATACAAGAGGCTGCCGGGTAACGGTGACCTATCATCTGTCAGATACAAGACGTATCTTAAAATATGGTGAAATAATGGGCCAGGCTTTGTTGGGAGACAAAGAGATTTGTTTGGAACTCCTCAAACTTGGCTTTGCATCTCAAAAGTCAGGAAGACTGGACCCCATAACTGGAAGAGTCAGCAGGGTGAGACTAACACAGTGAAAGCCTTTCAGGGCACGACTGGGGACAGGGTCCTGTGGCTGGTGGGAAGAAGGGGCAAAGCAAGAGCCTAGCCCCACGGTCTGGTCTGGAGGGGGGCTTAGAAGAAGCCGACGGCGGGTGGCCTTTCCCAGGAGAACCTGGGGACATAGCAATTCCCTTAGAGAAGGTGAGTGCGGTGAGCCCTGGCTTCCAGCTGGCCCCAGGACAATCACAGAGCTGAGGGAGCGAGCGGCCGCGAGCGCCTCTTAAAGCCAACATGAGAGGAAGCCCTGAAAGACGCCAGGCCAGCCTGACGGAGAGGTTCGTCAACAGCAAGAAGGTGAAACCCCGACAGGCTCTTACCAAGAGTTACTGAGACTCCAGATAAATGGTGACGCAGATATAATGCCGGTCTTTGGTGAAAACCTTGACTCGAACCAAACACGCTGGAATTCATTTATTCTTACATTTTTTTCATTCAGTGAATGTTATTGAGCACATAGTACATACCAGGTGTTCTAGGCCCTTGATGCATCCAGGAGCAAACCAGACAAAGTCCCCTGTAGCTGTGGAGCTTACGTTGTGCAGGGGGACAAACAGTACACTGCAAACATAGCAAGAAGGGAATCGGCATGTCAGAAGGCAGACGGGGAAAATGAGCATCTGCCTCGAGAATACTGAGCCTGAGCAAAACCGCGTTCAGTTACATAATATTTCCCATCTGAGCCCCTCCACTTTCTCTGTGCCGGCGTTGTCTCCCTCGGAGTAACACTGAAGGACGGAAAAGTGAACCAAGATACTTCCGACCCTCCAGGAACTGACAACCCAACCTGAGTGTTTATACAGTGAGCTTCGTGGGGGCAGGGATGACGTCCTCTCCTTCATTTAGCAAATATTTACCAAGCACCTGGTAAAATATATGCCAGGCACTGGACACTCCGACACACACACACACACACACACACACACACACACACACACACCCGACACATAAACCACTCACCAAACACACATGGCAAACAAGACACCCGCATGCCCACACACACACACATCAAAGTCTCCACGCTGGCATTTTAACATTAAAGTCTGCATGACCGAGAGGCAGGCTGATCTGGCCAAAGAAGCCTGCGGAGGTTCATTATACTGAGGTAGTAAATGAGGGCTTCAAGACCACAGAGGGAGGCTTTACAGGACTGAGCCGTTGCAAGACAACACCGTTTGTCTGCCTAGTTCCCAGAGTAGCTGGGAGGTCTGAGCAGGGATTTATGACCAGGAGACCGATTTGCAACTAAAATCCCCCTGTGCAACCAGGAGCTAACAGTCTGCCTGAGTTAGGGAACGTCCTTGAAGATGCCCCAAACTCAGTCTGCAAGCCTGGCGCCAGGTGTACTGAACCGTTCTCTCGACACCTGGTGCTTAAATGAGCATTACAATTGGATTTTGAAATTTTGTCCCTGGGGTTTCAGCCCCAAAAGGTGATATGATTCAGTTAATGACCTACCGAGTGCATGGAATTTGTTTTCTAATTTTGAGCAGAGCAGGGGAAGTGCAATTTGGTCTCCACAGTAAATATGCCAGCTTCCCATGAGAGTACAAAGTGTCTTGGGAGGGAAAACCCTCCTTGGACGAAGGCATATTTCTGAAGTGCAGTAAGGAGCTTATGCTTTAACTAAGCGTGCTTGAATTATTGCAAGGTTCAACCTAACTTCAGCACGAAGTTAGTTCTTACCATTAACCTCCAGTAAATGCTTCCTTTGCTCCCAGAGTTGTGTGCTTATTTTGAGCCATTAAATACATGTATGTATGTTTTCTTTTATTGATAATCTACACCTTCTTTACCCTGATGGAGGACAGATTTTGATGGGAAACTCCCAGGTGACAGCAGCTTTGGCGGTTCCCTGAGGTCTTTATAAATGAAGCTAACTGGGAACTCAAGTGCCACAAAGTAAATGTTTTCTGCCTAGCAGGCAATGTCTGCCTCATACAAATGCCATTTCCAAGAAACCCATATATTACACATCCCCGAGGGGCTGTGCAGAACTGGACACACACTGAAAGAAGCAACAAGCTGCCTCAAGGCCTCTCCGGAACTGAGAGTCACCTAAATAAATAAACGGGGAACGTGCCAGAAGAAAGTTAGGATGGGGACTCCAAGACAGCTCTTTGAGTACAGAATAACTGAAGAAAAATGCTGGCAACTGTGTAAGGATCTCCTAAGTGGGAGGTAACTCACAGTAATATACACGACCACTTTATTCTGGGGTGCCGAAAGAGAGCCGAGCAGCAGGCGTCTGCCTGGGGCTGCCACCAACAGCATTCAGTCTTAGCTAGGAGGGCCCACATTGCCTCCGGCTCTGCCTTCCAAGTTGTATATCATCCACTTCAGTTTTCCCATCTGTAGCGTGCGGATAGTGCAGCCACCTTGCCAGGATGGTGAAAACGCTTATTGCCGTAGCTGGCACACCGTCGGTGCTTTGTACTCTTAGGTCTGGTCTCCCAAAGCTAAATGGGAAGGCACTGCAATTTCAAGAGTAGAGTAAGGATGTCTTCCTGGTCCCAAATTGGATATGCCCAATATTTAAAGCTAAGACTGCGGTATTTTATTTCCTGACTTTGTCATGTATCTAAGATTCATATGTAAATTAGGCATTACGTTTTTTAAAGTGATTTATTTTTCCTTCCCCCCTTATCACTAGATTCTTTCAAACTGGGTCAGACACGGGTGGCAAGGGGATTGTGAATTAACGTGAGAACAGTAAGAAGCAGGACTGAGAAACAATAGATACGTAAGTTTTATCTAGGAAAAGGTAGCTTGGTCATAAAGAAAACACCAGAACCGAGGATGGAGAGCCGGCTGACATGATTTCCCTGTTTTCTTCCAGCAGAGGAAGCAAACCCAAGAGGATTTGGGAAAACATGGTCATCCTGCCTTTTTTTCTCTTTTTTGTACCTTCTAGAACAAGTGCTTCTTAAATATTTTTTGATGCTTTAAAAACAGACTTAGACAAGGTGATCTCAACTCTAGGAAGCTTGATTTACCCTGGTTTCCCTTTTAAGCAGACTCACTAGGAGCGCTTACAGACTTTCTTACAAATGAAATCCCCCCAAAACATTGAACAGCACATAGAGGCAGTAAAATGAATCCAGAAACATCATTTGCAGAAGTGTCTTGGCCATTAGTGGCAAAATCTGGCTGACCTTTGGACTCTATATTTGTATTTTGAAAAGAAGAAGAAGAAAAAAAGCAGTCACCATATTTACTTAAGCGTTAATGTGGCCCAAAGTTAAGTAAATACCTGTGCTAGCCACCAAATCTTTTCATGGCCACACTTGATCTTTTCATATCCAGTTTCACTGTTACTACTTGAGACAACAGACTGTGAGTGTGAGAAGAGGGGGAACTTTTCCAGTTCCTTCTCAGAAGGAGGACTGGGGAGAACAAAGGAGACATGAGATGTTAGAGGAAAGGAGGTGAAAAAGGCAGCAGTCAGGGAAAGCCTGAGCCACCCTCACGCATTGCACCCATCTTATGCACCCACCCCTGACCTGTGCAACCTATATGGGCTTCTTCTCCACCTTGTCAAACCAGAGGCTTGGACCAAAACACACTGTTCTTCTAAACCCAGACTAGCTGGATAAACAGTGCTAGGCAGGCCCCTACTCACCCTTGCTTCAACCTTGGCAGTCAAAACCTGCCGTGCAGGGCTCCCCCCTGCCTCCAGGATAACGCCCCAGCCACTCCACCTCATCTTCCAGACCTGCCTTGCTCTCCCTTGATTCCACTTTTTTGAACACATTTCCCTCCTTGTCCCATGCTTCTAGGTTTCTGTCAAATTCCATGCCAGTCTCCCTACCAGTGTCCCCAGTGGCTGCATCTTTCCTGTCACCCAGAATGTCATTCCTCCCCCTCCAGCTCAAGTCCTCCTCCTGCCCACCCTTCCAGGCCCATCTGAAATACTGTACACCCCTTCCAGGGGCATCCTGGATGTCCCACCCCTCCAGCCACCAGAACAGTGACCATCCCCCCCCACCTCCTCTGACCCTTGGTATCGTCTCCCTGTCTTGTGGCCTGGCACCCCGGACCCTGTATTGTGTGAGTTCTGCTCGCTCCGATACTCAGCCACTTGATGGAAGGTAGGCTCTTTCTCCTCACTGACTACAGCAAATATTTCATCTTCGCCATGTGAATAAGGTAGCCCCATCTCCACCACCTGTGCCCACCGTGCCTTAGGAAAGTCAAACCACACTGACAAGATAGAGAGCCTTTGATAACTTCCAGGGACAAGGTTTTCTGGGAAATGGACCTTAATTCCCCCAGCAGGAAGGACATCCTTGTTCTAGGCAGCTTCTTGTTGGGTAATTTACTAACCTGGTGGTTCTCTACTTGCTGGGTCAGTGGTTCTCAACCTGCATTATCCCAGCTGAAGGTGTGGTCTTCTGGCAAGTGTTTTTAAATCACTGGGCAAGGCTGCCTCCCAGAGCAATCACTTCAGAACCTCTGGGGCTGGGGCCCAGACTTCCATATTTTTTAAGTCTCCCCAAGTGGTTCCAGTATGCAGCCAGTATTGACAACCACTGACCTAGACAATGGAGGAGGATCCTCTTCAGCAGACATTTGCTCTACCTGCAGGTAACCAAGTGGGTTTATTAACCTGCAGCAGAACCTTGTTTTCTATCCTAACCCAGCATATGGGGCCAGGCAAAGGAAGAGAGCTCAGCCTCAGAGGCTTGTTTACACACAGCAGGTTTCCCTAGGACGATGATTTATGATCCAGACATCAGTTCCAGACTAAAGGAATTGCCTACTTCCACCATGCTCCCCACCCCCAGCATTTTTTCGTTTTCCTGCAGATCTAGTTTCTGCACACTAGGTCACCTTACCTTACCAAATTTCTTAAAAATTTCAACAGAGGAAAAAAAAGGTTAGAGCTCTGATCTTGCATTTAAATAAATCTCAGAATTTGAGGTTGATGATAAATATTCACTCAGGGTGAGTGATGCCAAGTGTAATTTCCCACATTATTACAATAGCAAAAATGTAACCTCCTTTTCTCCCTATGAGTCAGCTCAGTAACCCACTATGTTGATCTAGAGAAATGCTTAAACCTTGAAGGAAGTTTATTCAAAAGAGGTAGTCGTGGCAAGTACATATGAGATTTTAAAAACCAATTCAGTCTAAGTACACATTCTATTACCACTGACTATAATAGTATATTTTTCTCTCCAGGCAATAAATCCGGTGAATGCTTGCATATAGTTTTAGAGATTATCCTCTTTTGTTGTTACTGTTGTCCAAGCTTTACTGAAATATAACTGACATATAACATGGTGTAAGTTTAAGGTGTACAACATATTGAGGGATACATTTATATATTGCAAAAGATGACCACCATAGTGGTAGCTAACACCTCCATCCGCAGAACATAATTTTCACTTCTTTTTTGTGGTTAGAACATTTAAGATCTACTCTCTCAGCAACTTGCAAGTACATAATACAACATATTAGCTGCAATCACCAGGCAGTTCACTAGATCCCCAAATTTGCTAATCTTACAACTGGAAGTTTTTACCCTTTAACCAATATTTCTCCATTCCTTTTACTCCTAGGCCTTGGTAGCACCACTCTACTCTTTGAAGTCAGTTTTTTTCAGATTCCACACATAAGTTAAATCACACAGTATTTGTCTTTCTTTTTCTGACTTATTGCACTTAGCTTAATGGCCTCAAGGTCCATCTATGTTATCACAAATGGCAGGATTTCCTCCTTTCTCACAGCTGAGTAATAGTCCATTGTATGTACATACCACATCTTCTTTATCCAGTCATCTGTCAACAAATACCTATCCTATTTCCATATCTTAGCTATTATGAATAAGGCTGCAATGAGAATTGGGGGATGCAGATATCTCCTCAAGGTCCTATTCACATTTTCTTCAGATACATACCCAGAAGTGGAATTACTGGGTCATATGGCAGTTCTATTTTTAATTTTTTTGAGAAACCCCCATACCGTTTTCCATAGTGGCTGCACCAATTAACATTCCCACTACAGTGCACATGGGTTCCCTTTTCTCCACACCCTTCTTGACAACACTTATCTCTTATCTTTCTGATGTACAGATTATTCTTTAAAAGGCAGATGAAACTACTTATAAAACCAGGTTTCTCCCACCTACTTCAGGCAGGATCTGTTTAATCCAGAGAAATATCTATCGAGTTCCTGTTGTACCTGAATTAGCTTAAATATCATCTACTGACCATTTCAAAGGCTAAAAAATAATGCTCGCACATAATGTCCTTTTAAAAACCTAGCTTACAGATAACTTGCGCCAATTTAGATGATAAATTTCCATCAGAGGTGATAGAAGGGGGTCTTAAACACGTGCTGCATGTGAACAAACTGAAAAACTTCAGTCATACAAATTCCACTACCTCAGCTATATCTGAAGAAGAACTAGTCCACGAACGAGTGTTTCCCTTCTTCCCACCCCCTTATCATTTTGGCACAATGAAACGTGACGATGTGGGGGGGCCGCAGACCCACGTTCAAATCCGGATTCTGTTGCTCATCTGCTACCATCTTGAGAAACTGCCTGCTATCCATGGACCTCCGTTTTCCTCGGGACAAAATGAGAATCATAAACCCAGTAAGGAACCCATGTAGTGTCTGAAAAGCACACAGACCGCGTGGGGAGGAGAGGGACGGCTGCTGAGTGTCAGGGAGCTGCCCACGCAGGAGGTACCTGCAAGATAGGACGGCTGGAGAGAAGACAGCGAGGGGCCCGCGAAGGAAATCCCAGGTAGGAAAAGGCGTGAGAAAAGTTGCCCCAGGACTTCCGGTCACGTTCTCCCCTCTCACTGACTCCGGGAATAGAATTAGGGAAACCACATCGATCTTTGACGGGGGGGGTGCTCAGGGCTGTGGATGTGCTGGTTTTGCGGCCCGTGCTGGAATATGTGGGCATGAGTAACTAAGCCGCCACACTCAGTAAAAGCCGTACTGCTTAGCTTGGCAGAGAAGAGACTTCTTGTCCAGAGGCCCCGCATCGCATGAAAAAAGGGACCATTTATAAGCGTGTTCACTGCCAAGAATTCCCCCCAAATGATAAAAAAAAAAAGTCAAACTACCACAAAGACTCAGACCTGCATTGCCTGGCTCTCTAGCAAAGTCGTCTCTGTTCACTCATTGATTCAGGAAATGTCTGGAGGTTTTAGCTATCAAACTTGCTAAAATCCAGATTGAAATTTCAGCCTTTAACGGTAATCATACCATTGTTATGGACTGACTGTATATAGATCTAGGAAAACCAGGAGCCTAGCCGTCTATGAATCCCAAAACAGTCATTTCAATGATGATTAGCACAGACACCTTTCAAGTGTCACAAATATGTTTCTGGACTTTTCTTTGGTAACTATTCCTTTAGCTGCCTCGTTTACCCAGCATTATCACTTGACAACCTCCCCTGGTCTCGTGTCGCTTTCCATCGGGGACTCTGTCTGGGTTGAGCACCTGGAGTTCACCTGCAGCGTCCCTTCTTCTCCGAAGCAAACCCTACAGTCCCGACCAGCTAATGGCCCACAGTCTCCCGCTTCCCTCTGTCTGGCCACAAGCAGCCAGTTAAGTGTGGAGAGGGGCCTGAGTGCCCAACCCACAATACTTGGTCTGGCCCCTGTGTTTCTTCACCAGGTTGCAGCAGCTCTTGAATTAGAGCCTTACCCCCGGGCCCCGGAGGCTGTGGTTCAGCGCACACCCCTTCTGCAGGGCCTTGCCAACACTACAGACACATAAGCAAAGCAGCCCCGTAATAATGGAACCAGAGGGGCCAGAACGAAAGAGGATGCATAGTAGAGAGAGATCCTCTTCTCCAGGACTTCCCCAGGTGATAAAACTTGGGAATTTTGCCCTATTCCAGAGCATAGAGAGCCATGGTCTCACCATTCAGGGGACAATCCCAGCTCCACACTGGTCACTCAGTGGTCTTGAGGAAAGTTCTCAATTCTTCACCTCTAAGGTTTGAAAAAGAATCATACCCACACCTCCAGAGAAGGACGTAACAGAAGCCCCAGCCCCAGAAGGGCTCCCCAGCACCAAGCAGGCCCCTGGGGCAGTTTTGCAAGTGGCCCACATTCCCGGGCCAAAGTTCTTATCTGGAGCCCCAGAGCAACTGGGCCCTCTCTGCTGTTCCTTTCCTGACTTCCTTTTGAATGTTGACGTTTCGTTCTGACTCAAAACTAGACTGTAAGCCACTGCTCACTTTCCTTATCTTTGTATTTTCCCTGCCACCTTCTCTTCCTCACCACCTGGGGCACCCAGCACAGGGTGTATCCCAGAGGGGACACCCAGGAAGAATTGACCCAGATGATCAGTTATGTTAGTGATGCGCAAGGTAATGAGTGAGAAAGCCTTTGTTAACTGAGTTTTATTTCTGGGAGAATAGGCTGGATTTGTGAGGAATGTCTCCACGGTCATGTTCAGGCAGGGCTTTTGTCCCTCGTCCCACACGCAGGACCTCAGGGTGGTCGAGAGAGGGCAGTGTCCCCAGTGACACCCAACACTGAACGCCAGCCTGCCACAATCTCTGGTAGCAAACACAGCGACGTCCCTAGAGCTGTGCCAGGGACCGTGCCTCCCTGGTACCCCGGGACGCATTCACAGCCTACAGGGTGAGACTTTACAGACTCTGGTACCATCTTTCCAGCCAGTGACTGAAGGCTACCTGAAGTTCAGAATAAAATCCCAATGGCTTACCGAGGCCCCAGTGATCTGGCCTCTGCCTCTGTCCCCAAGCTCAGCTTGAACCTGTCCTCCAATCACTTGGCCAGCCATGCAGGGACCTTCTTCCACTCCTCCGGCAGGACCGTGAGGCTCCTGCCCCCTCGGCCCTCCTCCGCAAGGGCTCCCCATCCCCAGGCTGCCGCCCAGCTGTTTTGTATGTTCCTGGCAGGCGGCCCCCAGCCCTCCCCACCCACTGTGGTGTGCCGTGGTGGGACACCCAGCAAGGCCTCCAAACACAATCATTGAGTGAACCAAAAGTCATGATCACCAGTGATTTTAAAAACAATGTCAATACTACCACACACCTATGAGAATGGCCAAACTCCAGAACACTGACCATCAAATGCTCACAAGAAGGTGGAGCCCCAGGAACTCTCATTCTTGGTTGGTGAGAATGCAAAATGGATCAGCCACTTGGGAAGGCAGTTTGATAATTTCTTACAAAACTAAACATGCTCTTACCATACAATCCAGCGAATGTGCTGCTTGTTATTTGCACAAGGAGTCGAACACTTACATCCGCACAAAAATACACACATAGATATTTATAAAATCTTTATTCATAACTGCTACTTGGAGGCAACTGTGATAGTAGGTGCATGGATAAACTGTGGTACATTCAGACAGTGTAATATTATTCAGCACTAAAAAGAAATGAGCTATCAAGCCATGAAAAGACATGGAGGAAACTTAAAAGCATGATACTAAGTGAAAGAAGCCCATCTGAGAAGGCTACACACTCTATGACTCTAATTATGCAATATTCTGGAAAAGGCAAGCTCAGTGGCTGCCCGGGGTTGTGTTGTGGCAGGGAGAGACTGAGTAGGCAGGGCATGGACAACTTTCAGGCCCATGTCCTCTGTATTATACCATAAGAATGGACACGTGTCATTGCAAACTTGTCTAAACCCATTGAACACGCAACACCAAGAGTGACCTGAGTGACTTTTGGGTGATGATGTGTCACTGTGAGTTCAATACTTGTAATAAACGTGTCACCCTGCAGGGACAAGGGCTGTACTGATAACGGGAGAGGCTATGCATGCGTATATGGCAGGGGCGTGTGGGAAATCTCTGTACCTTCCTCTCAATTTGGCTATGAACCTAAAATTGCTCTTGAAGAAGTAAAGCCTAAAAAGAAAAACCTCAGTCATGATATGAGATATGAAAAATGTCAAAGCACACTGAGTTAACTCTGCCCCTGAGAAAACCACCAAAATGTATTATACACCCGTACCTTTTTGACAAGCCCAGGGGCGAACATTCTTTCAGACGCTCCTGGCAGAGGCGTTCATTGGTATAACCTGGTGGCAGTGGGTAGGCAATTGTGAAATACACATAAAAATCACAAATGCACATAGACTTTGACCTGGCAATTCCTCTTCTAGGAATTTAGCCAACAAATACCCTTGCTCCCACTTCTGCAAAATGACATAAGCAAGGCTGTTACTCATTGCAACATTGCTGGTAAGAGCAAAAGATTGCAAACAATCTAAAAGTCCACCAGAAGGTTGAAAATGCAGCTCATTAGCTACAGATATGGAACTGGGTACACCATTGTGTGTGTGATGGTTAATTTTATGGGTCAACTTGATCGGGCCATGGAAGGCCCAGATAGCCAGTGAAACATAGTTTCTGGGTCTGTCTACAAGAGTGTTTGTGGGAGAGATTAGCACTTGAATTGGTGGGCTGAGAAATGCAGGATGGCCCTCCCCAGTTACATGGGTAGCACCCAATCCATTGGGGACCTAAATAGAGCAAAAAGGCAAAGGAGGGCTGAATTAACTCTGCCTGAATACCCGAGCTGAGACACTGATCTTCTCTTGTCCTTGGGCTCTTTGTTCTCAGGCCTGGACTGGAACCCACACCCTGACTCTAGCTCTCGGGCCTTGGAAATATACTGCCTGTTTTCCTGTATCAACAGCTTGCAGACAACAGGCTGTGGGACAGCTCTGCCTCCATCATCACTTGAGCCACTTCCTTATAATAAATCTCTTCACACACATACACATATAGGGGTCTCTGGAGCCCCCTCACACTGTTTGAAAGAGGTGAAAAGAGCTACTAACAACAGGTACCTACCAGTGAGAAAGAGGGGAATTGGTGGCTGGGGAAAAAGAAGAAAGACTTTTCCAAATCATCTCTTAAACTGTGGGACACCTATTCAACAGTACACAAACTATGTGCTATTTACTGTAAAAGAACAAAAAAAGTTTAATTCCAAAATCTTGCTGAAAAATTTAACAGGAAAATTAGTAAAATACTATTTTAAATTATATTCTTACCCCCCTTTCATAACTGCAATAATTAAGCAATGAGAAGATAGGTAAGTTGCCCAAGCTGGTCCTAACCTCACTCTGTCCCAGCCTTGTTGGAAATATTCTTTGGACATCTTTGGTACCAGCAACTCAGTGGATATAAAATATAAGTAAGGTGTCCCTACATATTTTAAACATTCATGGTTTCTAGGCTGACATACGTTGGGTAATCCTGCCAGAGAACAGCCAGCCTAAAAATCAACTCTAGGTACCATTTCACATTGGCCCACGTAGATTCAGACAGACTGAGGCTGAGCAACCCCCACCCCCCACCCACCACACACACACACACACACACACACACAACCCCCAAGTGAGGGATGACTTGGCCAGATTTTCAGCACT
The DNA here is from genome assembly GCA_029783875.1 of Phataginus tricuspis. Classification (NCBI taxonomy): domain Eukaryota; kingdom Metazoa; phylum Chordata; class Mammalia; order Pholidota; family Manidae; genus Phataginus; species Phataginus tricuspis. Next base: position 18,190,179 of record JAQQAC010002629.1, on the reverse strand, counting down.
TCCAAATGCAACAGAACTAGACTCTCTACATCTTTGGTTGAAGATCTAACCATGGATCTTTGAATGAATCTTTAGATGAACTAGCACCCAGTTGTCCAGACTAATGGGCTAGGAAGCTAAATAGGCTTAATGTAGGTTGAGGTTCTCTCATCACTAGCTGGCACCTGGGGGCCACTTCCTGAACTTCTCAGAGTCTCAGTTTGCCCTAGAGCAGGAATAATGATACCAATCTCGCACGGTTGTAAGGCGCATGAGAGATAGTGGATGTAAAGAACGAAGAGCGGTTGCATGTTCCTTAGTGGGGTCTCCATAAATGGGGACTGTATACCCAAGTGAAGAGCACAAGCATCACCAGTGGCCCAAAAACCACGTGCCATGGCCTCTCAAGTTCATTCAGTCCCACCCTTGTAGCCCGTGGACTCTGAGTCATGCGTATTGGCTGTGCACTAATTGTTGATGTGATTTTAGGAAAATCACTTCTCTGGGCTTCAGTTTCTTAATCTGCAAAATTAGATAAAAACAATGACCACCTTGTAGGTGCAGCACTTAGAACCCAGGTCTCGCACAATGTAGGCGCTCTGTTAGGTATTAACCATCATCATTTATTCAGTACCAAGTTCAAGCCATTGTTCAACACCAGTCCGGCCCTGATTTGAATGGCCTCACACTGAGCTGGGGGTCAGAGTGAAATTCTGGAAAGCTTTTCATACTCATGCCAAGTTCATGAGAATGGTGCTTACAAAAGCTATGGTCTCCATTCTCCTGGTTCTAACCTTGGCTTGTATTCATTTGCTTAATTACTTACTACTAAGAACTTTAAAGATTTACTTGCTAGAAACAGACATCAACCCAAGTGAAACTAAGCAAATAAAATAATCTGCCCCAGAAAATCCCTATTTTTTAAATCTTCTGTGATCCCTTTGTGGAACATTCCTTTCCCTGCACAGTTGGGTAAAAACGTTCCTCACTCCCTTCTGTTGACTCATTCAAAAAACATTCACTGAGCCCCTACAGGGTACCAGACTCCACACCAAGCAGAAAGAGAAACACACTTAAAACGGGTCCCTGTCTTTGAACAGCTCTCACCAAGGCTAACAGCAAAGCAAGTGGACAAACAGCAAGGCAATGTGAGAAGAATGGCGGGTCATCTTGTATGCAAGTGATACGAATAAACAACAAAATAGCGACCATTTTTACTCTGACGTGTACGTGCTGGAACACGCTTAACGCTGCTGCGGCATCTGAGAACCAAGATCTATGTTGTAACACACCCACCCACCCACACACATACTTTCCAAGTTTAGAATTAGGAGACATTGTCAAAATCTCAGCATGCTGCTCTCCAAAAATGATGTACTTTATAAGGCGAGAATATAAACTCCATACAAACAGCAAGAGTAACAGCACCGCTTTGTATTTTTACTTTTTTCTCTATTCCAAGACCTTTCCTCTAACTTATCTCTCTGCGTTCCCGGTACAGTCTTGTGGTGGGATGGCAAGTCAGTCCTTGTCTCTAAGTTTTATAGGTAAAAAGGAGGTAAAGCCATAAAGACTGAGATTTTCAAACTAAGTTGTTCAAACAGTAGAAAGGGCAGAAGCACCCAGTTTCCCACGCTCTCACCAGGCTGGCTGAGCAACATCAAATGAGGTTAAGGCCTCAGAAATTAGGTTGCCAGTAAGTTCCTGTAAGAGGAGATTGCTGTGATAACAAGTAACCAAAAAGACAAGAAGCTGAACCCTGGGAGGCAGAATAGGAAGCCAGAAAGTTTTACAAAGGGTTTCCTTAAAGCAGATTAGATAACAAAATGACCTCTGCCGGTTATCGGCCAGCACTTCTTTTTTTAAATGGGAAACCCCAGTGTTGGTGAAAGCGTGGAGAAGTGGTAGTCATACAGTGCTAGAGGGACCCTCAGGTGATAGCGCATGCCTAGGTTAATTGCGTAGCTGGGATCGAGAGGGTCCTTTAGCGCCACAATGCCGCTTCCAGAAATTTAGCCCAAGGAAATCATCCGGAAGAGGTGCAAAGGTTCACCGCAAGGATATTAGTCGAGGGAATGTTAATAATAGAAAGAAACAAACAAACAAACGTCTACCCACATGATTGAATAAGTTATCTGTATAATGTGAGTAAAAAACTTTTGTAGGAAATCAGCATGGAAAAATGCTCCCAGTATATTGCCGAAAGGGAAAAGCGGGTTATAAAGTTGCATGCACAGTACAAGTGTGTTTTTTCAAAATATGTTTTCAGAGCAAAGCATACCCACCAGAATGTTACCAGTGTTTATCTCACAGTGGTAGGTTTTTATTTTTCATCCTTTTTGATTATCTATACGTCTTCTTTTTTCACATTTTTGTCAGCGACCATGTACTATTTGCGTACATTTTTAAAGGAAATATTATAGAAGTGGATCTCAGCCATTCCTTGAACATGGTCATGACGTTTTTCCCCTAAGCGAATAGGCATGTGCCCAAAGGGTTAGGTTAAAAGATTAACAACTGCAGTTGTTAGAGTTGAGAAAGGCCATATGTATCCTTTAAATTCATCACCATATTAGGAAGATTAAATTCATCTCAAGAAGTGTTCCTGCTCTTTTTCCCACCAGAGCCTCCCATTTCCAGTGAACACAAATTCCCGCTCAGCCTCTCACATACACCTCTTGGTGTCCAGCTGCCCGTGGGTGAACCCTGTAACTCATCAAACGAGCTGGTCACTAGCTGCTTCATTTGGAACGTCCTCCCGCCATCCAGCTCATCACACCCGCACGGCCCCAGGGCGAACTAGTGTTTCCCATAAGGGCGAGGAGCCTTAAGGTGAAGTGAAGTGAGGTGAATTGTAAACCTCATTTTGTTCTTCTTTCCCTTTTCCTTTTCCCCTCATCTTCCAGATTCTGTCCCATTTTCTTATTATGTTCTTTCCCACAACAACACTATTAATAGAAATGATAAAGGTCAAGGATGTCCAATAAGAAATACAGGGCAATGTTTATAATCCCCTCTGAGAGTGTATAGCTTTATACAGTCTTCTTTATAGCTATAGGTATAGCACTGGTAAAGCCTCTGGGAAACATGCTCATGCTTTTAAGGTTACATTCTAAGCCCTTACTGAAGGAAGCATGCACGAGTCTTACTAATACATTTACTACAATACATTATCGTTTTAAATGCAATCAGTGGATGTCTGTTAATAATAATGCAATGCCTTCTGTCAAATGCTGGCCAGATTATGCCCCTCTAAAGCTGTAGAAGCTTAACAGAATATTATAAAATAAGTTTTAATTCTAACATCAGTGACAGCATTTTTAAGAGACTATTTATGATGCCCTTCACTTAAACCCCATGATTTACCAAAAGTCACATCACTACTTATGGCTTATAAGCAGCATATACTTATAAAATATATTCCCCATATACTTCAGAGTTCATCTTCCCAAGAGTAAAACACATAATCATAGGTGATCTCTTAACATGGCTCACAGACACATCTTAAAGTTAAATCTGTCTACAAAGCCACATAACACCAAGAAATCCTTAAAATCATGTTTCAACAATCAGCATAACATTATTCATTTTATCAGATTCCATCATGCCTCCTAAATACTTCAGTGTATAAGTCAACAAAAAGAAAAGGAGAAAAAAATACAGAAGCAAAACCCCAAAGTGCAATTAACCCTCTTACCCTCTCCTTCCTTCATCACTGGGGCCTCCGGGAATGCTGGCCTGCCAGGAAGTGGTAACTCTCAGGATAAGCCCGCAGAGGTGATGCTGGTTATTTAAAACAAAAGTGCATTAAAGCCAGCCCTCGATAGAGCTGCTAATTCTTTTTTCCTTTTTTCAAGGAGCTCGGGGTCTGGCCTGTGCAGCATGAGAGTGACACCTCACATGTTGTCAGACAGCCCAGCCGGTAAGGAGGCTCAAAGAAAGGAGAAAGTGGGCTCCGGGTGACGACTGCATCAGAGCCTGCTAGGGCTTTAATCCTCAGCGGTGACACATGTGCGCAACTATGAGCAGGAAGCGCCGAGCTAGGCAGGCTGCCAGAATCATTCAGAAAACGTGCCAGACCCTTACGAAACACCAACACGCTTCACCGCACGGTCATTTCTCATGTTTCCCAAGGCTGGGTCTCTCTCCTCATATGACTTTGTGTTAAAGGCCTAGACAAGACTTGTGGACAGGCTTGTCCAGCCTGTCGTGAGTTCTCTCACCGTGGTGAGTTCTCGCCATCCGAGCCCTGGCAAGTCAAGGCCAGGACGGGGGTCCCACGCCTCTCCCTCTTCTGCCAATGCCAATCCTTCTTATAACAATTGCCACAGACACGAGCCCCTGGCAATGCTACAAGATCCTTAATTCAGTTCTTCCCATGTTTCAGACCCAGGGCCTCTGCACGGTGTACCCACCCCCACTGCCATGTGCCCTGGGAACATGCAAGGCTTTCTCCTCAGCATCCTGGAGGTGGGGAAACCCGCTGATGTCCCCCCATGCCCCCCACCCCCCCATCTCAGGAGAGCGCTTGGACAGTGGCCAGGAAGGGAGGGTGCATGGGTGGGGGCTGCAGCCAGAGCCTCTGGCTTCCACAGGTGGTGGCCTGACCTGTCTGGGAGAGAAGGTGCTATGTGATCACCTTTTGTATTGCTCTCTTAAGCTCCTGGGCTCTGCATTCAGATTCATGTTCTTGACATGGTAAAGGGTCCAGCTTATCACAGTGCTACTCAAAACTCTGCAGCATAGCCAAATCTCTATCCAAGGTCCTCCCTCAGCTGGCCCAACATCCCCTTCTGCCTGGTTCTCACTGCCCTTTACAAGAACCCTTTGTGACAATCTGGATGGCCCCTCACTGGCTTTAGAAGATGCTGTTCAAAGCTTTGCTTTCACATACTCTGCACCACCATCCTGCCTCTATCCATCCTTAACCCTCTTGAATGCGGCACCACCCACTCACACACTCCCCCCCTGCCTTGTGCACTTCTCCGCACTGCCGGTCTTTGCCATGCTCACTGAAGCACACCCCCACTGCATCCTGGGGTGATTCTCCCTATTCTGAACCCACGTCTTTTCTCTATGATAATAACAGAGACAGCAAGAGAGGGCACTTGTTATGGTTATGTGTCAGGCATTTTTCTGGGAAATTTAAATTCTTCAGACCTGTTTTATAGATGAAGAAATGGAGGCATAGCAAAAGTAAGTTCTTTCCCCAGGGTCACTTAGCCAGGGGGCAGGAGCCCCAGCTGAGCCCAGTCTGGTGCTGCTCATTAGCTCTTCCATGGATGAATGCCATTCACCTGGGAACAGGGCGCTTGTACTCAGGGACAGAGCAATTTCCTCACACTCCTTGGCAGCCTTTCCAGACAGCGTCCCAGAGCACCTTCCCATTCTAGGTAATTACCAAGTGGCTGTGATTAACTGGTAGATTAATGAACTTTAATTGAGAAACCAAATGTACCCCATCAGCCGTGGACAGGGATTCCAACAATATTAAGAATGGGCCTGCAGTTTAAGGCAACCTTTTTTGTAGTGGTTTTGCCCACATTTTTAGCCTATCTACACTTTAAGTGTTCAGGTCCAGGCCACCTGGTGAATCCTCAGAATATTAAAGATATAACCTCATTGAAACAGCTGAGAAGACCGTCAAAGTTTGGGAGGAACTTTCCACCATTCCTCCAATGTACAGTAGCCATGCAGCTTGGCAGACTAACTTCCCTCCAACTCCAGGGTGGGCGCCTCTGGCCTGAGCCAACCAGGGTCATCCAGGGCAGGGAGGGTACAGGGGTGGGAACTGCAGCCCGAGCCTCTGGCTTCCACAGGTGGTGGCCAGACCTGTCTGGGAGAGACGGCACTATCTGGTCACCTCTTTTATTGCTCTCCCAAGCTCCTGGGCTCTGCATTCAGATTCATGTTCTTGACACGTTCTCTTCCTTCCAAAGAGATTGGGGATGGGCGCACTCAGGATAAAGACAGGCAGTACACGGTGCCTGCCTGACCACAGCGAGGGCTCGGGGGTGGTCCCGTCAGAGCAAGGCTTAGGGCTTCTGCTCGGCAGTCGTGGGAAGCACCCCCAAAAGGTAGCTGTACTGGGCACCCCTCTTAAGACAAGGCAGGAAACAAGTTTGTGGGCCCCAAACAAACACCTCATGAGCTCCCAGACCCGCCATCACACTGTTCAAAATATACTAGTGGCTCCCAGGGCTGCTGGCCAGGGCCATGGACATCTCGGGGTGAATGATATTTCATTCAAGAGATGCTTCTGGCCTCCCACGTGGGTGCAAGATCCCCTTCTAGGCTCTTTAGAGGAAAAAAAGGAAATATCAGAAAGACCCAGCCTTGCCCCAAGAAGTTGACTCTCCAGTAAGTGGGTAGGCTGAGATGCAAAGCTAATGGGCTGAACCCTCCACAGGCATTTGCCTCCCAAAATAGGAGTTTGTGACCCCAATTTTTTCTAATCAGTTTAGCATATTATCTTTACTGAACCTCTAGTGGAGAGTTGAGATTTCATTTGAAGGATTTTTCTGACCCTCTTTTCCACTCCAGACAATTTCTTTTCCCTTCCTCCTTCCTGCCTCTCAGCCAGGAGCAAAATGTCAGGAATCTGCACTGATTAGTTAATATGTGTGAACAAACACACACACACACACACACACACACACACACACACACACACACACACACACTCCCACCTGGGATTTGTCAGTTGTTCTCCCACAGAGTTCAGGGAGAACAGTCATAGTTGGCAACAAAAACTCAATACCAGAAGCTAGTGGAAAATCTCCAAAACTCCAGGGTCCTCTATGCACATAGAACTCACTGAGCCAAGCCCAGAGCTTTTACTATTAAAACTATAGAAGACGTCATTATGACATGATTCTATCAGCAACACCCTAGAATGTCTGTATTTATTCTTAAGAAGTGAAAAATAACTCATGTGTTTCCTGGAAGAGTTTTATGGAAAAGTTTCCACATTCAGAATTGATTTGCATTCAAGAATATCTTTAATGTGTTTATACTCATGTGTTTCCTACACATCACAACTGATGAGAAAGAAGAAACACATATGGGGTGTGTGTGTGTGTGTGTATGCAAGCAGACACGCACACCTGTGTGCAAGGATATACGTATCTGGAATCTAACTTTGGTTCCCCCACCACATGCTGTGAATCCTTAAGAAAGGATGGAGAGTCTCTGTGTTAGTAGGTCCAGTAGTTTTGTAATTAAACAGTCACTGACCTGGGACTCAAGGAACCTAGGTAAAAGAGTCTGCTCTAACTTCTTCCATGTGGCTTTGGGAAAATCACTTCACCTCTCTGGACCTCAGTTTCTACATCTGAAAAAAATACAGTATTGTCTAAATCCTTGCTTCACAAAAAGTGGCCGTGGGCCAGGAGCATCGCCAGGGAGAATGCTAGAAATGCAGAATCTCAGGCCCCACGCAAGAACTATTGAACAGAACCTACATTTTCATAAGATTGCCTAGGTAACTCATGTGCATGTTGAAGTTTGAGGAGCACTATTCTAAATGGTCTTTGAAGTGCCTGCTAGTGAGGGATACATTCTGTTAGTTTAACTTTGTGGCTATAAACCGGATAAATGAACACACCATGCCGGGTGACCACCTCGTAGTCATTGTGGTTAGGCCCTGGGAGAATCTGGCTTGATACTTGCTTGCTGATTTCATTCCTGTTCCTGGCAATGACATATAAACAAATCAAATCACGTCCATGACTCTTCCAGACCACTAAGCCACATTCTTTTAGCTTCCTACCAAACCTCTTAAGGAGAATACCATCCCTTAATACTTCCTATCTCCAGACAGCTTCCACATCCATTACTGGTTTGAGGGATTTTGCAAGCACAGATTAGTGAACAGGAAAGATTCTAGATGAATTATTACAGAGGTGGTGTGTTAGCACTTAATGAAGCCATGATCACTAAGAGAAAGCATGAATTCGGTAAGAACGAGCCAAGTCTGGTGGACTCATCCAGTCGGTGGAGAGTATCCATGGGCAGCTTAGGCAGAACACCGTGGACTTAATGAATCAGGAGTTCATGAAAGCATTTGCAAACTCTTTCTTGTGAGCAAGAGGACGAATGCCCTTACTAGGGTCGGATAGTTTCATAGACCCCCATGTTCCGATACAAATGGAGAGAGGGCTCCAGTGGAAAACCTCGGGCACTATACTTGGTCCCTCCCAGGAAGTGGCAGCCAGGCTGGGTATGGATAGGGCCGCACTCACCCTCCAGCCGTGGCACATGAAGAGTAGAGGAGGAAGGATGTTGGAAGGAATACATGTTCCCCAGAAAAAGCAAACTCAAGATTAGAAAGCAGAACTGGTATCTGAACTTAAAAAGTTTATCAAGTGAGCATGGGCAAAAGAACCAGAGAGCGTGGAGGTGGATCGTGGTGAGATTCCTGGAGAGCATGAATGCGGGAGAGGGGGCGGCACAGAGCCAAACCAAAGGCTGAGGAGAGGCCTGGGAGGTGCAGAGCGGGTTCCTACGCCATAAGGGCAAAGCTGGCAAGCTTACCACAGGGTGGGGGTCTGGGCTACAGAGTAAATCGGGATCCCAAAAGGTCCCATTAGGATGGAACCACAGGTCAAATCTAACAGTAGGGAATTTAACAGAAACGAATCTACAATCTCATTCTTACTTCCCAAAACTAAGTTTGTAAACACAGGGCGGGGCTCACAAAAAGCAAAAGCACTGGTGGAAAACAAAGCCAAACAAATGTCCGGGCACGACTGACTGAGACTTCCTCTTTGGATGCTAGGTGTGCTTGGAGAGCTCACGCTGAGCTGCCCCGGTAGAAGTGTAACTATAATACGAGGGAGGGTTGTCCTCCAGAGCGCCCATCACGGCCCTCAGAAAATGACAGCTGGGGCTGCTCACGGTCAGAGAAGACCAGCCCGGCTCTGCCGCTGGCCCACAGGCCAAGGGGATTGCTTGAAGCCATAAGGCTCTGCTGGGGTCCAAGGCACCCTACCCTAGAGAGATGGAACTAGGAACAATGAGGTAGAAAGTTCCAGAGGCTGATTAAAAAGAATCTTCGTAACAATAGAGCTCTCAGCAATAAATGGGCCAAACCCAAAGATGGTGTGTTTGTCCATCCCTGAAGCACCCAAAGGCCACCTTCTGTGGGCAGGCACCAGCATCTATCAGGAGTCCCTTCTACCATCTCTTCTCGGCTTTCTGCTTTTGCATTCAGTTTGAGAGATCTTTTGTTTTGTTTTGCACTCACGGCAAATCATTGCACTAGGCAGGCCATTTTGTCATTATTCACATTTTGAAATAGGAAAAGGCCTAGTGGGGACAAATCTAAGACTAGAATTTAGGTCTACAAACTTTCCCATTTACTCTATCACAGCGCCTAGCTGTACATTTCTGTGAACTTTGGGTGTGGTTTTCAGGTCATCCAGTGAATAAAGAATTCACTGGTTTTAATAAGGTAAGATAATATAGTACCTGCACTCTTACACTCAGTAAATATGAGTCACAGTCCAATGAATGTGTCCAACTTGCTGGGCCATTAAATGGTAGGTGAAACCCTATTGTCTTCACTGTTCTTTGACGCAAATTAACTAGTGTTACTAAATATGTAGGAAGGTTCAAAGGGTTCTGATCAGTACAGATATTTTTAAAGATTTTCTTTACAAGAAATAAATCCACAATTCAGAAGATAGGGAAAATAAATATTTAAAAGTCCTTCATGACCTTGCCACCGAGTTCCCATCACTGCTAGCATTTGGGAATATTTCCATCTACTTTTTTTCTATGCACATATGTCTTTGTAATCTCTTGATTCAACATTACATCACAAGCAGTTTCTTATGCTATTATGTGGCTTTCAGTGCTACATTCTTAATGCCAGAGTGCATATCACTGCCTATTCTGACACGTGTCCCCTTCTTCACAGTCTTAACTCTCTTTGTGACTTTTGCTTTAAATTTAAAAAGAAAACTATGTTATCCACTCAGTATATTTTAAAAGTCTGGATGGAAAGACACCTCCATGTCATTCACAGTATTTGGGAAGGAAGGAATGGTTGATAATACAAAGTTGTTTTCATCTTCTTTTTATCTTTCCACATGTTGTAGGTATTTTACCAAAAGTACACATTACTTCTAATACTTCTTCTCTAAAAATCTGTAGAATATGACATTAAAAACTCAATCACCACAGATCAAGTACTCACGTGTTCCTACCCCTTCTGTAGCTGATACTCAGTGGGACCACAAACACCATTGCTTCAAGTATAAGGAAATCAGTATGTATTAGCCTGATTCACTTAAACTTAAGAGCTATTATCATCAGTGCTTGGAGAGGTGTGTGTGTATGCTTGTGCAGATAGCCAGAAAATGCCATTTTCCATGTTTATGAACCTCATAACCTTTATAACCCTCATAGATGAAGATTTCATGAGCAAAAATCACATTAACTTTCCAGCTGACTGCAAATGCAGTTTCGGTAATAGAAATCACAAAATCAAAAGGTCTAAACATTAACCTGTTGGCTAACCAAAGGCTGGTGAGACCACCCTCAGTTCTTTACCCAATTGCAAACCCTGTAGTGGTTTTGTAACAAAGAGTTCTCCTTAAAGTTCAACTCAACTCCATTACTTCATCTCCAATTCCCTCAGTGTGTGTGTGAATCCCAAGTAATCATGTTCCCTAACTTTACTCTAAATAATTCTTCCTTTAAAATTGTTCTATCCAACTCCCTTCAATCTGCCTTCTGAGTGCTTGTTGTCTGAAGGGATGATTGTTAACAAGGTATTCTCATGATATTCTACCTATCGATTGCCAAGAGAGAAAACTCTCTTACCTGGAGTGAGAAATTCAGGTTCCCACTTGCAGTCCGTACTCCCATGGTCACAAGATATAATTCTCTCCCCAGGTCCTGCCCCCTTGTTCCATAAAGCAGAACATGGGGTAAAATGATCCATGAGAAGTTTGGCAAAATTTGGAGACTATGATTCATTTATTTGCAGGCCCCTAATTAGGACTGGAACTCTGTTCTGAGGCCACTTCTTTACAAACAACCCAGCTTTACCTTTTACAAGCTGTGTGGCCCTGAGCAAGTTTCTTCACTCCTCTGTGCCTTGGTTTTTCATCTGGGTACCTCACTGTGTCATGGAGAATTTTAACTGAGATAATATATGTAAAGTACTTAGAACAGTGCCTGGCTTATACAATCATCTAGCGTTCTATAACTTTCTTTGTTCTTTTTAAAAAAACAATGTGTCACATAAATACAATTACAACAAAACTTTCCATTGGGGGCATTTGACTAAATGGACCATCTCCCTCCACCCTGGTTTTTCTTCTGCCTCTCTGAGCACATCTTCTGTATCCTGAATCCTCTTCCTCTTCCTAACGACTAGCTACCAAGATTCCTCAAGAATCACGGCTGCCAAATGGGACTCTTCACCCCCTCATTGCCTCCAGCCTCACCCCTGGGAGGATGAGTGCTTGCACTGTGCCTCCAGCCCAGGCTTCTGTCCTAGTCGGCGGTCCTCCAGCTTGGTCCTCAGGACACACCTGCAAATAGTACACCTGTGCTTGGAATCAGGCAGATGCCTTGTGTCCCCAGCAGACTGCCTTACCAAACACAGTTCTCCAAACACAGCTTGCAGGAACCCAGCCATCCAAGACAGCAGAATGCGAGCCCAGGGTTGGGTCCTGAGGCTGAGAGAGAGGCATGACGGTGTTCACAGGGGGCTGGGGGTGTCAGTAGGACACCAGCTGGGACACCTGAGCTCTCCCTTCCCTTCCCGCTCACGCACAAACTGACTCCAAACCCAGGCTTCCCTTTTAACTCGCAGCCCCAGGCCCACTACCAGCTCCCCCTCAGCCGCATTTCCCAGCTCCCCTCACCCATCCATACAGACAGCATAGCTCCTTTAGCTTCATCTGTTCTTTCCATTTAAGTTTTTTTAAGTAGCCAATGAATATTTCCCCAGCGAACTTGGTTTTGATCTTCAAAATCTTTCTTCTAGAGAGGCAGGAAGAAGAAAGGCTATTTGTTCAGTTTTTATTACCATTTTATATGATAGAAGGTTGAAGTTATATATATAATTATAGTATGTTATAAATAGATAAGATAAATTATATTACATATTTTATATTTATAAACATAATGTCTACATGTTATATTTAACTGTGAGTGTATATATACCCAACTGACCCTGACCAGCATAGGTTTGAGCTGCATGGGTCCACTAATCCATGGATTTTTTTTTAATAAATGTACTAGAAAATTTTTGGACAATTTCAACAATTTGAAAAGACATTTTCTTTTCTCTAGCTTATTTTATTGTAAGAATACAGTATATGTTACATATAACATGCAAAATACATGTTCATTGACCATTTATACTGTTGGTAAGGCTTCAGGTAAACAGTAGGTTGTTATCACTTTTTGGGAAGTCAGAAATTATACATGGAGTTTTGACTACATGGGAGGTTGGCACCTCTAAGCTCCACATGGTTCAAGAGGCAACTGTATAAGTAAGCCAAGTATTAATGTATTTAATGGTTTATATGAAAAGCCAATGACCAGGGATTTCCACCAAATGGATTCAGGAACCCCCTCTGGTAATAAACCGAAGACAAAGATTTAAACCACACAGAATGAAGAGTGAGGTAAAAAACATACCACACACAGAGCAGAACTCAAAAAGAATTAAAACTTTCTAGAAGTATAAATTAGTAAAAAAATTTTGTTTTTAATCCCTAAAGGCAAATTAGCGGAGAAAATTTATTTCAGCTTTACCTCTAGGTGAAAGTTGATAAAGAAATCTCCCTTGATAGGATAGCATGTGGCTCCTGGCACACCTTCACAAGGGTTTTGAGCCTGCCTTCACACGTTTGCATGCTTTGAAAACCCCTAAGCCGAATTAAAGTGCATTTAAGTCCCCCGGCTAAAGGAAATGTCAGTAACAGCTGGAGGAAGTCACTCCCAAAATGGGCCTCAAAACGTTTCACTGATAGAATAAAGATATAAGTTATTAAGCATTCCCAGAAAAGAAAAGAAAAAAAAAAAACAAGAGAACTAGGCTGGTTTAAAAACAAAAATACTTCCAATAGTGAATGATGAAAAATAGAATATAAAGCAGATATATGTGTTTTTAAAATTTGAAAGGGAATCAAAACATAGTAAGAACAAAAGAATATAAAAAATGCTCAGATTTTAAAAAGTGCATATGAACTATTCATTAAAATTGACCATGTATAAGGCCATAGCACAAGTTTAGAACAAACTTCAAATCACTGGTATCAGATACAGACCCTATTTTCTCACTACAACGCAATTAAGTTAGGAAGAATGTCAAGACACAAACGTATTTGAAAATGTAAATGTCGTTTCTACCTAATTCATGGTAATAATGAAATTAGAATATACTTAAAATTAAATAACACTTTTTAAAAACTACATATCAAAACTAATAATATGCAGAGGGGCTATTTTTAGACTAAAGTGCATATATTAGAAAAGAAGCTAAAAATTAATGCATTCAGCACCCTACTTAAAATATTAGGAAAAGAACACAGAAAAATTCAAAGAAAGGAAGAGAAGAAAGTAATAAGTATGAGAACTGAAATGAATGACATGGAAAGCAAAAATAAAGTAGAGCAAATGAGTAATGCTCACACAAAAAAATAAGGCTAATTAAATTGGTAGGCTTATAGCAATATTGATTTTTAAAAACTATAGAGTAGTAGGAATGAACATATAAACAGGGATAGGTGGCTATAGCTAAAGCAAAAATTAAATATAAGCCAATACAAAGAACCACTTTGTGGGTAAAGTGGGGTTCGATGGCCAGGATCCTCACTGAACTTAAACCACCTGATGATGTAACTGGCCTGTTGCTATGCTACCACTTCCACACCTTTAGGCAATAAGCCATTATTGTGTTAATATAAAGAGTTCCGCCCAGTGCTCTGCGGGAGATGGGGTGGGGGGCCTGCAAGGCTGTAGGAGAGCAGAGCAAAGGCTGGAGTGGTGGCAGCGCCGAGGACAAAGGCCTGGAGAACGACTGTGCAGGACGACTGTACAGAGAGGCCCAGAGGATGTCTGTGCGGGACGGCTGTGCAGAGAGGCCCAGAGGACGGCTGTGCAGACAGAGAGGCCCAGAGGCAGAGACCGGCTTGCTGCATCGGAAGCTGCAGTGATGACACAGACTCGCTCTGAGTGAACGGGATTTTAGTAACTGACCTGCCACCTGGAAATAAAGTTGGGTCTAACCTTTTCACCCCAAGAATCCTTTGCTGTAAATTTCTTTGGTCACAGTGAATCTATAGCGAACTTGCCTGGGGCTGAAACTCATTTGCAAGACACACTTCCAGCCAAAAATTTGAGAAGATATATGAAAGGAATAAATTCCAGGGAAAATATAATTTATCAGATAAAATAGAAAACATGAACTGTCCCATACAGTATTAAATATATTAATCCATATTATAAACTATTCCTACAAAGGAAATACTTTACCTACACAATCTTTTGGGTGAGTTCTGCCAATTTTTCAAGAAATAAATAATCCCGATCTTATACAAATTCTTTCAGAAAATAAAAATTTAAAAAGAAACACATTTTAATTTATTCTATGAAGTTAGAATAATTAATACCAAAATTAGAAAAACCTAAAAAATAAAATAAAATTATATTTCAACCTTGAGGTACAAATCCGAAAATAAGATAAAATTATCAATGTATAACCAGTGGGGAATTTAAAAAGATAAGAATCTATGACCAAGTGGTATTATCCCTGGAATGTAGAATGGTTTTGTATTAGGAAATTTATTAATAGTATTTTCCATATTAAGGGATTAAGGGAAAAAATCTAAATTAATAGTTGCAAAAATAATTTTTCATAATATCCAGTATCCATTCTTGATACATCTCTTGGTAAGCCAGGAAGAGGCCACTCTTAACCTGATAAAAGATGCCTACCAAAAACTTACAAGTAAACCTTGTACTCTATACAGCATTAGTCCTCTTTACAGAGAATTAGGAGGCGCTAGCCAATGAAATAAGAAAAAGAAACAGAAGTGAGAAACACTGCAATAAAATAACAAAGATGTTAATATTTGAAGATAATATGGCTTATATGAATGGTGAACCAAAGAAAAATATACCAGCTAAATATTGTAATTAGTAAGAAAGTTTAGCAAAATTGGTGGTTCTGAGATGAGTACTGTGCAAAAATTGTTTGCATTTCAATACATGTAAAATTTTTGTTAGCAACAAATATTATGAAGATCTAGGAATCTGGGAAAATACAAATAACACTTTTGTAGGAAAAAAATCATACAACCTTAAAGAAAACTGAAATAAATTGATAAGGAAACAGTAATCACAAAGATTCCAGTCCTCCCCAAACTGATTAATAGAGTTAATAATTTAATCTTAAGGAATTTTTATGGAAATTTATAGGCTTATTTTAAATAAATGGAGTAGAGAGGGCTAAAATTATCTTTTTAAAAATATTGAAAAAGACAGTCACATTAGGGGAATTATACAAGCAGATATAAAAATATTATTATTATATTTTTGCTATTGATAAATTTACCTGTTATGATTAAAAATTCCATTCACCAAAAGATATAATAAAACAATGAAATGTAAAGTGAAAATGGGAGATATTTGCAACACAAATAGACTATAGATAATTAGAATCCAAAACATGCAAAGAATTCCTACAATCAGTTGGGAAGAGAGAAACAAATGTGAAAACGCACAAAAAAGACAAAAACAGGCATTTCACAGCAGAGGAAACTCAAGTACCAATCAACTAAATGAAACGATGCCTGACTTAAAAACCCAGAGAAATTAGAAACACAATGAGATGATATTTTACGTTATTAAATCAGGAACACACACAAAAAAAATCTAAGGCTTACAAACCAAATGTGACTAACAAATCGTAACTCTATTCGATGTGATGTAAGTCCTTACAACCACTTTTGAAAACAATTTGAACCTGTGCTTACCCTAAGATTCAGTTTGTACTTTGTCTAGAGACTGTCATGAATATTTATAAGACAAGAGCAAGAATGCTTGTAGAAGAGTTTTCATAATAGCATAAATCCAATACAATCCCACAAATCAATTGATAAAAGAATGGATAAATGAATTAAAGAATTAAAGTATATTCACACCATTCAGTGCTATACAGCCATGCAAACTAAGGTCAGCTATGTGTATTGACATGGATACAGCTTAAAACAAAAAGCCAAATTAAAAAAGCAAGTCACAGAAGAATAATGCAATGTTTTTATGAATTAAAAAAAGAAACAAAAGAATATATTATTTTGGTAACAAACAGAAATGCTAAAACCACAAAAAATGCTAAATTCAGGACAGCAATTATCTCCAAGGGGAAAAGTAGGGAGAGAGGATGGTGTGAGGGACGCAGAAACCCTTAAAAATGTTGATAATGTTCTATTTCTCCAATTACTTGGTGGGTTCATGCGTACAGGTTTTCAACTTAAACAGTACATTTATTCCTTGCAAACTTCAAGTATTTTGTAATTTAAAAATTAAAAAATAATCAATGCCCCTCGCTTATCTTCTTGTTTCTAAAGAAAAATAAAACAATTTTGTAGTGATATTTTATCAGATAAAACAGAATTTATAAACAAGTGGAATTTTTCTTCCTAACAAATGAGTCAGTTTCCTTCCCTGCATTTTTTATGAGCACTGTAAGCTCTTATTATCACAATGGAAATCGGGTTGGATACTTTTCCCCCATTATTACTATTAAAAAATGGCATCATTACTACTTATCTTGCAAGAGTTGTATGTATTTAACTCTTAGAGGAAATATTTGGCTCATGATGTGGTAATAAGGGACACAAGGAGAGGGAGGAGGTAAAGTTCAAATGTTAAACTCTTGGGAAATAGCTGTGAAGTGGAGATTTGTTAAGTTTTGACATACAGGTGAATCTGTAAAATTGTCACCACAGTCAAGGTAATGAATATATCCATCATTCCCAAAATTTTCTCAAACCCCTCCCAGGCCACAGCTGATCTGCCTTTCTGTTACTATTGATTAGTTTGCATTTTCTAGAATTTTGTATGAATGGATTATACAGTATGTGCTCTTTCTGTCTTTTTTCACTGGGCATAATTATTTTAAAATTCACCTATATTGTAGTATGTATTCCTTTTTATTGCTGAGTCTTCCATTGTATGGGTATACCACTTTGTTTATCCATTCAATTGATGGATATTTGGGAAATTTCCAGTTTGGGGCTATTACAAGTAAAACTGTTAAGACATTTGTGTACAAGTCTCTGTGGGCTTTCATTTCTCTTAAGTTCTTTGGAGTGACATGTCTCAATCATATAGTAGATATATTTTACCTTCTGGGGAAACTACCAAATTGCTTCCCAAAGTGGTCGCACCATTTCACATGCCCACCAGCAGTATCTGAGAGTTCTGTTTTGTCCACCTCCTCACCAATACTTGGTATGGTCGTCTTTTTACTTTTAGCCATTCTAACAGATATTTCTCTAAGAACTACTGATGTAGAGCATCTATTATGTGCTTATTTCCTGTCTATGTGTCTTCTCTGATGAAGCATTTGTTTTAATCTCTTGCCCATTTTTAAATTGGATTGGTGGTTTTCTTATTATTACATCTTGAGAGTTCTTTACATATTCTGATTACAAGTCATTTATCTGGTATGAGATATGAAAATATTTTGTGTGGCTTGTCTTTTTATTCTCTTGAGTGTCTTTAGAAAAACTGAAGATTTTTAATTTTGATGAAGCCCAATTTATCGATTTTTTTCTCTTTGGTCATATATATCATTGACTAACCCAGTATCACCAACTTTTCTTTTATGTTTCTTCTAAAGTTTTAGGCTTTATGTTAGTTCTAGAAGATGTTTTGAGATAATTTTTGTAGGTGAAGTGAAATAACAGTTTGCTTTTGCATGAGTGCTTTTATTTCACATATGGATGTACAATTGTTCCAGCACCATCTGTTTAAAACACCATCCTGTCTCTATTGCCTTTTTAAACTTTGCAGAAATCAGTTGTCTATATGTGCATCTCTATTTTTTGACTCCTTATTTTGTTCAACTGATCTATTCTCTGTGTTTATACCAATATAACTGAACTTGATTACTGTAGCTTTATGGTAAATCTTAAAAAAACACAGTTGAGGAGTGGATTAAAGACAGCAGTGTGAGAGGTGAGACAGAGGCTTCCTCCTAAAACCACATATAATACAAAAATATAATTAATACAACTAAGCCTGAAAGAGCAACATGAAAGAGGACTGCCCCAAAAGAATAAACCTCACGGAAGAGGGTAACGTACCAAAGCCATGGCCCGGCTGGACCCAAGCCCTTCCCCCAACCCAGCTCACCAGCAGAAGGAAGAGAAACAGAGTGGGGAGGGAGTGGAGGCCTGGGACTGCTGAATACCTAACTCTGGACGTGTGATCTGGGAGCACAAACCTACATTTCATGGTGTTTCATGGTACTCTCGTGATTAGGGGGTTGGAAAGCTAAGACAGGCAGAATACCTGGAGAGATGGAGATTCCAGCAGATTATGGAAAACAGGGATCCATATTCGGCTGCTCTGGGACAAAAGAAAGTTGGGCAGTCTGAGAGATATCCTAACAGCAAGAGAGCTGCTAAAGGGGCAAGGACTGCACAGAGCTTACTGCTCAGGAGAAAGGACAGATAGACAAAAGTGTCAGGGTGCACTCTGCCCAGCAGGTTGGGAACTTTCATGATCTTCAGGAGCTCCAGGTCCCTGGCTGGCTACAGAGCTCCAAACACCCCTCCATGATACGCAGCCTACTGAGCCTTTCTCCCAGCCAGTACCATCTGGCTCACAAACCAGCAACCCCTACCCTGGTGTTAGGCCAGCCAGAGGGAAGCCCGGTCTACAGCAACTATAAATGAAAAAAAAAGCACAGAGGCTTATACTTGTGTGCTTGGCCCACTGGTTCTGCCAGTGGAGACAGGCATAGCAGCCGGGAAGTAGAAAACAGCTCTTTACTCCTGCCAGAAACCAATACCGCTACCCTGTGATGCCCAGCATTGCTTCAGAGGCTGAGCAGCTCCACAGAGTAGAGCTTCTGGGCACTAGAGGGTACAATATACAAATATGTAATGCCAAAGGAACCTAGTTCAAAGTAAAATTATGAATACAACCCCTGAGAAAGATTCAAATGAAATCGACCTCATGAATCTTCCTGAAAGGGATTTCAAAATAAAAAACATTAATATGCTCATGGACATACAGAAAAATATTCAAGAAATCAGGAATGAATTCCGGTCGGAGATCCAATCATTACAGAACACAGTATCAGAAATGAAATATACAATGGAAAGTTTTAAAAGCAGATTAGATAAGGTGGAGGAGATGATAAATGAAATAGAAATTAGAGAAGAGGAATACAAAGAAGCTGAGGCACAGAGATAAAAAGCATCTTTAAGAATGAAAGAATATTGAGAGAACTGTGTGACCAATCCAAATGGAACAATATTCACATTATAGGGGTACAAGAAGAAGAAGAAAGAGAAAAAGGGATGGAAAGTGTCTTTGAGGAGGTAATTGCTGGAAATTTCCCAATCTGGGGGAGGACATAGTGTCTCAGGCCATGGAGGTGCACAGCTCTCCCAACACAAGGGATCCAAGGAAGACAACAGCAAGACATATAGTAATTAAAATGGCAAAGACCAAGGATAAGGGCTGACTGTTAAAAGCAGCCAGAGAGAGAAATAAGCTCACATACCAAGGAAAGCTCATCAGGCTATCATCAGACTTCTCAGCAGAAAACTTATAGGCCAGAAGGGAGTGGCATGATGTATTTAATGCAATGAAGCAGAAGGGCCTCTAATTAAGATTACTTTATCCGACAAGATTATCATTTAAATTTGAAAGAGGGATTAAACAATTTCCAGATAAACAAAATCTGAGAGAATTTACCTCCCTCAAACCATCTCTACAGTGTATTTTGGAAGGACTGCAATAGATGGAAGTATTCCTAAGGTTTAATAGCTGTCACCAGAGGTAATAAAACCACAGTAAGGGAAGTAGAACAGTTAATTACTAAGCAAATGCAAAATTAAATCTATTATCCCAAAAGTCAATCAAGGGATAGACAAAGAGTACAGAATATGATACGTAATATATAAAGAATGGAGGAGGAAGAAAAAGGAAGAGAAAAAATAAACTTTGGACTGTGTTTGTACTAGCACATCAAGTGAGTTAAGTTAGACTCTTAAAGAGTAGGGAAATTAACCTTGAACCTTTGGTAACCACAAATCTAAAGCCGGCAATGGCAATAATTATATACCTATCGATAATCACCCTAAATGTAAATGGTCTGAATGCACCAATCAAAAGACATAGATTCACTGAATGGATAAAAAAACAAGACCCATCTATATGCTGCGTGTGAGAGACACACTTTAAATCCAAAGACATACACAGACTAAAAGTGAAGGGATGGAAAAAGATATTTCATGAAACTAATAGGGATAAAAAAGCAGGAGTTGCAGTACTTCTGTCAGACAAATAGACTTCAAAACAAAGTCACAAGAGACAAAGAAGGACATTACATAATGATAAAGGGGTCAATCCAACAAGAAGATATAACCAGTATAAATATCTATGCACCAAACACAGGAGCACCTACATATGTGAAACAAATACTATAGAATTAAAAGGAGAAATAGAATGCAATGCATTCATTCTAGGAGACTTCAACACTCCACTCACTCCAAAGGGCAGATCAACCAAACAGAATATAAGTAAGGAGACAGAAGCATTGAACAACACATTAGAACAAATGGACCTAACAGACATCTACAGAACTCTACACCCAAAAGCACAGAACACACATTCTTCTCAAGTGCACATGGAACATTTTCAAGAATAGATCATATCCTAGGCCACAGAAAGAGCCTCAGGAAATTCAAAAAGATTGAAATTGTACCAACCAGTTTCTCAGACCACAAAAGTATGAAACTAGAAATAAATTATTCAAAGAAAATGAAAAATCCCACAAACACATGAAGCCTTCACATCATGCTCCTAAATAACCAATGGATCAATGACCAAATAAAAACAGAGATCAAGCAATATATGGAGACAGATTACAACAATAATTCAACACTGCAAAATCTCTGGGATGAAGCAAAGGCCATGCTAAGAGGAAAGTATATTGCAATACAGGCCTACCTCAAAAAAATAGAACTATCCCATATGAGCAGTCTAAATTTACAATTAATGAAACTAGAAAAAGAATAACAAATGAGGCCCAAAGTCAGTAGAAGGAGGGACATAATAAAGATTAGGGCAGAAATAAATAAAATTGAGAAGAATAAAACAATACAAAGAATCAATGAAAGCAGGAGCTGGTTCTTCGAGAAAATAAACAGAATAGATAAACTTCTAGCCAGACTTGTCAAGAAAAAAAGAGAGTCTACTCACATAAACAGAATCAGAAATAAAGGAAAAATCACTACGGACACCACAGAAATACAAAGAATTATTAGAGAATACTATGAAAAATTATATGCTAACAAACTGGATAACCTAGAAAAAATGGACAACTTTCCAGAAAAATACAACCTTCCAAGGCTGACCCAGAAAGACACAGAAAATCTGAACAGACCAATTAACAGGAATGAAATTGAATTGGTAATCAAAAAACTACCTAAGAACAAAATGCCTGGACCAGATGGCTTCACCACTGAATTTTATCAAACATTTAGTGAACACTTAATACCCATCCTCCTTAAAGTTTTCCAAAGAGTAGAAGAAGAGGGAATACTTCCAAACTCAGTCTATGAGGTCAGCATCACTCTAATACCAAAACCAGGAAAGACACCACAAAAAAAGAAAATTACCGATCAATATCCCTAATGAACATAGATGCAAAAATACTCAACAAATATTAGCAAACCAAATTCAAAAATACATCAGAAAGATCCATCATGATCAAGTAGGATTTATTCCAGGGATGCAAGGATGGTACAACATTTGAAAATCCATCAACATCATCCACCACATCAACAAAAAGAAGGACAAAAACCATAGATCATCTCCATAGATGCGGAAAAAGCATTTGACAAAATTCAACATCCATTCATGATAAAAACTCTCAACAAAATGGGTATAGAGGGCAAGTACCTCAACATAATAAAAGCCATATATGACAAACCCACAGGCAATATTATACTTAACAGCGAGAAGCTGAAAGCTTTTCCTTTAATATCGGGAACAAAACAAGGATGCCCACTCTCCTCACTTCTATTCAACATAGTACTGGAGGTCCTAGACATGGCAATCAGGCAACACAAAGAAATAAAAGGCATCCAGATTGGCAAGGAATAAGTTAAACTATCCCTGTTTGCAGATGACATGATATGGTACATAAAAAACCCTAAAGAATCCATTCCAAAACTACTAGATGTAATATCTGAATTCAGAAAATTTGCAGGATACAAAATTAATACACAGAAATCTGTGGCATTCCTATATACTAACAATGAACTAGCAGAAGAGAAATCAGGAAAACAATTCCATTCACAATCGCATCAAAAAGAATAAAATACCTAGGACAAAATACCTAGGAATAAACCTAACCAAGGAAGTGAAAGACTTATATACTGAAAACTACAAGACACTCATGAGAGAAATTAAAGAAGAAACCAATAAATGGAAACACATCCAGTGCTCATGTATAGGAAGTGCTCATATAGTACAGTGCTCATAATATTGTCATAATGACCATCCTGTCTAAAGCAATCTACAGATTTGATGCAATCCCTATCAAAATACCAACAGCATTCTTCAATGAACTAGAGCAAATAGGTCTAAAATTCATATGGAACCACAACAGACCCCGAACAGCCAAAGCAATCCTAAGAATGAAGAATAAAGCGGTGGGAATTACGCTCCCCAACTTCAAGCTCTACTACAAAGCCACAGTAATCAAGATAATTTGGTACTGGCACAAGAACAGACCCATAGACCAATGGAACAGACTAGAGAGCCCAGATATAAACCCAAGCATATATGGTCAATTAATATATGATAAAGGAGCCATGGATATACAATGGGGAAATGACAGCCTCTTCAACAGCTGGTGTTGGCAAAACTGGACAGCTACATGCAAAAGAATGAAACTGGATTATTGTCTAACCCTATACACAAACGTAAACTCAAAATGGATCAAAGACTTGAATGTAAGTCATGAAACCATAAAACTCTTAGAAAAAAACATAGGCAAAAATCTCTTGGATATAAACATGAGCAACTTCTTCATGAACATATCTCCCTGGCTAAGGGAAACAAGCAAAAATGAACAAGTGGGACTATATCAAACTAAAAAGCTTCTGTACAGCAAGGGACACCATCAGTAGAACAAAAAGACATCCTACAGTATGGGAGAATATATTCATAAAGGACGTATCCAATAAGGGGTTGACATCCAAGTTATATAAAGAGATCATGCACCTCAACAACCAAAATCAAATAAGCCAATTAAAAAATGGGCAGAGGACCTGAACAGACACTTCTCCAAAGAAGAAATTCAGATGGCCAACAGACACATGAAAAGATGCTCTACATCACTAATCATCAGGGAAATGCAAATCATAACCACAATGAGATATCACCTCACACCAGTAAGAATTGCCACCATCCAGAAGACTAAGAACAACAAATTCTGGGGAGGATGTGGAGAAAGAGGAACCCTCCTACACTGCTGGTGGGAATGTAAGTTAGTCCAACCATTTTGGAAAGCAATATGGAGGTTCCCCAAGAAACTAAAAATAGAAATACCATTTGACCCAGGAATCCCACTCTTTGGAATTTATCCAAAGATAACAACTTCTCAGATTCAAAAAGAGATATGCACCCTTATATTTATTGCAGCACTTTTTACAATAGTCAGGATATGGAAGCAACCTAAGTGTCCATCAGTAGATGAATGGATAAAGAAGAGATGATACATATACACAATGGAATACTATTCAGCCATAAGAAAGAAACAAATCCTATCATTTGCAACAAAATGGATGGAGCTAGAGGGTATTATGCTCAGTGAAATAAGCCAGGCAGAGAAAGACAAGTACCAAATGATTTCCCTCATTTGTGGAGTGTAACAATGCAGCCAAATTGAAGGAACAAAATAGCAGCAGACTCACAGACTCCAAGAAGGGACTAGTGGTTACCAAAGGGGAGGGGTGTGGGAGGGCGGGTGGGGAGGGTGGGAGAAGGGGATTGAGGGGTATTATGTTTCATACACATGTTGTGGGGGATCACAGAGAAAACAGTGTAACCAGAGAAGGCAAACAGTGACTCTGTGGCATCTTACTACACTGATGGATAGTGACTGAATTGGGGTATGGGTGGGGACTTGATAGTATGGGTAAAAGTACTCACCACATTGTTTTTTCATGTGAAACCTTCATAAGAGTGTATATCAATAATACCTTAATAAAAAATTTAAAAAACAAACAAACATAAAAAACCAGACAGTTGAACTCTCACACCTTAACAAACAAAAAGCAAATAATCCAATTAAGAAATGGGCAGAGGACATGAATAGACACTTCTCTAAAGAAGAAATTCAGATGGCCAACAGGCACATGAAAAGATGCTCCACATCGCTAAACATCAGAGAAATGCAGATTAAAACCACAATGAGATATCACCTCACACCAGTGAGGATGGCCAACATCCAAAACACAAACAACAACAAATGTTGGTGAGGATGTGGAGAAAAGGGAACCCTCCTACACTGCTGGTGGGAATGCAAATTAGTTCAACCATTGTGGAAAGCAGTATGGAGGTTCCTCAAAAATCTCAAAATAGAAATACCATTTGACCCAGGAATCCCACTCCTAGGAATTTACCCTAAGAATGCAGGAGCCCAGTTTCAAAAAGACAGATGCACCCCTATGTTTATTGCAGCACTATTTACAATAGCCAAGAAATGGAAGCAACCTAAGTGTCCATCAGTAGATGAATGGATAAAGAAGATGTGGTACATATACACAATGGAATATTATTCAGCCATAAGAAGAAAACAAATCCTACCATTTGCAACAACATGGATGGAGCTAGAGGGTATTATGCTCAGTGAAATAAGCCAAGTTGAAAAGGACAAGTATCAAATGATCTCACTCATATGTGGAGCATAAGAACAAAGAAAAAAACCGAAGGAACAAAACAGCAGCAGACTCACAGAACCCAAGAACGGGCTAATAGTTACCAAAAGGAAAGGGACTGGGAAAGAAGGGTGAGAAGGGAGGGATAAGAGGGTAAAAGGGGCATTACGATTAGCAGACGTAAGGTGGGGGGGCACGGGGGGTACTGTACAGCTCAGAGAAGACAAGTAGTGATTCTCATCTCACTACACTGATGGACAGTGACTGTAATGGGGTTGGTGGAAGGACCTGATGAAGGGGGTTGTTTAATCACCATAATATTGCACATGTAATTGTAGGTTAATGATACCAAAATAAATTGTAAATAATAAATAAATAAATAAATAAATAAATAAATAACCAGACAGTTCATGGTATGATAATTTGAGAAGGCTGTGGTGGGGGGAAAGAGGTAAAATTCAAAGGTTAAGCTCTTGGGAAACAGGTGCTTTTTGCTCCTCTCTCTGGGCTGTGTGTGTGTGTGTGTGTGTGTGTGTGTGTGTGTGTGTGTATTAGGATATCAGCGATCTGAGAGTTGCTGTCAGTTTGCTAACTAAAGTATCTCCACTAAGAAATATCATTCT
The DNA here is from genome assembly GCA_029783875.1 of Phataginus tricuspis. Taxonomy (NCBI): domain Eukaryota; kingdom Metazoa; phylum Chordata; class Mammalia; order Pholidota; family Manidae; genus Phataginus; species Phataginus tricuspis. The sequence goes on along the minus strand of JAQQAC010002629.1, from coordinate 18,164,414 downwards.
ATATATCTCAGCTGTTTCTTTGACAATCAATCAAGTATAAAAATTATGTCACCTTCATCATTTTGTTGAGTATAAATGCAGCATCTCCTGGTGCTTATATACAGTGAACTGCATTCATGTGGCCAACTCACAGATTCTTATCTCTGAATGTGATGAATGGAGTTATTTCTAGGCTGAGTTTAACTTGCCTAGATTCAATGTCCAATAACAAAGAGCTTTCTAAAAATAGGGTTGAATTAGTTAATAGTTATTTCGAGGTAACTGTGTGACACACCTGGAGGCCTAAAGCTTACATTATCTTTATCCAAGTAATAATCAGTTCTCTGATATTCTGATACACACACACACATACACACACAGGCTAGGGAGAAGAACAAGAAGTATTTCTCTTAAAAAATGTCTTGTGCAAGGGTTTTGTTTGTTTTATTCAGCTTTGTTAGTTTGTTTTTGCAACGATGTTACAGGGTTTTGCTAGCTTTCTCAATAAGATGAGTTAAATTACTGGCATCTTTCTGTCCCTTGAAAAGACTGTTCTTTTGGTTCATTTGATCTTCCACTCACTCCTGCGCTACTTAAGCACCTTTAACCACTGCCTACCTTGGACATTTTGGGCCACAGGAATCTAAATCCCCACAACAGTTTTACATTGAGTTACTTGAACCACCACCAAGTCTCTCATACCAAACATTATTTTTCATACCAACCTCTTAGGGAACAAAAGGTGGAAAACAACCAATATTCAGGTTTGCATTCCAAAACTGCTCATTCCAAACTGCTCTCCTTCTAAGATGTATCATGTAGAGAGATCTATGTGCAGCTTTGGTTTAGCTGTAGAAGTATGCCCTTCCTGGCCTCTGAGGTTTTTTTTCCAAGTGCACCTTAGCAAAATTTCACTTGATCCTGAATAAATTCCTATTGACAAGATACTCTACATCTTGCCTGCAAAAAAAAAAAAAAAAAAAAAAAATCATAGTCCTGGAACCAGGGAATTGAAAATACTTCTTGCTCTGGACACCACTCCGCACCAATCCTCTCAGACATTAGCTGTGACTTCGGCCTCCTCTTGCTCCTCGTCACCCACCCGGTTAGGCCAATAAACCCCAGAGCTAATGAACAAGAGATCCACTTTTAGAGGTCCTAGTATGGCAGACATGCTTCTCTGTGCTCTGTTCTCTGAAGGTGTATATGCTGTGCCAAGTAGAATTTTCCATTTTATTTTTAGCACAGGCCTAAATGTTATTGAACTCATTAATGAGGAAATAAACAAGGAAGTCCAAAAAAAAAGTTGGCTTAAAGAACACTGAAAAACACGGGTTTATATAAACTTGGGCAACAAATGTCAAGACAGTGAAAAACTTCTGCTTCTGGGAAGGATGTACTAGAGAAAAGACACACCATATCTTCCCACAATAATTGGATGAATATAGATACATTTTAAAAGTTGTGTTTTTAAAAGCATCAAAGAACTGGAAGCAATAATGAGCAGGAAAAAAATTTTCAGGGAGGAGAGAACAATTAGAACATGAGCTTATTATTGTCAGTCATTTCTTTCTCTAAAGACATTTACCAACTCCCAGCAGGAGAATTGAGCTTGGCCCAGGCAGATGACCCTGCTGATAAAAATGAAAGGGAAACCAGCAAAGCTCTGATGGTTGTGTGGGACAACTCTGACAGGTTAGAAACTTGAGAGATCTCACAGACATTACTCATTTTCAAAATAGGCCATCTGCTGAGGCCTGGGTAGAGCAGGTAGCTAGGGAAGGAGGTTGAGAGCTTTTCAAATGCAGAGTGAGATATAGTCTTAAAATAATTATAAACCAAAACCTGCTAGAAAGAAAGAGCCTGCCTCAGGCTTGTAACCTGCTTTCCTCTCTCAGGACATCTGCCAGATCTTTAATATCTATGGGACTGCATACTAGAGAGCAGGGCTGTGAATCTCTGGACAGTGAATCTGCATCTCACACAGCTTTTCAAAACTAAGGAAATAAGAGACTCACAAGGCTCTCTATGAAAAGCCCAGAAAAGTTTCAACCATGTCACAAGGGTTGATCAGAGTCTAACTTACCTTTCTAAACCCAAATCCTGATTGGGTTGAGTTTGCCAACCCCTCATTTCATCTGCCTACCGGGAATCTGTCTGATAAGTAATGCAGTATCTGAAGTATCTGTGGTCCTCTTAAGCACACTGTAGAGCAGAATTTATAACTTATTGAAAAGACAATAAAACATGACCAATAATCAAGAGAGAAAAGGCAGACAACAGAATCAACTCACAGATGATCAAGAAATGACGGGTAGCAGATGAGGACTGCAATATAACTGTGATACATACATTCACAAAGATGGAGAAAACATGAACTAAATAGGCAAAAGGATAAAGAATATCAATAAAGAAGGGGAATCTATAAAAAGTAATCCAATAAGCAATCTAAAACTAAAAACTAATGTTTGAAATAAAAAATCAGTTGATGGGTTAACATCAACTGATTAAACGCAGCAGAGCACAGGGTTAGCAAATTGGGAGAAAATTTAACAGAAAAGATCTAAACTAATGCATAGATAGAAAAAATAATTATTAGAAAAGAGCATAAGAGACATGTGAAACATAATCAAGAAGTCTGACATATATATTATTAATCTTGGAAGGAAAAGAGAGAATGAACAAGTCAGAAGCAATATTTGAAGAGGTAATGGCCAAAAAAAATTTCCCAAACTGATGAACCACATATTCGTGGAGCCTAGAAAGCCCTAAGTTGATGGGAAAATAATATTTGATTGAACGAGTTTTTTATTAAGAACCTCAAAGTAGAACTTTTGTGGGGATTTAGGTTCCTGTGGCGAAAACTTCTCATGATGAATGGTAGTGGTGGAGGAGGAGGGGAGAAATGAGTAGAAGATCAATCTTTTTAAAAAGCATAAACCAAACACTACTACACCTAGACCCATTAAAGATCAAAAACAGAAGGAAAAACAAAAACTTAAAAGCAGAGGAAAAAAAGACAAATGACTTTTAAAGGAAAATTTATAGCATCTTAGGAAGAGTGAGAACTACAACATATCTGAAGTGTTAAAGGAAAATAATTGCAAAATAGAATTCTACACTTTGCAAATATATTCTCAAAAAGTAGGTCCAGATGTGGGTATAACAAGCAATCCAAGCAACTATTATAAACATGCTCAAAGAAATATAGACAAATATGTTTAAATAATTTTTTTAAATTATCAGTGAATGAACAGATATGGAATCTTGACAGAGAAGCAGAAGCTTTATTTCTATCAACAAATAAGTATAAATGAAAATTTCTGGGATGTCATGTATAACCTCATTAAAAATAGCAATCAGCAAAAAGCAAATCTAATAAATATGAAAGCCCTCTACATTGAAAAGTCACAAAAATTGCCAAGAGAAATTAAAGAGTATATATGGAAAAGGAGATATATACCATGTTCAGCGACTGAGAGAGTCAATATTTCAATTCTTCCCAAATCGACTTACAAATTCAATGCAATCCCAATCAAAATCATTGTATTTTTTTTAATTGACAGGTAGTCCTAAAATTCACATAGAAACATGAAATACAAAGAATAGCTGTGGCAATTTTGAAGAAGAATAAAGCCCGTAAGAAAATAAAGTCAGCAAGAGAATACAAATGACAGTAGAAATAAGAACAAAAGATTGAACAGATACTTAACAGAAGGGAATATTTAAGTGGCAATAAATATTTTTCAGAGTGTTCAACTCCATTAGCCATCAGGGAAATGAAATTAAAGTCGGAATGGGATACCAGGACATACCTGCAATAAGAGTAAAAAAGAGAGAAAACACCAAATGTTAGTAAAGATTTCAAGCAACTAGAATTTCATACCCGCAATTATGACCAACAGACAAGTGTAAAAATGTTCACCAAAAAACAAGAATATTTATAGCAACGCTATACATAACAGCCAAAAAACAGAATCTACCTAAGTGTCCATCAGCAGTGTACTGGATGAGTAAATCATAGCATATTCTCAAAACTTGATTGTGAAAATTCATTGAATCGCCCATAAGCTCCCTTTTCTGTAACATCGATGGGCTGTTTAATTTAACCATGCTTCGCTTAAATGGTCTTCACATGGCCTTTCTCACTTGAGCCTCATATCACAGCTACTAAATCTGAGTTTTGCCAACAAGGAAACTGAGATTCAGGGTCTCAAGGAGGCAATTGTCCCAGGCCACAAAACTGAGTGTCAAGGCCAAAATAAAAATTAATTTTTGGCTAACATATATATTGGAATTTTCATTTTTACAAAGCACTAGTCAACACTGCAGTTGTTTTTTAAAAAGTGATAACTGTGGTCGTTTTAAGTACTTGAGGAAAAGGCTTAAATGATTGATCCCAGGGCTCAGGTCTTTGGAACTGTGCAGAAACTTCCATCAGACTCTGGGCCAGCGCAGCTTGAAGTAAGGAGAACTCATATCTGCTTGCGTCAAGGCCAGTTCAGGAGTTGCTCTTGATCATTCAGACCTTCTAGCTGTTTCATTAAAAGGGAACTAATAGGATGACACACAGGAAACACTATCGCTCTATCCAGGTATACCCCAGCCCTGCAGGTTACAAAGCGTGCATCTGGGGAGAAGACGGCTACCCAAAAGAAAACAAGGATTCTATTCTAGGCACCAGCAGTACCAGTCAGCAACTGACGGGTAGGAAAGTTATATCTGTTTTGCATTTTCTTTCCGAACACCCACTCAAAGAAAGTGCTCTCTAATGTGTGGAAGTGAGTCATCGCGTGAAACTTACTTTCCTGATGCAGCAGCGGGACTTCTTGGAGTCCAGAGCAGGACCAGATGTCCTCGGAAACCAGTCAGCATTTGCTGCTGTGTACTAAGTCATGATCCTGCCCCACGGAAGCTTCTAGTCCCATGGGGGTGGCCCCTGCTACGCCTCGTGATGCTTCTGACATCATTTCTGTTCTCTCATGAAACCGGCACAGGTCCAAACCCCAACCTTGATTACAGTTCCTGGGAGGAAGTCATTCTTCATACGCAAAACTTTGATTTCATAACATGGTTAGTTATTAGAAAACATTGAAAAACTCTAACAATCTATAAAGGTACCCAGCCAGACCAAATTACAGCCCGGACTAGTAGCTCTCACTCGCTCTCACTAAATCTCTCTCTGAAAACAGCCCATCGATGGCATGCTCACTTGAAGCATTTAAAGAGAGAAAGAGAAGCAATATTGCACGATTTCATAAGGAAGGCTAGTACTGTGCCCAGAGCAGGGTGAATGGGGACAAGCAGGGACGCTACACCTCCGTCATCTCTGCCTTTAGCTGAGTGTGGGGATACTCATGGCACCACTCCCCAGAAACTGCTCTTACTCTACTGTGATTCCAAAGTTTTCTTATCAAGTGAATCGCTCGTGTCTGAAAAACTAAAAGAATGCACTTTGATCCAAAGCATTCCAAGATATAGAGCACATCCTTGCCACCAGAACACACACACACACACACACACACACACACACACGCAATCATTGTTGAGAAGACAAAATTAATCATTTCTTCTCTGATGTTTTCTAGCCAAATGGGCTACATGAAGAGAAAATGTCCAAAGTAACATTTAAATGAAAGGATTAGATTTAAAATATATGAAGAAAAGTATAGAATGGGGAAACAAAGATAAGGATACCTATAAAGTAAAAATAATGGAAGAAAATTTGGTGAAGGAAGAGGAGGAAAAAATTATGCGAGTGAATGGCAAGATGGTATGGTATCTGTCCCACATCTACTGATTCAGAAACTCTGGAGGTGGGACCGAGCAACCTGTGCCCTCCAGTGATTCTGAGGCAGGCTGACATTTGAAAACCACTGGACTGGAACATTCTGTGGCCCACATTTTAGCTTCTTTAAAGGTGGGGCTGCTTTTTCTCTCTTTGGTACACCCCCACAGCAAAGATGAGTGACTGACTGGGCAGGTGGCACTTCTGTCACTGAGATAACCAAGAGGGTTACCCAGGTTACCAAAGGAACTGCCCCTGACCAGTGAGCCCAAACTCACTGAGGCCATCACAGCTTCCAAGAAACACAAGTGTTCCACCTTGTTCACTGTGGTTTAGACATGAGAATCAAATTGCAGTTCATGTCTAATTAAAATTTGACTTCTTATCAGGGGTGAAAAGATCTCTGGCTTTCTTCCTTGGCAGGAATCTGGATTACTCACTGGCAGCTGAGGTGCTTCCCAAACCCCTAATCCAAGAATGGGGAAGGAACTGTTATTTCCTGTCCCTGGGTACAATCAGTCTAACTCAGTCCTCAGTCTTATTCTATTATGAAAACTTGAGCATTTGTAGGGCAATAGCTGAAACCACTGGCAAGCCAGGCAGATAGATGCCCCGATACGTTGTAAGTTAAAAGATTTTATCTTTGGTTTTCAAGAGAGTGTCAGAAAGGTCATTGGGTATGGTTGCAATTCTCTCCCACCTCAGCCAGTTTCAACTAATTCAGCATATTTCTACAAGACTTTTTTAAAACCTAAGCATTTAGAAATTGGCACTCATATATTCTTATTCTTAATTAAGCTTTATTGAGATGTAACTCACAAACCATAAAATTCTCCCTTTTGCAGGTGTACATACAATTCGGTGGGTCTTAGCGTATTCACAGAGCTGGGCATGCATCACCGCTATCGAATGTCCACACATTTTCATCACCCTGAAAAGAATCCTCAAGCACATCACAGTCACTCCCCATCCCTCTTGCCCCTGGCCCCTGTCATCCACTAAATGACTCTGTTTCTATGGATTTGCTTATTCTGGACATTCTACATAAGTGGAATCGTACAATATGTGGCCTTTTGTGACTGACTTTGAACACTTAGTATGATGATTTCAAAGTTCATCTACGTAGTGGTAGTACAGATTTCCCCCACTATCCAAAAGTTCTCTAATGCCACCTTGCTTGTACACAAGACTTACATTCATACCAATTAATGCTAAGAAATCCAAAAGGGATTTCCTTTTTATGAAATGGTAATTGCTTCTTCACTTTATTCTATTTAGACTTACAAAAGTTTCCGTAGAAACCCTCTACTTTCAGAGAACAGAGGATACCTGTATTTCATTCCTTTTCATGGCCAAATAATATTCCTTGTGTGGACATACCACATTTTATTTGATTTCAGTTATCATTCAGTTTTCATTCACCAGTTAATGAACATTTGGGTTGTTTCCACTTCTTAGCTATTATGAAAAATGTTGTTATGAACATTGGTTTTTGTATTGTTAATTATGTTGGGTATATATCTACGGATAAAATTGATGCATCATACAGTAATACTGTGTTGAACATTTTGAAGAACTGCCAAACTCTGAACAAAATAGTCCCTCCATTTCACATTCTTGCCAGCAAATGAATGAGTGTTCCAATTTCTCCACATCCTCATCAACATTTTTTATTACCTGTATTTTTTTATTTTAGTCATCCTGTTGGATTTAAGGTGGTATCTTGTAATATTTTGATTTACATTCCCTAATGACTAATGCTGAACATCTTTTCATATGCTTACCAGCTATTACTTCTTCTTTGGAGAAATGGTTGTTCAAATCCTGTGTCTATTGTTTAATTATTGCCTTCCTATGTTAACTTATAAGCATGTTTCTTATATATTATGAATACAAGTTCTTTATTACATATATAATTTAAACAATTTATACATATATAATTTTATCCCATTTTATGGATTATATTTTCACTTTCTCAAGAGTGTATTTCAACATGAAAAGTTTTCATTCTGATGAAGCTTGATAAATTTGCCGCAATTGATTTTTCTTTTGTTGCTTGTGCTTTGGTGTCATATCTAAGGAACTATTGTCTAATCCAAGATCACAAAATTTATACCTGTGTTTTCTTCTAAGAGTTTGATAGCTTTAACTCAGATATTAAATGCATGATCCCTTTTGAGTTAATTTTTGTATATAGTGTGAGGCAGAGGTACAACTTCTTTCTTTGCTTTGAATATCCATATGTCCCAACACCTTTTGTTGAGATATAATTCTTTCTCCATTGAATTGTCTTGGCACTCCTGTTGAAATTAATTGATCATAAATATAAATGTTTATTTCTGGACTCTCAATTCTATTTCACTGATTTTTATGTTTAGTCTTATAATAGCACCACATTGTCTTAACTACTGTAGCATTGTACTAATTTTTAAAATTGGAAAGTATAAGTCATTAAACTTCGGAGTTTTTTTCCCAAGATTGTTTTGGATATTCTAGATCCTTTGTATTTCTATATGGATTTTATGCTCAGCTTCTCAATTTCCACAATAAAGACAATATGAATTTTCATAGACATTGTGATTAACTTGTAGATCAATTTGGGGATTTTTCCATCTTAAAAATACTAAGTCTTCCTATCTATGAATATGGAATGTCTTTCAATTTATTTAGGTCTTCCTTTAATTTCTTTCAACAATGTTTTATCTCGTTAGCTATAAGTCTTGAACTTATTTTACATGTTACCAAGTGGGTTTTTCTTTTTGATGCTTCGTAAGTGAAATTGTTTCTTAATTTCATTTTGGATCACAATTGGTAAAAATACAATTAATTTTGTATACTGATCTTGTATCTTGCAATATTGGTGAACTTGTATATTAAGTCAATGGCCTTTTGTGGCTTTTAAAATTTTTTCTATATACAAAATCATGGTGAGTAAAGATAGTTTTACTTCTTCTTTTCCAATATGGATGCCTTTAATTAAATTTTCTCAGCTAATTACCCTGGTTAGCCCCTCTAGTACAATGCTGAATAGAAACGCTGGGAACAAATACCTTCTCTTGTTCCTGATCTTTGGGGGGGAAATTATTCATCTTTCACCATTATGCCTGTTACTTGTGAGTTTTTCCGGATGTATTTCATCAGGTTAAGGATGTTCCCTTCTATTTCAAGCCTGTTGATTGTGCTTTTTATCATGGAAAGGTGTTGGATTTTGTCACATTTTGTATCTATTGAGATGATCATGCAGTTTTGTCTTTATTCCATTAATATATTGTATTACAGTACATTGATTTTGGGGTGTTGAAAAAACTTGACATTTTTTTTTAGTCAAACTTCTATTTTATTGACAGGAGTCCAAAATGAGTACAAAAAAAATGCCTCCTTTTCATGTTATATATTTTTTCCTTAAAAGGCTTTTGATAGTCAGGTAGATTAAAAGCTAAGAATATTTCAGCTTTTATAGTGAACCTTTTAAAAAAGGTTTAATAACATAAGTCACCAACATCAGAGAACATATGGTCCCACAATCATTTTTAGACCTACAGCTTATAAAAAGAATTAGATCCTGCATTGATCTGCTAAAATAGAGGCTTAAAAATGTTTTAAGCCATTAAAAGCCATTTTTATAATCTGTCTGATAAGTCTGGGCAATTATTTCTTAAATCCCAAAATGTAGCCCTTTGTAGTATATGGAATGTGAGAGAAAGCTGACTTATGACCAAGACAGCTAAAAACAAAAGGGTTAAAGCTATGAATGGAACTGTTATAGTCTCAAATCATTGCAGGATGTCAATAAATGAATGACAGATCTTATCAAGAGATTAAAACTTGAACAGATGTTACTTAAAATGTATTGATGGTGTTTATCACACTTCAATGTTTGCTAAAACAAAGGCTAAACAAAAAAAAGTTGCAGATGATAGATCGTTTTTCAGGTACCTTTACTTTTACGGGGACCATAAAGTGACCAGATAATATATTGTGCACACTTCTGGACAGTTATAACAAAAGGTTTATTATAATTTGCAGACGAAATAAATGCACCATCCCATACTTGAGAGAACCTAACAAGCCTTAAGCATATTCCGACTGTACCGGGGCACCGCCACTGTCTAGTTATGCACCCATTTCAGGGACTAATACTTCCCTCAACATCAGTTCAGCACTGTTTCTGGTTTATTAGACATTTCCAAAAGAACACAGATTTGCAAGTATACCTGCAAACACTGTGGTCCATTCATAGTACTGCTTAGTCATCATCTTCCTCCTCCTCTTCCTCCTCCTCAAAGCTATCTTCAAAGCCCTCGCTGTCCTCCTGGTCTTCATGCCCCTCTATCGCTGTATCCCACTGCAGGTGATTTTCTGGCACACGCTTAGCCTCATGAACTTCCAACTTCAATGGTTTAATCTGATACAAACCCATATAAGAGTCTGATCTCAGAAACACTGTATGTGCAGGAAACTTCACTTCTACCTCTTCGGTGTCTTTTAGTGTACACGCATGATATGGCATAGATATTAACGTCTGTTCCTTCCTATCTGCAATAGAAAGCCACCACCATCCTTGTTTTTCTTCCGGGAAGCAGAGACTATAAACAGGGTGCGTTATCTTGGACTTGGCCTCCAGCAGCGCCCTCTCCTTGCGCTGGATACTCTGCTGCAGCTCTTGCCACTCTGCTTCGTCGTCTTTGTTCTGCTTTTCGTCCTGTTCTCTATCGGAGTCTCTGTCACTGCCATCGTCTCTCTCACTCAGGGACTCTCGGTTGGTTTCCTCAGACTCACTGCCTTTGAGAAAAACTTCCTCTTCGTCTTCCTTTACTGTAGCTTCGCTCCCAACAACTCCATTTGCCTGCTTCTGTTTCTGTTGCTTTGACTGTGGTCAGGGCACAGGTGTAGGCTTTTTTTTTAAAGGTTCTTTTTTTTTTGAGCTAGCCGTTTTCTTGGGTCCTTTACTCTTCTGCCGTCATCCTCCTCTTGTCCTGCTCTTGCTGGTGTCGCCCTGCCCATCTTCTGCCGGCTGTTCCTCTGCAGCACGGATGGACGGCCCCTTTGCAAATACTCCTGCCATCGTCTGCCTTGTCAGCCTCACCAACACCGCCACTAGGGACCCCACCGTGATGTCGTTGCTGTCTTCATCGTCCAGAACCTGTGACTTAATGCCCATCGTGACGTACGGGAAACTCCCAAGGACAGCCATCCCCTCTTCATATTTCTCATCTTCAAGGAAATGCAGTAGATTATGACGATCTGATTCTTTTAAGCTCACCAAGGCCTGGATAGTTTTAATTTTGTACTTTTAATGATTGGAAACCCTTCTGAGATTGTCCTCTTCAATGCGAAGGAGCTGTAGGAGAGGAGACTTAAACTGCTGGAGACCTTGCACGGACATCTGGGAAAGCTTCACGCAGTTTTCTAGGGATGCCAGAGTTCGAGCACGAAACTCCCTTTCTTCACGGCTCCACGGCTCCGGGCCATCATTATTAGTTGGCAGATTACATTCATCATTTCTGGAAGTTGGGCGGGACATTTTTTCAGCATAAATTGCTGATCTCCTTCAAGGGTCTCAGGGATTTTCATTCTTGTGAGATGACGTAGTAAAAGAACTCTGGCCTTCAGGCTATACGGGCAGGTGAGTGGGGGCTCATTCTTCTTTAAGTTAATGATTCCAATCTCTCTGATTAGCTGAGGTATTAGAATATTATCTGTTGGTCTGCTTGTAGCATCTTTATTATACTGAGGATCAAATTCAGAGGCTCCAGCCAATACCATGACATGACGTTTCATATCCATATTTCAGGTTTTATAAACAAAATATGTATAAATTTGCATTGTGCCTATTAGAATCTGGTCTCCACTATAGCGTACTGAGCAGTACCACCATGAGCTCACAACACCAGGAAGGACAACCATGAATGCCAATCCAAATACAAGTAGAACCAACATTGAATTTTTCTGGTCAACTATCCAAGCTGGCAAAGCAATTCCAAAGCTCATGGCTCGACGTCCATCTGGATTCCCAAACTCTTCCCGCTTTTTCCAGGACTCTCCATCAGTTAAGGCCGCATAAGCCTTCGCTGTCCTCATGAACAGAACTTCATCACATCCTTTATCCGGATGGTATTTAAGTGACAGCAAATGATACTGTTTCTTAATTTCTGCTACTGTTGCTCCAAGATCCAAATTTCATACTTCATAAGGACTGTATTCTTGATATTCTCAGTCTGTTTTGGAAACTTTGTATGCAAGGAATAAGAACAATGCCCGCCCTGCAAGCAGAACCATTTTCTTTACTCTAGGAATAATATTTGGCTGGGGTTTTAATAAACGTAAGCAATACACCTGCATCTTCCATAGACTTTTCTGATATTCTTTAGTCAAATTTGCTCGGCATTCTGGTCCCGGGGCCAGAGGTAGTATGTGGCAGGGATCACGACGAGCCCCACGAAGGAGGGGAAGAAGTAGAAGGTGTTCCCGCTGTCACGGTGCTAGAACGGCTCCCCTGCCATGGCGCCCCCCCACCGCCTCCCTCCCCTCACCACCGCCACCACCCCGCTCCCCAAAACTTCACATTCTTAAGATAAATCCCACTTAGCCATGGTATATAATTCTTTTACACGTTGGTATATTTGATCTTCTGGTATTTTGCTGAGGATTTTTCTGTTTATATGTATAAGGGATATTAGTCTTTATTTTACCTTTCTTATCGTGTCTTTGCCGGGTTTTGGCATAAGGATAATATTGGCTTCATAGAATGAATTGTCAAGTGTTCCTTTCTCTTCTATTTTTTGGAGAAGTCTTTGAAGGATTGGTATTAATTCTTCTTTAAATGTTTGTTAGAAATGAATACTCACTGAAACACCAGCAAACAATCTTGGCCTGAACTTCTCTTTGTAAAAAGTTTTCATCATCGATTCAATTTCTTTCTTTTTTTAATGAAGGTATTATTGATATACACTCTTATGAAGGCTTCACATGGAAAAACAATGTGGTCACTACATTTACCCATATTATCAAGTCCCCACCCATACCCCAATACAGTCACTGTCCATCAGTGTAGTTAAGATGCCACAGATTCACTATTTGCCTTCTCTGTGCTACACTATTTTCCCCGTGATCCCTCACACCATGTGTACTAAACATAATACCCCTCAATCCCCTTCTCCCTCCCTCCCCACCCACCCTCCCACACCCTCCCCTTTGGTAACCACTAGTTCCTTCTTGGAGTCTCTGAGTCTGCTGCTATTTTGTTCCTTCAGTTTTGCTTCGTTGTTATACTCCACAAATGAGGGAAATCGTTTGGCACTTATCTTTCTCCACCTGGCTTATTTCGCTGAGCATAATATCCTCCAGCTCCATCCATGTTGTTGCAAATGGTAGGATTTGTTTCTTTCTTATGTCTGAATAATATTCCATTGTGCATATGTACCACTTTATCCATTCATCTACTGATGGACACTTAGGTTGCTTCCATATCTTGGCTATTGTAAAAAGTGCTGCAATAAATATAAGGGTGCATATGTCTTTTTGAAACTGAGAAGTTGTATTCTTTGGGTAAATTCCAAGGAGTGGGATTCCTGGGTCAAATGGCATTTCTATTTTTAGTTTTTTGAGGAACCTCCATATTTGAGGAACCTCCACAATGGTTGAATTAGCTTACATTTCCACCAGCAGTGTAGGAGGGTTCCCCTTTCTCCGCATCCTCACCAGCATTTGTTGATCTTAGTCTTTTTGATGCTGGTCATCCTTACTGGTGTGAGGTAATATCTCTTTGTGGTTTTAATTTGCATTTCCCTGATGATTAGTGATGTGGAGCATCTTTTCATGTGTCTGTTGGCCATCTGAATTTCTTCTTTGGAGAACTGTCTCTTCATATCCTCTGCCCATTTTTTAATTGGCTTATTTGCTTTTTGGGTGTTGAGGTGTGTGAGTTCTTTATATATTTTGGATGTTAACCCCTTGTTGGATATGTCATTTACAAATATATTCTCCCATACTGTAGGATGCCTTTTTGTTCTGTCGATGGTGTCCTTTGCTGTACAGAAACATTTTAGTTTGATGTAGTCCCATGAGTTCATTTTTGCTTTTGTTTCCCTTAGCCAGGGAAATATGTTCATGAAGAAGTTGCTCATGTTTATGTCCAAGAGATTTTTGCCTATGTTTTTTTCTAAGAGTTTTATGGTTTCATGACTTACATTCAAATCTTTGATCCATTTTGAGTTACTTTTGTGTATAGGGTTAGACAATAATCCAGTTTCATTCTCTTACATGTAGCTGTCCAGTTTTGCCAACACCAGCTGTTGAAGAGGCTGTCATTTCCCCATTGTATATCCATGGCTCCTTTATCATATATTAGTTGCCCATATACGGTTGGGTTTATATAAGGGCTCTCTGGTCTGTTCCATTGGTCTATGGGTCTCTTCTGGTGCCAGCACCAAATTATCTTGAGTACTGTGGCTTTGTAGTAAAGCTTGAAGTTGGGGAGCATAATCCCCCCAGCTTTACTCTTCCTTCTTAGGATTACTTTGGTTATTCTGGGTCTTCTTTGGTTCCATATAAATTTTAGAACGATATGCTCTACTTCGTTGATGAGTGCTATTGGTATTTTGATAGGAATTGCATTGAATCTGTAGATTGTTTTAGGCAGGATGGCCATTTTGACAATATTAATTCTTCCTATCCATGAACACAGGATGTGTTTCCATTTATTGGTATCTTCTTTAATTTCTTTAATGAGTGTCTTGTAGTTTTCAGAGTATAGGTCTTTCACTTCCTTGGTTAGGTTTATTCCTAGGTATTTTATTCTTTTTGATGCAACTTTGAATGGAATTGTTTTTCTGATTTCTCTCACTGCTAGTTCAGTGTTAGTGTATAGGAATGCCACAGATTTTTGCATACTAATTTTGTATCCCACAACATTGCTGAATTCAGATATTAGATCTAGTAGTTTTGGAGTGGATTCTTTAGGGTTTTTTATGTACCATATCATGTCATCTGCAAACAAGGACAGTTTAACTTCTTCCTTGCCAGTCTGGATGCCTTTTATTTCTTTGTGTTGTCTGATTGCTGTGGCTAGGACCTCCAGTACTATGTTGAATAGAAATGGGGAGAATGGGAATCCTTGTCTTGTTCCCAATCTTAAAAGAAAAGCTTTCAGCCGCTGTTAAGTATAATGTTGGCTGTGTGTTTGTCATATATGGCCTTTATTATGTTGATGTACTTGCTGTCTATACCCATTTTGTTGAGAGTTTTTATCATGAATGGATGTTGAATTTTGTTAAATGCTTTTTCAGCATCTATGGAGATGACCATGTGGTTTTTGTCCTTCTTCTTGTTGATGTGGTGGATGATGTTGATGGATTTTCGAATGTTGTACCATCCTTGCATCCCTGGAATAAATCCTACTTGATCATGATGGATGATCTTTTTGATGTATTTTTGAATTTGGTTTGCTAATATTTTGTTGAGTATTTCTGCATCTATATTCATCAGGGATATTTGTCTGTAATTTTCTTTTTTTTTTTTTTTTTGCTGTCTTTGCCTGTTTTGGTGGTAGAGTGATGCTGGCCTCATAGAATGAGTTTGGAAGTATTCCCTCTTCTTCTATTCTTTGGAAAACTTTAAGGAGGATGGGTATTAGATCTTCACTAAATGTTTGATAAAATTCAGCAGTGAAGCCATCTGGTACAGGCGTTTTGTTCTTAGGTAGGTTTTTGATTACCAGTTCAATTTCGTTGCTGGTAATTTTTCTGTGCAGATTTTCTGTTTCTTTCTGGGTCAGCCTTGGAAGGTTGTATTTTTCTAAGAAGTTGTACATTTCTTCTAGGTTATCCAGTTTGTTAGCATATAATTTTTCATAGTATTCTCTAATAATTCTTTGTATTTCTGTGGTGTCTGTAGTGATTTTTCCTTTCTCATTTCTGATTCTGTTTATGTGAGTAGACTCTTTTTTTCTTGATAAGTCTGGCTAGAGGTTTATCTATTTTGTTTATTTCCTTGAAGAACCAGCTCCTGCTTTCATTGATTCTTTCTATTGTTTTATTCTTCTTGATTTTATTTATTTCTGCTCTAATCTTTATTATGTCCCTCCTTCTACTGTTTTTGGGCCTCGTTTGTTCTTCTTTTCCTAGTTTCATTAATTGTGAGTTTAGACTGCTCATATGGGATTGTTCTTCTTTCCTGAGGTAGGCCTGTATTGCAATATACTTTCCTCTTAACACAGCCTTCGCTGCATCCCACAGATTTTTTTGTGGTGTTGAATTACTGTTGTCATTTGTCTCCATAAATTGATTGATCTTGGTTTTTATTTGGTCATTGATCCATTGGTTTTTTAGGAGCATGTTGTGAAGCCTCCATGTGTTTGTGGGATTTTTCATTTTCTTCGCATAATTTATTTCTAGTTTCATACCTTTGTGGTCTGAGAAACTGGTTGGTACAATTTCAATCTTTTTGAATTTACCAAAGCTCTTTTTGTGGCCTCATATATGATCAATTCTTGAAAATGTTCCATGTGCACTTGAGAAGAATGAGTATTCTGCTGCTTTTGGGTGTAGAGTTCTGTAGATGTCTGTTAGGTCCATCTGTTCTATTGTGTTGTTCAGTGCCTCTGTCTCCTTACTAATTTTCTGTCTGGTTGATCTGTCCTTCAGAGTGAGTGGGGTGTTGAAGTCTCCTAGAATGAAGGCATTGCATTCTATTTCTCCTTTTACTTCTGCTAGCATTTGTTTCACATATGTAGGTGCTCCTGTGTTAGGCACATAGATATTTATAACGGTTATATCTTCTTGGTGGAATGACCCTTTTATCATTATGTAATGTCCTTCTTTGTCTCTTGTGAATTTCTTTGTTTTGAAGTCTATTTTGTCTGATACAGGTACTGCAACTCCTGATTTTTTTCCCTCTATTAGTCACATGAAATATCTTTTTCCATCCCTTCACTTTTAGTCTGTGTATGTCTTTGGGTTTAAAGTGAGTCTCTTGTAGGCAGCATATAGATAGGTCTTGTTTTTTTCATCCATTCAGTGACTCTATGTCTTTTGATTGATGCATTCAGACCATTTACATTTAGGGTGATTATTGATAGGTATGTACTTATTGCCATTGCAGGCTTTAGATGCGTGGTTACCAAAGGTTCACGGTTAATTTCCTTACTATCTAAGAGTCTAACTTAACTCACTTAGTATGCTATTACAAACACAATCTAAAGGTTCTTTTTTTTTTGCTTCCTCTTTTTTCTTCCTCTTCCATTCTTTATATATTAGGTATCATATTCTGTACTCTTTGTCTATCCCTTTATTAGCTTTGGAGATAGTTATTTTAATTTTTGCATTTGCTTAGTAATTAGCTGTTCTACTTTCTTTACTGTAGTTTTATTACCTCTGGTGACAGCTATTAAACCTTAGGAACACTTCCATCTATAGCAGTCCCTCCAAAATACACTGTGGAGATGGTTTGTGGGAGGTAAATTCTCTCAGCTTTTGCTTATCTGGAAATTGTTTAATCCCTCCTTCAAATTTAAATGATAATCATGCCGGATAAAGTATTCTTGGTTCAAGGCCCTTCTGCTTCATTGCATTAAATATATCATGCCACTCCCTTCTGGTCTGTAAGTTTTCTGCTGAGAAGTCTGATGATAGCCTGATGGGCTTTCCTTTGTATGTGATCTTATTTCTCCCTCTGGCTGCTTTTAATAGTCTGTCCCTATCCTTGATCTTTGCCACTTTAATTACTATATGTCTTGGTGTTGTTTTCCTTGGGTCCCTTGTGTTGGGAGATCTGTGCACCTCCATGGCCTGAGAGACTATCTCCTCCCCAAGACTGGGGAAGTTTTCAGCAATTACCTCCTCAAAGACACTTTCTATCCCTTTTTCTCTGTCTTCTTCTTCTGGTACCCCTATAATGAGAACATTGTTCATTTGGATTGGTCACATAGTTCTCTCAATATTCTTTCATTCTTAGAGATCCTTTTTTTCTCTATATGCCTCAGCTTCTTTGTATTCCTCTTCTCTAGTCTCTATTTCATTTATCATCTCCTCCACTGTATCCAATCTGCTTTTAATACCATCCATTGTGCTCTTCAATGATTGGATCTCTGACCGGAATTCATTCCTGAGTTCTTGAATATCTTTCCGTACCTCCATGAGCATGTTAATGATTTTTATTTTGAACTCCCTTTCAGGAAGAGTCATGAGGTTGATGTCATTTACATCTTTCTAAGGAGTGGTATTAATAATTTTACTGTGAACCAGATTCCTTTGGCATTTCATATTTGTATATGGCACCCTCTAGTGCCCAGAAGCTCTACTCCCTCTAGCTGCTCAGCCCCTGAAGCAATGTCAGGGGTGGCAGGGGAGTGGTATTGGTGCCTGGGGGGAGGAAAGAGCTGTTTCATGCTACCCGGCTGCTATGCCTGTCTCCACTGCCTGAACCAGTGGGCTGAGCACACAGGTATAAGCCTATATGCTTTCCGTTTGTAGTTGCTGTAGACAGATCTTCCCTCTGGCTGGCCTAATGCCATGGTAGGGTTTGCTGGTTTGCAAACCAAGTGGGGCTGGCCAGGAGAAAGGCCCAGTAGGCTGCCTATCACAGAGGGTATTCTTGGAGTTATGTAGGCAGCCAGTGAGCTGGAGGACCTGAAGATCGTGAAAGCTCCCAACCTGCAGGGCAGAGTGCACTTGGACAATTTTGTCTACCTGTCCTCTCTCCTGAGCAGTAAGCTCTGTGCAGTCCTTGCCCCTTTAGCAGCCCTCTTGCTAAGGGCTTCCTTGTTAGGAAGTCTCTCAGACTTCCCACGTTTCTTTGTCCCAGAGCAGCCAGATACAGATCCTTGCTTTCCACAGCAGCTGGAATCTCAGTCTCTCCAGTAATTCTGCCTGTCTTAGCTTTCCAACCCCCTAATCATGAGAGTATCATGCAAGCACCATGAATTGTAGGTGTGTGCTCCCAGAGCAGATCTCCGGGGTTAGGTATTCAGCAGTCCCAGGCCTCCACTCCTTCCCTGCTCGGTTGTCTTCCTCCCGCCCATGAGCTGGGGTGGGGAAAGGGCTTGGGTCCCGCCAGGCCACAGGTTTGGTACGTTACCCTGTTCTGTGAGGTCTGCTCTTTTCTCCAGGTGTATGCAGTCTGGCGCAGTCCTCTTTCCTGTTGCTCTTTCAGGATTAGTTGTATTAATTATATTTTCGTATTATATGTGGTTTTAAGAGGAAGCCTGTGTCTCACCTCTCACGCTGCCATCTTTAATCCCCCAGCCAATTCAATTTCTTTACTTGTTATAGGTCTATACATGTTGACTATTTCCTGTTGAGTCCATTTGGTAATGTCTTTCTAGGAATTTGACCGTGTCATCTAGGCTATTTTATTTATTGTCATATAATTATTCATAATATCCCCTCATAATACTTTTTATGTCTGTGAATTCTTTAATAAAGTGCTCTCCTTCATTCTAGATTTTAGTAATTTAAATCTTCTTTCTTTTTTCTCCCTTGGTCTACCTAGCTAAAAGTTTGCCCATTTTGTTTATTTTTTTCAGGAAACCAACTTTCATTTTGTTGATTTCCTTTTTTAAATTTTGTATTTTCTGTTTCATCTAGTTCCACCCTAATTATTATTACCTACTTCCTTTTGCTTGCTTTGGATCTAGCTTTCTCTTCTCTTTTTAATTTCTTAGGGGTATAAATAGGTTATTCGTTTAGGATTTTTTAAAATACAGTCATTTATACCTCTATATTTTCCCCTATGTACTGCATTAGTTGCATCCCATAAGTATATTATATTTTTCCCATAAGTATATTAATATATTATTGCATACCTTGGTATATTGTGTTTTCATTTTCTTTCATCTTATTTCTAATTTCTCCTATTTCTTTGATCCATTATTTAGTAGTGTGTTGTAAATTTCCTAAATTTCTTTCTCTTATTTATTTTTAATTTCATCCCATGTGTTTGACGAACACATTTTATTTGATTTCAATCCTTTTAAATGCATTAAGAATTGTTTTATGGCTTTACATCTGATCTATCCTAGAGAATGTTCCATATGCAGTTGAGAAGAATATGTATTTTAATGTTATTAGATTGAGCATTTAATGTTACTGGATTAAATATTTTGTATATGTCCATAAGGTCTAACACACCTATGAAAAATCCACAATGTCTACCATCCAATCAAAAACTATTGAGCACACAAAGAAGCAGGAGAATATAATCCATAATGCAAAGAAAAATCAATCAAAACTACCTAGAAATAACACATAATTAAAGAATTAATCAAGGACATTAAAATATTTATTACAACTGTATTCCATGTGCTTAAGATGTTAAAGATTAAACATTGTGTAGAGTCATGAAAGAAATTTTTTTTAAGATCAAATCACACTTGATGAGATGAAAATGATGTCTGAGACTTAAAAATTAAAAAGTGTATGGGATTAATGGCAGATTCAACATTGCAAAAGAAAACATTAGTGAAATTCAACACACAGCAATAGAAACTACCCAAAATGAAATGAAAAAAGATGGATTAAAATAAACAGAGGATTGGTGAATTGTGGAAGAACTTAAAGTATCCAAATATGCTTGTAATTGTAGTCCCCCAAATTTGTGGCAGAGGGAAGTGATAGAAAAAAAATATTTGAAGAAGTAATGGCCCAAAATTTCCCAAATATGATGGAAAGGATAAACCCATAGATCCAAGAAATTCAACAAACTCCCAGCACAAGAAACATGACAAAGATGACATCAAGGCACATCACAATCAAATTGTTTAAAATCTGTGATAAAAAGCAAATTTTAAATGCTTCCAGAGAAAAGAACAAAGTTAAGGATAAAGCAGGTTGTATCAGAAATGATGCAAGTTTGGAGACCTTGGATCAATATCTTTAAAACACTAAGAGATATAACAACTGTCAATCAATAATTCATTATCCCCAAAACCAACTTTTCAAAATCAAGAGGAAATGAAGTTGTTCTCAGACTCACAAAAGCTGAAAGAATTCATCAGCAGCAGACCTACAGTGCATGAAATGTCAAAGGAAGTCTTCCAGGCAAAAGGAAAATTATACCAAATAAAAACCTGAATCTATACAAAGGAATGAAAAGCAACAGAGATGGTAACTCCGTGGGTACATCCATAAGATTATTTTATTCTTTAAACCTCTTTATAACTGTTTGAAGCCAAAGCCAAAATAACAGCAATGTATTGTGGGGCTTATAACATGAAGAAGAAAAATGTGTGACACCAATAGTACAAAGACCAGGTGGAGAAAAATGAAATTGTCATAAGGTCCTTATACTGCACTTGAAATTAGACTGTAATTAGATTAATGCATGATAAACCCCTTCATGACACAGATCATTAGAGAATGCCCAGTGGTTCTGTTGGTTCCAAGGAGTTCAACACGCTGGATCGGAAAGAACTCACAGATCCAAATAGCTAAATTACAAGCCCCTGGTTGTTTCTACAGGCTGTAGCCAAAGCAGAAAAAAGACCTAAGGGCTTCCACAACCTGAACAGAAATCTATCTGAAAATGGAAATGAAAGATAATCCCGGAATCTCATCTCTGGAAGAAAGACGTTGAGAATGGTAATGTTGGTGATGGTACTGGGCCTGGGGAACCCCTGGAGTCTCCATCACACTGGCAGGTGGCCGCCTTCCAGGCAGATACTGGATGCCTGCCAAGGTTTGGGATACATGCTGGGCTGGGGATTGGGGGGCAGAGTGTAGCAGCAAGGCACACCTTCACACTGAGCCTACTCAGCTTGCAGAAGTAAATGGCACCAGAACTTTGAGCCAAGAGAAAATAAACACATGCAGATAGGGGAACAGGGAGAGGGAATAAGAATCAAGTGCAAACACATTGACTTTTCCTTCAGTATATTCCCTAGAAAGGTTGCTAGGAAGGAAAGGGATTCAAGTTAAGCTGTTTAACCAATGAGTGATCACTTTTTAAAGTATATATTAAATCCTTTTTTTATAAGGAGCTCTGACTTTAGAGTTCTGTGATTTCTGCAAACCACTTGCATGTAATATGTATGTGTTTATGTGTGTGTTATGTGTGTTTTAATGATGTTCTGAAATTAAGGACACAGAAATTATATATAGATTAGATAAAGAGCTCTGCAAGTGGAAATCTAATCTCCTTAGGAAGAGGTGGAATCTATTTTTTCTTTTCAAATAGATGGTGCTTGTCTTTGCATTTTTGCAATATTTAAATTTGTGTCTCTCTTTACAGGTATGCTTTTTAACATTTGTTGTGATTTTGGGTATCACTTCATCTCCCTTACCAGTTCACAAACTCTTCAGGGTAGGGTCCCTGCACCAGGATTCTTTTAGTGCCTACCATGGCTGTAGCACAGAGCCAGTGCCATGACATGCTCACCACACGTGTCTGTTGAATGAATATATATTTTCTTGTGCAATCTGATTAACAGAGAAGATTTAGTGTGGAAGTTTTTGTCTGAATTGAATGAGATCAGAGTTGAAGGTATTTTAGCTGGGAGCGTCCCTAGAGGTCATCTAATCAAACTCCCGCCAACAGCCTGTTTTACTTGCCAACCTTCAGGAAGTTGTGGGTGGGGGGAAGGGGGTTGAGCAAGGTCACATGACTGGTTAAGCGCAGCCCAGGGTAGTCCAGGATGACCATCCCCAAGGTCCAAATCAGAAAAAAAGTGAAAAATGTATGAAGGATATATATATGTATATAAATGATTATGTATATATGTATTCATGTACATATAATAATGGCAAATGGCATTGTTTTTCTGATTATAAAAGTGGTGTATTGAAAAAATTCATGAAATGCAGAAATGTTTAAAGAAGAAAATAAAAATCACCAAAAATGCCACCATCTGGAGCAGGCCATATTGTAAATGACACCAAATCCCTTCCTTTATTGAATGCCATTGTGAAAAAAAGTACTTACCTTTTCACTTAGTGGAATGTCAGTGAGAAAATGGGCACTCTTTTTTTGGACACTGCAGTGGATGAAAGACGGCTGCAACTTCTTGTCACGCACCCCTGTGAGCATGGTGGACTGTTTTCCTTCCCCTTGAATCTGGTGTGACTGCTTTACCCCCAGAAGGCAGGGGAAGTGATGTGCAGCCCCAGGCCAACATCTCACAAATGTCCAGCAGCTTCCAGTTCTGTACTTCCTTGAGTTCTGGATTCCTGTGTAAGAAATAGGCCATCCTGACAGAGCAAACATATGGAAAGACCATGCAGAGAGGCTGTCCTGCCTGAAGGTCTCAGCCCCAGGCAAGTTTACTATGGATTTGGTGAGACCGATAAATGACAATGGAACATTCTTGGGGTAAAAGGGTTTATACTTGGCTTCATTCTCCTGGCCGTAGGGTCAAGCACTAGAGTCACGTCTGCATATCTGTAATCCACCTCCAATAGCTTATTGACTACAGGTGTGGAAGCAGTAGCCTAGCACTAGGCCAGTTACATCAGCAAGTAGTTTAGAGTCAGGGGAGGATCCTGGCCACAGGAACTGCCATTTTCCCCACAGAGATCCTCTTTCTCTACATGGAGGGAGAGAGTCCCTGTCATCAGAGCATGCCACCCAAGCCCAGCCCCTGAGCTATCCTCATCAAATGCCAGCCATGGGAGGGAAGCATTCTGAACCTCACCAGGCCAAGCAAGCCCCCACATGACATCAGCCTCACGACATGTGCAGCAGAACCACCCAGCTGATCCAAGCCCACCCGCAAATCACGAGAGAAACTAAGCCTATTATTGTTTAACTTTATTGGAGGAAGGGGGCCGTTACACGGCAATAGATAACCAAGGCAGCTAGGAAATGCCTTAATAGTTGAGCATCTTTGAGATGCATCAAAACTAAAGCCAAAAACGAAATCTCAAGTTTTACTGTGAAGCTGGAGGCCATGTGCTGGTCATCACCAATGAAATAAAGGGAGCACGGAGTTTGAAGTGGTACAACTGGGCTGAGAACTGAGTCAACGATGAGCTTTTTGACCTTAAATAAGTCAGTTGACCTCTTTGCTCCTCCAGCCTCTCGTTGTAAAATTGAAATCAGCTGTGGGGCTTCTGAGGCCAAATGAAACCATGGAGGATAAGATGCTTTCTCCCGGGTAAGGTCGGGTTGCTCTTTCCCTCTTCTCTTTCCTTTGAGCTTAAAGAGATTTGTTGACCATGAACTGTGGCTTTTCAAAAGAGAAAAACTGCTGTCGTCTACCTTGAAAGGCAAGAAGATGTGAGATCTAGGTTGTGGAAGGGGTAATATTTTATCCATCTGGCATCCAAGAAAGAGCCCTGAGGGTGGTCCTTCTGGGCTTTTTAAGCTATTTCACTGAGGTTCTGTGAAAATTCAGAATAAGGGGAAACAAGGGCAGTGAAGGAGCGAAACCATGAACTTCCGAGAGGGCCACCACTCCCCCTCTTCAATCATCGGCCTGCAGGAGGGGAGGTTGGAAGGAAGGAGGAGCTAATAGGGATTTTTCAGTGATGGAATCTTTGTTTCTGTTCCAATTTTTGGAGTCCATGCTCCTCCTTGCATCCCCATTTTTATCAGAGTCACCACCTTGCCTAATGAGTCTTTCGGTACCTAGTGTGTCTGTGTTTATTCATTCGCTTATTACCTTTCTCCCCCACTAGGATGTAAGCTACATAAGAACAGAAACCTGCCTATTGTGTCCACTATGTTCATATTTTATCCACGGCCCCTCAAACATTGCCCTGAACAATCCTGAAATATCTGTGGAATGAATGTCTTAGCCAGTTCAGGCTTCTAGAGCAAAATACCACAGACTGAGTAGCTTATGAACCACAAAAATTGATTTCTCACAGTTCTGGACGCTGGAAGTATGGGGTCAGGATGACAGCGTGGTCAGGTGAGGGCCTCTTCTGGGTTGCAGACTCCTTGTTGTGTCCTCCCATGATGGAAGGGGCAGGGGGTTCTCCGGGGGCTCTTTTATAAAGGGCATGAATCCCTTTCACAGGGCTTCACCCTGACGACCTCATCACATCCTAAAGACCCCACCTGCTAATAACATCACCTTTGGGAGTTAAGATTTCAACATACAAATTTGGGGAAGACACAAACATGTCTTTAGACCATAGCAATGAATAAATACACCGTATATCACACTTTGTCCCCAGACCTACTACACCTGGAGTGGGGCCTTGGGAATCTACCTTTTACTGAGCTTTCCAAGGGGTTGATCTTTATGCACTCGATATTGAGAACCACCAGACCTAGTCCCTGGATCAAGCAAGAACATTTAGAAAAAGCAAGGGGAGGGAAGACACCTAAGGAGAAAGGGGGTTTTATCCCCACCGCCCCAGAAGCTGTTTCCATACAGGCCAATCAGCCGCTTGACTCAGCTCAAACTCAGAAGAGACCAGGAAGTCCTTCAGTCCCTGTGCCGTGAATACACCCTCCTGACAGCTCTGTGACACTGTTTCTAGGCACATCTGGGCTGCGGGGCATGCCCTGGTCTTGTGCTGACCGCCTCAAGTGATGGGGTGAGTAGTGTGTGTGGCTCCGGGTTGGCCCCATGGGAAGGCTAGGCCCACGAAGCAGGGAGACTGCGTGCTTGGCTGAAGAAGGCAGGGCCGTAGGGAGAGCGAGGCTTGAGGGTCAGACAGATAAGGTTTCTGATCTCACTCTTTACAATAAACATTTTAGATCAGAGATTGACATTAAAAACTAAAAGAGAAAACACAGGAGGATATTTTTATAATCCTCAACAAAGGAAGGACTTCTCCACATGACATAAAACGCAGAGACTGTGAAGGAAAATCACCTACCATTTCAGCTCCATAAAAGTGAAAATCTTTTATATAGAAACGACAATGTAGGAAAAAATAAAGTTTGGAAAACGAATAAAAGCCTAGGGAAATTGTTGGCAACATTTATTACTGACAAAGGGTTAATGCTCATAATAAATGAACAATTCCCACAAATCCAAGAGAAACCTGGGAAAGGATATGAATATGTAGTCAAAGAAAAGCAGCCATTAAATATGAAAAATATGTTCAGGTTTACTAATAACCAATGCGGATTAACATAATAGAAAAACAACTTGTTCTGGCAGAAACTTAGATTTCTACAAGCCAAGTGAGTGAGTTATAAGGAATCAGGCATGGCTGTTGTAAATGTAAATTGTTCAAATCATTTTGGAGGATAAAGTGTCATTATGAAGCAAAATTTAAAACTTGTCTTTCTGTTTGACTCAGCAATTTTATTTCTAGGAGGTTATCCTAAAATGATCATGGCACAAGTAAAAAGTTCTGTGTGTAAACTACAAGGTTGTTTCGTTTTTAAATAGCATTTGCAACTTGGAAAAATTTGGACTGACTCTAAGGGCCCCCTGGGGAGGATGAATGGCCCAGATGCTTCCAGGGAAGATGACCCTCAGTCACAGGGCCTGGCATAAAATGGCCAATCAGTTGTTATTGATTGTTCTTGTTGCTATTCAATTTTCTTAG
Source organism: Phataginus tricuspis (assembly GCA_029783875.1). Classification (NCBI taxonomy): domain Eukaryota; kingdom Metazoa; phylum Chordata; class Mammalia; order Pholidota; family Manidae; genus Phataginus; species Phataginus tricuspis. Next base: position 18,138,203 of record JAQQAC010002629.1, on the reverse strand, counting down.
AGTAAAGGGAGCCCTTCCTGAGATTTACTTCTGCCAGGAGGTCAATGAGCCTTCCCCTGACTTTACATACATTTCTTCAAACACCCTAGAAGCAGCTGTGATTCTCTGAGTCCAGGGGCTGTGCTGGGCCTCTGGACCCTGGAAATGCTGCAACCACAAACAGCCCCAGGGAAGCCAGGAAGGGCCCTTTAAGGGAATCTTAGACTTTTTGACCCAACCATCTGAAAAGGAGCCCTACTCATTTTTCATTTGATTACTCAAGACAAATCCCATGGAATTGCCCTTAAACTGGGTGTCACCTCCCATTTTCCATATGAAAAAACACAAGGGAAGAGCCGCCAAGTGGAGTCTTGGCACACGGCCCCAGGATACCCTGGCCAATTTCCTTCTCCAGCTCCAGGGCTGGGAGGGGAGAGAAGCGGGGCCAGCCGGGCTGCAGTCTCCCCAGAAGCAAGCAGCTCAGGGCTCAAAGCCCTGCTTTGGGGCCTTCCTGCATCCCAGCTCTCAGCTGTTTCACTCTGCGATGATGGATATTACACACACACACACACACACACACACACACACACACATTGATGTTCTTTAAGGGCCTTCAGTAAACTTTTAAATTGTTTATTATTGTTGATGATCATGCTAGCAATTCTTCTAAATGAAACGTTGAACAAGACTGGGCGTTGAAGCTCCCCCGCCTAGATCTATGTACATCTGTGTATGTATATGCAATTTGAGAGATATTGTGAAAAGTAATTGTGGGATGTCTCGCTGACATGGCATCAGGAGGCCTGCAGGAGAAGCTCTCATGCCCCTGACTCCTTGTAAATCTCAGATCCCACAGGAAGAGCCCAAGGTCACACCCCTTTAGCTACTGTACTTTACTGCCCATCAGAAAGAAGGCTGCTTCCACCTTCCGCTTCGCCGCTACAGCCCTGTGGGGAACTGCCTTTGCATCTCAGCCTCGCCACGAGGGTGGCCGCTGGGAACTGCCTTTGCATCTCAGCCTCGCCACGAGGGTGGCCGCTGAGAACTGCCTTTGAATCTCAGCCATGCCACAAAGATAGCCACTGAGAACTCAGCCGCGCTGCAGGGGTGGCTGCCAAAAGCCCCCTGAGGTTTAGCTGCGCCCACTCCGGTCCGCTTCTTACATCAGAGACAGCTGCGCAGGCGCGCAGCTCTGTGCCTGATTCGGAAAAGTAAAGCCACCTTATTAGCATAGGTGACCGATCGGTGGAAGCTTCACCCTATATATCCCATGCCCTGAGCCCCAATAAACGAGTTCTCCCTTCGAGTGAACTTCCTGTCGCGTCTGATTGTCTCCGGGGAAAGGGGCGGCCAGCGGCGAGTGGCCAGTGGCCAGCGGCGGCAGCAGCGGAGGCTGGAGCGGCTGCAAGCGGTGGCGCCGCCGAGCTCCGGAGGCTGCGGGAACGGGCGGACAGCCGGCGCTTACCTCCCTTGCTCTGCCTATCGGGGCGAGCCTCTCTCCCTGCCTTCCTCCCCTCCTCTGGTTCGGAGGGTCGCAGAAAGAGCTTGTAACACAAAGAGCTGTAGTCCTGACCGAGAGCAGGACCAGTGGGAGAGAGAGAGGTGGAAAAAACCCTATACAGCCCAGCCATTGAGAGATTGTCACAGCTCAGCCAATGAGAAGCCACGATACATAGGACTTACAGTTTCCTCCAATGGACTTTATGCTTAGAAACAGCTCTCCTTACTAGGCCTCTCCCTCTATTAAAGGGTGTCCTTCTCCCTAGTTCTCTGGACATCCCTGTTGGTTCTCCTGATTCTTGTGTGTCCCAGAATGCAATTCTCTGCTACTTCCGAATAAACTTGTTTTTGTTGGTAAGATAACTGACTTATTTTTAAGGCTAACACTTCCTATGCGGCAGAGACTTGGGAAAAATATCTGACTCCTTGCAGATTTTCATTTGAGGAGACAACGTCCTATTTGTGTTACTTGAAAATTGTATAAAGTATGAAAGAAACAAAACTGTGTGGTACTCATACCTGACACACAGCAAACATGCAACCAGCATTTGTGGGATGGTTTACTTTGTTCTCAGACCTGACGCAGATCGCTTGCTTTTGTTGGGCCCGTTTCCTCTCTACAAATGGAGATAATTGCACTTACTCCATGGGATGGCGGTACCGGCAGAGCTTAAATACTTTGTCAAGGACTACTGCGAATAGAAGACACTAGGAATGGGGGGCTGGGGTAAACTAGGCACCCAGCTGTGCCTATCGGAAACCAGCAGGTGATTTGAGGGAAACTTTCCAAGGAACTGTACAGCCTCCCTCATTCTTATCTGCCCTGGAATGCACATCCTCCCTGCAGACAGACGGCCTTATCAGCGCTCCCTTACCCAGGCTCAGCCCCTTTGGGCTTTGGGTCCCCCAGGCTGCATCTCTGGCCTTCCACCTCCTTAGCCAGAGTCCACCTCTGTGGGGAACTACCTTTGAATTGAATTGAATCTCAGCTGCGCCACAAAGATGGCCGCTGAGAACTCAGCCGCGCAGCAGGGGTGGCCGCTGAGAGCCCTCTGGGTTTCAGCTGCGCCCACTCAGGTCCGCTTCTTACGTCAGAGACAGCTGCGCACACGTACAACTCTGTGCATGATTGGAAATTTGAAAGTCGCCTTGTTAGCATAGGTGTAACCAATCAGAAGAGACTACACCCTATATATTCCGTGTCCTGGGCTCCAATAAACGAGCTCCTGCTTTGACTGGGCTCCCTGTCGCCTCAATAAATGAGTTCCTGCTTCGACTGGGCTCCCTGTCTTGTCTGATTGTCTCCACGAACGGCGGAGGCTGCGGAACGGGAACGGGCGGACAGTCGGCTCTTACCTCCCTTGCTTTGCCTTGTCGGGGCGTGCCTCTTCCTCCCATCCTTTCCCTCTGCTGGCTCGGAGGGTCACGGAAAGAGCTTGTAACAGAGAGAGCTTGTAATCCTGATGGCAAGCAGGACCGGCGGGAGAGAGGCTAGAAACCCCGACACACCTCCCTTTAAAGTACAGTCTCCAGCCTCATCTGTCCAAGAAGCCTTCAGACCACCCCCCAGAGCCTCCTCTTTCTCCTGTCCTGCCCTGCGACCCTCCCTCCAAGCATCAGGCACCTTCCCTGGGTGCCACCCTGGCATGGGGGCAGGCACAGGATTGAACCAGAAGCCATGGCCGCCACCAAATTGATTTTCAAAATGCTTATCTTAAAAGCTTTGGTTTTTAAGTCTGGCCCTTAAACAAGAAAAGAATTTTGTTCTTATTTTTGCTTTTATTTGTTGGAATTTAAACACACCCTTATATATCAAGAGCCCAAAGTCTAGAAGCCTAGTGCATAGAGTCTACACCGTAGACCAGAGAGTCCCGCTCAAGTGAAGCACCCATTTGAACCAGCACTTAACACAAGGAGTAGTGGGGGAAAAAGACTGGTTTTGGGTGCAGTGGAAGAGGGGGTGGGAGGGACGCTTCTATGTCTCCATTTGCAGGCAAACCTCAGACGGAAGCCCTACCTCCGACACGGAGTCTGTGGACTTGGGGCAAGGAGGCCGGGAGGTCGGGGGGGGATCACTGGCAGGGTGGCCTGAGGGAAGCCTCGGAGTCCCAGGGGGCTATACGAGTCTCTGAAGTGTTCTTGGGCTGCCCCCACAAAGCAGGTGCCTCATGAGGCCAGGGGTGAGGCAGTGCCCACTGCCAGGGCAACAGGCATCCCAGGGCAGCTGCTGGTGTGGGCAGCGCTGAAAGAAGAGGGGAGAAGGGGCAGATGGAGAATCTCACATAACCCTTATATGTGAGACTGAAAGGACCTCAGATGCCTTGAACTGGAAAGACTGACATTTTCCCACCATCCACAGAAGTAGGGATTCATGAACCAAGTTAAGGTCCGTTATAGAGAACGTTCCACTTTGGGGCAATTGTGACTAAATGTCACACCTGCTTGCCTCCAGCTCTCCAAATCCCCTGCATGACCAACCATCCCAGGACTGTCCTGGGTTTAACACTGAAAATCTTTTAGTGTTCTCAAGAACTTCAGTCCCAGGCAAACCAGGACAGACAGCTGGTCACCTTACCTGGTACTAACATCTCCCCAGGATGTCCCAGTTTGATTTTAAGTGAGCAAGGGAAGGAACTGTGCTGGTAATCAGACTGCTTATTCAGCCAGCTATGGTGAATACAGCTGTCTCTGCACTGGAGTCTGATGGGGAGAACTACTCTTAAAAAAATAACTAAAACACAATGTGATAAGGAGAAGTGCAAATTGATGCAAAAAGATAGCACTGCACACCTACCGGAGTGGCAAACATTTAAAGGATTGACAATAACAATATTGACAAAGATGTGGAGCAATGAAAACTCACATCCACAGCTTGTGGGAATGTAAATGGTGCAACTACTTTGGGGAAAATGCTGACCCTTTCTTATAAAACTAAATATACACCTACCCTTTGACCTAGGGATGTTAATTCTAGATATTTTCTCAAGAGAAATAAAAGCATATTCATGAAAGCCCTGTACTTCATTGCAGCCTTAATCATAACGGCCAAAAGTTGGGAGAAGCCCAGATTGCAGGAAAACAGGTAAACAGTTGTGACATATTTGTGCATTGGAATAGTGCCCATTGAGAAAACCAGTGAGCTAGCTGTGCACACACATGGTTGAATCCTCAAAACCTCATGCCGAGTGAAAGAAGCTAGACACAAAAGAGCACATACTCTATGCTCTGTTTGTATGAAACTGCAAGAAAGACAAAGGTAATCTATGATGAGAAAAATTAGATCAGTGGTTTCATAGGGCTTGATGAGGGGTGTTAGCCAGGCAGGGCACCGGGTAAATTTTTGGGTTGTGGGAAATATCCTCTCTCTTGCGGTTGTTGTTTCATGGGTTTGTATATTTTTGTCAAAACCCATCAAGCTGCACATTTAAATGGATGCATTTTCTTGCATGTAAATTGTACCTAAAGAAATTGATTTTTAAACATAGAAAGCAAGTATAAGACGATGCCATAAGCACTGTAATAAACATGCACACAAACCCAAGAATGGACTAACAGTTACCAAAGGGAAAGGGACTGGGGAGATGGGTGGGAAGGGAGGGACAAGGGGGAAAAAGGGGCATTACGATTAGCAGACGTAAGGTAGGGGGGCACGGGGAGGGCTGTACAGCTCAGAGAAGACAAGTAGTGATTCTATAGCATCTCACTACGCTGATGGACAGTGACTGTAATGGGGTTGGTGGGGGGGACCTGATGAAGGGGGCAGTTTAATCACCATAATATTGCACATGTAATTGTAGATTAATGATACCAAAATAAATTGTAAAAATAAAAATAAAAATAAATAAATAAACATGCACACAAAGTGCTGGGCGGGTGAAGGAAGTCTTCTCCACAGTGCTGGGGCTGAAAGTCGCAGGAACTGAGTCAAGTGGAGGGGGAAGAAATTACACCTCGGCAGAGACCACCCATGTGTGCAGGGCCAGGAAGAAAGCGAAGCGAAGGGGGAGCTGCCGGAATGGCACGAGAACGGGTGGGGCCTCCCGTGAGAAAAATGAGAACTGAAAGGTAGGTCTGGACAGTCTGGAAAGGCCTTGGGATCCCTGGAAAGGATGTTGGCCTCCACCTCTGGGCTGTTGTTGCTCAGTCACCACGCTTGGATTCATCGCAGGAGCAGCAGGCAGTGTGTTCCCAGACAGGACCCCAGTCAAAGGGCTCCCTGCTCCTCACGTGCAGCCTGTTGTATTTTCTTAAGGGGGGCAGGGGAGGAGGGGTCGAGGAGTTGGGAGCACCCTTGGCAGGGTGCTTCCTCTGAGTGGGACCTTCCCTATGCTGCTGGGCACCAGACCATGAGGGACACTGCTGCTAATAATGGTTGGGAAGAGATCTGAGTTTCAGAAGGCTCCTCCGGCTACAGAGTCAGGGAGGACTGGAGCAGGGTGAGACCAGAAACAGGGAGACGGCTAGTAGGCTGGGACAATGGTCCCCTAAGGCACGGCAGGGTTCTGGGTTAAGGCAGTGGAAACACAGGGAAGATACAACTTTAACATATGTTTTAGGAGCAGTGGCAACCACACTGTATAGAATTAAGAGCATGAGGAAGTTGGTCGACTCATGAAGTGTTGACTTGGCGAGTGGCCAGACCAGCACGCCGGACAATACAGAGAAGATGGAGAAGAGGGAGGGCGGTCGGGGGGTGAGTGGTCTTGCCTCCACCAGCAACAGTAGCCCTCATTCATGGTCTCCTCTGCTCCTTACCAAAGTCACCACAAAATTCTCCTCGTGGCTCCCTGCAGGGCACGTTCCCACTGTACCAGGCTTTCTGGAAGCAACACCCCTTCCCAAGTGCACCCTTTCCCTACCCACATTACCCACTCCAGACTGGAAATGAGCACATCAGGTTGGGAGAGGAAGGGGGGCCCGCGGGCAAGGGAGCCTCTCACCAAGCCGTCATCACATCACCTTCTCTCTCTGCAAACGTGGTTGGCCCTAAATTGCCCCATTCACTCTGTGCTGTGTAGACCTAGCCTAATGTTGCGTAATTAATCCAATAAAAAGTCCCGCCCTCAATGACAGGCAATGGGTCCTAAAGATTAGAAACAAGTACCTCTGTAGGATACTAAAGCACATGGCTCCTGCTGCAGGGTTTAGGATGTGTATAAATAAAGCCTGGCGCGCTGGGGAGTTATGTAATCAGATCCTCCCACCCAAAGTTTTCTGGAAGCCAGTTCAGAGTCCAAACAGTTGTACTGCTGTTCCTACATCATTATTAGCCAGGCTTCTGCTTGGAGATGTTAAGAACCGATACAAAATCCTGGGACACTGGTCATATATGATGTTAGTGGTGTATTTACAATAAAATAAGAGCAAAAGAGAGTTCAGCAGCCGCAGAAACACACAGTGTAAAATCAGTCTAGAAGAGTCTCAGCGGAGCGTCTCATTTTTGTTTGGGGAACGGATGCTCACCCCTGCCCGTAAACAATTCCCCAAGAGGCAGGTTTGGGATGAAGAAACTACGAAGTGGAGTTGGTATCCCGAGTCCCACAACCTCGGGCTGGCGGCGCGTGTGTCAGACAGGCTCGGAGCGGCGGTGACTCAGAACTGACCCGGCCTCTCAGGAAGCATTAGCCCGCTGCCCCCTCGATTCAGCATCCTTCTCCCCTGAGCAGCCCTCAGCCTCCAGCCTGGAGGAGGCTGTCACACAGAATGCTCCTTAGCCCCTGTCCCCAGACACCCTCCCACCTCCTTGTGCTGGCAGGGAGCCCCCATCCCTGCTGAGCGTGTCCACAGACTGCGGGGACCCACCCTGGCCAGACCCCTGTGAGGGGGAAGGGGCCGCACGCCCCTCGGGGCCTAACTCTCCCTCTGGGATGTGTGCGTTTCTTTCACCTTCCCTGTGGCCGAATAAGAGGCAGCCAGAGGCGACTCAGCACCCCTGGGGACAGATGTCTCTGCTGGGCACAGGGAACAACAGGGTTGTGAATTGGGTTTTGAAACTTAAAGAAGAAAAGGAAGTTTCAAACCTTCTAAATTAATAGTTTTATCTGTTAAAAAAAAAAACAGCTGGGCTTATACAGTCAAGAAGAGGAGAGGAAATAACATTTCTTAGGTATCCAGGGCTTGTTTACCTATCACACAATTCTTTTTAAAAATGCGCTTTCTGGTTTCCTGGACCAGAGAACCCCAGCGGGCAGCGGAGAGATGGAACCAGGAGGCAGTCTGATGGTGACAGACCTCAGAACCAGGCCCGAGCTGCCGCCCCAGGGGCTTTGAACCAGGCGCTCGCCTGTGCATGCCTCGGTTTCCTCATCTATTAAAGAGGAGTGGTGGATGGTGGCAGAAGCTGAGGCATATGCTCTCGTGGACACTGTGAGCTCAGGCGTCCATGAGCAGCGGCTGTGTGGCTGTGTGTGGTCACGGTTCTCAGTGACCATGCTGAACAGATGCCAATCCCAGGGGAAAAACAGAAGGGCGGTCAGCAGCATGGGGCCAGGACGAGGGAGAGGCCAAGCCATGCCCTGGCCCCAAACCACAGGCAGCAGGCACCCTGTGGCCCCCTAGGGCCCCGGGAGTGAGTCGCGCTCTCTGGCCTTGAGTTGTGCTCCCGGGTCATCTGGCTGCAGGTGGGGTGCAAGTGGAAGATTGCTCAAGGCGTGTGACGTACCCAGGAGAGCCCATGATAACTCTTAGCTGCTCTTTAGAGCGATAGGAAGAGGAGGCAGAAAACCCTCTAGAAATGAAAACATAAATTCTCAAAGGTTCCACAGGATGGGGCCACAGAACGTTGGAGCAAATAGCTGGGCCCCCCAGGGAAGCACAGGCTCCCAGCTTCGGCTGCATGTGTGAAAGGCAGGACCAGCGGGGGGTCAGACAGATTAAAACAAACAAAAACACCAGTGCCGGACAGGAGCACCCCCAGAGGTTTTTTTCAGTTGATCAGGGGTGGGCACCTGGCATTGTATTGTCAAGGCTCCCCCAGGGGACTCTAGCACACAGGCAGGGCTGAGAGCTACCACCTGGTGGGGGAAGACATTTGTTCCTGACATCAGCCACTCAGTGGGAGCACTGTGTGCCCAAGGCTTTGGAGAATGAGCTCATTCGCTCCTCACCTGCTGCCGCAGAGCTAACTGGTAATTATACATCGTGTAATACTAAAATATCATGCCCATTTCACAGATGGGGAAACAGAAACTTCAAGATTTCAATCTTCAAGATGTAAATATCTCAAACGCCTCCGGTTCACCAGCTCCTTACACGGCCTTGCTGCCATAGCCGACTGTACAGTTACTGGGTCTACTAAGTTATCAGGAAAAGATTAAATCTGCACCAGGAGCTCTGCTCAAGAACACAAGGCAAGTGCGCTTTATTTTAGAAAAATTAATATACAAAACAGTTACAAGTTTCCAAAGGTAGGTGTTCAGAACAATGAGCTATCATTCCTGGAAAATCCACTTACCGGTGCATTCCTAAAGGATGCCCAGCAAGTGACATATATCTGCTTGGTAAGGATGAGTCAGCTTGTCGAGAACGACGCAGCAAAAATTGAACTTGATGACACTTGAAAATAGTGGCGTCTTCCCTAAAGCAGAAGTGAAGTTTAAGAGGAAACCTAAGTTTCTGGAGGGGAATTAGCTGAGTCACAAAGGAACCGCTAAATCTCGGAGGCCACATAGGAAAGAAAATGCTGGGAAAATGGAAGCTTCTGACCACAGTGTCCTGATGCAAGACCATGATAATTAAAAAGACGCATTGCTGGCTGCCCCAGAATGAGCTCACTAGGAGGGACGGGGCACAAAGCTGCCCAGTACTTCTGCGTTGAGGGTAGTCCCTGTGAGACAGGGACCGTGGGTGTAGTCAGAGTAGGGGGAGGGCCTCCGGAAAAAGCAAGGCAGGATATTTGCAGTCAGAGCAATGTAACTACATGCAAGAAAACCCCCTACTAAAACTCTGTGTTAAACATTCAGCTCTAGAATCATTCTTCAGTAAGATCAGTGGGTGTTCCCCAGATAAAGAAGAGTACCCCATGTTGTTATTATGCTAACCACTTGTAAGATTCACTTTAGCATGCTAAAAGGCCCAGGCCTATGTGCTGTCTTTCCTCTTTCAAATAATAAAGTGATTTTACAAACTGGGCAACTAATTTAGCATGCAGACCCAGCTGTAAACAACATAGTGAAAGGCAGGGAAGATTCCACCTTAAAGATAAGATTGCATTTTAACACCCAGGAAGTTTGGGAAGCAGAATTCTTAACTTACTCTTTAGCAAACAGACAATACCTCAGCCCACCTCAGGGGCTGGGCAGGCCGCCTTTTGATATGCCCCTAGACCAAGACGCCAGTATCCCAGAGAGAGATGGGGTGAGAAATTCCTTGTGTTAAGTTAATTCTGGGTGTTCAGACACCACTTAGCAGGTCTGCACCCCTAAACCTTTTTTTTCATGTTCTCGAAAAACCCTCATCTGCCTATAAAACCCTTAGACAACACAGCACACTGGACTCTCTTGCCGCCTCCTGGCGTGAGCCAGGACCTCTGTCCTTTCACTTTATTTCTAAATAAAAGCCTGTACCTTGCTCTCCTACCTTGGGTGTTTGCTAAGCTCATTCCTCAGCTTCCAAACTGTCATTTCAAAATCCCATTCTGCCACTTACTAGCTGTGTGACCTTAGGCAAGTTACTTACCTTTCTTAGCCTCAATAAATGGTGGCTAATACTATTGTGTATTTTTATTAAAAGTGGCTGGCTAAATGCTATAAAACTTTATAGGATTTTATAGGATTTCTCTAATGCACAGCTCATCATAATGTAGCCCTGCGGTGGGCAAATACCAGATAGTGGAAGTTCTAGACATCATGGACCAAGAAGTAAATGTATGTTTGCCCTGGGTGGTGGGCACACTTTGGGCCTAGATGCACCTGCTGGAGCATCTCAGGAGGAAGAGTAACCTGCTGCAGGGTGGGGCCAGAGGTGGGGGTGGGACTTGCAGGGACTTGGCCCCCCCAACTGTCAGTTTCTCTTTGTTCAACAACACCCACACTCTTTCCTCCTGGAGACCCCAGCTGTCTCCCCTTGGGCCGCCAACTGGAAGTGAGGCTACCTGGTCTCCAACTCCCAGACCGGGGGCCTAAAGCACAGGGCCCACAGGGGTGGAGGGGACACCCCCCCCTTGGGCTCACAGTACTCCCCTGTGCCCCCGGGCCATAAAAGTGCAGGTGACAGGCCATACTCAGCCTATGGGCCATAGTTGGCTGACCCTGGATGTAGTAGAAGAGGCCAAGCCCAGGGCGAGTCAAGGGGATGACCAGGGGGTGCACCGTGGCTGCATTCTCCAAGCCTAACCTATCGGTGTGGTATGAAAACACTTCAGTGGGTCACTACCAGCCTTTCTTAAAAAATGAAACAAAGAGAATGGAATATACCCGGGTTCCCGACTGCCTCCATACGTATATGGACATGTGCTCTGGGGGCAACATCAAATGTCTCATGAGGACTGGACTTGAGGATTTGGCTTCTGTATGCCTCAGAAGAGGTTCGCCTACCTACTCACCAGGTACTCATGGAACACTTACTATGGAAGTTTGGGGATAAGATCTTTGAGAAAGAGGTCAAGTCATAACCCGCTGTTAACCCTGAAACCTACTGTCTTAGCTCGTGGGTAGGAGGTGAAGGGTGGCAGCTGGCATGGGGGGCAGATGCACATTCCTGGGAGACCCTGGAGAAGGGCAGGTCCTGCCCAGCACCTCCCTCATGAGGCTCACACACATACACAGCCAGAACGTCTGAGAGAGCCCCCGTCCGCTGTGCTCTGAGGAGCCCTAGGGCTCCCTGACGTGCCTCGGCCGTGCCTGGGGGAGGAAGCCCTTGCTTTCCCTCCCTGATCATAACCAGAGTGGCTTTGATTTTCATTGCTGGATTTTGACATGCCATGCAAATTCCTTCTGACCAAAGCACTCCAATTCTAGAACATTGAACAGCGACCTGTTCATAGGTACGTGTTGGTGTGTACGCAAAGCCAAGAACCACCCCCCCGCCAGCCTTCCAGTAATCGCTCTGTGACCCACAGCGGAGGGAAGGCCTTGTACTCACAAGTAAACAAACTTCAAAGCGCTCTTTGAAAGGAAAACCAATCATGTACATTTGAAAAGAGGTCAAAGGACATTTTATAACAGTGGGGGTGGCTATCTGTTCAGAAGTACCCCGGGGAGTGTGACTTAGAAGAGTTGGGCAGAGATCACAAAGACTAGTTAAAGGATAAACTATAACATCTTTTGTTAAGGTGAGTCTTGAAATTTTAGGATGTAGGGTATGAAGTTCTGTTGATTATGGAAGGTCTGGTTTCCTAAGAGGATGTGAATAAATTAACCAAAATTCACAAATGAAGCTGTGTGCAGATGAGGCTACCATTGTGAGCTCCTAGAGAAGGAGCCAGGGTTCCAGGTGGACCCACGCCAGCGTGTGACCTTGGCGAAGCGACACAGGTGGCACCTCGGCTTCTCCACCTACAGTCAGCATGAGCCTGTCTGCCTCTCAGAGTGAAACAACTCACATAGAATCATTTCAAGCCTTTCAATTTCATGTTATTCATTTTCCCCCATTTTTTTTCCTGGTCTTTAAGGACAATCTCACAAAAAGGGAAATTTCAATTAGCACCAAATCACTGAGCTCTCTGCGTAGCCCTGAGAAGGTGACAACTTGTTTTGGTTCTCAAGGGATTTTGCTGACAGAGAGACCTAACGAGGTGGTGACCCCACCCCCTCACTGTTGAGGACAAAGAATCACTTACCACTACAGCCTCAGTCTACACTGGGCAAACCTTTTGTCAAAACAAAAGCAAAAGTTAAATAATGCAAATGATTATCACGAGTCATTTGAAGGTGCCGGCCCTTGATTTTGACCCATGAGAGACACACTGCAAAAGCTTTGGGATTCCTCAAGTATAAATTCCAAGTTTTTCATTTCAAACTAGCTTTCTCCTTTAGCTCTGGATGCAATAGGAGGGGACTAAAAACTCAGGAAAGGAGAAAGCCGTTCATAAATCCCAAGAGGAGAACAAGAGAGGGACTACCCTCCTTCCAGTATACCTCCAAAGAGGTTTGCCTATGGAGACACGGCTCCCTGAGTTTACGACCAGCCAGCATCTTGTCACCTTTGGGTGTAAGGCAGTGCTGCGGTCCCAGAAAATCAAGCACATGATGGAAAGCAATCACCAAACAAGGCACCTGCATGATGGCCTTAAGAAATAAACCAGAAGGATAGTCTCACTGTTTTTAGAAAAGAGGAAACAGTGATGCAAAGACAGAGGCACACTATTTGAGTCGTAGAATGGATGAGGACACGCCACTCGGCCTGAGCAATCAGCTTATACCATGCTCATGGCCACAGTGACAAGTCCAGAGGGGATCACAGGACACAAGCTGGACAAGTGGGCCGAAAGTATCAGAGAAGTTGATCTCTTCCCGTGTGGGCTGCTTGCAAATATAAGATACACGTTGAGCTACCAGTGGCCGATCTGCCTACCCCAGGAAGAGAACCCATCCAAGAGACACAAGGATAAAGTACCCTGAGGGCCCCTGGATCCAGCCATACCTAAAGCTCTTATGTCCCTGGGTTTTACTTTACTGTCCTTTCAGCCAGTAGTCTGTCTCTCTCTCTTTCTCTCTCTCTTCCTCATATGCTACTTTGAGATGGACAGTCACTTGCAAATAAAACAATATTTACTAATACACTTAGTTATAAATAGTGGGATTATGTGTAAACATATTTTTATATTTTTGTTCATCTGTATTTTCCGACCATGGCTCAAGAAAAAAAAAAACTGAAAGTCACCTTCATGTAAAATGTATAAATTAGAAATCTTGAAATATTACCTTTATTACCTTGAAATATTACCTAAAAATTTACCTAAAAATATTACAAATATTACCTTGAAATATTACCTAAAAAAAATATATTATTTATGTTCATGAGAGAGGGTGCCTGCTCATTTGTCTGAATTTGAACTTAAACCTCTGTTAAATGTAGTCAAAAGAGGGGCTTTCCAAATTAGGATGTTTAATAATAGAATTTTGAATGCTCTCCAAAGGAAACACTTCCAAAAGGACCCACTCAGCCTTTCAACTCAAGAAGAGAAAAATGTTTATTGCTCTGAAGCTCTGAGAACACTTCCAAGAAACTAAAGTCAAATGTTTTCTGGAAAATCTAATCGCTGCTTTGCACTCACTGAGACGTTTTATTTAAAAAAATAACTCACTAACCCTTGGCTCTACGTTCTCGTCTGCTGTCCCTGCGGGGCCAGGAGTCTCATGCCCTCAGTTTACTGTGGAGAACGTTAGATGTTATCACAATGACAGGCTTAACAATGCTGTGAGGAGACACTGGCGACACTGGCGTAGACATAGTCCTAACTCTGACCTTGCAAGACACAGACTCTGACAGAGGAATCCCGGAGGGTATGTGTAATCGTTCTGTGCCTGAGATCACAGAGATAGTCAAGGAAGCAGCCCAATTAGAGACCGGAAGGCTGTGTTCCCAGCCCAAGTCACCATGAGTCTCATTTGGCAGGCGTATCAGCCCCGCATCACTGCCACTCTCTCCTCCACACATCAGGACAGAGTCAAGGCCACCTGGTTATCCTCCACGGCGATGTGAGATTTGGGCCATCAAGAATGATCCTTGGCCTGGGCTGACAGTTCTCAGGTTCTACTGCCCCATGATTACGAGTCAGGGAATGTTGGTTCTGCGAGGAACTCACAGGTCACTGAGGGACACTCTTATTCTACAGAAGGGAAAACAGGAAGCGCAGAGAGAGGAAGTGATGTGTCCAAGATTACATGGGCTCTGCTCACTGACAGCTCACTCCTGCGCCCGGAGATGCTCCTCCACCAGAGCACTCCCCGCGCCTGCCTCCAGCCTGGTGCCCAGGAAGGCCAAGGCTAGCGGCCCATGGCTAATCCCGCAGGATGACAGACGTGCGGACCTGATGGGAGCAGAAAAGCTGGGCTTTACCTGATCCCGACTCCCCAAAACTCTGAAGACATTCATTGCACTTATAAAATAGGTATTTCCCTTTTCATATTCCTTTTGTTTTAAAAATTGGTTTTTAATGTTTTGACAATTCTAAAAACACCATTTGGAAAACAGAGCTTGAGGTACTTTTGATTTGTGTGGGAATATATAAATAGATGCACATCTAGTTAGATACAGATATACACATGCATATATACAAATACATGCACATAAAGACACAGAGAGTGAGCGAAGGAAGCGGCTAATAGATCATGGCTGCTCTGTTGGTCTCTCTGCTCCCGGCCCCACCCTACCCCAGCTCTGGCCACCCTTTTAAGCATTGCTCACAGCCCTCTCCGTGGCTCATGTGGGAGGTGTGGTACCCTCTCTGCTCCACTGGCTGCCCTAAAAGCCCCATGCAGGCACAGGCAGCAGTGTGAGCCCCCTCAGCAGGTACACCAGCCAAACTGACAGAATGCCGTGCAGCTCTTCTGACCATTACCTGAACTCTTTCAAATAACAACAAGCTTATAATAATTGAGAGGGGCAAATAAGGAGGGAAAGCTGGGATCCCATCACAATCACAGCTTCGGGTGCAAAATTAGACCGGCCAGGATTGGAGGATCCAACCGGCAGAAAGGAATTCATCCCCGCGGGAACGGCAGATAGGCCCCATGCGAAACAGGGCTCCTCCTGGAGCTGTCAGGAGGGAGAGCGGGGCCCTGCCACCGCCAGGGGCTCAGGAGGCCTTGAAGAATGATGAAGGGGGAGGAACAGTCCTGACCTGGTTTGGGACCATGTGTGAGATTTCTGCTTGCCACAGGGCAGGAATCTTTCCTCGCCTCACTTTCCTAAGGAAAGAAGATTCTCACTGAGTCCCCCAGTCCGCTTGGCGGCTCATCTGTTAAAGTAGGGGTATTAATACCAACTGTGTGGGGCAGCTCAGAGGGCTTGTTATAAAGCACATTATTTGCATGGGTGCCTGGATGAGGGAAGGCACCAAGAGATGGTAGGTTTCCTAGTGTCGGTCATGAAGTCCACACATGAGTAGTTGGGTAGTCAGCTGGCTCTGGATGGCACCAGACTCTGATCTGAAGGCCAGAAAGGCTGAAATGAGAGGGTCCTGGGGAGTGGTGTGCTGCCAAAGACCTGACACATTTGGGCCTCCAATTAAGTGAAACTCTGTGGCATGTACTGATGACGCTATCACTTCCCTTTCCCGTGGATCTATTGCAAATGCGGAATTAAACATATTAATTAAACAGTTCATGTGTGTTCTCCTTGGAATCAGCTCTCTTCAGGTAATTAGAATTTTTTAAAAATTGTTCTGGTGCCCCCCATAAAGATGGCCTTGGGGGCTGGGTGGGGAATGCCTGGAAAACTCTCCTGCTTTTGGCAGGGGAAGGAGCAGTGCTCAGATGTCCTGCCAGCTTCAGAAAGCTCAAACTGGGGAGGAAACTAACGATCCTGGGCAAAGAGGTCACCACCCACCTGACACGCACACTCACCAAACCAGGCCCTCCCAGGAGAAGACGACACTACGGACCTGTCAGTTCATGCTGACTTCCTGGAGTCCACATCAAAGCAGACCTTAATAACCACCCAAGAGAGGATGGCATGGATGAACGACAAATTTGGGCAGCCCTGGAGCTCTTTACCTCCCCACCTGAGTACCTTACCTGAGAGCTAACTGCAGAGGTCTGAATTAGCTCAACAAAATCACCCCTGAGTTCTGAGGGCTACCCACTCCATCCAGGTTCTTCTCCTTTTTTTTTTTAATTTATTTTTATCGAGGTACGTACAATAAAATGCACAAATCTTAATGTACAACTACATTCATGCAACCGTCACCCAGATCAAGATTTTGAACATTCTAATTTTTCCCCCTTTATCTATTTCACCCAAACTTCCCCTCCTTCTCCCCTATGGCAACCACCAGTCTCTTCTCTGTGTTTGAGTCTATTTTCTGTTTTGTTTATTTGGTTTGTTTCTTAGATCCCACATATAAGTGAAATCAGATGGTGTTTGTCTTTGTCTTATTTAACTGAGCACAATACCCTCTTGGTCCATTCATGTTGTCACAAATGGCAGGATTTCATTATTTTTTATGCTAAGTTCCATTGTGTGTATATATCACCTCTTCTTTATCCATTCATCTATCAATGGTCACTTAGGTTGCTTCCATATTATGGCTATTGTAAATAGTGCTGCAATAAACATAGGAGTGCATGTATCTTTTTGAATTAGTGATTTCCAGGGTACTTTTCTGAACAGAGAGCACCCATTTTCACAAGTCACATAGTCCCTGCCTCAGGCCCTGGGTAGAGCTTTACAAGTGTGGGGCCCTCTCTAGTATACCAGACTTTGTGCCCAGCCTCAAATGTGCGGTGACAAACATTCCAGAGATTGCTTGGACTCTATCACTTCTCTTAGCCGAGCCATGTGGGGTAGCCTGCCCTGCCCCTGAATGTCCCCAGAGGGACATACTTTCCGAGTATTTATTTCTGCTTTGTGTAGTTTTTCTGTTTCTTCAGTCTCTTTCAATGGACTCTTCACATATGGTCACACTACCTGCTTTAAGCAGCCACTTCCCCTTTAAAAAACTGATTTGAATCCTCTCTGTATTGGGAGGCCAGATATACCAGGGTCAGAGGATAAACATGTTCTTGAACAGGACCAAGGAGCTCTCTTTTGCAGAAAAGACCAAAAATCAGGAAAGGAGGAAAGTCCCACAAGGATCCTTTGAGCATCTGCAAAGAAGACAACATTGGAACCTCAGAAACGACAGAGGAGAGAGCTGCGTAATGAGAAGAAAGACCTTCCCAGGGCTCCATTTGGGAGGGTCAGCCCAGAAAGCATTGCGCTCCACCTATAACAAGAGCCGCCTCCCCAGTCCCATCCCCCTGTGAGGCAGGCAGCTTTCGCTGGCACTTCCTAGAGGCTGTTTTGCAGGAGCCATTAGAAGAGCCAGATCTCTTGTAGGGGCACCCAGGTGACGCCTTGTGGTGTTCAACACACCGCACGATAGCCAGCAGGAGAGTGAAGGCCCCCCAGCAGCTGCTGGCATATACTGTGCACACAGTCACAGTTGAATGAATGAAAGAATGAGGGAAGGACAGAATGAGAACAAAAATATCAAGAGCACTAGAAATACAGTTCATGGAGCACCTGGGATTCTGCATTCAGACTGTCCTTTGAAGATGATCCTTGAGCAATGCAGAGAAGAAAGGCAGAATCTTTTAATTACTGTCTAAACTGAATTAAAAGTGTGGAAGAGAATGGATCATGTGGGAGTCAGCCATCAAAGGTCAACCAGTGATGAGGACAAAGACAGGACAGACACATGGCCTATAGCTCTCTCTTGAATGCCACCAGTTCTTCAACAAGGAAATACAGTAGTTAATGGCAGGACGGTGCTGTGTATACACTTGTGCATTATTATTAATCGATGTGCACATTTTCATGTAGACTTGTGGCCATATGGATTTGGTTTTCGTAATCTTTTTGTGGTTATTATGAAGTCCTGAGTCCAAGGACATCCTTAGGTATTAGTGAGGAGATATGGCTGAACCAAGTGGTGGCAATATTTATAGGCCCAGGGCACACAGAGAGCAGTCCAAGAAAGCAGCGTCCTCAAAAATGGGGCCTGAACAGAGCCTGCTCAGGTGTATGGGTCTCGCATCTTACACAGGGATGTTACAACATCTGCAGTGGCCAGCCTCCAAGATGACCCTCCCTCCACAAATGATGCTTGCCTTCTAGTATTCAAACCCTTGTACCTAAACTATGAAATCAGGACTGACCTGCAGAAATAACAGTAGGTGACTTGTAAGGCTAAGACACAAAGGCATTGCAGCCTCTACTGTGCCTTTGGGCTCACCTGCTCTGGAGGAAGCCACCTGCCATGTCACGAAGACATTCAAGCTGCCCCCTGGGGAGTGTACTTGGTGAGGGACTGAGGTGGCTGCCAACAGCCAGCATCAACTTTCCAGCAATGTGTCATCCTGGAACCCGACCCTCCAGCCCCAGTCCAACCTTTGAATGACAGCAGCCTCATGAGAGACCTGTGCCACCACACAGCCCAGCCACTCCTGGTGTGCTGGCCCTGAGACACTGTGGGCTGATGGATGGCTGCCTTGTTCAGGAAACCAGGTGTGGGGGAAATGTGTTTAACAGCAATAGATAACTAATACAGAATCTATCTTAGCTATTTAGAAGGTATTTTTCACTCAATTCCAAACTCTTAACTCTTCTGAATGGAGGGTGGCAAATAAATGGCCCATGTGCCCACTACCCCAACCCTTCCCACATTTAGTAAGTACAGGAGACAATCTGGGGGCACAGAAACAGACAACAAAACAGTATGAATGTGTGTATGTGTGTCCTCCAGCTGGCCCTTAGCTTGAGCCCTGAGGAGAAGATAGATGAGGAAGAGCTGGCGCCCTGAGGGACCCCCTGAGGCGGCAGGGGCCACGGAGGAAGGATCACGGCGGCCAGGAGGAGGCTCCCTCTTGGATCTCATGATGTCTTCACAGCCCAGCTCGTCCGTCAGCTTCAGACCCTTGGGGGTGCCCAGCGCCCCTGGCCGTGGCCGTCCCTGAGGCCACCCCTTCCTCACACCAGGGGCTGCTGACCTCTGGCATGGTTCAACCTCTGGGGATCCCTGGCATCCTGCTGCCCCTGTGGGACTCCCTTATTGCCCTTGGGGTGGGACCCAGGCCTCCGATCCCGGGACCTGGCCCCAGCCTTCTGGGACTCGGGGGCCCTCTCCTGCCAAGCCCAGCACCAGTGGCACCGCAGTGGTCAGGGCTCTGACACCAAGTCGGATTTCTCTGACTTCGACCCACTGCACACATGCTGCTGACCTCGGAAGCAGCGT
The DNA here is from genome assembly GCA_029783875.1 of Phataginus tricuspis. NCBI lineage: Eukaryota > Metazoa > Chordata > Mammalia > Pholidota > Manidae > Phataginus > Phataginus tricuspis. Next base: position 18,118,846 of record JAQQAC010002629.1, on the reverse strand, counting down.
GGGGGGCCGGAGCTGCTCAAAGTAGGTGCCTCCAGCAATATGGGGCCCTCGGCACGAGTGGGGTCAGGGTCTCTCTAGTGGAGGCTGTGGGGAGCCCCCACCTGCAGCTACCCCAAACCCCACATCACCCACAAGGAGGACTCCAGAGTCACTACAGGGGCCCAACGCTGCCCTGTTCGACCTGGACTCACTGCTGAGCCCGCCGGGCCCCTGGCCATGAGGAGCCAAGGCCTCCAGCCCCTTTCCGCTGAACTGAGGCCCACCACCGGGCCCTTCCTCACCAAGCCCTTCCATCCCTTCCCACCGTGACGCCCACGTCAGCTCGGCCAGCGGCAGCTCGGCCCCGGCGGGTCGCTGGAGCACCACCTGTGCACATCCCTCCCCCTGGCAGGAGCCCTGGCCTACCTCCCAAGGTGCCCCTGGGCCCCTGGCCCCCACCACTAACCCCTTCCTCCTCTAGTCCAGCGCCTGGGCACTTGGCCCGCCCGGCTCCCCATTTCTGCTCCCTGGGAGTGTTGTGAGTGCACGTGAAGCAAGGGGCGCGGCTGCCCCCACCCCAGTGCCCTCCCACTCCTGGGACCCACTCACACTACAGCCTCTTCCCAAGTCCCCGGAGAGAACCTGGGCTTGGGAATGGGGAGGGGCGCAGGCCAGAGGAGGACCTTTTCCTGTGCCCTTAGAGCAGGAGAGACAGCTAGGGTTCCCCTGACCATTCCTCCTCCCTCCCCCTCGCAACTGGCCCCTCAGCAGTGGTTGGGCTTCCTCACCCCTTATGTGCCCCTTGGGGAATCCTTGGTAATGATTTTCGCAACTTCAGGAATAAATGGCAATCCTCAAAACAAAATACAACATATATACATACACACACACACATACACATATAGAACACATATATATGTACACACACACAATAACAGCACCAAAGTAGAACTTTGGGAATTTTCTATTTACTTTGACCTACACAAAATGGTAAAAATTTAATGCACGAAAGGTCATTTTCAGGGAAGGACTATGCCCTGGCCAGGACAGCTCTACCAAAGCCCCATGGGTGTTGATTACATATCTAGAAGCCACATGTTCAGAAGGTGGGCCAGGAAAATTGAGTGGTCCGGGAACACAGTTGCCATGACCTCAGCCAGGCTCACTCCTTGCATTGCTGAGGCTTGAAATAAAATCACAAACGGAGGTCCACGTACCAAGTGTCTGAATATTTCTAAGGTACATAATATAAGACTAGGAATTCTAAGTCTGAATTCCTGTGACCAACGACCAGGTGATTCCCTGCTCCTAAAACTAAAGGGAATTCCTCACCTCATCCCCACCCTCCCTCTCCTGTCTCAGGACTTCTAGGCGATTCCAAAAACACACCACCCTCCCAGCAAAAGGGAGCAAAGAAGTGTAATTTTTCAGGGAACCCAACCCCTGCCCAGACACCACTTTGTGTTTTGGGGCAACACGAACTAAGTCCACTTGTTTACATATTGTCCATGGCTGCTTTTGTGCTATAATGGCTGGATCAGGTCATCAAGATAGCAACTGTGTGGCCGGCAATGCCTGAAATACTTACTATCTGACCCTTCACAGAAAACTTTGCCTCGCCAGCTCTAAAGGCCAACCACGGCCGCTGACTCTCTCAGCGCTTTTGCTATTGCCGGGCTTTGTTTTAGGTACTTACCATGTACTCTTTCGTTTAATCCTCACATCAAATTTTGAAATTCTCTAATTAAATCGCACCAATTTCCTAGGTAAGGAAACAGAAGCAGAGATCTTAAGGACATTTCTCCAGCGGCACCCATGTACTTAAGGGCTGGGACTCAGTCCTGGGCAGTCTGGGTCATAATGGCCATGCTATGCTGCTTGACAGTTCCACCAGGCCTCTGCATTCCCAATGGTATTGATTTTCCGGCTCTACAAGCTGCCTTCATATCCCAGAGTCAGCCCCCCAGTTACCTGCATAAGTCCCTGGGAAGGAACAGGCCTACTATAATTAACAAATTGACATTCTGGAACTCATTAGCCTCAAGTTAGGTTAGAACAAGCCTATCCCTGGCAGCCTGAACATCTCCCAGCACCAACATGATGGAGTTTCTGGCTTCGGGGTGTGAGCCTTCCCAGATTCCAGTGGCTTGCCCCACACCAGGTCAGGGCCTCCAGGAAGCCTTTCCTAGGCCACCAGCCAGGCCCTACGGTGTGTGCTGACTTGCTCGTCCTGGGGCTCTTGAAACAACGATCTTGGGAAGATCAAGCTTTGCCTCAGCAAGCATACCTGCAGCCCTTCTTATAACTGACCCTGTCTCATAGGTTTGCCTCAAAGGGATGTTAACAGTAACATCCAGCCTGTTAAAGTCCTCCACTGAGAGAAGAAAGCACAGTTTATTTATTTAAGCTCCTTGGATTTTGGTAAAATAAGAACATTTCCATTCGGGATGTGTTTTTTGAAGAATGCCAGCCAGCCACCTTTCAACGGTGGCTTTCAAAGCCCTGCTTGGTATCAGCGGCCAGCAAGAGGACAGCTTCGGAGATCAAGCCCATCTGATGAGAGATCCGAGGAGATTTCATGCTTCCTGATCAGAAAGGCCACTGACTTCCTTCAGCTGTTGGCCCGAATCCCAGTTTTTGACTTGACTTAAAAGGATTTCAATAGTCCCACCCATCCACACAAACAGGAAGACATGTTGCATCTATTAGACCTACTGGAAGTGATACACACTCTCCCTTTCTGGCCACATTAGGAGACAGGGCGATTGACCTTAGACAGCTCCATTGTCTTGGCTATCCGTGCAACAGGAATTGCTGGCTTGTAAAACACCAGGCAGACATCGTGGCCAACTTAAATATCTGAGGTGGAAAATTGTTTTCGGTACAACCAACTTCCTTAAGTGCTTTAGTCTTCAAATGAATCCTTAGAGGGTGCTAGAAAAGATGTTAAAAGGTCTTTAACTCAAATCCTTTGTTTTGCAAAAAAAAAAAGGCATGAAATTCAGCAACATTTTGTAACACATGGCTGAGCTCACACAGTTATCCCCAGTCTGGCTAAATGGAAGAGGATTACCTGCCGTTGGTAAAACAAAGCTGTGAACAGCAGTACTACTCCCCTCCCAGAATGCTTTTCCTCCTCCCCAGAGAAAACGACACTTGACACTCTTTCATGCATCCTTTCAGAAATATTCAAGACCAATAGCATCAGTATAGATGTAAATAAACTTCTCTTCTCGAATCAGTGAGTGCATGCCATCATTCTGGCTCCAGGCCCAAATAACTGCCGCTTGCAAAAGTTGAGGCAAAAATGACCAGAACTATTTGTATTGGTCAGACTCGTCCAGGAGTCACACCCATGTCACACACTGGCTCCTCCTGAGGTGCTGACAGTCCACGGTCACTCTTGCCTGCAGAGCAGAGCAGCCCCAGCTGGCAGTACACGTACTGCCCGCCTGAACTTGGGCTGAATGGACTTACACATGAAACCCCCAGGCCCTGGCAGTCGTGAAGGCCATTTAGTGGTTCTACTCATAAGAGTGTCTCATGGCACTTGATATTTCACCAGATTGGGAAAAATCTATTTGGGATTGGGTAATATAATAACTATTCCCGGTAAGAAAGAAGAGAAGGAAAGGCCAAGAATTCAGGGGCTCACCAACTGGACCAGGTTTCCATGAGAAAGGGGCACTCAGAGACAGGCAAAGTAGCCTCGAGCAGGCTTGCCTGTGGTGGCCCCAGGACAGGGCTGGGAGACACTGCGGGGATTATATTATATAACTATTCAGAAAGTTATTTCTCCTGCCAGGAGGAGTTGAAAACACCCCTCTGTCCTTGTGTGCAGCAAGCCCACAGAAGCAAGATGCGGAGTCCAGGACAGGAGAGAATACAGAGGCGGCAGCCGCCTCCGGACCACCTCCTCACCACAGTAACCAAGCAGCAGTCTGGGTTCTGCAGAGCTAAACAAAACGCCCTCTTCATCCACACTGTCGGCAAATGCTGCCAGCAACTGCCACTGCACCACTAATTGGCTCCTGGAAAATGGTCACAAACTGAGCTGTCTTAAGTCAAACCCTTTCCCCCCATGGTCCAACGTATTGGGAGTTCTGCTCCATGAAACTCACACCATGCAATAAAACACGACCAAGGAATAACTAAATAAATAAGAATATATATCTATGCTTTTACTACTATTTAAATCAAACCCAATTTAAAAGCAACCTAACAAATGTTTCTTTGGGAGGCTGCTTCTGCTGGCTGAACATACCGAGTGAGGTTTCTTTAAGTCCAGTGGCTTCTGGACTGAAGCCTCGCACTTCACCTTCTTTTCCGTCATATCTCCCTAGAGGATGCATTTCAGTTTTCATTACCTCAAGATCCCTGGAAATACATTCAAAATTTAGGTCAGCTGTCTCAGAAATTTTACTGCTATTTGACACCACCAAAAAAAAAAAAACCTTTTCATAACATTAATTTAAAATTTTTTAATGTTATTAAAAGTTATTAATTTTAAAACATTAATATCTATGGGGGATGGGGCCATGTCCATGACAGCACCTACTTCCACTTGACCAGTCCCCTCACCCAGCCATTGCAATTCACAACCTCAATCACCTGCGGAGGTAACAAAACAGTCTTGTGATCTGAGGGCCCCAGAGAAACCCCTCCCAAATCACTCTCTCACGACCGTGCCACATTGTCAAAAGACTTAACAGCATTCATCAAAGACACCTGTTTCAAATAAATGCTCTCGACAGTGGCAATCCATGAACTTCATCAGCTAGTAAACTCTCAGCACACCTCAAGATGGAACTCAGGGTAAAATGCAAAGAGAGTTGGCAGGCTTTGGGGATCTTAGTACCCCTTGATTAAACGGGTGCAGGAAGAGCTGCCCTGCCTTTCCCACCAGTTATTACAGCATTAAATTTGGTTTAAATGATAAAAGAGTGTGAGCTTATTTCCTTGCCCACAGCCAGACAGTAAGAAAGAAGACCAAGAATTCAGGGGCTCACCAACTGGACCAGGTTTCCACGAGGAAGGGGCACTCAGAGACAGGCAAAGTAGCCTGGAGCAGGCTTGCCTGTGGTGGCCCCAGGACAGGGCTGGGAGACACTGTGGGGATTGTTTTCCTTAAGAGCAACTTCAGAAGGTTCAGGATGTTCCCAGTGATTTCTGAGCACGCTTTCCGCCATGCTCTCTCCCCAGCTTCTCATAGGAACCTGGCAAAATTCCCTCTTCATTTTGCACCACCTCTGGGACAGCATGTTCCACGAGGTTACTCCCTGCTCTTCAGGGTGGAGGGGGGTCAGGTAACTTTTTAAGTGTTCCAGGCATCATGGGGAAGTCGGGGACTGCTTCTCCTGCTTCAGAAACACATGGGCACAATCCATTTTCACTTTCACTCATATAAGAATATATTTTTTTGAATAGTTTTACTGCTCTGAATTCTCCAGGCTATAGAGTCCTAACCACAGGCCTGCACCCTCCCAGGTCTGTTCAGCACATAAACCAGCACTGCCTTGCCACGGGTAACTGGGGCCACTGCAAGCAAGACTTAGGTCTGGGCAGCACACATCAGCAGCTGCTGCGAGGGGCCCTGGGCCTGCCAGGGGCTTCGGGCTAGGCAAAGTGTCAGGCAGACAAGGGAATGATCACTCCCCAGAAGTCTGGGGAATCAGCCAGCAAACTGGGAAATCACCATAATCTGAAAACTCTCAGAACCTAGGCTCAGGGAAATCTAGAGTTGGAAATGGTCATCAATGGCATCTAATAATAACTATAATTTAAGGGACCTTTATTCTGTGACAGACACTCATCAAATAGTACCTTATTTAATTTAATCCCCAAAGCCACCTTATTCTTTTAATTTACAGGGATTTTAAGGAACCTGCCCGTTGTCCCACGGTGAGCCAGTGCCTGAGCTGGGATTTGAACCCAGGCTAGCCAGGTGCTTAAGTAGCTGCCGCATTACAACATCATCTCCCTGATCTGATGCATGCTGGAGAGGTCCAGGGAGAAGGTGGGAAAGCCAGAGGTGAAGGACAATTTTGAGGCTAAAATTGTTGGCAGATTTTTTTAAATATAAAATGAATTAGGGTAGGAGCAGAGAAAACAGATCTCAGAGCAAAAGGTGTGGTGGAGATGGAACAGAATCTTTCATCCTTGGCGTCTCCAACATGCCCTCTCACAGATACTCCGGTAAACCCCTCTTGGTAAGTGTTCGGTATAGAAATCACTACCAATAATAATTTTTTAATTGTTGTTTCAATTAAAATCGGTAATCTGTCCCCAAGTTCTTCCAGGATTCCAGGGAGGTCCCTGATCCCGTAAGAATGTGTAGCTTGGTTGCTTCACTGTTGCTAAGAACCTGAGAAGTGGACTCAGTTGTCCGAACCCCAATCGTCCTGGGGAGGCGGGGCTCCCAGAGCCCTGGGGCAGCATCCCCTCGGAGCTGTGTTCCGAGGACCCCTCTGTCAAATGCAGCCCAGTTCTAAACTCACAGGCTGAGGGTTCCCCAGGGCTTGGAAACACCAAATGGCATCATAGCCACAGTCATTAAATAGCTGATTCCAAACATTGCACATATTCCATCTACATGCTTGATGTGCGAAAGCAAACACCAGAAATCGGGAGCTGGGGGAGATAAGGTTGCTACCCACTCCTCTGCCCAGGGCGAGCGCTCTGAAAAGCACCTCCTGGGTGTTCTACTTCCTGGGTTTAGCGGCTCATTGACCCTAATCTCCCTAGAAGAAAAATCTCCTCCCAGCAATGTCAGAAAGAGGGAGAACGGTGCGCCTGCATCTCTGCTGGTGGAACGATAAACACGTAGTACCTTCCCCAGGGTGTTCTCCTGAAAGCCCTTGAGATGCACATTCCCTGGGCCACAGCATGTGACTTCCATAAATCACCCTTCACCTGGTTTTTCCCTAATTCCTGCCTCCCTCTCTGGACCCCCTCGGTCCCGCTTCCTAGGAATCACCCCCCATAACAACCTGCATCCAAGTCTTTGTCTCAGAATTCACTTCCAGGGGAGCAGAACCAGGGGAATTCTCGCCTGATAGGCTCTCCCGAAGCCTAACTTCACATCAGAACCTGACGAAAGGAGCGCCCCGCGTGTAGGCAGCACCCCAGCCCTGCCCGTTCCCCACCTCCCTCCCTCAGCTGCCGTCCCCCTCCCCCTCCCCCGCCCCTTCCCACGCCTGGCCAGCCCTTGCCCGCCAGGCCCCTGCCCCTGCTCCCCGGGCTTCTTCTAAAAGGCTGCCTTCCCATGCCACTTGCTGAAATCTGACTCACCTTTAAACGCCCTTCTCTGGCCTCCCTGAGGAGGTGACATGCCCTCAGAACATGTCCCACCTCCTCAGAACACCACATCTCTCTCCTTCCTTACACTTTCCACAGCTTTACATTTGATCGGGATGTCATTTTTGTCCTCCTTCGTCACGAGACTCAAGCCCCCGCAGGGCAGGGGACATACCTGTTTTTGCTACCTAAGGAAGGAAAAATTAGCATTTGTTGAGTGAATGAGCTAAATGTTCTGTCTTCTGTGAGGCACATACTGCCTCTGTCCCTTCCGACCAGCCTCCTGCCAGCCAGCCGCCTGGGAGGTCCTCTCTGCCCTTTGGTGTCCCCACAGCAGACTGCTGTAATCTGCATCTTCCACCCTCCCCGGCAGTACGGGGTAGTTATTTTTGCCTGTTTGATTTCTTTCTCTCTCCCTTCCTTCCTTCCTTCCATGAAAGTCCCAGCATACAGGCCTAAACCACGTGCTCACCAGAGTCTCAGGCGTGTCTGCCGTCATGCAGCCCAGGGGTGGCCTGTCTGAGCTCCCTGGGATACCTAAGTGCATGCAGAGACTAACATTCGGCCTTACCGCCAACCCACCGGCTCCCAAATCTGGGACAACTGGCTGCCCCACCAGTAATGTGCCCAGTGGAGAAAGGAGTTGCCCCAAGATAGCTGGGCAAGGGATATCCAGTCTGGGGATCCCTGCTGAGGGCTGAGAGCAGAGGACAAGCCTTCAGGCACTCCCTTCATGGCCATGCCCACTTCCTCCAAGCCAGCCCACAGGAGCTTGTTGCTATGTTCCTGGGAAGCTGGGGCTGAAATAGGTGAAGAAAGCAGCCTGCTGACAGGGCTGTCCTTCTGCACAATAGGAAATTGAGTGCATAAGGCTGGGCTCTCTTGGAGCCAGGGAAGCCCGTTTGATTGATGAGTCATAGCGCAAGCCTGCAATGAGCTCTGGGAAGGGTTTCCCGATGAAGGGAGAGACAGTACTGGGTCTGCCATTTCGCCTTCACTCTGCCTTGAATGTAGGCACAGATGTCCAACAGACATCTCGTGACCCTGTCTGAACCTCTAGATTTCTGGTAATGTGAGCAAAAATAAAAACCAGTTTTTGTTGAAACCATTCACTATTGGCTTTTCTATTTCTTCCAGTGATATGCATCCCTAATTGATACAAATCTAGGGCCAAAGACTTTTCGTTGCCATTCCTGTGGCCCCACGCGTCAGTGGCCCCCACTAGCTGGTGTGGCTGGCAAAGCAGATACAATCTATTTAAATGGCATGCCCCGTCGTGGGCCACAGCTGCAGAGAGCAAGCAAATGCTGTATAACCCACTGGTGCCTTTCCTCCCAAACTCTCACCCAGCACAGCATCTCCTCCCTGGTAGGTGTTTAATTGGTATTTTCTTTTTAACAATTTGCAGAAAGGAAGAGAGAATCTGCTTTGGGCTCCTGGAGAAAAATTGAGGTTTAAGATTTGCTGGAGTCAGTGCTATGAATGACCCTGGGAAGGTCAAGAGGCTCGCGGTCCCACAAGTCCCCCAAGTCGCCCTCACTCTACCCCCTGAGCCTGTGTATTTCGGGGATGGTGGAACAGAGAATGGGAAGCCAAAGGCGATCTCTTCATAAAATTTTTCTTCCCTGGAAGATCGCAATTTCAAGTGTGTTACAGGAATTTTTTATTTAAAGGGGGGAGTGTGTTAAAACCAAATGCACTGCCCATGAGGTGTCTTATCAGGATCCTTTATCTCTAGGATGTTCTGAAACCAACCCAGGCTTTTGACTTTGAAGATAAGTCTCCTGAATTTCCTCGGGCTGGGCACTTCTGGGTAACAACAGACTCAAAAAGACATGGCAGACTCCAATGTTTACCATGAAAAGTGTACTCAGCACTTGGCATAATTCCCCATGGACTGTTTTCTAAAAATATTTTTATTAGAGTCTGAAATGATTTAATCATAAGCTTCTATTAGTCAGAGCTCAGCAAGTACCCTGTGCTCACCGGCGATACTCCCTCAGACGTTTGAACAGGAAATGTCTGCAGAACAAAAAACACGCACAACTGTGCCAATGGCTCATAAAGCGACTCCCCAGCTCATACCAAACTCCCAGTGTCCCATATTTCATTGAAAGATTTGTTAAACCTAAAACCAAAGTGGGAATGTGAGTGTTCTTTTCACAGTGAGATAAAGTGGCTCAAGGCTGAAGGTGTAGCCGGCAGAGCCTGACAGCACCAGCTCTTCCAGAATGAGGACACTCTGATCTCTGAGTGTAGGAGGGAGGGATTCCTGGAATAGGACTCCGACCTTCTAATCACAGATGAAAACCTCCTTGTGAGCCCTTGGAACATCCCACCTCCCATAAGTACCAAGCAGCCAACATAGTCTGTTCATATTCATTTGATGTCTTTGACACTGGGGAATCTGTAGATCTCTTTCCAAAAAACATTTATAAGGATAGATTCCTCTGAGGCATCCAGGTACACACACAGGTAAATAAACAGGCCCCTGGGGGGAACGCTGATATGGACACTCCAGGAAATAGGTGGTGAGCTTCCTGGATGGATGTGGAAGTGGGAGACAGGGGCTGTGTTTTCCTGGACTTTGTATGCCGTTAACACTGCTCTTTGCTCATTCCTTCTCCAAGTATCTATTGGGTCCTTAGTGTGTGCTGAGTCAGTAATGTGAGCGAAGCATTGTCACCAGGACAAAACCAACATGCATAAGGTAAAGGACCCTCTCAAGGAGCTTATAATCCACTAGAAAGACAAGGACAGACTTTAGAAAAGACAAGAACAGACTTCAGTGCCCTCAGAAGGATGAGTTCAGGGGCTAAAAATGTGACAACCGGAGCTAAATAACAGGTTCAAACCCTGCCTCTACCCATTACTACATTGTGACTGAGGCAAGTTACTCAAGCTGTTGAAGCCTCAGTTTCCCCATATGTGAATTAGGGGTAGTATATGCATAGCTGTGTCACAGGTTTGGGAGAATGAGTGAGATAAAATTCATTCTGAAAAATTACTTCAAAAGAACCTGGCCTATTGGCTCAATAAAAGACAATTATTCCAACTGTGATAGCTGCCTGGCATCTGGGGGAGCATAAGTGGGGAATTTTTACCAGGTTTGGGGATCAGAAAAGACTTCCCAGGGAAGACCTAAACAGAAAGGAGGAGGCAGCCAACTGAACAGGATGGGAAGGAATTTTCCAGAGCCAGGAAGCAGCACATGCCAAGGCCCTGACACACGAGAGCATGGAGACGTCAGTGGAAATGTGGATCATTCAGCACGGCTAGCACAGGGCCAGGAGAGGGGGCGGGATGGGCAGGCGCTGGAGCCGGAGAGCTAACCATTCTTCCACTCAGTACATATTTTCTGGGCCCACAGTCTTCAAGGAGCTGCAGATAAAGCAGTGAACAAAACAGATACAGACCCCTGCCCTCGTGGAGCACACATTTTAGTAAAAGGAGACAGTAGACAAAATAAATGAGATAAACAGGCTGGAAAAGACCTCTTAGTTTGGACTGGGCATGCGGCCAGTAGGCAGCCATTAAAAAATGTGAAGCAGAGGAGTGACCCAGTTGGGTCTGGGCTTCAGAAAGATTACTCTAGCCGCCCTGGGGGAGGTGGGTTGGAGGGAAGGCCAGCCAGGAGGCGGGGGACCAGCGAGGATGCCATCACATCCTAGGGTAGGAAACTGCAGCTGAAATGGAGGCGTGGCCTAAGGGAACAGGGAGGCTGCGGTGCTTGTAAGCCGTGCTTGCCAGCAGCTCGCTTAGCCCGCCTCCGTGGTGTGTGAGCGGTCGCCTTGGGCGCCCCCTAGGGGCTGACTCTCTCTGGGACATGGTCAAACTCCCAGGAGAGAATCTGATTGGTTCAGCTGGTCTCTACTATATCATGCTGCCCTTACTGGCATTTCCAGGCCCACTTAGCTAGGAGCTTCCTTCCTCCCAGCCTTTGCACGCATCTACCACATGCTTGTTGTTCTATGACACTTTGCAGGATGCTTTGGGAAGATAAAGTCAAAGCCTGAACCTGATCTCAAATTACTCAGTCTAACAGGGATGAAAGGAGAAAAATGGGATTAACAGCCTAGAAAGTTGAAAGCACTAAATGCTACAAGAAAGCCCACATAGAATTCAGGATGGGGAGAGAATATTTCAGTCTTTGGAAAAGGCTTTGTAGTGGAAGCAGCATTTGAACAGAGCCCTAAAGTGGTATTACAGTTTGGAGAGGAAGAAAAGGACTGAGCAAAGCTATTTGCAGGAAAGCCAACAGCAAATGGGCAAGCTCTTGGTCTTGCTTCATCCTTCTGTGTGTGAGCCACTCATTCATTCACTTATTCATTCAACAAACACTCAGTGATCACCTACTATATACCAAGCTCGTCTCTGTACATCTTTTGAATGGCTGCTGGACTATTGCACTTTAGTACAAATGTCCTTGGCAGACAACGGGTGAGGCCACATTGCACAGGAAGCAAGGGCTTGGACCATAGTCTTAGAAAGCCTGTCCTGCTCTCTGGGTCTGACCTCCACTGAGACAGCCCAATGGTACCGACTTTTTGACTATAGCCCAGCCACTCGACCTGTTCTGTCTTTCCAGGGAAGAAATTCATGATCATGAAGAATTGGACTGAAACAACAGGAGTTGCAGGAGAGTTGCTAGAAATAAACAATTACTTATTTTTAGGTGGTAATACTTGGTCCCCACTCCCAACTGGACGTCCTGGACCCTTGTCACCTTGCTAGTTGGCCCCAAGAGAGCAGGTGTGAGGGACAAACTGTGAGTTTCAGAGAGGAGCCCTGCATGCATTGCTCCATCAGTGTGCTTCTATTCTTCCTTTTAGGGGTCAGACTGTCGAGAGGAAGCAAGTTTATGCTAGGCCCCTCCATGTCCTAAATTCTTCAGGACAGGGTCCCACCTGGAGGAGGCCTGCAGGGCCCCACATTTCCTGGAAGTGGGTCCTGGAGCCTGTCCAGCTCAGGAGTTCAGAATTAGTTCGCTCCTTTGCGACACGCCTCTGACACTCTCTCCAGCCCCAGCTCTGTCTGTAACTGGATAACGTTTGGGTTCCCCTTCTGCCTACTTGCTTCTGCCTTCCTTTCTGTCCTGCCTCTGAAATGGTGCAGAACTCAACTGGGGAAAACAGGAGTGATAAGGAGTGGAATTTGTTGGTGAAATATACACAGAATGATGGAAAATCTGATGTGGCCCAGGGATGACTCTGAGCTGTGGTGCCCCACCGGCACTTTCCTTGGTGGCTTGTGGCAGCCCACGTGTGGCTGTGTGGCTGCACAGGGTGTTTTACAGGAGGCGGGGGTCCAACTGCAGTATGTATTATTCTTTACCCAGTGGAATCTTCCCTGGATTGGTTTGCTTGCTTGCTTTTTTGTTAGCATGTGGTTTTATACTGAGGCTGTTTGAGCCTCATCTTACTGAAGGCTGGAGCAAGGAGGAAGGTCACACAGTGACCAAAGCACAGATGGGGACCTTTGGAGGCAGACGGCCACAGCCTGACCTTGAACTACATTAGCTGCAGGTGGGCATGGTATGATTTCAGGCAAAGCTTTACCAGCACGAGTGGTACTGCCTTTGCGCTGCACGGCTGCCACATCCCCATGCTGCCCATGGGCCCCAAGAGAGCCAGGTCATCTGCCCCAGCTCCTGTCTCTGGCTGGGCCAAGGAGACTCCGTGGAGTGGAGGGAGGCATTGTCAATGCATGTGGCTTGTCCATAATTTAAGAATCTTAAAAAGGTCAAAAAACTGTTGGGTGAGTTTCAGTGAGACATGGTTCTGGTTAGATAGAATTGCAAGCATGTTTGTTGAGGAACATGGCTGAAAACTGTATGCAGTTAGGGCCTTAATAAAGGCACACAATGAACAGAGGCATAGTACAGGGGCCATTAGAAAGATGGAGTTGAGCCTGGCCTGGAGCAGATGTAGGGCTGAAGGCATATAGTTTGAGAGAGGCTTGGCAAGCAGCGTGCATCTGGCACACTTACTGACTTCATGGCTCTCACAGGGAAAACCCAGAGGAGACAAACATCTGAAGTATGCTAGGGATGAATGAATGAATGAATGAATAGTGCTGAGTCTGGAAAGCAAAGGAATATTAATTGCTGTGGGCCCATGGGCACTAGAAAGCGAAAACGGTTAAATCAGGGGTGCCAGCCCGGCAGCTCCTGAGAGTCACCTGCAGGGCTTTGGGAACTCCGGGTGCCCAGACTTACAGAGTCCGTGGCCACATTGCCTCTGTCCCCCCGCATGACCCCAGCATGCTCCCAAGGCTGGGAACCTCCCACTCACCTGGTGCTCACACACTTGAGGTAAAGCCTTCCACTTCAGAGAGGAATGCTGCTCAGGGTTTTGATCATTCAAAAGCTAAGGAAAACCCAGGAACTGAGGATTGCATGGTGAGGGGGTCGCCCCTATGGAACCTCAGGCCCAGGCAGGGTCTGCGATCTGGTGAGGGTGACTTTACAGCCAGAATGGAGCTAGGAGAGGCCTGTCCCTTGAGAACGCTGCAGAGGCCTAGGGAGTTCTGCAGCAGGGGGCCATGACCACAGGTGCCCTGGCCCCAGACAGCCTGTGCCTGCCGAGTACACACCCGGGTGCACTGTCGCTGCCCACCAGACGGGGCCCAGGACACAGGACTCAGGGGAGAAGACCCAGTAAGATGTCCCAAATATGCTGGTTGGGGCCAGTGGGATGGGAGTGGGGGCCACCCCTGCAGGTGTATATTTTCTCAAGAAAGCACCAAGGACCCAGGGCTGACATGAGACTCATGGGTGGCCTTTCCCAGATGCAGTCAACATGTGCTGTCACCAGTGCCTGTTGGAATAGTGGGGCCTGTACAGTTTACTTTCCCTGGTCGTGCATTCTAGACAAACTACATTGGGGCTCAAACTTTGCACATATATCAGAATCACCTAGAGGGCTTATTGAACCCCTGACACCAGGCCTCTGAGAGCCCCTCAGAAGAAGCTCTGTCTTTCCAGTGAGTTCCTGGGGCTGCTGACACTACTGCTGTGGGGTCTGCACTCAGAAAATCATCTGCCCACCTTCCCCAAGTATCCCTGAGGCATGGCTGTGGTCACTGCCGGCTCTCTGTGCCAGGTTCTGGGAGCAATATTCACCCAGGAGATCTGCTCCAGAGGTCAGAGCACAGCTTATTTTAAAATTAAGTGTGAGTGGTGTCAGAGCAGTGGCAATCTTAAATTAACACCTAGGACTTTTTAAAGGGGCCATTCGAATTCCAAGTCCCAAAGAGCCATACCCTTCCCGGCAGCGGAAGAGAACCCAGGCCACACCTCACACAGAAGCCCTCCTCCTAGGACTGAGCTGAAGGCACTGGGGGAGGAAACACGGACTTTCATTTCAAATTTTGGAGGTTTAGTTTCTTTATACTTGAACTTACAAGGGAAAAATCATTTAATCTTTGAACTTTGATGTCTCTTGGATAATGGGGAAGGGCTTAAAATCAATGTTCTTATGTCCTTTTTGGATATTGCCAAGGTCACAAATACAAGGCTGCACTTCCATGCAACACTAACCTTTCACTGCTGACGCTGCCAGGTTTATGGCAATTGTTTACTGGCTTGACGGTGCTAAATGAAGGATATCTGATAACCTCCTTGCAAAAAGACGTGATTGGGAGCATATCTGTCTGTTGGCTCTTTCCTTCTGGCCATTTTATTTCCTTGCAGAACTTCTAACAAGCTAGGTCAGACTGGGCTGGGCATAATTGTATTAACCACCTGTTTCCGATACTTTGATATCCAGGCCTTGCTGAAGGGACTGTGCCTGCCTGCACCACCCCTGCCCATCCAACCCAGGGCTGGCCAATGCCCAGAGTATGTTTTCCAAAGGCAAACCAACCTGCCCCGAGTCCCCACCCCCACCACCTCCCTTCTTGGACTTTTGCACTCCAGGCCACTATACCTGCCCTAAGCCAGGCACCAGACGGCTAGGGACAGGCCCTATATACCCCAGAGCCCTCTTAAATTATTCAAACTAGCCAATCCTGAGCCTGGTTACTCTGCCTCACTGGTTCCTTCCACAGAAACCACAATAAAGACCACAGTTTCCCCTCACTCCTTCTGCTCCCCACCCACCCTGTGGCTTTGCGAGGCCTGGGGTGCCCCATATCTTGGCATCTGTGAGTAACTATCTTGCCTGAGGGTTTCAACCCCAGGCAAGTTTACTATGAATTCAGTGAGACTGAGAAATGACAACAGAATGTTCTTGGGGTAAAAGGGTTTATACCTGGCTTGTTCTCCCAGCAATAGGTTGAGTGCTAGAATCACATCTGCATCCAGCAGTCTGCAGATCCCTAATCCACCTCCATTTCTGCCTCTGCCCAGAGCAGTGGGCAGAGCTCTTTATATAGTGACTCAGTCAATAATAGCTTATTGCCTACAGGTGTGGAAACAGTAGCCTAGCAACAGACCAATTACATCATCAAGTAGTTTAGGGTCAGGCGAGGATCCTGGCCATAGGAACTTCCATTTTCCCCAGAATAACAAACCATCTTTTCAGTGACAATCATTTCCTGATATATTAGCCTCATCACACCTGAATAACAATAAAATTTACATTTTAAAACAGTAACTTGGGACAGGAAATACAATAAAGTGAACTATCGGGCTTTTGCAGATGATTTAAGTCACTCACTGTTCTTAATCATTTCTGAGCCTTCTGGGGGCTAAATCTATATTGCCCACCATGAGGCTCAGAAAGATCCAGGAATGTACCCACACTTACTAGACTACTAGCTCCTCAGAGAGGGTGAGCGGGACAGTGCTGCTGGAATGCCATCTCCTTTGCTGTGAGACCCAGCAACACCCTGGTCCCAAAGGCCAAGAGAACAAACCCTGGGGAGTCCTATAGGGGAGAGGGGCACTTGGGACCCATTGCTGGTGCTTCCTTCCCCTCGGAGGCACCCCCAGTAGAGTCCCTTGTGTCCCCTCATAGATTCCAGATGTATCTGGTGAGTTTGGAGAGGAGCTGGAGTGTCCAGCTGAGGTCTCTTCAGGAACTTGGCTGCCTCCACAGAAGCAAGTATTTGCTTTACTTCTTACCCTGTTCTTGCAAAGGCCTCACCCTAGATTAGGGCCAGCTGTTCTCCAGCTGTGTGGAGTTCTAGGATTCGGTACTAAGCCACACTTGTGATGTCACGTTTAAACTAAATGAGCCTGGGCTCCCTCATCTCTAAAATGTAGGTTATACTATCTGCCTTGTAGATTTTTTTCAAGCATTAAACTGAGTAAAGCATGACATCTTGCATTGTGAACAGTTAAATGTGGGTTTCCTCTTCTTCGTTCTTGCTTTTTGCCCCCTACATCTAATGCTCTTTCTGCCCTAGTCCTTGGAGCTGGCCTGGTAGCTCTTGGCCCCACATAGC
This sequence comes from Phataginus tricuspis, assembly GCA_029783875.1. NCBI lineage: Eukaryota > Metazoa > Chordata > Mammalia > Pholidota > Manidae > Phataginus > Phataginus tricuspis. Next base: position 18,102,181 of record JAQQAC010002629.1, on the reverse strand, counting down.
TGGACCCCTCAGCCTCCCTCAGGGGCCTGGTAACTGCAGGCTGGGCTGTTTCTGAAGACCCAGTGGGCAGGTTCTTTGCAGAAGGTTTGTTGAGCTTTGCTTTGTGCAAAGAAGAATGAGGAAGTGGTTTCTGCCGGCACCCAGGGAGGAGGCAAGCACACTCCAAGGCCGAGCCCCCTGGGAGAGGAGCTGCAGGTGCACCACCACCACCGTAATCTGGCTGACCACGTGAGCCACGAAACGGGGAGCTTCTGTGAGCACACAGGGATGCACCGGGCACCACGGCAGACAGAACTCTGCAGACCGGGGCGCAGGGACTCCCTGTCCTGGGACACTGCCTTCTGTGGGGTGGTGGGGCTCTCCTGGAGGCCAGTGGCAGTAAGGAGGAGCCCTGCAGAGGGGGCATGGGTGGCAGACGGGGACAACAAGAACAGGAAAACAACCACAAACACGAGGACCATGTATGTGTTCAAGTGAGCTACTGGCACAACTCTTCTTTCAAAAATGTCACGATTCCTGAGTCACACGTATATCATCATGAATCCAGTGACCAGAATTCCCCGCTGCCTCCTCCGCTTTCTGGTAGCACCCCCCACACTTCTGGGTCCCGGAGCGGGAAGGGCGTGGCTCCTGCGGCCGCCGTGGGGTCTAGAAAGTGGTTAGCGGTTCTCTTACGGCTGCAGTCAGCTTCTTTTCTGGGTCATTGCTGAAGCTGCCAAAATCTGCAGGTGGGGAACTCCGAAGGGCGCGGGAAGAGGGGTCCCGGGCCGGAGGAGGGAGGGAAGCCTCCACACCCAGGCCTGACGCCCGGGAAAGGGCAGAAGGCCCCGAGAGGCAGGGGCAATGCCCTCGCCCTCCTTCCCTCCCAGACCCGGTTTCCACCTCCTTCACGCTGAAGGTCACGATGCCACCAGGCCCTCTCTGCCTGCCCCTCCGCACCTCCTGCTCCTCCTCCTATGTTTCAGAGAACAGGCAAGGGAGGGGAGAGGACATGGTAATAGAGGAATATAAAAGCTCGGGGCACACTCTGCCCATGATTTGCTTGGTCTAAACCAGTGGGCAGCAAACTTCTGTTAAGGAGCAGATAGAGCCCATTTCAGGCTTTGCTGTCTCCATTCAACTCTGCCCTCAAAGAGCAAAAAGCAGCCATACCTAACAGAGGAGCATCTCTGTGTCCTAATAAAATAATTTGCAGAAACAGAGCACAGGCTGGATTTGGCCAGAAGGTTGTAATATGTCAGCCTTGGTCTAATCAATGCAACTATTTTTATTCCTGTATATTCCCCCTATGTTTTTAATTATTAAATACTAGCACTCCAAAGCAGTTTCTGTCACTGTCCCCATTTTTCATATGAGCAGACTGACTTTCTGTAAAATTAAAGGACTTGCCCCAGATCACAGAGATGCCACAAGGCAAAGCTTGAACTGAACCCAAGAAAGCTGTCTTCAAAACCTTCATTCCTCCTCTTTTTCTAGCCGCAAACAAATTTTAATATTGTAACCATGTAAATTGTATAAAACAGTACACAATTTTTCTTTAACGTGTAACATATTTCAGTCTTACGTTCTTGATAATTATAATTTATAATTGATGCATAATGTTTCATCACTGGGGTAGTAAATTTAACTGAATTATTTTGTGTATCTGATCATTTCCTTTCACTGAATTATTTCTAACATAAATCCCCAGGAGCAGCCTATGGGCCTCTCTATGACCCCTCCAGTGGGATGCTGGGTAGGGGAGGGCTGAGCTCACGTGCCTATGGTGTCAATACTCCCACAGTAGCCAATTTCAAGCTACCAACATGCCATTACTGTTTTGTTTAATTTTCCACAAAAATCAAACACAATTTCTATCTAATTTTAGATTCTACATATAAGTGAAATCATATGGTATTTCTTTCTTAAATGGTGTTTGCCATAGGGAGATGGGCAAAATTGGTGGAGGGGACAAAGAGGTACAAACTCCCAGTTTTAAAATAAATAAGTCACAGGGATGAAAAGTCAGCAAAAGAAATACAGTCGGTCATATTGTAAGAGCTTTGTATGGTGACAGGTGGTATCATGGTGACCATGTTGTAACGTATGTAATCGCCTATGTTGAAGTCCTGAAACGAATACATTGTATATCCACTATCCTTCAATTAAAAAATACAAAACAAACATGATATTACTGAACAGCGTTGGGAAGAGATGCCACGCTCAGCTCTTACAAGCAGGCACAAGCTGGACCCAGCACCCCCTGGCCGCACACATTGCCTTTTTAGATCCAGTACCACATTATAAATTGCAATTACAGGGTGTGAGTGACTGTTTTGAAATGACCTTAAGATCCACTTTTGGACCTTGACAGTTTGTGAGGGCTTTGGTAGCTCAGTGTTGCTTCTGACTATTACTGAAACAGATCATTTTCCACAGTTCCTTTGTGTGTGTTTCTTCTGAAAATTCCCTACTCATGCTATCTCGTCTATTAGGGTCATGATGCCTTTCTTTAAACTCTGAACAACTCTATGTGTTATTATTAATTCTTGGAACTCGCTAGACATGATTTCTTTACATTTTGCTTTATTATCTTGCTATGTGGAAATTATAATGTACTGAAGCCCGTCATCTGTCCTCCAGCAATTGATTTATTGGTAGTGAACACAAGAGACTTCCTCCTATTCTCATCTTTGTACAAATATTTATTAAATGCACAGGATATGGTAGGCATAAGTCAAGGTAGCAGAGATACAGCCATGACCAAAATGACATCTCTGCCCTGATGGAGCTCCCATTCCAGTAGGAAAATAGACATAAAATAAACAAGCAATATATATAATAGAAGGTCTGGTGGTGATAAGAGCTTTAATGATGAAAAACCAAGTAGAGGGACAGAGAGGGATGGAAAGAGGGGCTTATCCAGTGTTGGATGTAAAGGAATAAACTTTACATCTGGGAAGGTCAGATTTAAACAAAGACTTGTGTAGGTGAATGCTAATTTTCCTGCGATTTTTTTTTTTATTTAACGCACACATTTAACTGGAATTTATTTTTGGTATGTGATAAAGAGGAGAATTTTTTTCCAGTGTATGTGCAGTACCTCAATACCTTTCCTTTCTTTTTATTTTTGGAAGCCTAGTTATGAAGCTGAGTCTAGTCATCAGCTCACTAACATGAGTGTTGTTATGTGTTTCCTGATGGGCTTATTCTAATTGCTATTTAATCATCCATTTGAAAAACATTCACCAGTTCTTGCTGATTCTTCTTTGGCATTTCTAAAGAATCCTTTCCAATGTCAAAATGAAATTCCATCTTCTTGAAAAGGCAAACTATGTCTCAACCATCTTGGTATCTGTAACACCTCCCATGGCGCATAGTCAAAATAGACTTGTAATACATTTTTGTAATGATTAATAGATGAATTTCGAACACCTCATTTAGATGTTTTCAACTCTTATGCGGGCCTAAAGATGCCTCACTCTTTTAAATAGGTCATAGGGAGCACAGAGATACCCCATACACCCACGGGCACACTTGTGCCTATCATTCAGTATCAGAATAAACTTTACACAGTACTTCAGCCCTTTACTACAAACCCACTATAAACAGAGCAGCTTTGTTAAACAACTGAGGAAAAGAAAGAGTCCCTCAAAAAGGCAGAGCCACTTCCATAGGAAAAGACATGCTGGTGTCTGAATTATTTTATTTCCTTTACTTTACTCGGGTAGGATGGGAAACCTTGCTCTTCAGTCTTTAATGCAGTCAGACCATAGGCTTTTCCGACTCTGCGTTTCCATCGTCTGTGCATCCAAATTCCCCCCAAAACCAAGAAGGCTAGCAAAAGGGGGGCCAGAGCAACCCCCCAGGAGAATGTGGCAGCTGTGGAAAGAACAGAGTCACATCGTGGGTTGAACATTCTCTCACCACCAAGCGGGACGGTGCAGTGAAGGTTACAGAGAAGGAAAGGATTGGCGTTTGTTGGTTCTTCCTAATAAATAGGCACTGATTTTCAGAAAGTATGTTCCTCACACCACAATCAAAGGTCCTTGGGAATGGTAACTGCGGCATTAGGGAAACAAGCAAGGGAGAACCCAAATCCATCAGACAGAAGCAACATAGGGTGGGAGGTGTCCCACCCGTTGAATAGTGTGGAATAAGGTGCCTCTGTTCGAGTCTTAACTAGCCGACTGTGGCTTGGCCAGGGCACAATGTGCTCTTTTCCAATGAGTACAGATGTTATGAGGATTAAATAAAATAACAAAGAAAACAAACTTTGAATAAAGGAGCATTAGGGGTCAAGATGACTGTTTGGGAACAGCTATTTTATATTCTGCTCCTTGGCATCTCTGGATTAGGAAGAGACTATGAATAAAAAGTTAACGAGTAAACACAAGAACGTGTTATTAGACACATTGACAATGAGGCTGGAATTCTACATTTTTAGGCCACTGTTTATCATAGTCTAGCTAGATCTCCAAGAATCAGCCGCATCTCAGGCTACTTCTCCAGGAAATTCTTATACTTTAAAATCCCACAAGGCTTAGAATGAGCAAAGTTTTAATTATCTGAGCAGCCATTTGGATGCTCAGCCAAGGTGAGGCCTTCAGCTGTGCCCTCTGCGATCAGCTGTGGCCGACCAGCGAAGGCTGGGCAGGGCAGGGCTTGTGTTACAGAAGTGTTTAAAAGTTCCCAGCATCAGGACTGGACAAACCACAGGTCCCTTTGGGTCACTAACCTGAACCCCAGCAGTGGGTTCCATGTGCTGTGGAATCCTCCATTTTCAAGCCTCCACCACCACTAACTCCCTCATGGAAATTATCAGAAGCACCAGCACATGCATACACACCCTAGAACTATGGTTCTCAAACTTCAAATGAAAGGAGCTTGCTGAACTGCCGCCTCACTCTGCGGCCCAGAGGGGATGCTGGGGGTGGCCAGACCACAGCGGGAGAGAACTTGTTGTGTGTTGCCATTCCCTGCCCTGGGGCTTAACCAAATCCTCAGCTTTCTGGTTAGGAGTATGTCTGCTGCCGCCCCACAGCAAATACAGAGAATGTGGAGCAAGCCATGTGTATCCGGCGGCTGCGGACTGCCCGGAGGTACGATAGATTCCAGCCGGGGTCACCTTGGCTGGTCCCTTGTTATCCTCTAGGACTGTCAGCAGACTACATCACCTGTAGCTCCCTTCCCTGCTCAGCGCTTAAACACCGAGAGGAAGTCAGCTTGGTCAAAATGATAACATGGATTTTTCTTTTCTTTTTTCTTAAACATCCTTAAATGACACCCCATTGAGTTGGCTGTTGTCTTGCACTTCCTTTCCTGTTAATTGATGACTTTAACCCCAAGCTGCCCTGAGCCCTGGGTATCTCCTGTTTCCCAGCTCTCGGAGAATGAAGTTTCTCAACTTCAGAATAAAGACACATTTCTCAAGGTATCATGAGAGGACAGCTGGTCCTGCTGGCCAGGACAGAACAACACAGTGACTTTTTAAAGTTTATCACGGAACCCTTTTATCATTATTCCAAAAATCAGCTTACTATTTAAGGAACCTTACTATTTTTTAGTTTAATCTCCCAAAGTCAGCCTCCACCTTGCCAAAAAGGTCATAAAAAATGAGAGATTTGCTTTCAGTGGTCAACTAACGGGAAACACAAGGGACTTCCTAAGTAATCATCTTAAAGAACTAGCAGCTTGTCTCGCACCCAGAGAATATTCAACAAATTTTCCCCTTTAATGTCTGCAAGATACATACCTTCTTTGACTGTGGTACGTAGCGTCTGAAAACTCAGTGTATTATGGACAACACATTTAAAATCTGTGTCCAAATCCTCTCTTATGACTGGATCAAAAATCAATGGCACTTCAATGTAGTTCTCATTATTTTCTGAGTATTCCCTGTGTGAAAAAACATCTCCTTAAAGACGACGTATCAAATGCAAGCTTGACTTTACAGCCTAGACATGCAAACATTCTCAACCGGAGGGTTCCCTGGTGCCTAAATGGATGTCAAGATTCATGAAATTGGGAGGTCCTGCCATCATCCTGGAAGAACTTCTAAGCCTCTTCCCCGCAGTAGGTGTGACAGTGACGCTGCTGGTCACTGCACGAGGACACATGCTCCAAGAACTTACAGGAGCCAGTTTACTTTGGATAATGGAAATTTTTCATTTGTTAAGGCCTTTGATGAACAAAGAATCAGTAATGGGAATAGAAATGTGTAGTTTTTGGAAACCTGACTGCGCAACAACAAATCATTTGCATACTGAAGGGGGTTTCCAGGAACCCAGGCCTCAGCCCTGTCTCCTCCTCTCATCTCCACTGCCAGCTCTCACCCTGGAAACTCAAGTTCAGAGCGGAGGCTGCAGTTGGGCCGGGGGAACGGCTCTAGACAATAGAACCACCACTTGGAAGGTGACAGGAATCTGAAGATTCTCTAGTACTATTATTGTGAATAAAAATACTGCTAACATGGGCCCACTAAGACTTTTTTGATTAATTTATGAAGGAAAACTAGGCTCCTGGAAGTAAATGGATGGGATGAGTAAGCTGACATGGGGCATGTTAGCAGTGCCACACTTTTCGCAACAGACTTGCAAGCAACGATTCTCCTAACCACACGGAATTTGCATCTGCTAGATTGCATCCAGAGAGACCTTTTCAGATAAGTCTTCCAAAAAAGACAAAAACCTGGCAGGCAAAAGTTCAGGCTAACTCAGAATATTGAAACTATAATTTAAAAAATATTTTATATAATTGGTAACATTGAATGGTCTCCATTTCTCAAACAACAAATGGTTCCCATTTACAAGGTCTGATTATTCTCCTTGCAGAGTGGGGAAACATTTCCCAGAGGTGAACGTTCATCAGAACAGAATTCTTTCTTTCTTTTAATGTGAGCCTCCCTTAGAGACTATGGCAACTCCCAGTTCCCCGAGAAACAGAGGCTCTCAGATACTGTGGCTAAGTGTCTGACACTTTTTAAAGGTTCGTGAAAATGTTTGACACTTGGGTTACAGAGAAGTGGAAATGTATTAACTGCAAAGTATTTTTTTATAACGGCAAAAATCAAGAAATAAATATAGAATGAAACAGCCGGAAAATGCAACCTCAATTCCTAGGAGTCAACTGCAATGCAACTCTTATACAGTCACCCAGAAAGCTGGATTCTCAAGAACAAATTGGTAATTCTTTGCAAAACTCAGTTGTTTTAATTCTAAAAATCGGACAGTTTAGAATAAAAAAATACATATTTTGAACGTGTCATGCGTGTAATACTGATAGGTTGGATGTGACATTATCTCTAGAAGGAAGAGTGAAGCACTGATAGGTTGGATGTGACATTATCTCTAGAAGGAAGAGTGAAGCCTGAAGAGGTGCCATAACGGCTCTGCCCGGAAGAGGCTTCTGTGCTGACAAAGAAGGCCCTGCCCACTCACTGGCGTGGCCCCTCGCTCACACGGCCACCATGGTAGGCGTTGTCTATGTTCGTGTTGTTGGCCATCCACCACAGCATGGTAGTCGACTGTGTGCCGGCTCCCAGAAACACCTTACACGGGATTGTCAGTCTTGACCCTGAGGATCGCAAGACACAGCACATCTAGCGTCAGAACCCACCTGGAGAACAGAGTCACCCCAGCTCTGTGTGTCCCTCAGCAAGTCTGAGTGGTCCAGGGCCTCACACACCCTTCACCACCAGGTCTTTCCTTAAACTGAAACCTGGTTCCCTCAAGCGATTCCATTCACATTGAGCGTCTGGATCTACCACACGTCTCTGGTCCCTCTGACTGTTCATTGCAGATGAAAACCCAAAGGCACGTGGCTTCCCCAAGGCCACTCAGCTCCTACAGGGCACCCTAAACTCAAGGGCTACCCTCTTCCACAAAAATCCAGGCGAGTGTGTGAATTCTTTCTCCCTGCTCGTTGCTGGTCTCAGCTCTCGTGTTCCCCCCGGGAACTCTCCATTCCCAGGTCATGTTCATTTAGGATTAACCCTTATTTATTAGGCACGTATTTATGTGAATGATGCCTTCTGTAGTCGTCTATTGCAATGGACTGGGTCCCCCTCCCTTACCACTAAAAATTGTATTTTTTAAGTCCAAGAAGGAGAGGGAGGAAAAGAAATGAGAAGATCCTTCCCATCTGTCTCATCCTCAAATGGGGGAGACATGTCACTCATCCACGGGTGACATGCCTCCTGTGCTGTGTCTTTTAATGCACCTGCCCCACTTCAGGCTCAGAATGCCAGCTCTTATTCCTCCTTCACCACCCCTGGTGACCTTCAAGATTCCTCAGCCAAAAACAACCTATTGTATGTGGCCTCTATGCGCCTCTGCCACGCACATTGGGGCATTCAAGCAATGGCATGGGAAACCCAGTCACACTCAGCTGGGCAACACCAAGGAGCCGGGGAGCTACACCCCAGTCAACACTAACCCCACGTCAGGCAGCAACCCCAGGTCTTCACAAAAGCCCCCTCCTTTACGGTCAGCAATTAAAATTTAAAATATAAGCCCAATACCAAACAGAAGAAATGATCGATTGATAGATAGAGATGATAAAGATAGAAAAAGAAGTAGAGAGAGAGAACTCTGCAGCCAGGGTTTAATACATGAATATTAGACCTAAGAAACCATGATATAAAAACAAAGATACAGGCTTCGCAGACACACACAACTGAGTCTGAACCCAAGCCTGACCCGAGTGTGGCTTTTTGACCTTCTCTGAGCCACCATGACCCTGGGCAGCTTTTCCTTCTGGAAAATGGGAGAAGTAAGATCTTCCTACAGGGCAGAAGTCACGACTGACTGGCATCCCATTAGACACAGTAATGGCCAATAGGGAAGTGTGCGCTGGCCCAGACAGCCTGTGCCAAAACAGGGTGAATGATGGAAAACTGTCAATCATTTTCATCACCCCACCCGACCAGCTATTTTGGCAACAGGAAACCATCTCGGAGGGGCCAGCAGTGGCAGTCAGCCTCATCTTACAAATGGAGTCTCAGGGAAAGGGTGTGCGTCCGCCAAATTTTGGTAAAGTGAGTTACAGGTGCAGGTCTTGTGAGGGAATCACGCTGTTAATCCTCTCATGCAGTTAATAACTGCTGTCAAATGTTCAGATTTTTACGTTGAGATTTTTGTAGGAGGGGTTTTCATGAAGCAAAGCATACCTGTTTCTTAACGATGCTATTTCTAGCAGTTTCGACTAAGGGAAATGTCTGCTCACATTATCTCAGCCCTTCACGGGAGGGTCCTAGGGTCCCCCCCTACCCCGGGCATGCCGCACACCAAAGGGGCAGGTGCACTCAGCAGACAAAGGGCTGAGGAACCCCAGGGTCTGGGACTGCAGGCGCCCCTGCGGGTTATGAAGTCTTTTCGGGTCTTACCCAGTGAAGCTAATATGGTCTGGTGGGGGGAGATAATCACAGGAATTGTCTCCTCTTCTTTTTCTGAGAAAGATAGGGAGGAAAAGAGATTCAATTAGGAAAGCCTTCATTGCTAGCTGAGTTCAAGTCCCATTGTTTAGCAAATTAACTAGATTATCTTTTACAGTATGGCCAGCCATTGTGAGATTTAGCCTTTGTGTGGCAAAGGAAACAGGCTCTCCACAACACTGAGCATCTTTGGTCACCGCCTTTCCCAGAAGAGAGATTACTGGAAGAGGTCACAGTTAAATACACAGTCCGCTGACACATGGTCTTTGCTCTGTGGTAAATGATTAACCATTCACCTCCCTGGTTTCCCCCACTAAATTCTTCATAGTAACATTCAGGATGGCCACAGAAAAGGGTTTACCCTGAAACCTACTTGCCCTAAAATCTCTCCTTCCACTCAATCTCTGTCTCCCAAGTGCCTGCCACAGAATACTGAAGTTATTTATTATTTACTTTTTTAAAGACAGAGGGTCAGGGAACGACCTGCGTGTCATGCTAATCCTACACTGCGTGACAGTCACCCAGCATCAGTCACTATGGCTTGTTCACTGAGGAGATAAACCCTTCAGGAGGCAGAGCGGCTCTCCAGGAATCGGAGAGACTGGGCTCCTGAACTAGAGCAAACAGGGCAGCTGGAGGGTGGGAGTCGGGGGGCTGGCAGTCCCCCAGCTGACCCTCACTCTTTCACTAAAGGGAAGTAAATCCTAAGTTGAGTAAATGCTAGTCGGCATCACCGTAGAGCTCGGTGAGCGGGGGCTTCTGGACCACGAGCTGGAGGAGCCTTTATCTGCCCTCCGTCGCGCGGCTGCTGCCGGGAGGCTGGAGCGCCCGAGAGGGAGCCAGAAGCCTCGGGAACTAGATGTCAGGCTGCGCTTCCCAAACGTGAGGATGCATCAGTTTGGCAGGGGGTTCCTCCCACACAGACTGCCGCGCCTCCCCACCTCCCATTTCCCGGACGGGGATCACTGCACGTGTGGTGCGCACCCAGGCGACGCTGCCGCCGGCCCAGAACCCCCTTTTGGGACCGCGGAGACCCGGCGCGATCACAACACGCGATGATGTAGGCTGGCCGCCCCCTAGTGTCGCTATGCAGTATTGCACGAACTGGAGAGTGAGGTCCCTTCAAAGGGAGAAGGGACAGGAAGTCCCATGATTCGCCTATGGGGGAACGAGGAGCTGGCCTGGACGAATCCTCCCACAAGGCAGTAAAAGAAATACAATTGAAACATTTCAGTTCATGGGAAACACGAACTACTACTTCCCTGTAGTAAAACTGAATCCCAGGATTCTCTGTGAGAAAAGTCTTTTCCCCTTATAGACCAGTTATGTGACCTTAATATATTTCCAATGCTCCCTAAATGCCCTTAAACACTTCAATTGTGTAGTTATTCAGTATATAAAGCAAAGAAAAGCCGTCTCCTCTCCAGAGCAGAGCCCAGGATTTAATCCCTCCTATGCCTCATGCAGCGTTGCTGCCCATGGAGTAAACGTTGAACACATTTTAAATACTGATCAACGCGGCTCATGATATTATTTTCAGTAGAATTCATTTAAACCAATGGGAGCACTCACTATTCGAAATCCTGGTTTCAAGGACAACTAGACATGCCCTGGGGAAGACCCAAAAAAGGGCAATTTCCACTGGATATGCCAATGTAAAGCCCTCTACCTGAAAAAGCCAATAAAATCCTGGTTTCCTAGAATTATACAGAAAGGCACGGTGACCGTGTTCTGCTGTGGCCCTGGGCGTGCAAGGCCTCCAAAGGGGACTTTCCGAAAGGGATGCATTTTGGGCCCCCTCTAGTGGTGTGGTTTAGCCTCAGCTTTGGAACCCTAGCAACCGCCCAGGGATTCACTTTTCCTCCTTAACAGCCCTGCTTGCTCCCTTTCAAGGGGCCCCACACACCTCTCATTAGCCTGATGCTTTAGGAGAGGGGTCATACCTGTACTCCTTTCATACCAAAGACATTCAAGGAATTCTATACGAAGACTAATTCGTTCTTTGCGTGCTTGCTATTGAACCAGGGTGGAGACGTCTGCCGAGGGCAAAAGTACTTACTGTTGACCCGGAGTCTGATATTCCTAGTGATGTTGTACTGTGCGCCGTTGTGGACAAACGTCATGACGCAGCTGTAGTAGCCGGCGTCCCCCACAGACACATTGTATATGAGCAAGCGAGCCGTTCCCTTCACACTGAGAAACTTCTCGTTTTCCTGATCCAAAAGCACAGAATCCTGAAGGGAAAATGTTTTTCAGTTACACTATATACCCACTTACAGCTCAAAAGCTATGAATAGCGTCAGGGTGGTCAGTCAATGTTGAGTTTGCAACTCAGGAATCACTGTAGTGCTCGCTTTGCAAAATATTATACTTTTGGGCATACTTTGCCCTGTATTTTTAGGAAAGGGAATTTGTTAACATATAAAGCAAAATTGCGGGATTTGCTTAGCCATGAAGTTTAAAGCACATTTGCTGAAATACAATGGGAGAAAAAGAAAGTACCCCTTTTTTGAAAAAGTAAGCCATTTAAAATACAAATGTATTTATGGCCTAACTGCTGCCTATAGACCTTGGGAAATACCTTGGCAAGAGCATCATATAGTCACAGGATTTGTAAAGCAATGTTCAGAAGAGATGATGTTTCTGTAACTTTAAGAATCATTTCAATTTTAGGGACCAGTAAGGATGGAGGGATTTTTTTTTAAGAAAATGCTAAATTTGAGAAATGAAGCCACTCTTTTGCATATGGACAGAAGGTGCTGTGGGGTGCTACACAACAGAACCCTCCAGAGCAAGACCCCCAGTAACAGAAGACGCTGGATGGGATTTAAGAAAACACCCTAATGACCACAAAATGTTCCCAGCAACATGTTTTTCATAACCATGATGATCAAAAGCTTGCAATAGTCAAATATAACCTTGAGTCATTTCAGAATCTTACTCGAAATGGGAACACAGACATAACTGGAATGGTGTGTCAGCCACATAACTCATAAAGTATTATTTTACAATGTATTTAATCACAAGGAGAGATTGTATTGTTCCTCACATGAAAGGTCAAATATAAAAATCCAAACAGGCCCACAACACAGTTCTCCCAAGACCTGTGAGCCACCAGCGGGATATGAGCTCTGGCCTCCCAGCTTAGAGTTCTGGCTCACCATCCAGCAGCTGTGCAACCCTGGGCAAGTTCCTTACATTTCTGTAAATCCATTTCCTACTCTGTAAAATGGAGACATGAACAGGCCCTACTTCACCAGGTTACATAACAGGGTGTAGACTTGTGCATGGTACGTGCTCAGTAGTTATTAGCATTACTAGGAAGTGAACAATGATTATGAAGCACCACCATGAGTTCCTTGTCCACCCACATTTATTGAGCACCATGTGCATGCCAAGCACTGAGTAGGTGCTTCATACACAGAACTCCATTTAATCATCAAAACAACCCCAGGACTGGGAATGACGAACTGTCATCTTGCAGAGGTAACAGGTATGAAAGGTGAAATAGCCTGGCCAAGACTTCACGACGGGTGCATGAAGGGACAGGGTCTTAAACCCAGATGGGTCAGCTGCAGAACCTGTACTCTGTCCTCTACAGGCAAACCTATCACTTGTCCTCTTTATGCTCTTCCTAAACCAAGAGAGAATTCATTTCATCATTGGGCTGGTTAATTCATAGAAGCTGGCTACTTTCCTCTACTTTCAAAAAAATCATTTCAAAGTTTCCAATATTAAATTGACATCCCATATCTATCTTCTAGTTACAATACCAGTCAGCTGCTTAAATAATTCTTGATTTAAGGATTAATTTCTATCAAGTTTTAAACAAATAACTGTACTTTTTAGTACTAATTCATGGTCTATGTCAGGGGTCAGTAAACTTTTCCTGTAAAGGACCAGATAGTAAATACTTCAGGCCTACAGCCTACATGCCCTCGGTCTGACTACTCAGCTCTGTGGTTAATGTGTATGAAAGTTGTTAAATAAACTAAGAGTTTTTTCTAAGTTTTTACAAACGACAGGGTGAAAAGCTATTTTCTTCAGCTGTTATTAATTCTGCATTCATTTTACATTCAGTCTTCTCAAATCACTTTTCTGAGGACTCTTACCCAAGCCTCATAAAGACTAACAGAACATATTAATCCCAGCCCTTTTAAAAATTACTGGATTTAAAAGTGAATGTGCTCTCTTCAGAATGAGTATTTTATATCTTTCCTATGGCCAGTAAAACACATTTTAATTAAATGGCAATTTTTAAAGATGTACCTTGTACCATTGAATCTTCATGTCAGTTTTGTTATGGGTGAATTCACTCAGCTCAGGGCAAACTAATGTCCCTGAGGTTGACAAGGTTAGAATTTGCGGGTATGAGATGAAAGGCAGGGAAGCTTCTGTCTTCTCAAAAACCCTGAGCTCAACGGACATTTCATCACAGTAAGAGGCATTTCTGGTTTAAAAGGGGAAAAAAGGGATAATAAATGGAAAGGCAAAATAAAAGTTAAACTCAATGAAATTAAGAATAATTTCCCCAGTTTCATTAAACTCTGCATCTGCATTTTCTTGGTTAGTACTGCAATGCTACTGTCCCTATCCTTTTAAATCCTTGGATGACAAAAAAACTTCCACATTGTAACAGTTGTATAGGAGTTGTGATGTGTTATGCATGCTTCCCAAAGGGCCTTCCAGAAGCCTGATTTCAACACTGTCAAGGGTCACTAAGAAATCCCCAGATACTCTGCAAGAAGGCCTAGATCCTCCCGGGTTCTGGGGGGTCATTGAGCACAGCCCCAATCTGCACCAAGTTCCTGGACCAGGAACCATATCCAAACAGAGAGACTGTTTCCTAAGAGCCACTATTTCCTTATAAGAAAATGGCTATTACTTCTCTTAGGAATCATTTATCAACTGAAGTCAAATTTCAGAAAACTGCTGAGAACTTTGTGTAATATCTATATAGGATTTTTGCAGTACTGCATGGGGGACATTAACTTGGTAAGTTTGTTTAGTTTAAAAAAATTTTTTGGTTAGCCTAACTGTAATCTCAATATCATAACTCAAGACTCTAGAAGTCAGGAAAGGGCAGAGACGAAACAATGATAGAAACATGGAGGAAATGAGGGAAGGACAGAGGGTATTAATTAAAACTGTTTTTCTAAGTACAAAAACATAAAAATACAATTATCTCAGGTAAGTTCCTGGCTGCCTAAGAAATACAGACATCAATAGAGACAGAGAGAATGTGTGTGGCATGAGGAGGGCCTTGCACAGCAAAGTGTAAAGCAATCTACATCCAAAGAAAGATCAAAACATGAAAAATTCATATGAAAGAAACAAATGATAATAACTTACTACCTGAAGTAAAAAGAATTAATTCATATATATAAGGCCAATATTTATATTTCATATCTAGTCGAAAAACAGGAACAAACATTTGTGCACAAAGAAATGCAGAAAGTTAACTACCACCCTGAAAGGTGCATGATCTCACTGCCAGTTGAAGAAAAGCAAATGAGAATGTTTCAAGAACAGAGCACACCTGAAAACTGTCAAACTTCTAGATGAGAAAAATTAGGTTTACAGAAACAAAGTCATTTCCTAAGGCTGCATAGCTATGAAGAGGTCAAATCAGGGTTTGAAGCCTGGAAAAACCCGTAAATTAGAGCAATAGCTCCAGAAACCAAGCTTACTAGACATACCGAGAGTTGCAAACCTGTTCACGTTATTGATCTGGTAATTCTGCTCAGGCAAGCCACTCCATGAAGATAACTCAGAAGGAAGACAGGCGGGGGAGTAATTCGATCAAGACTCATGTTCTCCACGTGGGCATCCCCACTGCAAATGGGTGGTGCTCATTAGTGCTGTTCACCAAATATGTCCACCTGCCCCCATCCTGAGCACACAGTGGGACTACATGCCCTGCTCCCCGTGGGTGGGCATGGTTATGTGCCTACCTTGTTTTATTGTGCTTCACTCCATTGCACCTCACAGACTCTGTATCTTTCACAGATTGAGGGTTTGCAGCAACTCTGCACTCGGGGGGGGGTCTGTCAGCACCATTTTTTCAAGAGCATTTGCTCACTTCATGTCTGTGCCACATTCTTGCAGCATTTCAAACTTTTTCATATTAAAATTGTGATGACCTGTGATCAGTGACCTCTGATGTTACTATGGTAATTGTTGTGGTGCACCACAAACCAGGCCCATATATGATGGCAAACTTAATAAATGTTGTGGGTGTTCTGACTGCTCTCCTTAGACAGACTGCTACCCCGTCTCTCTTGAGGTCTCCCTATACCTGAAACATAATAATATTGAAATTAGGCTAGCTATTAACTGTACAATGGCCATTCAAGTGAATGGAAGAGTCACATGTCTCTCACTTAAAATTAAAGCTAGAAATAATTAAGCTTAGTGAGAAAGGCATGTCAAAAACCAAGAAAGGTTAAAAGCTAGGCTTCTCACACCAAACAGTTGGCCAAGTTGAAATGCAAAGGAAATGTTCTTAAAGAAAATTAAAAATGCTACTCCAATGAACACATGAATGGTAAAAATGTGCAATAAGAAATTAGCCTTTTTGCCGACATGGAGGAAGTTTCACTGGTCTGAACAGAAGATCAAATAAGTCACAACATTCCCTTAAGCCAAACTTAATCCAGACCAAGCCCTAACTCTCTTCAATTCTATGAAGGCTAAGAGGGGTGAGGAATGTTCATGAGAAAAGTTGGAAACCAACGGAAGTTGGTTCATGAGGTTTAAGAAAAGAAGCCATCTCCATAACATCAAATACAAGGTGAAGCAGCAAGTGCTAATGTAGAAACTGCAGCAAGTTATCCAGAAGATCTAACTAAAATCATTAATGAAGGTGGCTACACTAAACAACAGATTTTCAATGTAGGCAAAACAGCTTTCGATGGGAAGAAGATACCATCTAGGACTTTCATAGCTACAGAGGAGAAGTCAATGCCTAACTTCACAGGATGGGCTTATTAGGAGCTAATATAGCTGGTGACTTTAAGTTAAAGCCAATGCTCATTTACCATTCTGAAAATCTTAGGACCCTTCAGAATAATGCTCAGTCTACTCTGCCTGTGCTCTATAAATGGAAAAACAAAGCCTAGATGACAGCACATCTGTTTACCACATGGCTTACTGAATATTTTAAGCCCACTGTTGAGATCTACTGCTCAGAAAAAAAGATTCCTTTCAAAAGATTACTACTCATCAGTAATGCAGCTGGTCACCCAAGAAATTAAGACGTACCATGAGATGAATGTTGTTTTCATGCCTCCTAATCCAACATCCATTCTGCAGCCCATAAATAAAAGAGTCATTTTGACATTCAAGTCTTCTTATTTAAGAAATACATTTTGTAAGGCTGCAGCTACCTTAAAAAGTGGGTCTGTGCAAAGTAAGCTGAAAACTTTCTAGAAAGGATTCTAGAGGCCATTAAGAAGATTCATGATACATAGAAAGAGATCAAAATATCAACATTTGGAATAAGTTGATTCCAACCCTCGTGGATGACTTTGAGAGGTTCAAGACTTCAGTGAAAGAAGTCACTGAAGATGTGATGGAAATACCAAAAGAACTAGAATTAGAAGTGGAGACTGAAGATATGATAAAATTTGAGCAAATGAGGAGTTACTTCTTGTGGGTGAACAAAGAAAGTGGTTTCCTGTGATGGACTCTGCTCCTGGTGAAGATGCTATGAAGATGGGTGAAATGACAACAAAGGATTTAGAATATTACATAAACTTAGTGGAAAAAGCAGTGGCAGAGTTGAGAGTATTGACTCGAGTTTTGAAAGAAGTTCTATTGTGGGTAAAATGCTGTCAAACAGCATCACATCCTACAGAGAAATCATTTGGGAAAGGAAGAGTCAGTCGATGTGGCAAACTTCCTTGTTGTCTTATTTTAAGAAATTGCCAGCCTGCAGCAGCCACCACCCTGATCGTTAGCAGCCATTGACATCAAGGCAAGATGCCCCACCAGGACAGATTACAACTCGCTGAAAGCTCAGATGATCGTTAAGATTTTTTAAGCAATAAAGTGTTTTTTAATTAGGCATGTACATTGTTTTTTAGACATAATGCTATTGCACACTAATAGACTATAGCACAGTATAAATATAACTTTTATATGCACTGGGAAACCAAAAAAATTCATTTGACTCATTTCATTGCAGTGGTCTTGAACTGAACCCACAATATCTCTGAGGTGTGCCTGTGTACAACTCTTTCTAGTCAATGAGTTTTATGTGTGTCATTTCTACACCCAAAGTTTAACAGCCATGAGAAACCTTCTGGCACATGTTTCCTTTTGGTACAGTGGCCAGAAAGACTGAAAGAGCATTTCCGTGTATATATTGACCACATCTATGGTTCTCCCCATACTAGATGCTTCATATGCTGTGATTTCACAGAAATCTCCCAACAATTCTCTTTACAGAGGGGAAAACCGAAGCCCATAAATGTTAAGTAACAAGACCAAAGTCCTACAAGATAGAAAATGAAAAGGCTGAGATTCACATCCATATCACTCTAAAACCAAATTCCATTCTTTTTCTGCCACACTTTTAAATTTTCCAAGAAAAAAAACTTTTTTCCTTAGAAAAAAATTCGAGATTTGATACCTTTTAGTGAGAAATGAAAACTATGTATTTATAACTACTGTAAAACCAGACATACACATTGCCCTGATACAGAAATAAGAGATAGCTTGCCTGCTTCCTAGTCAGGAAGGGTTAACAGAATTGACCACACACACACACACACACACCATCTAGGACTAGGGCTGATGTTCTCTGATATTCTCCCATCATCATTAATTCCTGCCTGCTAATGTCACTTTGTTTGGTTCTCTTTTTAAATGCAAATATTCGTGAGCATGGTTTCTCCTTCAATCAATGAGTTTCTAAAATCTGGAGAGACTCTAAGGCTGGCTGGTAGGAGTGAGTAGAGTCTTAAGGAAGGATAGAGGCATCTTCTAAAGAGAGAAGTCCAAGAACCCTATTTCCCAGTGAGGCAACAGCCTGACCTAATCCCTTCAGAAAACCTAAGCCAAGAAATTTTTAAGATCAACAATAGGAGGCCTATAACTTTCTCCTTCAAGAAGCTGCAAGATAGGCCAAAACCATTCAATGGATAAGGACAGTCTTTTCAACAAGAGGTGTTAAGAGTACTGGATAACCACATGCAAAAAAATGAAGTTGGAATAGTCCCATATCCAGTACCCACAGACAAAATAACTCAAGATGATCAAAGACCTAAACATGAGAGCTAAAATTATAAAAATTCTTAGGAGAAAATACAGGGGGAAAACTTCACAACATTAGATACGACAATGATTTGTGGCTACAACATCAAAAGCACAGGTACCCAAAGAAAAAAAATTAATGAAGTGAACTTCATCAAAATGTCAAATTTCTGTGCATCAAAGGACATCCTAAACAGAACAAAAAAGCAAATGGGAGCCTTATTTGCAAATTATGTATCTTGTAAGAGATTGATACTCAGAATATATAAAGAATTCCTACAACTAAAAAAACAAACAAACAACCATTAACAACCATTCAATTTAAAAATTGGCAAAGGACTTGAAAAGACATTTCTTCAAGGAAGATAAATAAATGGCCAATAAACACATGGAAAGATGCTCAACATCGCTAATCCTTAGGGAAAAGCAAGTCAAAACCACAATGAGATGCCCCTTCATATCCACAAGGATGGCTATTATCCCCACCCAACCCCTCAGGAAAAAAGAAAAAAAAAACAGAAAATAATAAGTGTTGGTGAGGATGTGGAGAAATTGGAACCCTTGTATATTGGTAGCAATGTAAAATAGAGCAGCCAGTATGGACGACCATAGGAAGGTTCCTCAAAAAATTAAACATAGAATTACCCTATGATCCACCAACTAGGTATATGTACAAAAGAATTGGACTTATACTTTTGTGCACTTACCATGTCCATAGCAGCACTGTTCACAATAAAACAAAAAAGGCAGAAGCAATCTAAGTGTCCACTGATAGATAAATAGAATAACCAAAATGTGGTCTACCCATACAATGGAATATTATTCAATCTTAAAAAGGAAAGAAATTCTGCCACCTGCCACCACGTGGATGAACCTTGAGGACATTATGTTACGTGAAAAAGCCAGTCACAAAAGGCCAAACACTGTGTGATTCCACCTATGGGAGGGACCTGGAGTGGTCAAATTCATAGAGACAGAAAGTAGAATGGAGGTCGCGAGGAGGGGGGAATGGGGACTCAGTATGTAACGGGTACAAAGTTTCAGTCTTGAGAGAAGAAAGGAGCTCTGGAAATGTGCAGTGGGGATGGCAGCACGACCATGTGAACAACCATAACACAAATGACATAGGTACTTAAAAAGGGTTAAAATGGCCAATTTGCATATTACTATAATTAAGGAAAAAAGCAACAGGACAAAGAGGAAGGGGGACTAGACCCCATGTTAGGAGCAGTGGGTTCCAGTCTCAGCTCCACACCCACCACTGGGGAAAACTTTCTAAGTGAGCTTGCTTCCCCCACATGCATGAGCAGCTGGATTGACTCAGTCCTAAAGTCTCGTCCGCGTCTCAAATCCTATTCAGTGCTCTGTATCTATTTCTTGTGTCCATGTGGACTCAGCAGTGAATGAATAAACCAAGTCCCTGTCCCCTTGGCATTTACATTCCAATGGCGTAAACAAACATTAAATCATAAACACAACTGTGTGTCAGATGAAGGAAAATGTCCGGGTGAGGAGAGAGAGTGGCAGGGGTGCTATTTTAAATAATGGCTAGGGAAGTCCTCTCCAAAGAGGTGACATTTGAGCAAAGACTTAAACGGAGACAGAGGGAGCCATGAGGACCTCCAGAGCTATGCTCCTGGGAAGGAGGTGTTCCAGGAACAGCTGAGGACATAAGGTGGATTCCAGCCCAAGGACTAGATTTTAAAATCCAGGTCCTTGCTGAAGAACCATGCAAAAGCCCGCTCTGCACAGAGCCCCACTCCCCCACCTCGTCCCTGAGGGGCTCACCTGGCCGTACAGATGTAGGTGCCTGAGTCCCTACAAAGGGCCGGCAAAATCCACAGAGCGTCATCCTGGACCCATACTCGCCTCTCTTCTTCCTCTGGGACTAGCCCGGCAGAATCGTTTCTACGCCAGGTCAGATTGACATCGGGGCTGTCAGAGGCCAAGAACCAAGACCGCATCTGGGGGCACCTCAGGACCACAGGCTCCCCTTCCACCCTGAAGTCGGTTTTGAGATGCTTGCCACGAAACTGGCAGTTTCCTGCAGCCACTGAAGGACAGAGAGACCACAGTCAGGCCTCAGCTCAAAACCCCACTTAGATGGGCTTGTCCCTGGAAGCTGTGAGCCCCTAACAGTGCTGGCACAGGGGGCCCCATTAACCCTTCTGGTTGCAATGATTTTTAAACTTTCAAGTAACGAATTCAGGGCTTCTATCAGTTTTGTGGAAACATTGAATCAAGTTCACATGGTAACGAAAACAGTGATTAAACTATGGCCATGTTTTTCAGTTGTTCAGTCCTTATCGTTACAAGTAGATCTTGGCTAAGTTCAGAGAGAGAAAGAGCTAAGTTCAGACAGGCCAAGTGGTTTAAATCCTAAGGCACCTTTTCCAAAAGGCAAAAATACCACTTCTTCGGTTCACTCCTCTGGCAGGAAGGACCAGTGCCCAAAACCAGCACTGAGCAGCAGACACAGGGGCAAAGAAAGCATTTGCCCCTCACCAGGCCATGGATACTCCCCTTGCTTTTTGATTACAGCAAAACCTCCCTAGGTAAATGACTGCTGTCCCCGGGAAAGCTGCAGGCAAGCCCTTCCCTACTGAGAGATTCACTCCTTACCTGTGGGTTCCTCAGGCTGACTGGCCAAGGCAGAAACACCCACCATCAACACGTACAAGAAGAACATGGTCCCCAGCACCCTCTGGAGGACACAGGAAGTGGAGATCTCTGATCCAGTCCCCTGCAGCCTAGAGGAGGAGACAAAGGGTCACCAGGAACCACAACCAAAGAGAGAATTTATTTGAGGATGGTTCCAGGGACACGTTCTGGAGGCTTCACCTGACAGTGGCAACCTTTTCACCTAGATTTTTTTAACAAAAAAACCTCAAAAATTTTGGATTCACTTCTCTATGGCTATATTCATTGAATACACCTAATATCAAATCCCCAGAGCACTTAAAAACTGTCTTGGAATAGGGGTTCCATAAGCTGTGTGTCTGTCCATCTCCTGAAGTACAGCTCAGCTCCCTTCCCTGCAGCCTAAGCCGCTGCCTCCTCCGCTGAGGCCACGGCTCAGGTCCGTTCTTCCTTCAGGCCTTGGCTCAAACATCACCCTGCATGAGGCCTTCTCTGGCCTTCCTGCATAAAACGGCAGCATCCTGCTGCCCTGGTACCCGGTATTTCCTTTCCTGCTGTGGTACTCTCCAAGGCGTCACCTGCCACATCTCCTTGCTCGAGAATGTAAGTTCCACGTGTAAGCTGAAGGATCCTACTTGACTCAAGCCTCCGTTACACATGTTGAATGAATCTCTAGAAGTCAAAAGGCCCTCATATTTTACTTATCAGAGAACTTTTTCTATAGCCCTTATGGCTTAACTTTTATTTTACATACAATTCTGACCTATGCTGAGGGAGTCCATATACTGTTACGTCTCCTATCTAGAGCATTCCAGAGAAAAGAGCAAAATGAGGCCCCAAAAGGCAACAATTTACAAAGTTCATGAACATTCCTCCCATAAGCCTCCCCAAGACCCAAGTATCAGATGCCTCTGTATCTCCCTGCCGTCCTTTCACGCTATATCACAATTGCCTGTTGTATCAGTAAACCATTGCCTCAACAATACTGCTAACAAGCCACCCAAAACTGAATGGCATAAAACAATTGTTTATTCTTGCTCACAAGTCTTTGGGTCAAATGGAGGTTGGCCGACCTAGGTGAGGCTGAATTAGGCTTGCTCCAGGCTACAAAGGGATCCAGGTCCCCTCCATGCGTCCCTCATCCTCCTTGGACCAGTGACATCCTGGGAGATGATCTTCTTATGTGATGGCAAAAACAGTGTGGGCAAAAGCACTCAAGGCCTTGCCCAGAATGAGCTCACTCCTGTCTGCCCGCATTCCATTGGCCAAAGCAAGCCATGTGGCCAAGCCTGCCATCAGCAGGAAAGCACCTCGGCCTCCAGCGGGAGGAGCTGCAAAGCTACCCCAGGAAGGGAAGGAAATGGAAGCAAGCACGCCATCTACCCACCTGCTCCTTATCTGGCTCCCCGAGCAGGGAAGGCCTGGGGACAGCAGTCTGATCTTCTTCTTGGCCCTCACAGACTACATGGTACCCAGTCCCAGAAAGTACCAGGGAATATTTATGACTGAAAGTTCACCAGAGAGTTGGGAGTGCTGAAAAAATCTGGGGAAAAATTCCCACCATTGCCTCCCCACCGACCCCCACCACTTTCTTGGAGGAGGTCGACTTGTTCCCAGTTGCTGGAACTGATACCATTCTGAATGGCTCACAGAAACCCCAGGTGGCTTTCACCTGGCCAGCGCAGGTTGGGAGTGACCCTTGTACTCTAGAAACTCTCCCTCATCAGCTGGGACCCATTGGAAGGCATGTGCTCAGAGTTGCAGCCTCGATCCCCTAGAGGAAAGAGGAACCCGGTGGGTAGTGAAGGGCTGAGGTCTTCCCCTTAGCTGGTGGCTGCCTGGGGCTGTTTGTCCTAAGCTCTCCTGCTTCTACGTGGTCTGGTCCTTCACATGTTTCTGAAATGCAAGTATTTCCTTAACTTGACCTCTAACGCCACCCTCAGCTTCACCAGGCCCCTTGGTTAAGCATAAAGGTCACACCAATATTGACCAAGTTGCTCTGTCCTCTTCGGATGTCACTAGCTTATCACCTCTCCAGCTCTCCTGGTCCTAGCCAGACTCACTAGTTCCTGGTAAGGATATGAAAGAAGTGGGAGTTCAATACAGCATGTATATCCAACACGGCATCTCCGAAAAGTGAGTGAAGTCACAGAGGTTCATGCAGGGAGTGGTATACTGGTGACAGCCTCTGTGCTGAGTTCTGACACTCGTTCTTCATTTTATAGATGATATCAGAAGAGATGAAAGAAGTTAAGTAGCTTGGCCAGTATGTTACAGCCTGCAAGCAGGGGCTGAACTTTAAACCCAAGGCTAGTGATTCCAAAGCCTTTACTCTTCAAAAATATCATTTTTGTGGCAGATGCTGCTAGCTTCCTCCCTGATATCTGTCCTGCTTCCCCAGTAACAAGGCCCCCGACCCCACACTACATTTCCCATCCCCCCTTGCAACTAGGAGAGGCCATGTGATGAAACGGGGGCCAGTGAAATGTAAGTGGAAATGTATGCTCCTCCTGGGAAGTCTACCTCAACATCTCCCTAGTCTCCCTCCCTGCTGGCTCAGCGTGTGTGCGGTGCGTATGGTGGCTGCACCATAGCCCTCACCTTGGGCCCCAAGGTGCAGACCACTTGTTGGAAGCCATGGGGCAACGAGAGAGAAACGTGAGTCTTGGTGGCTTCGTGGAGCTGCCCCCCAACCCCAGACTCCCTTCTTTTATCTATTTGGGCTTCCTGTCACACACAGCCAAACCTAACATGAACTTTCCAGTTCATGAAGAGGCCCCCAGGGATGGGGTACTGCCAAGTGCTGAGTTCTCCTGGGCCCTCCTGACGTTCAGCTGTTTCAATGAGCAGTTTCTGCTGAGTGACCCTAGGAAGTCATCTCACCTCAGAGGCAGGAGGAGCTGGGGCCGTCCCCCCTCGGGTGGAAGCACCCCAAGACTCAGGCTAAGGCTTAGCCTCAGGGAATGTGAAGGTTTGTCACCAGGCTTAAAGTTACTTCTATGCCAGAGAGTCAGGCCACGTCCCTCCAGGGGTAGGTGTTAGCTGCAGCTTCCCAGGGCTGCAGGGCTGGGAGTCCTATAGAAATCCAGTCCTAACACTTCCTTTGGTCAGGTGATGAGAGCAATTGGCTATTAAGCCTCTTCTCCCAATCACACGTCTGGTCAGGGTAAGAAGGAGAGATATCCAGTGTGAAACAGAATCCTAGCGTGTCCTCCTCGAGTAACGGCCACTCCCCGCCGGCCCCCTTCCCCCAGGTCCCCAGCCAATGGGATTGTCTCAGTTTCTCCTCTTTGATTTTGGCAAAATTGCTGCATTACTGTGACCTGTGTAAGAAGCAGCTTTAGACAATGAACACACGAACACACAGTGGTGATTATGGGCAGTCACCAAAGCCTCAGAGAAAGGCCGGAACCAAAACTGCCACACTGTGGGAAATAGCTACGTCTTCGGCAGCCCCAGGGGAAAAAGAATTCGTTTTGCAGAGGTTTACGACAAAACACTATTCTCCTGCCCTATTTTATTTAAATGTGTCTTTAAATCACAGACAGTCTGACATTTCTGTTAAATCTCAGTTGACCTTCTTACTGGAAGAAAGAACCATGAAAGCCAGCTCAGTCCTAGTATTTGAGTCGCAATCCTATCCTTTGTTGTAAAATGACCATGTTTCACCACGCTCAGTGTCAGAAAACAGAGGAATAGGACGAAAAGCAGGGCCAGGCATATGACGCAAGCAGCGTCTGCCAAGCCCTCCTGGCACCCAAGTGACCGTTCACTGCCTTTGACCCCGGGCATCTGCCTCCTACGCACGGATGGTATGTGTGACCTGAGATTTTGTAGCTGTTTACTTCATCTTTTAATGGAACTTTGAAAAATTCCAACAGACTAAAAAGTTGAAAGCATAATGTAACACCAGTATGCATTTCACATAAATTGACTGATTAACATTTTGCTTTAATCTCATTCTCTCTCAGTAGATTGATAATAGAAGATCGTTAAACAGACATGTATACGTGCACATATACATTTTTCCCGGAAAAGCTGAAAGTTACAGACGTTATCAAACTTTACCCCTAAATACTTCAGAATGCATGTAGGAATATATTTTGTTAGCAGATTGAGAACAAACAGGTAAATAAGTGATAGCTCCACAGATACATCTTCACAGATTTAAAAGGAGTTAAAATTTCACTCTTTAATACATTTGAATATGTCTCTTAATTCATGCAGAAGATTAACCTTTTCTTTTATTCTACCTTCACCTTGTTCCCAAAAGTTTTTGGGCAACTGTCCATCTGTGAGTCAGGCAGTACAGTCATCCAAAACACAAAAGCAAGGAGACATCTTGAATATTAACAAATCCAGTAGCTATCAGGCCTTCCTCACATGACTTAGTCACCTCCAGTTTTGAACATTAATTCCTAAAAACCCAAACATGTTGCTTCAGGCATGCAGTGTAAAACCTTCCGAAACCCACGAGAAAATAAATATTTACATCAAAATTAAGTGTGAACAATTTTACAACTCAAAACTGAAACAAAATAAAAAGTATTTTGAACTAAATCTCTGGGAGGCGCATCATGTTAAGACTTTGGAGAATAATAAAACAGACCCTCTAGTTTCAGATACAAAGAAATATACAACCAGGTTTGGGGCAACTTCTGTTAGAAAATGTACTGGCTCAAAGAAGAACCTTTGCTGGGTTGCCCACGCATTCTTTTTGTCCCACAGAAACGAGAGAGGCTAGTTCTTCCTCCTCCAGAATTAAAGGCATTCAGAGCAGTGCACTGGGATTGTTTCTGGTCTGCATGACCATGTCAAAATGACATCACCTGAATGTCCTTGACCCTGGTGGGGTCTGGAGAGATGGAATGGTTTACTGGAGACCGCGGTGCAGGAAGACCCATCTGCGGTGGAACCAGGCAATGGGCCATGGTGGGTTGAGTCTCAAAGGGGAAAACCTGGAGAGGCTAAGACTTAGCTCCACCCAGGCTACACACGCCCTTTATATTTTACCTTCTGCCAATAAGGATCTCTTCTCTCCAAAACCATCCTTTCCCTGTCAACCCTTTTGAACTTGACCAACTTCTGCCCAAGAACCACTGACTAAGAGATTCAGTAAATCCACCCAACTCCCTCCTGACTCATTCAAATCCACTGCTCACAGTTTGCATTCCCAGTAAGGCTGAGTCATTCAGAGCCCCCAGTGAGCTGGTCCATCAACCAAAGATACGTCCTTCACCTTCCCGCATCAGGCGAACCCCCAACAAGACCACTCTTCTAGCCAAAAATAGTTGCCATACTCCTCCTCAATGACCCATGTGAAAGCTCTTGAGGCCCTCGGCACCCACAAAAGTCTGCCAAGCTTCAGATTTTCCCCGCTCGGTGTTTGTGTAAAAGGGATTTGCTGCTCTGAACAACTTCACACCATGTTAGAAGCACATCTGGGGACCAGGAGGTGAGGACCCCTGAGGGGCCTGGGGTCCCAAGAAGAGGAAAGGCCTCGGAAGGGGAGTGGGATTCCAGAAGGAGCAGTCTGAGTGGGAGCAGACATGCAGGGGGCACCGGGGGGGGGCCAGGCGCTGCTCTGAGTGCATACATTGCTCAGGTTTGAGTCTCCCACCACCATCATCCTCATCCTCATCAAGATCACTATTGTCGGGTTGGGTAACTGAGGCACTGAATGGGTAAAAACAAATGGTGTAATTTATCTCATTATAAGTTAGGTCAAAATTTTGTTTCGTGGTTTTTTTTTTTCTTTTTAAGAATCATGCCCACCCGAATAGCTAAAGCAATGCTGAGAAGGAAGAACAAAGCTGGGGAGATTATGCTCCCCAACTTCAAGCTCTACTATAAAGCCACAGTAATCAAGACAATTTGGTCCTGGTACAAGAACAGACCCATAGACCAATGGAACAGACTAGAGAGCCCTGATATAAACCCAAACATATATGGTCAATTAATATATGATAAAGGAGCCATGGACATACAATGGGGAAATGAGAGCCTCTTCAACAACTGGTGTTGGCAAAACTGGACAGCTACATGCAAGAGAATGAAACTGGATTTTGTTTAACCCCATACACAAAAGTAAACTCAAAATGGATCAAGGACCTGAATGTAAATCATGAAACCATAAAACTCTTAGAGACAACATAGGCAAAAATCTCCTGAATATAAGCATGAGCGACTTCTTCCTGAATGCATCTCCTCGAGCAAGGGAAACAAAAGCAAAAATGAACTCATGGGACTATTTCAAACTAAAAAGTTTCTGTACAGCAAAGGACACCATCAACAGAACAAAAAGGCATCCTACAGTATGGGAGAATATATTTGTAAATGACATATCCAACAAGGGGTTAACATCCAAAATATATAAAGAACTTACAAGCCTCAACACTCAAAAAGGAAATAACCCAATTAAAAAATGGGCAGAGGATATGAAGAGACAGTTCTCCAAAGAAGAAATTCAGATGGCCAACAGACACATGAAAAGATGCTCCACATCACTAATCATCAGGGAAATGCAAATTAAAATTAAAACCACAATGAAATATTACCTCACACCAGTAAGGATGGCTGGCATCGAAAAGACTAAGAACAACAAATGCTGGTGAGGATGTGGAGAAAGGGGAACCCTCCTACACTGCTGGTGGAAATGTAAGCTAATTCAACCACTGTGGAAAGCAATATGGAGGTTCCTCAAAAAACTAAAAATAGAAATACCATTTGACCCAGGAATCCCACTCCTTGGAATTTACCCAAAGAATACAACTTCTCAGACTCAAAAAGACATATGCACCCCTGTTTATCACAGTACTATTTACAATAACCAAGATATGGAAGCAACCTAAGTGTCCATCAGTAGATGAATGGATAAAGAAGAAGTGGTACATATATACAATGGAATACTATTCAGCCACAAGGAAGAAACAAATCCTACCATTTGCGACAAAATGGATGGAGCTGGAGGATATTATGCTCAGTGAAATAAGCCAGGCAGAGAAAGACAAGTGCCAAATGATTTCCCTCATTTGTGGAGTATAACAATGAAGCAAAACTGAAGGAACAAAATAGTAGCAGACTCAGAGACTCCAAGAAGGAACTAGTGGTTACCAAAGGGGAGGGGTGTGAGAGGGTGGGTAGGGAGGGTGGGAGAAGGGGATTGTGGGGTATTATGTTTAGTACACATGGTGTGGGGGGATCACAGGGAAGACAGTGTAGCACAGAGAAGGCAAATAGTGAATCTGTGGCATCTTACTACACTGATGGACAGTGACTGAATTGGGGTATGTGTGGGGACTTGATAATATGGGTAAATGTAGTAACCACATTGATTTTTCACATGAAACCTTCGTAAGAGTGATAAGAGGGTAAAAGGGGCATTACGATTGGCAGACATAGGGTGGGGGGGCACGGGGGGGACTGTACAGCTCAGAGAAGACAAGTAGTGATTCTCATCTCACTATGCTGATGGACAGTGACTGTAATAGGGTTGGTGGGGGGGACCTGATGAAGGGGGTAGTTTAATCATCACAATATTGCTCATGTAATTGTAGGTTAATGATACTAAAATAAAATAAATTGTAAAAAAAAACAAAATCAACAATACCTTAATAAAAAAGAAAAAGAATTGTACCCAGTTTTGTTACTTCCCAATGAAGTAAGGGATAAAGGTAAGCTCAGCCCACCCCAGCTTGATGACAGGCAAGTTGCTGGCCACTGGGTGGTGGCCTCTATTCAAATGCTACTCTTCATTCAGCAGGGTGCAGAGCTTTGAAAAAACAGTAAGGCCATGAACACAGTCAGTTAGTAAGAGGCACCGTCAGAACCCGAGCCCAGACCTTCGCTTCAGGGCCCCGGGTGGGCAGAAGCCCACCCACAGAGGAGCACCTGGACCCGACCCCCGAGCCTTCTGGAGGGGCCCCGGGAGGCGGCCTGCCATCCTCTTCCTCTCACCGGCTGCAGGGCACTTGTGCTTCCACTTGTAGAAGGTCTCAGAGCCCTCTTGACCCAGCCCCTTTCTGGACAGAGAAACTAAAACCCGAAGAGGTCAAAGTGACCCTTGCACAGGTGAAGGACACAGGGCTGAGGAAGGCTGCCAGGAGGAGGCGCCTCAGCTGCACGGACACCAGGAAAGCCGCCTGCAGTCCCCTCAGAAACTGGACAGCGTCCCGGCTCCCCGAGCCTCTGCCTCCCCCCACCCTCCCTCCTTCCCTCATTCTCTCCCTCTCTCTGTCTCTTTGTCCCTCCCTCTCCCCCTCTCCCTCTCTCTCCCTCTCTTCCCTTCTCTCCCTCTCTCCCTCTCTCTCCCTCTCTGCTTCTTTCTCACGTCCTCTCCCTCTATCCCTCTCTCCATATCTCTTTCCCCACCTCCCTCATTCTTTCTCTCTCTTCTCTCTCCTTTCTTCCCTCTCTCCGTCTCTTTCTCTCTCCCTCTCTCTTTCTCCTTCTTCTTCTCTCTCTTCCTCTCTCCCTTCCTCCCTCCGTCTCCCTCTCTCGGGAGCCTCTTACCTGCAGCTCTGCATTCTTTCACCTGTGTCTGTCCCCTGGGGAGGGCTGCCAGGCCTGACTTTCACCTTCAGTGCAAGCTCTGAGGTCGGGCAGGGATTTATACCCTCATCCTCCAGGGATTTCCTAATCGGGCTTGTGTCACCCTCTCCGACTGGGTGGCTGCAGACACACCTTTTCCCTCCTCGCAGGGGAGCACCCTCCCGGCTATAGTGCTGGTACAGATCAGTCAGATGGGGAAGTGGCCAAGGAAACTCTACGTAAGTTACCCTGTTTTTTTGTGACTCTAAGACTTACGTACTTCCAGCTGAGAGGTGGTTTTAAAGTGATGTGTATTTGGCTGGACCATGGCTCTATCAAAAAGAAAAGGAGGGCTTTTGGTCTTTAACCCTCATAGAACCCTTCTAGGGTCAAAGGAAAGTTAATCTTGAGTCCCCCGCTGCCAGTCTTATAAGAATTTTAAGTGTTAAGTGAAGGAAGGAGGTGATTTTTCCAGATCTTTATTATTTTGTGGAACTCGCCTCATGAGTAGCTTGTACACTGGAAATGGAGCCATATCTATACAAAGCAAATGTTTCCTACCGCCCCCCACCCCAGCAGGCCCCATGGTGATGCTGATGGCTCCTCTCCCCCTTCACAAGCAGCCCCCATGAAGTTAGAGAGGCTGGAGCGGAGGTGGGCGAACCTGCCCAGAGCCAGCTGGGACCCCTTGCCAGCCCCACAGATGCAATTTCAGCCCTGTTCCACCTCATACTCAAACCCCTGCTGTCTGGCTCGGATGGGGCTTTAAAGACTTCTCAGCCCAATGCTCTCCCCCACGTGGACAGGAAGCCACGTGCAGCAGGGTAAGGACTTGGCCAGGACCAAGAAGGCATAAGCTGGGACTTGAGCCCTCGGGGTCCCAGAAGACTGGTTGTTGAACTGAGTTGCGTAGTTAAGGCAGAGGTGGTGAGGCATGCATCCCCCAGGTGGTGGATGGAAAAGAGAATCACTTTTCCAAATGTCCTTAAAAATACATTACTACCCCTAATGGCACTTCCTGTCTGATCTATTCAGATATAGAGGTTCTTAAGATGAAAAGGGAGATCCTGAAAGACTTCTAGAGAAATCTTAGGAATTTCATGCCCAGAACAAATGGCTCAGAGTCAAAAGGGTCAATTGGCCCTAGTTGTATTCTTTTGTTAATGAGGAAGGTACTCTTGGGGGTTACGACTCAAACTGGATAAATAAAATCTGAGAAAAATACGATGTTGGTGCTAGATGGAAACTTACAGGCAGTCAAATTTATCCTCCAGTTGAAGGAAGGGATTGAAGTCTAGACACTCAGGGGATCCCAGGTGAGTAAGCTATGTTAATTTAAGGATGTGTATGATTGTGTGGTGGGAGTGTTCTTGTGGAAGCTGTGAATAACCCCCAAATGGAGTTTGTTGGGTACATTGTATCCATGTTTATTCTTTTGTCGAGGACCAGTTGAAAGGGGAATACTTGTTTTCATTCTATAATTTGGATAGGGTGAGACTGAGGAGTGAGCTATGAATTTTCAGTCAAGCCAAGTACATTTCAAGGGTGTGAATTCCTACCAGCAGGAAAATAGCACCAAATACCATTTTCATCCCAGGATGAAGGGCACACAAATAATTGAGTCCTCTCCACACTCTCTCTGTGATTAAACACATGAGTCCCAGCTGACCTGCCTGGGTTGGGCTCCTATTCACTAAACAGCACAGGAAAGCCCACCGCTTAATACAGCAGAGAGACCACGTGGAATCATGCAGCGTGCTTCTGGCCTTGCTGAAGTAGAACTGCTGATCTTGGGTTTCATAAAGAGGAATTTACATAACCTCACTTCTTTCTATGGGAAAACTCGATCATGGAGTCACAGGGATTCCTTGAATAGCCCCTTCAAGAACTAATGCTTCAGACCCCACTGTCACCCAGAAGTCCCCAGGCCTGCAGTAGTGGTCACGGGCCAGTGGCTACACTTCCCTCATCCCTCCATTCCCCATCCACAGCCCTTCTGCCCAGTGTTTGCTGCTGTCAGTGCATCTGGTTGAACTTCTCCACCAACGGATGGGAAACAGATGAGGCACAGAATGTTCTGCAGTATCTTGAAACCTTCTGAGGTTTGAAGTGAAAGTCACCCAGGATGTTTATTGCAAGGATTGAAGCGATGAGTCTTCATTTTTTTAGACCCAGGAGGCCTTTCCAAAGTCTGTTCTGGTTCAGAAATGAACAGTGCCCTCTGGAAACCCTGTGGCAAGGTTATGAGCCCCACTGCTTCCTTGAGATGTGGAGGCCAGAGGGTGGGGGAGGGTAGAAGGGAGCTTAGGGGCCAGGAGAGCCTGTGTTGGCTACCACATCACATATTACAACAGGGACTATTTGTCCCTGGTTTTGTGTGACAGTCTCATCATGCTATTCCCATAAATTCACTCATTCTTATCAGATCGGAGTCCTTGATTTCGATTCAAGAAAATACAATCATTGAACCCAAAGGATCAATTCAGCAATCAGGCTCCTTAAAACTGAAAATTCTAAGGCCTGCTGTGGTCAGCTGGACAATACAGAAAATAACTGTTTCTTATTCATAGAGGCAGGAGGAAATTCATTCTCTTCCCATAAGTAATTTATAAATCAACAAACTAAAAATGAGAATATGGACTGCAAATGAACTCCCCATCTGTAAAGACAGAGGGCTGAGGCCAGGAGTTCTGCACTAGTTTCCCATCGCTGCAGTAGAAAGTCACTACATACAGTGGCTAAGACACCACCAGTTAATTCTCTGGCAGTTCTGGAGGTGCAAAGTCTGACGTGGATCTCAGCGGGCTGAAATCAAGGTGCTGGCCGCGCGGAGTGGCTCCTGAAGGCCTCAGGGCAAAACCCGCGTTCTGACCTTTTCTGGCTTCCAGCAGTTGCCCTCATTTGGGACTGTGGCCCCAGCACGTGGCTTTTTCTTCCTGGCTTCCCTTGGCGCCTGGACTTCCTATTCCTGTGACCTCTTGCCTTCCTCTTATAAGGACCCTTGTGACTATATCTGGGGCCCACCCAAATAATCCAGAATAATCTCCGCACCTCACAATCCATAAGTGAATCCCAGTAGTAAAATCCCACTTGCCATATAAGGTAACATAACCATTGGTTCCAGGGCTTAGGACTCAGGCATGTTTGGGGGGCCATTACTCAGCCTCCACAGTCTCGAAGATTCTGCCAGTTCTCACATAATCCTGTTTATGACTACAAACAGAAGCATGGAGAGTGGCTCCGTGTAAGTAGGGAGTGGAATGCCACAATCCTCCTCACACGTAAGGACCACGGTCATCTAGAGGATGCAGACAGGTTGCATAGAGCTTTTGAGATCTGTGGGAGAGATGCTGTTTGGCTATTCAGAGGGAATGTCTGCTCTCTGTCATGGGATGGCTTTTTTCTCCTAGCCGTTCCTTTTGCTTCCTTCTCCCCTCCTTGGTGTTCAGTGAGAGACACTGGGAAGGGCTGAGAATACCCCCATTCTCCTGCAAATCCACATTCCCAAAGGACCCCAAGCATGGGTGTGAGGGGAGCTGGGAGCTGGTCCCATTTCATGCCTGCTCTCCACTTGGGGCACCCAGGCCAGACCCAGGCCGGAGGGCCCCAGACAGGAGCCTCCACCCCTGCTCCTCTGTCCACACAAGCAAGCCTGCCCCCTGTTGTGGGGCTCAGGCCCTGCCGCCTACTCTGATTTGAGGCCCACCGTCCCCCTCGCACGTTACGGAAGTCCCTGCTTCCCTCTGCACCACCCTTCCACATTCTGGGCCCAGGACATGACCACTCTGGGCATGTGACCTGTCCGGGAGAAAGGCCCTAGAAGCTGACCTCACCAGGCATGGACAGGCCCCTCACAGAGTGGAACCATGCTCTCTGCTCTGTGGGAGAGGTGAAGGAAAATTCCTTTTTCACGGAACAAGAAAGGGTGCCGATTTCCTCACAGAGAGGTTTGCTCTCTGTAATAAGCAGCACAGGGTTTCTTCACCTGCTGTCATTCTGCAGCTGAGAGCCAGCTCGAGGGTCCGCCCACACGGAGCCTGTGGAAGACTTGGCTTGTCCGCAGTCTCCACCTGGAAGGTCCAAACTGAAAGAAACCAATTCACGATGATCTCACGGCCGCGATCAAGCTGGGACACTGTCGTTACTGTGTCCCTGGAGCTGAAAGGTGCTGCCGCCGGCGACAGCTAACGCTGTGCCAGACAGCCCCACACCAAAGCAGAGCTCCGCACCGAGCCTGGGAGGCACGAGGACCTGCCCGATGACAGCTGGAGGTTTCCTGCCTCCGGGCTGGGTGGGCGGAGATGGTAAAAAACCTTCAGACAGCCACGGTCAGATTCCCGCCAGCCATACTACCAGCAGGGGCCCTGGCACGCCAGCCTCCTCTCGGCCCCCACTGCCCGCCAACCCCACCCGCCGTGCTCACCCACATCCCATTGGCCCCTCCCAGCTCCTGTTAGAAGGAAAAATTACAAATGACGGAGTCATTAAATTGAGTTTAGACTCATAATAAATGGTGCGGGCCGGGGCCGGGTGGTGGGGTGCTGGCTTGCGTATTGGGTTTTGTGTTTCTCTTGACCTTCATTCTAGCCTCCCCAGAGCCCGCCTCCCACCGCTGCTGCTCGCCCGTGATTACTGCTTCCAGCTAGTGCCTGGAGGGCCCCAGCAGGTAAGGAGAGGGACCCCAGCCACTGTAAAAAATCTGCAAGTATTCAGAAGACATTGTCAGTATATTATAAACTGAAGATCCATGCCAACTGACAGGCATCAGGTTCCATTGTAAGTTTACATCTAGAGAAATCCTTCAGGACTCACGCAAACCTCAACTACTACAGCTATAACGCACTTGGAGATAAAGCTTTGAAGTCACCTTCCGCAGCCTTTTGTGACAGCGACTCTCTGGTCTCCCGGGCTTTCTGGGCACCCTCACCCACCCCTCCACCCCTCCCACCCTAATGTGCCCCTCAGCTTCCATAAAATCTTCCAGTTTCCAGGCAGTGCTTCTTTTGAGTCATGAGACCCTTCTATGCTTTCTAATAATCTCTCAGTAACACACAGAAAATTTTGCCTTACTCATCTGACATCTGAGACCCGCCACACCTCTGGGAAGCAGGGACGGTGCCTGACTCATGCTGCAGTGCCCCAAACGCACCCATTGCCTTCTCATCTGTGTGTAATGTTTAAGACACAGCCCGGCAGAAACCCGCCTGCATGATAGGTAACCTGCTAGCCCCCCCAATGGCCCTGTGAACTCCATGCAGAGCCCTGACTCATCCGTCCTCCTCAAAACACTCACAGGCCCCCAGGCAGGCAGTCACTCGGCGGCTTGGGCAGCTCGAAGAAGGGCCTGGCTGAAGTCAGTCACCAAGGAGAATGCACCTTTCTCAGTGTCCCATCACCGGGCTGGCACTCTAGCCACACAGGGAGTGACATTCAGTGTGTTTACCACGCCATCCCACTTGGCCCAGCGCTACCAGAGGTCCACACACCGTGACCAAGGGACACTCCAGAGGGGAAAAGGAAGGTGATAGTCACACCTCTGACCTGGCAGGGAGAGACAGCCAAGCTTGCAGGACCAGGGCAGCTCCACCCCAGTGCGTGTGTGACAGAGCACACAGAGCTTTTAAGAGAGAGACTCTAATGTGGGCCTGGGGCTAACGCTGTTTCCATGTCTGTCAGCTCCCAGCCAACCACTGCCCATTTCTCTGTGAACGGCCGTGTGTTAACCGTGTCTTTTATTAACCCCGGCCTGTGTTCTGATGGTTTGACACCCCTCCAAGGGACAGACAGTCCCTAGAGAGAGCACAAGACGCACCCACAAGCAGGCCTCTCAAGTGCAACGCAGCCAGTGCAAGGCCCACACCCCCGCCACCTCGAATGTGTCCTTAGTTCCTCTGTGCACTTAGTTCCCCCTTGGGGGGCCCCTTTCCCCCGCAGAAATCCTTCTGAAGCCTTCCAACCTCCTTAGGGTTGAGAACAGTAGATGAAAACAATTTTTTTTCTACACCGTGTCAGGGAGAGTCCAGAGCTCAGCCGAGGAGGGCAGCCCGAGAGCAGGACGAGGCGGGGCAGGAGGGGCTGTGGGCAGGACACTCTGGGGCCAGGGAGAAGCAGGGGTGGCACCATCCTGGGGGCTAGCTAGAAATATAGTCTCTGAGCCCCACCTCAGACGACTGGATCGGAAACTCGGGGAGGGACGGAACAACCGGTGCTTAAGAAGCCCCCCAGATGGTTCTGGCATTGACAGAATTTTGAGATGTGCTGCTCCAGTGTTTCTCAACTGGTTGCACAAGAGACACCTTTAACACATACTGAGGCCCATGCACACTCACACCAATCAGTCCAGGGCCGGGGCTGGGCCACTCAGTACTTTATAAGCTCCCCCGGTGGTTCTAAGATGCTGCCTGCCGGGGCTGAAACAGCTGCCTAAGGGGCTGCACTGCTCGCACTCTCCAGGGCTGTCTATTTGGCTCCTACAGGGAGAAAAAGCAAATGAGTGAAAAAATTCCAAGGCTGACTCATCAAGGACAGTTAATAAGAAAGACAGAGGCGAAGCTAAGGTTGCTGGGCTCAAGCAAATTGGCCTCCCAGAGCAGCTGAGCTTCCAGGGCTCCCAATCAGGTCAGCCAGGGGCTCAGACCCCCATTCCCACTCACCATGCTCAGAAAGGACCAAGGTTTGGGGCAGCATCCCCAGTCATTCATTCCACAAATATGTTTTTAAGTACCTGCTCCAGGCCCAGCTTTATTCCAGGCTTGAAGAACTCCCCTTCTAATGGAGGGAAAAGATGATAATAGAGATGTAAACAGAAATGAGTATCACGGTTTAACAGGTGAGATACTGATCAAGCAATAACCCATTCTAAGGCCCTGTGCACAGAAAATTATCTCCACAAAGTGGGGCCATTCACATGTACCTTCTCCCTGTGCCTGGGCTCAGCCATCAGCATTCTCACCCATGGAGGGTGCCACACGTCCCCCTTGGATGTCTAAGCCTTGCTCTGACTACCCTAACCCAGTAAAAGTAGGGGCATCAATAATGCAGACAGTTTTGGGAGAGGACTGGGGTGAATTTTATTCTGATGCCATCTGTATTAATAAGGGTTGCTAAGTAAGAAACAAACAAAATAGATAGCCAGCGTACATGACCTAAATACGAACAAACAGTCACACAACATAAAGTGGTGATAACAGTGACAACAGAGCATAACTCTTTGTCCTAGGTGTCTCTGTTCAGGATGTTCTGCTAGCCTGCATTCACTTCTAAGGTGTACTTGACACCTTCCCAACTGCTTTTTAAGATATGTACATTCCCCGGCCAATTCATACTGACCTGCTTCTCAAAGCAATAGCTGAGAATCAAACAGGGCAGTGAACGGTCCCTTACCAGAATCACGGGCTCATGCCTTTCTTTCCAGCCTCTGAATGGAGATGCAACAACTCCTATCCTGATGCTCCCAGGAAGCACCCCTCACCCCATCCGTGCCTCAGGAGGATGAAGGACCCAACCAGCAGTCGTTCTGGCCCCTCTTCCAGTAACCAAGGCGAGAAAGAAGACAATGTCACGCCCTTACGCAGCCCTGGTTGAGGGTGGGTTCTCTAGAATTCAGTCAACCCAGCTGTTAACCCTCTTCGGATGTTGGAATCCCATGAGCTCCCAGCCCCAAGCTCTGGCTCCTCGGGACCCCCAGAACAGAAGGAGCCAGCTGGCTCTCTCTAAGTAGCTGCCGTGAGCTGTCCAGGCTTTTTGGCCAGCTTGGGCCAAATAATAGTAGAACTAAGCAACATACCAGATGGGGCTTATTTAGTCAGACCATGGTGTGTTTTGTTCTTGTACTTAGAGATCCACAGACTGTAGGGGCAGGAAGCGGCTCGGAGCCACCCTTCCCCTTTGTAGATGACGGAGCCGCAGGCAATAGAATTTCACCCCAATTAAAGACTGGTAGCTGAAGCCATCCCCTACTCCCTGGTAAGTTTTCGGGCCTCACACTGGCTTTGACAGTTCTTTGAAAAATCAGTGGAGAAAATCGCTTTCAATACGAGGCTCTGTGATCTCCAGGTACAGCTGGCTTCTTCGGCTGCAGAGCCAGGCCATCTGGTGCAATGCTGGTGGCCTCTCCTGGAGCTGTCTCCGTGTCCAGACAGGCTTGGGTGCCTAAGCCAGCTTTAAACCCTCAGCAACGGCAAAGGTCTTAACCTCCCGGAGGCCACATTTCTGCAACTGTAGAAAGAGGGCCATGGGAATAGGGGCTCTCACTCGCAGAGTGGGTACTAAGCGCCTGACCGTTCCAAGCATTCCATTCACACAACTTATTTAATCACCCTGAGGCCCCTGTGAGGTTAGTATTAGGATGTATTAGCAGCTCCATTTTGCAAGTAAAGAAACTGAGGTATTCAGATGTTAAATAACGTGTCAAAGGTAACACAGTGTAATGGATTGAATTGTGTCCCCACCAAAAAAAAGATACGTTGGAGTCCTAACCTCCAGTACCTCAGAATGTGACCTCGGTTGGGAATCAGGTCTTTACGGAGGCAATCAAGTTCAACTGAGGTCACGGGGTCTGAACCAATACAACTGGTGTCCTTATTAAAAGGGAAAACTCAGACACAGAGACAGACACACACAGAGGGGAGATGATGTAGAGGCAGGAGAAGACAGCTGTGTGCACGTGGTGATGCAGCCACAAGCCCAGGGAGCCCAGGAGTGAGCAAAGGATCCTCCCCATCAGAGGGAGCTGGGGCTGCTGACCCCTCAGTCTGGGACTTCGAGCCTCCCGAGCTGTGAGCTGTAAACTGCTCTTGTTCCAAAGTACCCAGTGTGTGGTATCTAATGCACACGGGTAGTTGGTGGTGGAGCTGAGATTCCAACTCAGGTCCAGGGCCCATGCTCTCCCTCACCTCCCGTAGAGGGGGACCCCAAGGCCAGCTGCCCGGGTAGAGCCAGGACCCGGCGTGGCTCACCTGTGGTGGAGGTGGAGGTGGTTAGCTAAGCATTTCAAGAAGATGGAGTAGGGAACACTTGTGGGTTGGCCATCCACATTCTCAGGAGAGTAAAACACACAAAGAAAGATGGCAAACATCTCTAACAAGACTGAAACGATCCCCTAACTCCCCAACGTGTAGCGACAGAACAGTTCGATCCAGAAAGTCATGCCTGTGCAGAGCTGGGAAGGGTGTGTTTACCACGGTCTTTTTCTAAAGGGTATTTCACTCTGGAGGGTTGAGCCTATTACATTCCATTGAGAAGATAATTACTCTGCTATTCTTGCCATGTGGAATGAGGCTAGGGGCAAAATGCCTTCCCCAGCAGGCCGTGAGAGGCCCCTCCACACCCGCCCCCTGAAGCTGTCACACCCCAGGGTCAGCACCGTGTGGCGCCAACCTGGGTGCCGGGTGCTGGACAGAAGCCCAGCCCCAGCCCAGCCCAGTCTGTGCCGCTGATCTTGAACAGCCATCCTAAAAGGGGAGTCAGGGAACCCTGGGCAATCAGTTACCAGTTCCATCAAGCCAACAGACTTTATGACGCAGCCCCGGAGTTCGAGGAGGTAAAGTGCGAAGGTGAATGTGATTCTCTGCTAGTTAGGGCCTCAGCGATGTGTCTTAACCTCTATTTCTGTTTTCTCATTTGTACAGCAGGGACAGAAATAGTCTCTATTTGGGTTGTTTTACCACTGAACCAGCATGTAGGAAAGTGCCTGGATGTGGAGAGCCAGTGGCACAAGGTACCAAGAAAGGCTGCCCCAGTGAGGTGAGTGCCACCTAGAAACAGGTCTCTGCTTACCTTTCTCTGCCAGGGCCCTTGGCCCCTACCCCTGCGCACAGCCGCACCCTGCGTGCTGACACCCACCTACTACAGTCACAGGGGATTTAGGGAGCCACAGGCTGCTGGCTCAGTGTCGAGTCAGCCTTGCCAGGCCTCTGACCTTGTTTCTGCCAGGTCCCTCTCCCAGGTCAGGCCAGGACCTGCAGGAGTGGCTTCCTGGTTGTGCAGACACCTAGGGCCAGGCACCTGGTGGGAAGAACAGTCAGAGGCCAGGAAGCTGGTCCAGGGGCTTAGAAGCCACTGACCTCTGTGGAAGGTGGATGGGTGGTAAGATGGGAAGTAGCTGGGTGGGAACAGGAGTGAAGCCCGACCTGGTGATATGAGCCCCGTTTTTCTTCCAGAGATACCCTTGGGCATCTGCTGGAGTGGTCCCTGTGCCTGGCCTGGCCTTGGGGGATGGACCCCTAAGGAAGCCGGCAGTCCCCAGGGCTCCCTGGTTCTGATGACTGAGCTCTCAGCTCCTCCCTCATGATCGGCTGCACCACACACCCCAGCCCCAAGAACGGAGACAAAGGGAAATTGATATTTATGAAGCCCATTCTACACTCCAGGCACTTGGTTCACGACACAACACACAGGTTTCCATGTAACGTCCCCACCCTCCGTACCCTGAGCCAATCAGATAACTTTACCCAGGTGATAAGGAAACTGAGAGGGAACCAGCCTAAGGCGCACTGCTCATAGGAAGAGAGCCAGGGTTCCAACCCAGAATGCCTCTGAGTGACCCTGTCTCCTGCTCCCAGATCCTGGAGACGGCACGTACCCCTCCTGCCAGGCATGCCCCGTCACCCCCGCACCCCGGGTGTGGAGTGGGATGGAGGCCACTTGCCTGGCCTCTGTCTCCTGACCGTGTCTAGGCCCCTTCCCTGTTACCAGGGGACGGTGGGCCCTCTGAGTGACACCCCTGCCCCATCTGCTCAGTTCTGTACTCCTCAGAGCCTTGGTTCTCACAGTGATGAACTTTTAATAACTGCATGCTCAGATTGGTTTTATACTGAGAAGTCCAAGCAGTAGAGCTCCTAAGAATTCCTGGGCTCAGAGAACAGATGGGAAATGGGCCGTCAGTCACTCACAAGGCTCTGGTACACACGCATACACTGAGACTGCTCCGTCAGGACCTCGGGGCGGCCCCTTCTGAGTTGACAACCCTTCTCCTCTTCCAGAGAAGCTCTTGGCCACTCAAGGCCCCCTGAACACACTCAACCACCCAGCCAGCACCGTAGCCAGGGTCACATGTGAACTTGGTCCTGGTCTGGTGGTAAGAGGAATCCATGGTGGTCTCTTAATAGACAAAATCAGGATGGCCTTGTGGCTCTAGGACCCACCCCTAACCATGGGCTTACACTCTCCACTGTCAGCCCGTCCTTCAACCCCAGGCCCAGCCCTCACTCAGGGCCTTGATACTGCAGACACCCACCTACCCCACTAGCACCAGGCTCCCACTCTGCGTGCAGAGCTGACCCCCTTGCTCCCCATCCCGAGGCAGCCCCTCCTGCCTCTTCAAACAAAGCAGGAACAGGGTAACCGTTCTCAAGGGACCTACACTCCCAAGTGAGTCATAACTGGCTTCGGTCCTTGCAACGTGGAAGTCGTTAATACTGGAGCAGCGGAGCAGAACTTCAACACCAATGCCCGCTGGCCTCCCCTGAAGAAGTGAAGGGGTGAACCACTCCTCTGAAAACAGTGCGGTGTTTGTTCTTTCAGGCCCTCCTACTACCCTGGTAACCACATGGAAAATAGTATTTTGGGTAGCCTTTCCTTGGAAAATGGTTGGGTCAGCATGGAAACGTTAGTTCCCTTCCCAGTGCCCAGAAAGGAGAAGGGCAGAGTGGTACTGAGGCGCCTCAGGTGCATGAGGACTGTTTCCACCCCAAATCTTCACCGGCCTTCTTCGCCAGAATGCCTCCTCCCTCCAATGTCCACACCTGGACGGACTTCCCCAAGACGGTAAGAGGGAAGAAGAAGGAGAGGCCCAAAGGTGATGGGGTGGGGGTGGCAGCCATGGCACAGCCAGCTCCCTGCCTGCCTGGCACCCACCCAGAAGGGCACTCCAGGCTCTTCCAGGGCCCCTCGTGGGTTCTGCTTTTGGCGTGGCAGGAGGGCAGGTCTCTGCTCCCCAATCCCCTGCAGGACCAGGCATCTCCCTCCGGTGGTTCTCAACCCGGGCTCCCCTGATCAACACCAGCAGAGCTTTAAAAAATCCTGACACCCAGGCCCTATCCTCAGACATTCTGATTTCATGGGTCTGAAGTGTGGCCTGGGCATCAGGATTTGTAAGAGGCCCAGGGGAATGCCAGTGCCAACCCGAATGGAGGAAGAGCAGCTTTCTGCTCCAAGCCGGACTTTCTTTTGGCAGCTCTGTGTCCCGTCTGCACATGCAGGATGGCCTGAGACGGCCGATTCTCTCTCATGCAAAGTCAAGACAGGGGCTCTTGGGCTTTCTTAAACTCTCAGGATGGTACTGAAGGAATTTTCTTGGTGTAAACTGGCCTGAAAGGTAACATTCGCTGGGGAAGAAGTCTGCAGCATGTGCAGCTGGCAACTCTATGCCACGACCTTGCCACCAGGTTACAATGAACGCAAGTCGAAGACCAACCTTTCCTCATACACATGCAGACACTTTTTAACAAAACTCGTTTGTTAGCAAGCAAAGAGAAAAAACGTTCAGACATCCTATTTGGTAGGCTTTCAAGTTCCAGTTCTCCATTCTTATAAGTACTCTGCTAACCACCACCTAGCATGAAATATTCGGGTCAAGAGTCAACCCAGAATTAGGCTGCTACAACCCACCAGTGGCCCGGCCTGTCTGCAGGATGAGCCGGGCATCATCCCGAAGTGGGATTCTTGTGTCCTACTTATGCAAGAATGGAAAATGCTGTAAGATGTTGTGACCATCTATGTGAGACACCTTTTACCTCAGCAACGAGAATCCATTTCTGAATGTGCACTACAGCTCACTGTTTTCACCAAAAATCAAGAACCCCTCCACTGTCCAGTTGTTGGCTGATTGAAATAGAGATGACAGGAAGCCTCCTCTTGGGTATGGACGGACCTTGCTCGGCCTGAGCTCCCTTGACCGGAATGCTTGCAGCAGTTGGGGCATAGTTTAATCTCTGAACTACGCACGAAGTCACATGTAGATTCCCACATGGTTTCAAAGTCAGTCACGTCAGGCACCGAGAGGGGCTCAGCCTCCCCTCCAGGTTCCTGCCAAAGGGGCAAACCTGAATCTGATCACAAGCAACCCCCAGACAAAAAGGAGGGCCTTCTGCAGAATCTGCGACCATGCTCTCCAAAAGCACCAATGTCCTGGAATACAAAGAACTGCTCCGACCTGTTCCCGGGTACGGAAGACCCAAGGAAGACGACAACCGGTGCAGCAAGTGACCTTGGCCTCTTTGTTCTAAAGGCAAATGGAAAAATCTGTATAAGGCCTATAATATGTGAATGACCTGGTTTGGATCATTGGGCTGAGGTTATGTGAGTGAGGTCCTTGTCTTCAGGAAATAGCCCCCAGCGTATTGAGGAATAAGAGGGCATACCTACAACTTACTCTTAAATGATTCAAGAAAACAAAATACACACACACACACACACACACACACACAGATGGTAGTGGAGAAAGATAAATAAAATAAAATGTTAGCATTTTTGAAATCTCAGTGGCTGATGTGGAAATTCTTTTTACTACTCTTGCTGCAACTTTTCTCTAACTGTAAAATTATGACAAAGTCACATTTTGTTTAAGAGAACCAGCCCATAACACCATCCCCACCCGGCTAGTTTTCTCATCCATTCAGAGGCCGGGTTTCCTCTCCCAGTGCCAGACCTTCTGCCCACCCCCAGGGCCACGCCACAGAGGGCAGCCACACATGCCTGTCCGCCAGGCCCCAGGGACCCCCTGATTCAGCAGCCGGCTTTCGGGGAGTGAGGGCGGACAGCTCTCCGGAATCCCCAGGAGCCGAAAGCGGCAGTCAGGACTCCCACTCCTGTGAAACCGCCTCCCATCTCCCCGCCGTCAAGACCTGGGAAGAGGCCACGAAAATTGTCCCCCACGCTTTGTCTCCCCTCCCCGCTCTTGCTCCAGCTCCAGGAGTTGGAATTGGAGGAGCACTGGGTCAGAAGCCCTCTGGGCCTGCCCTGTCCACTTTGTTCTAGGTTTTTACACCGGTCAGATCCCTGCTTTTGTGGAAATAAAGGAAGACTACTCAAATGAGAACCAGCAAAGGCTGTTGACTCCGAGCTGGCTCGAGTGAGGGAGTCAGCCACCATCACTTGGTTCTGGCAGAGGTTCAGGGAAGTGCATAGTGGAGAAAAGGGAAGGCCCTGGGTGTGCCTTGGCACGGGAGAGCCGGAGGCAGGCTTACTAGAAG
Organism: Phataginus tricuspis; assembly: GCA_029783875.1. NCBI lineage: Eukaryota > Metazoa > Chordata > Mammalia > Pholidota > Manidae > Phataginus > Phataginus tricuspis. Next base: position 18,058,150 of record JAQQAC010002629.1, on the reverse strand, counting down.
ACAGGCATCCTATGCGATTGGCGAAGGGCGAGCATTTGGCTTTCTCTGGCCGGTCCTAAGTAGGAAGCGGTTGAAAAATTAAGGAAGCTGTCAGTTATTAATCACGTCATGGCTGTTGGGGGCTGCCTGTTTCAGAGGTTATTTGGCTTCCTGGACTGGCTGCTAGAGAAGTAGTCTGACCTCCTACGAGGCTGGCTTAGAGACAGCTGGCTGGTTACGGCCGATTGGGGGCCACAGTCTGTCTTACACACACACTTTAGCCACAGTTGTGCATTCCTCTCTCTGTTTCCAGAACCAGAGATCTGCCACTCCCAAACTTCAACCCATAGCCGGAAGGCTTTTAAGGAGCCAGAACAACCACTTTTCTGATAGGTGCCCAGAGCCATGTTTTGCTGTGTTTTTGAGTCCTCAGTTATCCAGCCAAAGTCATCCAGCCCCACGTCCCTGGAGCATGGCCCCAGGAGCCCTGCAGCATTTCTCGGAAACATCATTTCTCAGCCTCCGCGAGCTGCCATTGCCCCAGCGTCCCCACCGAGCCATCCAGCTGAGGTCCCAGCCCCCCTCCAGGAGTGGCATGTGCTCCCCAGAAAACGCACTGCTCTCATCACTGTCGCACAGCCAGCCCTGCTCCCTGCCCATCATCACATCAGCCCATGTCTCAGGGGTCAGGCCCAGGCTTGGGCATGAAAGACTGACCACATCCTCACTCCGGACAGTACCCCGCACAGCCTTTCTTCAGGAAGGGTTTCTGGTATGCAGAATTTGGTTGTCTTATTTGGGGAAGCTTTTGTATTGTGACTGCTGCTTTCAGTCATTCAGAGTCTGATACAGTAGGTCCCTAAAATCACCGTCCACGCCCCTCCCTTTCTTAGCAGTAATTTGCACACCAGTTGTCCAAAACCTGCCTTGTCTCCAGAGCACCAGGAGTCTGTAGGGCAGATGCACGCTGCCCAAACATTCTTAGCAAGCCCAGACCAGCCTCCCAGATCCAGCAGTCGTGACATTCGATTCATCAATCTCAGATGTAAGAAATTTCACATTTCTTCATTTTTCCACGCCCAAATTAGATCTGGCTCTGAGCACCACACATACCCCCAACCACAGGCATACACATTCCTTAGTCAGAGCTGGTGAGAAATTCAGTCTCAGTCAAGTCCAGGGTTTAAGAAGAACCCACGGGAAGGACATCACCACCATTACCTTCACTCTCTGCCCAGGAGCTCTCGGGAAAACCCTGTCCACAGACGAGCCAGCCGCAAAGCCCCTCATCTCTCTCAAAGCCACCTGCTTTGTACCTGGTCTCCAGGGACACCTGCCATCATCCACCCCTATGCACACACACACAACATCAAGATATTTTTGAAAAAAAGGTAAAGTCATTACTCTCATACAAACATAAATACAAACATGTATTAAAAAAGGTATGAGGGATGCAAGTAGGTGTAACTGGATCAAAGGAAAGGCAAAACAACACAGATTTATTTGGAAAAAGCCATGTTGGAATGAAATGCAAATGGAGGCAAAATTGGTTTTTCCAAGATAGGGAGAAGCCTGTTGAATCTGTACCAGCCAGGACAGAATTCACATGTCTACCAGTTTTCTACAACTTACATAGAGTTGCAGAATTGCTCCAAGGTGATGAATAGGGCTAGACTTCAATAACCCAGCCCTGCAGGGTATCTGGTAGATGATGCACAGTTTTCCATTGAAACACAACATTTTTTTCTTCGACATAAATCTCACTGAGCCCTACTCTCGCTCTCCCATCCCTCCCTCTTCTGGATCAATCAAGGCTAACTTCCTGCAATGGCCCCAAACCCCTCGAAGGGGCAAGAGGGTGAAGGACTGAATATACAAGCAAACAACAGCCAGACTATATACAAAAATTGAACTCTGACCCACAGTCTGCAACAAGCAGTCCAGGAAGCCACCCCACTGTCTGGAGTAACCAGCCCAGGGAGCCTGAGTTCCATCTCTATCAGCCAGTCCAGGAAGCCCAACTAAGACCCCTGTAACAGTTAGCCCCAAATGGCCAGGACTTGATCAGTAATGGACAGCTCCCCTACTATTTGTAACCCTCTCCTGAGCACTTAACTTAGGACCAGCCAGAGAAAGCCAAATATGCACCCCTCACCGATCACATCGCATGTCCAGCTTCTAGGAAGCCCACGTCCAGCCTCCCCATGCAAACCAGCTGAAGTCAGGGCGCATCTGAAACCTTCTCTTTCTCCACCCTAAAGCTTTCCCCCTCCTCTGCCTGCCTTTGAGTCTGCCAAAACCATTTACTCTGAGTAAATTGCCTCTGCTTTTCTCATTTGGGTAGTTTTTATTTATTTTCACAAGGGCATATTCTGTACAATGGGATATAAAATATTTGTTTACCCCTAAAACAAGAGAGGCCAGAATTCAAAATCCAAAGGCTCAGCCTGCCACCCTTTACTGGAGAAAAGAGAAATGTCCCCTTGCTCATTCTTTGTAGTGGCAAGCATAAGGTAAGCGTGTGTCACCCAGCATCCTGTCCCAGAGGAAGGGTGCGTGGTACAGGGGTGGCCAACACTGTGAGTCCCCAGCCCTTCCTGGCCACCATCACTGCCGAAGGGAAGAACTGAACCACCATTCTGATAGAAAGCATTTGATTTCTCAGCCCCTCCCATCAACCTGCACCCCACACAAATCCCACCTGAAGCCTTTCCACCTGGCCTATTATGAGCACAAGACCCCTTCTCCAAACCCCGGGCCACCCCCGCTCTGGGTCACTGCAGCGGCTCCCTCGCCAAACTTGTCCTGCAGTTTAAGGCCCTGCAGCAGAGGCTCGATTCCGAGAAGCCTGCCTGGAGGGTGGCCCGCCCACTCAGTTAGGCCCAGAAGGCCCTCATTCCCAACACCTTGGCAGGTAGCCCTGAAACAAGTCTTCCTCCGAAGCTTTCCTTACTAACCTGGTAAGGGGTGTAGGGGCAGAGGTGGGGAGGGATGGAGAATGGGGAAAACAGAAATTGCAAGAGGTCCTAAAATCCTCACCCTCCTACCCTAGGAGTTATCAGGAGAGCAAGTTAATTGTATTCTCCAGTGCATAAGTTACCACTTACCAAGTGTACAGAGATTCTGTTGATCCATAAGATAAAATTCACTAAAAGCATTGGTGAATCCTTTGTGGCTTGTTGTACTTATATATTTATCATTATCTTATAATACTTATATATTATCATATTATAACAAACACCCCAAACATCATTACTGCCATTGCTGTTATCAAGTAGGAAACTAAAGCTTTGTTGATTGACATAACTACTACCAGCCTCTGAGCCCCAACCCAGGACCTGGGGACCACAGGCTTAACCTAGCCTGGCCTGGGCCCATGCAACTGCCCCTCTGGGCTCAGTTCCCTTTGCCTTTACTGGGACAGGAATGAGCTGTTCCCTGTTCCAGGCCCAACCCTGTCACTTCCCAACCCACAGTCCTTGAACAAATTGCAGCCTCTCTGTCTCCTTCCTCAAAGAAAATGCAGCCATACTCTTACTGACCAGCTCACCGGGCTGATGCAGGAATCAAATCACATGGGGTTTGTAAATGTTCTTTGAAAATGGTTGAAAAATAAACCTCCAATCATGCAAGTAAATAAATAAAACCAAAGCCATGCACATAAAAGATACCACTGCCTAGGAAATGCTACCTTCCTTCTTGCCCAGATTCTTCTGGAGGGAGTTGGGAGAGAGGGTAGCAGCCGTTGCAACAGCATTTGAATTTTATGACACTATTTATCAGTTCCAGGGGAAAAAGAATCAGAGGAAGAGACTAACTTGGGTAACCCAGACCCATTACTGAAGGTTGGGTAATGTGGGCACTTGACTGGGCCACTAGGAGCTTCCATTTCCTCCTCAATAGATTAAGAGGCGATAGTCTTGCTTATAAATTGTTGGGAGGATTAAAGGAGATAATTCATAGATAACCACTTTTATGTCTGTAGTATTTATAGTAAGTTCTCAGTAATTTCTTTTATTATTATTATTATTTAAAAATAAAATTCATATTATTAGGTCCCTACAGGGCCAGATCTGAGAAAACCAGGGTGCTAAAAACTCTTCAACAAGAATTTATTGATTGTGCACTTAGCATTGTGCCAAGCACTGTATATAAATGAGAATGTTCATCCCAGGCCACTGACCAACAAGTCTAGAATCCCACCGGAAAGATCAGCACATCCATGAAAACAGAACCTACGAGTGTCTGTCTTCATATCATGTAAGCTTCTCCCTGGGACACAGAGAACGGGAAGCAACATGGGCCATGGTTCCTGAACCGGGGAACTGAGACCTTGTGGCGCCCCTAGTGGAGGAAGCGGACGCGGCGCCGTCCCTCTCGACCCGGACAAGGTATAGATGACGTCACCAGGTAGCAGGTGGGTAGAGCATGCGCAGACCCGGGGAAGAGGGGGCTGCTCCGAGCCTCGTCCTCTTCCCCAAGCAGAGCAGGATGGTCCTGGCCAGTGAGGCAAGTGCGCTTGATGCTTTAGAGGATTTGGTATTTCCCAAACATGAGGATGCTGAAAGGCCTGGAAGACTGCCGAGTAGTAATAGTATTACTTCTGCCATTGGCCTTTCCCAGTGTGAAGACTCTTCACACTTTTCCCATGTAACCCTCCCCAGAATGCTTGGACAGAGAGAGGTTATGTGGTTTGCCCAAGGCCACCCCGCAGTAAGGGACAGTCCTGACTTCCTGAATCAGAGGACAGCACCCTTCCGCAGGCGGCCCTCCCCCAAGCTCCTGACAATATGAGAGGCACAGGGAAGGCTGGCTGGCGGTGTAAATTCCCTGACCCACCCCCACCCCCACCCCATCCGCAGAGCTTCCAGTTCTGGAAGGGCACAGGGCCCAAGAATCTGCATTTTTAATCTGCCTCAGTGAGCCTCAGATTGTTGGTCAATCTTGGACCATATGTGAGCAAAAATATAAGACTATCCTGGATCCCCAGGAACACCGCTGAATGAGTGTGCCGCCCGCCCTTACTCTCCCATTCTCTCTCTGATTCCGGGTGGGTCCCTCTTTATCTCTCATCTCTGAGGAGAAGAACAAAGAAACCTACGTGAAGGGAGTAGCATCTGAGGAAAACAGTCTAACCATGAATGCATCTTTTCTATAAGGAAGCAGAAATGCTGCCTGAGGGCAGAGAAGAGATAGTAAGAAGAGAGGCTTAGAAATCAAAAGCAGGCTTCTCTCCTGCTGCTCCCAGAGGCCAGCCAGGCCCACAGCATCCGCAAGGTTCAGAAGCTTGAGGAAGCCAGTTGGCCTGAGTGGAGGGCCTGAGGCCGCTAAGGGGGACTTAGCCAGGCCTCTTGCATGCTGGGTGCATTCTGGTGTCCTTCGGTGAAAGACTCAGGCTGGCGGGATCCTTCAGGCTGGGCTGCGAGTACTGTCTTCCCATGTGGATCTAAGAACATTACCCACTGAGCACCTACGTCAAACATCAGCTTTGTCCAAATCCCCCTTGCTATGGGGTTTCAACCTGTGACAGGAAGGCTTAAAATGGAAAGCAGTTGTCTGGGTTGGCTCCCTGACTGTACAAATGTTAATACTGAGTTTTCAGCAACCCAGTTTAGCTACCAGTTCAGCCTTAGTCCCATATCTCCCTAGCCTCAGCCACTTCATTAGCCACAGAGTGCCCCAGGGGAGACTGAGGCCACCGAGTCCACCCTGCTGCCCCTGCGCACAGCCCTGCCTTTCCCTGGCTGCCCACCTACTGTGGTCTAAATCACATCAAGGTTCTCTTAGCACGCAACACAAAAGACAAGTTAGCTGGATGACGGCAACCTTCATCTTGAACTTGATATTCTTCCCACTTAGGAGCTTTAAGGCAAATACATATTAAAAACAAGAGACTGAATTCTCCTTGTCAGAAATAAGGGAAAAGACTGCTCCCCTCCCTTTTCTTAGAGCATTTATTTTAGAAAACTTGGGAAGTTCTTTCTCTGTCTCTTTGAAATGTATATAAATCATTTTTTAGAACCTAAATAAGCTTTTGCCACCTTAATGACCCAGGCAGATCTTTCTCAAGAGCCCTGGAACCATTTCTTTGAAATGGAAACGTCAAGGGAGATAGCAGATCTGCCAGATTTTATTGGAGGCCCGGAGCTTAACTTCAGCAAGCAGGTGCCTTGCTCTAAGGCACAAGACTACTTCATGTCATAAAGATAGGAGATCATCTGTCCTGTTCATAAGATTAATGAACTAACACAGAGAGGGACCCCAATTACCAGGTAACTTTAGGATGAACTATGTGTGACAAGTTCTCGTACTTGGTAACTAGTCATTATTTATCCTGAGACTATATAAGTAGTGGATTGAGTCTGCTTGGCAGTATGAGCAGTGAGCTCCCCTTCTGCCTTTGCAGTGTCTTAGCAGATTGCCTGGGATGTGCATTGTATTCTGATTCAATGCTTATTTAATAATAAAATTGTTCTCTTTCTCTTCTACCTTGTGGAGAGATTTTTCTGGGTTAGGAGATTTTGTTTTTAATTCTATTTCCCCAGTAGCGCTAACTAGCCTCCTACCACCTTCTCCAGGGAGTGGGGCACCCCCAAACCTTGGACATCCTGATATTAGTCCAGCTACGGCTCCCTCACACTCCTCACCCCTGGGCAGTGCTTGGAGTGGACAGATGTGGATCTCTGAGCACTGCTGCTCACCCCCTAACTTTGGTTAGCAAGGAGGGTGAGGCCTTGCTGCGTGCTCACCAGTGTAACCCAGGTAGGGACAGGGTGGTTGCTCAGAAGCCCACCTCACGGCAGAGAGCAGGGCTTCAGGATGGTGGCTTCTGTGGGGTTGGGCCGCCACACCTGGATAGGCCCTAGGGGAGGGAGCGAGGGTGATGTGAAGCTGCAAGCTAAATATGCTTTATTTTCCTGGAATGCCAAATGACACAACCGATCAGTAATTTAAAACACTATTGCAGTGAGAACAAATGGGGATTATATTACGCAGCTGGATTCCAGATTCCGACTCGTTTCTAAGCTAACATGGGAGAAGACAAATACATTTCATGCTTCAACCTTTGGGCTATGTTCTCCCCTCGGCCTCCCCCCCGCCCCACCCCCCAGCCCCTGGCAGAGGTGCTTAGCTGACAAATCTGTCTTGCTCCTTTGCAGACAGGACCACCCTGTGAGGCAGGCAGGGCAGGCACTCTCGCCCATTTTCATGGGAGTGGCTCAGAGCAGTTCTGGGTGAGTGCGATCTTTCCACGCATGCACACAGGGGGCACATGCTGCCCTGCTCTGGGCCGGGAGGCGAGCCCGTCACGCACCACACAGGCTTTCTCTTCACCCTCAGGGGCCTCGCAGGTGGCCAGAAGGACAGAGGAGACTGGGAGAGCGCCCTGCTCCCTTGCTGCTGCTCATGTGGAAGCACCAGGGACTTGTCAGAAAACACCTTTGACTCGCCTTACCCGGCACAGGGGTAGGACGGCGGCCAGCCTGTGGCTGCCCCAACACCCCGGTGGTCCCCCTACCACGCCAACACCTTGGAAGGTAGCCCTCCTATAGAAACACAGGGGCGACTCCTGTTCCTGGTGGGACCCTGGCTGGTGCAGCTAGAAGTAACCCTGTCTCTGCCTTCTCTTAGCATCACACCAGAAGGCCTCTGAACTCCCCAGGGGAATGCCTGTGTCCTGGAATTGTTCTCCATAAGGAGAGGCAGTGGCAGTGTGAACAATCCCCTGTTCCTCCTGTGGATTCATCTCAACTGGTTTATAGTTGACTCTGGGCAGCACAACCCCCCGCCCTGCCCCACCCCAGTACCTGACACCGTGGCTAAGTCTGCTTTGCTGTTGCTAAAACTTGAGTGAGCTATTTTCCTCATGGGGTTCCGTGGGGCCAGGGCCTGGGGACTCACGTGGCTGGGGCAGAGAGATAGGAAAGGGAGCGAGCAGTTGGGCAGTTCAAAGATCATTTCATCTAGTTTTCTAACATTCATCAAGTTGTGCGCTTTCAGCCCCGTTTTACACGTGTGGAAACTGAGACTCAGAGGATGTGAGGGGATCTGACCAAGGCCCCCCACCAGTGGAGTGGCCTGTTTTCTCCCCCTGACATCTATCAGCATCAAAATCAAGATGGTCCGCCCTGACCGTATGTGAAGCGCTGAGTCTTCGGGACAAGAGCCAGAACTCGCAAAGCCAGACCCGGTTTGTTTTAGAAGCTACACCGTGTTTCAACACAGGGGGTTGCATAACAGCATTTTGCTTGCAAAGAAGCCACACCAGAACTTCTCTGCCTGGTTGAGAAACAGCATGCGGTTTACTCTATGCAAAGGAGAAACACATTATGAAATGCCACTAACCGGACCCAGGTGGCGGCCATGAGTTCCTAGCTCCCGAGAAGAGGCTGTAGGAGGGAGTCCTGGGAAACGTTGCTTTAGGCCAAGCCCTTGAGTAACCTTTGGCTCAGAGGCTCCTAAATTCCTTAGACTCTGAGGTCAGCTCACAGTCCCCTCTCCCCACCCAGGATACTGGGGGAAAAGGCTTATGGCCCAGGGTTTCTGAAGAAAATGCTGGCTATCTGTTAGGAAGCTTTGCATTCAGAGTATCTGTGAGCAGGCACTGCTACCAGGGAGAGGAGGCCGCAGCTCGGAGTCTGTGCACTGTCTGTTCTCGTTTTCGGTGCATATCCTCAGACGGACCACTCAGCCTCCAGGATTCTCACCTCCTCGCCTGAAAAAGGCACAGCCAGCAATTCCTACCTTCGAAGATATCAAGGGGCCAGGATCTTGGGCATGTCTGGGTGGATCACTGCTGCCTCAAGGCACACACACCACAGGTCACAGCATCTGCTTTTACAAATTGACCTAAAAAAAAAAAAGCCATCTCATCAGCTGAAAGCAAGATTCTTTTAGTCCTGGCATTGGGGGAAAAGAGGGGAGAATATAAAGAATCAGAAGCCTTTGGGTTCTAGCTGCTGCTCTTCAGAACTCAGTAAACAACTTTGGGCATGTCATGGCATCTCTCTGCCTCAGTTTCTCCCCCTGTCAAACTAGGTGCACAGGTGAGGTCACCTTTGACATGACCTTGGAGATGGCTCTCCATTCTCACGGTTTCTGGGGGGTCTCAGCTGCCTCCACCTGCTGACCTCGTGCCCGAGGGAAGCCAGCCTTCAAACAGCTTGTGGTGTGGCCTGGACGGATGGCAGAAGGGCTGCCTGAACACCCTGGTGGCCCCTCTCGTGTCCTTTGCCCAGCGGCTGAGCCAACTGGAGACCACCTCAGAAAGGACAGCCCCTCCAGGGGCCCCACTGATGGCCCTGATTATATCCATCTCTGCCCATCAGGGTGGGCAAAGGAGGAAAACCACCATGTAGCAGGGGGTCACTGATCACATAAACCATGACTCCGTGGTTTGCCAAGACTCATCTTCCCAACAGGATGCCGGCCTTTCCAGGGGAGCTGAGCTTTACGGAGTGCAGAGGCGCCGTTGTCCTAGGCAGAAGGAAGAGTGTGGCGTGTTGGAGGAAACTCTGACGCGTGGTCAGTTCCTCCTCCCGAGCAAATGCCCCGAAGCTCTATCCAGGGTGCATTACCACTGTGAAGTGCCCTGCCACCCCAGAGTTAGCACCCAATACAGTTGCCACGAATTCTAGGGCTACTGTCTTCCTGTCCCTCAGTAAGACTTTCTGGCAGGAATTTTACTCTCCATGAACAACAGACTAACCCGTTGTTCAAGACCCCTGCAATACCCAGCAACTAAGAAAGCCTTGGCATTCTGCTTAGGGATCAGCCGAGAGAAATCACTGTCACCATCTAGGTTATTGTCATAAATATGCTTTTAAGCTGAAGGGGCTGATGCAAGAAACACTGTTAATGGGATCCCAGAGGCCAGGACCAATCCCATTATTTATAAGACATGTAGAAGATACAGTGAGATAGCATTTGGTGCCCATGTGATACCCATTCCTCTACTGCAGAAGAACATCCTTGCTGCTAGGGTTCTAGAAACAAACTAGGTCCCATCTATTAGATGCATTTCTTCATGGTTCCTGAAACTGAAGGGCATTGTGGCCATTGTCCGGCAGCTTGTGTACTGCACTGGTGAGCACGACCACAGAGACACCAGGGTTTTCCACGGAGCAGTCCAAGGGCCACTCGCCCATGCTGAGGGTGCTGGAAGCTAGTTGAGATGGGGCAACGGCAGCTTCCCAATCCCCACGTCAAGCTACGTGACAGGCCATTAAGTCAACATTTCCAGGGGCAGTCTCCTGATCTCCCACCTGTCTGGCCATGGCAGAGGCAGCAGCTTCCTGGTGGGCCAGTTCTGCAGAGCTGCTCTGAGAGTCAGCCCTGGATGCCTCTCCCAGAGCCTGCTCCAGTCCATCTGATGTGAGCACCCAGCTGGAGCCCATGCTGCACACCATGGCAGCACAAAAAGAAGCTGGTGACCCAGGTGGGGAATACATGGAAAAAGACTGCCACACCTCCCCTCCCTCCATTCTGCCCTGTCTGCCCCATGCACATCTCTGCCTGTTGAGATCCAACTCACCCTTCAAAACTCAGCCAGACTTTACTTCCTCCAGGAAACCTTCCCGACAGCATGCTGGCAGCACTCTCTCCTCGGTGAAACTCCTACAGCTTCATGCTTGTTTCTTCCCTATAGCAGATAGGACATACACCTGCTATTACAGCTGTTTGCATGCTGTTATTCTTTTTTTAAGATGCTCACCTCCTTGAGGCAGGGACCTTGTCTTTTCTTTTCAGTCTCTCCCAACACTTGACCTAATGTTTGATACCTGGAATAATCCCATAATGCCCTGACTGAATGACACTCATTGAGGAGACAAGACATAGACAGAGCCGCTGGAGAACAGCACATGGCAGGAGATATAAGGGCTGAATTGAGGGCTACTGACCAAGAATAGCAGGTCCCTCCTCCACTCCAAGAGCAAGGGAACTACCCTTCTCCATACTCACAGCCCAGCCCAACCCACAACAGAAAGAGGTACATTCTCTGAGCAAATTGAACCATAGAGATGCCACATTTTAGGAAAAATTCAGGGCCAAACACAGGAAGAATGAATTTTAATCTCATCCGCACAAAATGTTGTTTCCAGAATTCTCTTAGCCAGGTCTATACCACCCTCACCACAAGAAATCAGATGGTTTGTGAGAAATTCAACACATCTCAAATGCCCAGAGGAAACATCTCCAGATTTGAGATCTCCCCATAGAAAATCCAAACAGCCATCTCATCACCCTGACGAAGCTCCAGTCCACAAGGGATACAAGGCTTCTAATTGCCATCTCATGCCTCGTTGTTAAACATGAATGGTAGTGATGAATCATCAGACGTTTCAGGAAAGTGCACAGCATGAAAGAGAGGAACCAAGAAAGACAAACAAATTCACAGAAACCTAAAGGGAAAGAAATAGGAACAGGAAAAAAACAAACCCTACACTGTCCCTGGATTAATAAGAGAAATAAGAAATAACATACCCAGCAGTATAAAAACAGGATATTAAGTATATAGTATAAAAACATAGTATAAAAACAGGGTATTAAGAGAAAAGAATGAGAGAACAAAAAAGATTTCCTGGTAAACCAGAAGAATTTATCCATCTACCAAAGTAGTGGACAAAACCTCCCTCACTTCTCATATGAATGGCAAGTTTGAGGGATTCTCAGAGTCTATGACTCACTAAAAGGACTTGGAACTCACCAAAAGTGAGTAAACTCACAGTTATAGTTTATTACAGAGAAAGCTACAGATTAACATCAGCCAAGGGAAGAAGAAAAGTCCAAAACAGAGCATCTGTCATCACATCCCCATGGAGACAGGGTGCATTGCTTTCCCAGTGATGATATGTGATGATTCACATGAAGAATTGCTACCCTGAGAGTCTCACCTGAGTCCCTCTGGTCAGAGGTCTTGTGGGGGCCCCATCACGTAGGCATATGTGGTCACAGACTGATCGCAGTCTCTAATCTCCAGTCACTGCCGACATGACACAAAAATCACTGTTGGTCTCTCTGGTGTGGCCAGTGCCTACGCTAAGACTACTGGGAGTGCCAGCCCCCCACTAAATCACACCGCTGGTTGTAGATGCAAGACACAGGGGCCTCAGCTGAGCCAGCCCAAAGAACCACTCAGCTAACCCGTGAACTCATAAGAAATAACCACTCTGTTGTTTGCATCACTAGTTTGGAGAAGGTTTGTTACCCAGTGAAAGGTAGTTGATAAACATGTGATCCCAAGGCAGTGTATCTCAAGAAAGCTGCGAAGAAAAGAAGGCCCGGGATGGTATCTCAGCCTACCCTTGACACTACAGGGCCCAGGCCAAGACTACAAATGGAGGCCTACATTAAATCTAAAGGTTTACAAACTAGGACTCAAGCAACAAAACACTTCAATGGAATATGTATATTCCTACCTTAGCAAATTCTCCAGTGTCCCGGCATGGAAGGTCGAGGGATCTTGGACTCCCACTTGGAGACGTGTAGAGAGCCAGTCCTAACCCCCCTTCCTACTCTCACCTCAGGCTCCCCAGCTCCACAAGGGACCTCACATGCAAGGATAGACCCCAGTCCCTCATCTGGGAAGCTCTGCCCACTCTCTAGCCCACCAGCCTGTGTTCCCACCCCTAACAGATACCCTGGCCATCCCTTAGGCCAAGGAGTTCACATGCACACACACAGAGCAAGTTCCACTCTCAGGGTAACAGACCCAAAGAAGAAGCTCTCACAGAGCCTGGACACAGACTCAGGGCAACACCATCAGCAAATCCCAGGCCCCAGGTTCCCCAGGGTGAGGTCTGGAAGGAGGGACAAGGGTTCTGGCTGGCCTGACCCCTTTATGTCACAGACTCCTCACTCTGTGGGGAGGGAAGTGCCTGAGGGAGGGCTTTCAAACACTGGACTTGGGTCAGCGGCCCCTCTTCCTTGGTCTGAGGATGGTGATGATGACATAGGAGGCCTAGAAAGCAAATAGCCCCAACTGGAGTGGGACACCGGAGAATCCCAAGATTCTCAGAAAAAAACAAATGGATTTGATGAGTTATTTCATGTTCTACCATCTGGAATATAAGCTGGATCTTATAACAAACGAAAGAAATACCAATGGTAAGTAAGCCCATAGACATCGAAGCACATGAATACAAGAGGCAGTAACTAACTTGAGGAAAGTCAAAGGGCGCCCATGAAGCAGACCGTTGCGCACTATTGGGCCCAGCCATCGTTTCAGCTCTGTATTGCTATGTGCCCAAAGGAGACCAAACCGGGTCACGGACACTTAACAGACAGCACAAACACATTGAAGGAAAGAGGAAACAGGTTTGGAGGAGGGGATCCTTGAAGAAGAGAAAAAAGCATTGTAAGACATTCTGGCCACAGTGATAAAATGGAGAGGTCCAGATTCACATCAGAGTCGATTCCTGGAAATGACATATTCATCAATAATGGCCTTGGGGACAAGAAAGGAATGAAGAACAGTAGCATCCAAAAAGAGTGGGGAGGAAGGATGGTAAGGAAGGAAAGAAAGAAGGCGGCTGCAGCAGTCGGCCCGGCTGCTGTACAGAACACCATGGTCCACGCAGCTTAAATAGTAGAAATTTCCTCTCTCAGCTCCTGAGGCTGGAAACTCCAAGGTCCAGGTTTCTTCAGGGTGCATTTCTAGTGAGACTCTCTTCCGGGCTTGCAGACAGCCGCCTTCTCGCTGTGGGCTCACGTGGCCTCATCTTTGTGCACCTACAGAGAGAGACAAGAGATGGAGACAGACAGAAATCTCTTATAAGGACACCAGCCCTATCGGATTAGCACGCCACCCATATGACCTCATTTAACCCTAATTACCTCCTAAAATCCCTGTCTCCAGATTCAGTCACCTTGGAGATCTGGTTTCAACATATGAATTTGGGGGCACACAACTCAGACCATAGCAGTGGTCTGAAGGCCCACCTGCTGCCTCGTACCCATGGGGCCGCCTGGCTCGATGCCACCTGTTAGGACCAGGCACCGGCAGAGCACAACTGTGTCGGCCCAACACTGCGGCACTTCAAACAGCAGGCTGCTGATAATGCTGGGGGTACGTCAGAGGCAAGGACGTCCAGAGCCACGGTGCTTCCTGAGTCTCCCCAAAGCACCCAGTCAGACTGAGGCACCATGAGGGGAGACCGCCTGTCCTCCGCCTCTGGGACCGCAGGCCATGTGAGACTGTCAGGCCAGCCCCAGAAGCTCATTCCATCTAGCGCCTGCTCCCATCACAGCCTTCTGGGCCGTCCTGAGCAGCAGCCTCCTGGCTAAGTACGATGGAAACTACTTGGGCTTTTGTGACTAGGCTGCGCATTAGAGAAAGAGTAGTTCCAAGTCTATAACTGAACCTGAGTCTCAGTATCTCTGAGCTGGAACAGGCCTTCAGAACAATGTGGTCAAAGATATCTTCCCTTGCCATCTCCTATATGAAAGAATGGTGCAAGCTCCCAGCTTCCAGCAAGAAGGAGTTGTGATAGAAGCTGGTGATGGCACCAAGACACGGGAAATGCCAGGGGTTGCCAACAGTCACGTGTGCTGGCATGTAGGCAGGGCACGGAGTAGGGGGGTCAGCATCAGGGTGTGGAGAAGAAAATGACAAATAATTGGAGAGTCTGAGACATTACCTCAAATTCCCTTAATCTTTTATAGTTAAAAGAATTCTGCTGATCTTTTAAATGGTTTAAATATTATACACTGAAAAAATTATGAACTACATAAAATTAAAATGTTTCCATTTGCATTTAAACATCATTAACTTTTTAGTGATCCCCTCATGTATCTGTACACAAATGCACACACATAGATATAAAATTTTACATACATGGAATATATTCACTTTTTCTCTAAGTACCTTTCATAAACATAGTCTTAACTCACACCACCAACCGATGCTAGTAACTGATGTGCGTCCCTGTATCCCTTTCTTGGAGTTCATTTCTCTACAAACAAGTATGTAGGGATTTTTGGTTATTGTATTATAAAAGTAGGTTCCTATTATGTACCTTCCTCTGTGTCTTACTTTTATTACTTAAGAATACATCATTTGTGAAGATTAATTTTGTGTATCAAATTGGCTGGGCCACAGGGTGATGATTACACATTATTCAAGGTGTGTTTCTGTGAGAGTGTTTTGGGATGAGATTAACATTTAAATAAATGGATTTGAGTAAAGCAGATTGTACTCCATTATGTCGGTGGGCCTCATGCAATCAGTTGAAGGCCTGACTAAAATACCAACCTCCCCAAGCAAGAGAACTCTCCAGCTGACTCCTTCAGACTTCCTCTGCACCATCAGCCCTCCTGCTTCTCCAGCCTGCCAGCCCGCACTGCAGATTTGAACTTGCAAGTCTCCATAATCGTATAAGCCAATTCCTGACAATAAATCTCTTTTCCTATATATTCACATCTGTATTCTGGTTCTGTTTTTCTGGGGAACTCTGACTAATACAATCATTTTAAATACAGAATTATCATATGACCCACCTATTCCACTCTTGGGTGTATGCCTAAGATAAATGAAAACCTATGTCCACACAAAAACGTGCACACAAACTTTTACAGCAGCATTATTGACAATAGCCAAAAAGTGGAAATAACTCAAATTTCCATTAGTAGATGAATGGATAAGTAAAATGTGACATATTCAATGAATACTGTTGAACAGAAAAATGGCAGAAAGTATCGATACGTGGATGAACCTTGGCAACATTATGCTAAGTTAAAAAAGCTGGACACACAGAGGACCACATGTTATATGATTTTGTTTACATGAAATATTCAGAATAAGAAAATCCATAGGGACAGAAAATAGACTAGTGGATATTCTGAGTGGAGGCAAGAAGTGGTTCATGGGTGGTGGCTGAAGAATATGGGGTTTCTTATTGGGTTGATAAAAATGTTTTAAAATTATATCGTGATGATGGTTGCACAACTTTGTGAATGTATTAAAAAGCCATGCAATGCATCATGGAACTCAGAAGGGTTAGCACTCCACCTGTGATTCCTGCCAACACCTGAATCTAACCATGAGAAAACATCAGAAGCCCAAACTGAGGGCATTCTCCAAAATAGCCGGGCTGTTCTTTTCAAACATGTCAAGGTCATGTGAGACAATGGAAGACTGAGGAAGTGTCCCAGGTTGAAGACTGAAGGGACATGGCAAGGGAGTGCCATGTGAATCCTGAATTGGGTTGATCCTGGATTCTAGGTTGTGTCCTAGGGACCTTTTCCTTTTTTCTTTTCGTTCTAAACACGTGAGTGGAACAACTGACAGCAAAATAAAAAATAGTATTATCCCATGTTGTTTGCTTGACTTTGCTATTTACACTGTGATTATGTAAGAGCATGTCCTCATTTTTTAAAAAAACACATACAGAAATATGTAAGCAAAAAGAAGAATCATGAAAAATTATATCTCCCTGGAGAAAGAGAGAAAGTAAATGTGGTAAGAAGTTACCAACCAGGCGATCTGACTGAAGAAAACAGAAATTCCTTGCATTTCTTTTGCAAGTTTCCAGAAGGTCTGCAATTGTTTCCAAAGAAAAAGGGGAAAAAAAAGAACACATCCTGACTCTCTATCCTGGTCGCTAGTGTAAGTGTGACCCATGCTTTCAATGTCTGCATAATATTTTTTATCCAGATGAATAACGTTCATTTAAGCATTCTCCACCTGATGGCCCTTGGCCTTGGGTCCAGTGTTTGGCACAATAATTTACATACATAAATTCTTATATGATGGTGCCTTTATTTCCGTAAGATAGAGTTCTGGGAGGAAGAATAATGGGTGGAAGTATGATGTCATGGCTTTAATTTCAGTAGTTATGGCTAGACTGCTTTCCTAAAAGACTACACAACTCATTTTTCCACCAATAGGATATGAAATCTTTCCTCCAATGCTTGTCAATAGCAGATGTCACTCTCATCAATTTTTGATCACGTTATTCCAATTTGCGTTTCCCTAACTACTAATAGAGTTTTACATCCTTCTGTGTAGAATCAGCCTTTTAGTTTGCTTTCCTATGAATTTCTTATTCACATCGTGTGCTTTTTCTATTTGTTCACTAGTTTTTCCTTAAATTTAAAATCTTTTTTTTAAAGCACCCTTTCAATATGCAATGAAAATATCATCCCCTCCCAGTTTTGTCATTACCCTGTCGACTTCACTTACAGTATAATTTGTCATTTGGAAAATTTTATATAATCAAATATGTCTTTTCTAATATGCCTTTCAGATTTACTGTCTTGGCTTTAAAAGCCTTCCCCATCCTAAGGGTAAAACAGTTGCTTAAATTCTTTTTCATGATTTCTGATTTAATTATTTTTATATTTAGCATTTCATTTATCTAGAGTTTATTTTTGAATATGGAGTAAGGAAGATTAACTTAATTTTCTTCAAATCAGTAGCTTGTTCCAGCAGCATATAGCCAGAAATCACACACACACCCCAAAAAAAACCCAGAAGGACAGCGTGGTGCAGTGCTTAAAATCCTAACTGCCTGATCTGGGATCCCCACCCCACCAGCACTGGCTGTGGGACCTTGAGCAAGTCACTGAACTTCTCTGTCTCTCCTTGTGAGCTTCCCTCCTTTGTGAAATGGGACCATAATGGAATCAGACCATTAACTGAGCTCATATAAGTGCGTGGCGCAGTAAGTTCCTAGGCCGTGGTTACAGTGAGATTTAGTACTAGTATTTTTCAGCTGAAAAGCCTCTTGCCCTACAGGTCTCAGGGATACAGGCGTCTCAAGTGACTAATCTACTCCAGGGTGGGACTCTGGGGACAGAGAGGCTGACAGTCCTCCCCCAGACTCTCAGGTAGCTGGCTCTGCCCCTCTGGGACATCCAGGCTTTCCACCCACCAACCTCTCCTGGCCCCAGGGCTCTTAGCTCTTGCCCCAGACTCTAACCCTGCCCAGTGGGGTGTAACCCTGGGGACCCACCCCCAGAACCCTAACCGCCAGCCAGCCCTGCTGTTATTTGATTTAGGAGAGGAAGTAGGTGGTTGGTGGGAATTTGTGGGAAGGGCATTGGAGTCATCTTCCAAATTCCCCCTTCCTTCCAAATCTCCTTAGCTGTTTCCTGGTTATAAAGGCCACCTCGGCCAAGGAACAGGGGAATGGGCAGGGTGGGGAAGTCATCTGAGGCCTTAAAACTTGGCACCTGTCTTCTTTGTGTTAGTTTATGAGGCTGTGGGAGTATGCACCCGAACTCATGCTTTCTTGTGTACAATAAACCTTTGAACAGTTCTTTGAGACTGTCGTGCCATATGAAAAGATCAGCTTATGGGATTAAGGTTGAGAATGAACCAAATATATTCCCTATACATATTCGTATAAAGTAGAACAGCGATGCTTGGAGTGGGGGACATAGCAATCTTCTTTCCCTGAGCTCATGTTTCCAGGTGAAAGACTTCTGCTCCAGAAACAGGCCTTCCACCCCCCCTGTACCTCCACGGAGCCCCGTGCGGGGCAGGAAGCACCATTGGCACACAGCTCTCGTTGGGTGGAGAGAATCTGAGGAATGGCTTCAAGCCCTGGAAATTGGTTTCTACCTTTCACCCTAGTTCAGTGCCGGAAAGTAATCTTGAGTGACTATGTTAGCTCTGCAGATTCCAACTTCTTCCCAGATATCTAGAGCATGAAAATGAGGATGAGGGAATGGTGTTACTGTTCCTAAAGCCATGTTGTCCCTGCAGAGTTGGGGGGATAAAGTCAATAACAGAAAGGAAGGGGCCTGGCTCACCTGTCTCCAGCCTCCACTCAGTCTTCCAGTCACAGCACCCAAGTGGCTAGAAGAATGTCGCCCTCTCCTCCCCAGCCTCCAACCATGGAACCCAGCTGTTCTCATCTCTGACTGCACGCTGGAGTGCACTGAACTCAGGCAAGCACACTTTTTAAACCATCCAAGGACTGTGAAAGACTGGATATCCCAAAAAGGAGAAGGATTTTTGGCCGCCTCCCCTCCAGGTGCCCTGCTGTGGTTCTCCTCTCTGCAACCTGAACACACTGGAATCTGGCTGCTGGGAATTGTTGGGAGACATATGGCTCATTGAACCTCTGCATCTGCTTCCTGGTCACTGAGCTCAGACTCAAGTCACCTGGAGAGCCTGGGGCTGGTCCCAGAGAAAGGACCCTTCCACGCCCCACAGCCCACAGATGCACATGCAATCCGCCTTCTTAACAGCCAAGTAAACCATTCTCTGGGAGATGCAAACTGTCCCACGGGTGACACCAGCTTAAACACAAGGTTCCACCCATGACCTGGCCACCCCGCATCACCTACCCGGCCTCTCCTTGCACTCTGCTGGTCTGGGGTTAGGGGCTTTTGCTCCCTCCAGAAGGCCATGCAGCAGAACCAGCTTTCAGGTCAGGTAACTGGGCCCATGGGAAAGTCCCAGCTCCCTGGGCTTCCCCTTGAAACCCGCCATTCATAAGCCCCTGCGAAGTCTGGCCAAAGTGGTCTAGCTGTTCCTGGATCCTCGGGCACCACTTCCCAGATACTGAAGGCTGTTAATACACAGGGAATTCCCTTCCAGATGGGAGTGGCCTGCTGGCAGAGGAATTCTGGGAAATAGTAAAGAAAAGAAAGAAAAAACTCACACTGTAAAAATTCATTTGTCAATGGGCGTGACCTCATAGTTCTGAGAAATGTAGATACTTCGAGACTTGACTCTCCTTTCCCAGAGAGAGAGGGGAAGAAGTATTTCGCCCCCTAACTCTATTTCCTGGGTTCAGAAAATGCATTCCACTCAACTGGAGCATTTACGTGGAGGCGCTAATTTAATTTGAGCTCCTAGTTTTTCTTGCTGGTAAGGCAGGGCACCCAGCACTTGTCAGTTTTGCTCCCCACACTGGTCACTTGAAATCTTCCCCTGAAAACTGTCCAGTGCAACCCAGACACTGACACTACGGCCCCTCGCCAAGTGCCCCCAAGGCCTAGATCAGGGGCACCAAGAGTGACCCAATCAGGAATGCCGTCCAGCCCAGAAATTTTCAAAACATTCTTTCTTGTTCAAATTAAACCATCAGGCACCCCGGTGGGTTAAGCACTCTGCTGATCTCAGGCCTTTTCAGAATTTGGTGACAAAATTGAGTTGCAGACAATACTAGCAGGGTTCCAGGATTGAGCTCTCTATCATAAGCCATGGTCCAGCTTCTACTGAAGGGGAAGTTTCCTGCTGTGGATGGTTAGGCCAAAAGTGGGAAGTGAGCAGGGAGAAGGTGAGGGAAGATGTAGTATGCATGCCAGGTAGCAGTTAGGGGCCCATGAGGTCTGTGGACAGAACTTAGAGGGACACCAGTCAGCTTGGATATGTGTTTTTTCTGCAACTATGGTCCAACGCACAGGTGCAAGGGTCCGGGGAGTAGAGGTTGTGTTCATATAACCAGAGCTGTGATTTTGCAAAGCAAGCTAAAGATGAGAGAAGGCAGGGCAATGAAAGGTGCCTGCAAGGAGGGGCATAAGTCCTTACAGCAGTCTTGAAGCTTGGGTAGAAATGAGACAATAAGTGAAGCTAAAGGAGAATCAGAGTTGCGATTGTCCAGGAAGTCAGCTGGGAAGATGTAGCTGTCGTTAGAGAGTAAGATGCACAGAATAGAGATTAGGAAGAATGTATAGCTTTTGAAATAATGGCTCCATCATTATTATACCTATTGTACAGATAGGAAAATGGAGGCCCAAAGAGAATGAGTAACTTGCCAAAGATTCCATGGCTGGTAAGAGGCTGAGGTATGATCTGAACGCAGACAGCTTGCCTGGCTCGAGGACCCACACTCTTCACTGCTACATCAAGAAATAAGAGCACCTCGAGGTTTTCAAGAACAGTGCATAAAAATATCTTAGAACTTAAAAAAAAAAAGTATCTCAAGACCAAAGTACGGTAGGGGACTTGAGTGAGTCACTGTTATAAGTCAGTGTTGAGACCCTGAGCGGGTGAGCTGGCTGCCAGCGGGGCTGTAGAGAATCAAATGAAAGAAACAGGCCAAACTGTGGAACCCAAATGCAGGAGGCTGGGAGTCATGAAGAGCAGGAAGAGCCCCAGAGAACAGAGGCTGGAGGAGGCAGAGAGCAGGTGGGAAGAGTGGCAACATGCGGCCGTTGAGAATCATTTCCTTCAGCAGCACGGAGGGCCGGAAGTGAAAACGCCGGATCCTGAAGTGAGATCACCAGAAATGATATCATTGTGGGTGGCTCACGGAAATGAGCCTGTATATACAAGCTGTGCTTTGAAATAAAACTGTGCCACTGGTCTGCCATCAGCCGTCAGTGGACCTCCTGTCGTCCCAACTTTGATCTCTGTGTCTTTTTGCATTTCTCTGTTTTTCTTTTTCTTGCACCTCCCGCCCACTCCTCTCAGGTTCAGCTGGATTGCAGACCTGGTCTCTGCAGAGCAGAAAAGAGATTTGAGTGTGAATGAGAAGATCCCATGAATCACAGGGACGACAGCTTAAGAGAGACACATGCCTAGGTGTATCTTGGTAAAACTCCTGAACACCATGGACCAAGAGGATGTCTTTGAATATTCCAGAGAGAAAACTCAAATTACTTAAAGAAGAAAAAAATAAAACCAGTGTTTATCTGCAACTCTGGAAGCTGGAAGACCATGGAAAACCCCTAACTGCTAATTTTTCTGAAATCATTTAGTAATTCTAATTTCAGAAAATGATAAAACTTCCCTAGAATATGTGATTTCTCTTTCAAGAATTCTTATGTGCAAACACTGAATTATAAACTCCCAGGCAGAATATCATCATAGGAGTGTGCAATGATCTACACACCCAGGCCCCTGCCCAGGCTTATTGATCACTACTGTCTTCTCACCTGTGGAGGTGGGAAGAACCTCCAAATGACTGATAGAGAAGAACCATGTGCCCAGAATCCTATACTCAGTCAAGACGTCAGTCGCGCAGCAGAGAGAAAAAGTTACATTTGCAGATAGGCAAGGAGTTGTCATCACCCACATATGTTATCTGAAGAGGGGAAACCACACAGACAACACCTCCAACCGGGACGGGCAGCAGAAGCTGGAGCAAGGTCTGGAAGATGCGAAGGGGCCCGTCCTGGCAGTAGACCACACCTGGCGTGGCTGCCACCCCCCCGCAGTGCTCTAGGCTAGCCTGAGGGCGGCCCTGCCCACGGCAGCTCAGGTGGGTATCCCAGAGACTGCCTCCCAGTGTGTGGGTAACTGGCGCAGGCTGTGGAGAAGGGCAAGGTGAACAACAGGCAGGAAGGGACTTTGTTCTCCCAGCTGACACACGTGTCACCTGACTGCAACCACTTCTATCTCCATGAAAAGACAGAAGAATCTGGTCCAGTCCAAAATCACTCAGACAACCCCAGAGAGAGGGCCTGGTGGGATAGATTTAAACAATCTTCCTGAAAAAGAATTCAAAATAAAAGTCATAACCATGCTGATGGACATACAGAGAAATAAGCAAGAGCTAAGGGATGAAGTCAGGAAAGAGATTACAGAAATTAAACAATCAATTGATGGGCTTTACAGAAATGAAACAATCGATTGACGTGCTTAAGAGCAGACTGGACAAGATGCAAGAGACTGTTAATGGAATAGAAATCAGAGAACAGGAGTACAGATAAGCTGAGGCAGAGAAAGATAAAAGGATCTCTAGGAATGAAAGAATATTAAGAGACCTGTGTGACCAATCCAAACGGAACAATATTCACATTATAGGGGTACCAGAAGAAGAAGAAGAGAGAAAAAGGGATAGAAATTGGCTTTGAAGAAATAGTTGCCAAAAACATCCCAAGCTGGGGAAGGAAATAGTTTCTCAGACCATGGAAGCCCACAGATCTCCCAACACAAGGGACCCAAGGAGGACAACACCAAGACATATAATAATTAAAATGGCAAAGATCAAAGACAAGGACAGAGTATTAAAGGCAGCCAGAGAGAGAAAAAAGATCACCTACAAAGGAAAACCCATCAAGCTATCATCAGACTTCTCAAAAGAAACCTTACAGGCCAGAAGAGAATGGCATGATACATTTAACGCAATGAAACAGAAGGGCCTTGAACCAAGAATATTGTATCCATCACGATTATCATTTAAATTTGAGGGAGGGATTAAACAATTCACAGACAAGCAAAAGTTGAGGTTATTTGCCTCCCACCAACCACCTCTATATGATAATTTAAAGGGACTGCTCTAGATGGAAGCACTCCTAAGGCTAAATAGATGTCACCAGGGAAAATAAAATCACAGCAAAGAAAGCAGACCATCCAAATAGGAAATAAAGGCAAAAAATAAAATCAACTATCCACAAAAACAGTCAAAGGAAACACAAAAGAGTACAGAATAAAACACCTAACATATAAAGAAGGGAGGAGGAAAATAAGAAGGGAGAGAAATAAAGAATCATCAGACCGTGTTTATAATAGCTTAATAAGAGAGTTAAGTTAGACTGTTAGATAGTAAAGAAGCTACCCTTGAACCTTTGGTAACCACGAATCTAAAGCCTGCAATGGCAATAAGTACATATCTATCAATAATCACCCTAAATGTAAATGGACTGAATGCACCAATCAAAAGACACAGAGTAACAGAGTGGATAAAAAAGCAAGACCCATCTACATGCTGCTTACAGGAGACTCACCTCAAACCCAAAGATATACACAGACTAAAGGTGAAGGGATGAAAAAAGATATTTCATGCAAACAACAAAGAGAAAAAAGCAGGTGTTGCAGTACTTGTATCAGACAAAATAGACATAAAAACAAAGAAAGTAGCAAGAGATAAAGAAGGACATTACATAATGATAAAGGGGTCAGTCCAACAAGAGGATATAACCATTATAAATATATATGCACCCAACACAGGAGCGCCGGCCTATGTGAAACAAATACTAACAGAATTAAAGGAGGAAATGGAAAGCAATGCATTTATTTTAGGAGACTTCAACACACCACTCTCTCCAAAGGACAGATCAACCAGACAGAGAATAAGTAAAGACACAAGGCACTGAACAACACACTAGAACAGATGAACCTAACAGACATCTACAGAACTCTACACCCAAAAGCAGCAGGATACACATTCTTCTCAAGTGCACATGGAACATTTTCCAGAATAGACCACATACTAGGCCACAAAAAGAACCTCAGTAAATCCAAAAATATTGAAAATCTACCAACCAACTTCTCAGTTCACAAACAAATAAAACTAGAAATAAATTGTGCAAAGAAAACAAAAAGGCTCCCAAACACATGGCGGCTTAACAACATGCTCCTAAATAATCAATGGATCAATGACCAAATTAAACAGAGATCGAGCAATATATGGAGACGAATGACAACAACAGCACAATGCCCCAACTTCTGTGGGACGCAGCCAAGGCAGTACTAAGAGGAAAGTATATTGCAACCAGGGCCTATTTAAAGAACATTCCCAAATGAATAGTCTAAAGTCAAAATTATTGAAATTGGAAAAATAAGAACAAATGAGGCACAAAGCACCAGAAGGAGGGACATAATAAAGATCAGAGAAGAAATAAATAAAATTGAGAAGAATAAAACAATAGAAAAAAATCAATGAATCCAAGAGCTGGTTCTTTGAAAAAATAAACAAAATAGATCAACCCCTAGCCAGACTTATTAGGAGAAAAAAGAGAATCTACACACATGAACAGAATCAGAAATGAGAAAGGAAAAATCATGACGGACCCCACAGAAATACAAAGAATTATTAGAGAATTCTATGAAAATCTATATGCTAACAAGCTGGAAAACCAAGAAGAAATGGACAACTTCTTAGAAAAATACAACCTTCCAAGACTGACCAACAAAGAAACAGAAAATCTAAACAGACCAATTACCAGCAACGAAATTGAATCAGTAATCAGAAAACTACTTAAGAACAAAACCCCTGGGGCCAGATGGATTCACCGCTGAATTTTATCAGACATATAGAGAAGACATAATACCCATCCTCCCTAAAGTTTTCCAAAAACAGAAGAGGAGGGAATACTTCCAAACTCATTCTATGAAGCCAGCATCACTCTAATACCAAAACCAGGCAAAGACCTCACCAAAAAAGAAAATTACAGACCAATATCCCTCATGAACATAGATGCAAAAATACTCAACAAAATATTAGCAAACCGAATTCAAACATACATCAAGAGGATCATACACCATGATCAAGTGGGATTCATCTCAGAGATGCAAGGATGGTACATAGAAAATCCATCAACATCATCCACCACATCATCAAAGAGAACAAAAACCACATGATCATCTCCATAGATGCTGAAAAAGCATTTGACAAAATTCAACATCCATTCATGATAAAAACTCTTAACAAAATGGGTATAGAGGGCAAGTACTTCAACATAATAAAGGCCATATGTGACAAACCGACAGCCAACATCATACTTAACAGTGAGAAGCTGAAAGCTTTTCACCTAAGATCAGGAACAAGACAGGGATGCCCACTCTCTCCACTGTTATTCAACATAGTACTGGAGGTCCTAGCCACGGCAATCAGACAAAACAAAGACATACAAGGCATCCAGATTGGTAAAGAAGAAGTCAAATTGTCACTATTTGCAGGTGGCATGATATTGTACATAAAAATCCCTAAAGGCTCCTCCAAAACTACTAGAACTAATATCTGAATTCAGCAAAGTTGCAGGATACAAATTTAACACACAGAATTCTGTTGCTTTCCTATACACTAACGATGAGCTAACAGAAAAAGAAATCAGGAAAACAATTCCATTCACAGTTGCATCAAAAAGAATAAAATACCTAGGAATAAACCTAACGAAGGAAGTGAAAGACCTGTACCCTGAAAACTACAAGACACTCCTAAGAGAAATTAAAGAGGACACTAACAAATGGAAATTCATCCCATGCTCTTGGCTAGGAAGAATAAATATTGTCAAAATCTACAGATTCAATGCAATCCCTATCAAAATACCAACAGCATTCTTCAATGAACTTGAACAAATAGTTCTAAAATTCATATGGTACCACAAAAGACCCCAAATAGCCAAAGCAATCCTGAGAAGGAGGAATAAAACAAGGGGAATTACACTGCCTGACTTCAAGCTGTACTACAAAGCCACAGTAATCAAGACAATTTGGTACTGGCACAAGAACAGATCCACAGACCAGTGGAACAGAATAGAGAGTCCAGATATTAACCCAAACATATACAGTCAATTAATATACGATAAACGAGCCATGGATTTACAATGGGGAAATGACAGCCTCTACAACAGCTAGTGTTGGCAAAACTGGACAGCTACATGTAAGAGAATGAAACTGGATCATTGTCTAACCCCATACACAAAAGTAAACTCAAAATGGATCAAAGACCTGAATGTAAGTCATGAATCCATAAAACTCTTAGAAAAAAAACATAGGCAAAAATCTCTTGGACATAAACATGAGCAACTTCTTCATGAACATATCTCCCCGGGCAAGGGAAACAAAAGCAAAAATGAACAAGTGGGACTATATCAAGCTGAAAAGCTTCTGTACAGCAAAGGACACCATCAGTAGAACAAAAAGACATCCTACAGAATGGGAAAATATATTCATAAATGATGTATCTGATAAGGGGTTGACATCCAAAATATATAAAGAACTCATGCACTTCAACAAACAAAAAGCAAATAATCCAATTAAAAAATGGTCAGAGGAGCTGAAGAGACACTTCTCCAAAGAAGAAATTCAGATGGCCAATAGGCACATGAAAAGATGCTCCACATCGCTAATTATCAGAGAAATGCAGATTAAAACCACAATGAGATATCACCTCACACTAGTGAGGATGGCCAACATCCAAAACACAAACATCAATAAATTTTGGCGAGGATGTGGATAAAGGGGAACCCTCCTCCACTGCTGGTGGGAATGCAAATTAGTTCAACCATTGTGTAAAGCAGTATGGAAGTTCCTCAAAAAACTCAAAATAGAAATACCATTTGACCCAGGAATCCCACTCCTAGGAATTTACCCTAAGAATGCAGCAGCCCAATTTGAAAAAGACATATGCACCCCTATGTTTATCGCAGCACTATTTACAATAGCCAAGAAATGGAAGCACCTAAGTGTCCATCAGTAGATGAATGGATTAAGAAGAAGTGGTACATATACACAGTGGAATATTATTCAGCCATAAGAAGAAAACAAATCCTGCCATTTGCAGCAACATGGATGGAGCTAGTGAGTATTATGCTCAGTGAAATAAGCCAGGTGGAAAAAGACAAGTATCAAATTATTTCACTCATATGTGGAGTATAAGAACAAAGAAAAAAACTGAAGGAACAAAACAGCAGCAGACTCACAGAACCCAAGAACGGACTAATAGTTACCAAAGGGAAAGGGACTGGGGAGGATGGGTGGAAAGGGAGGGACAAGGGGATAAAAGGGGCATTACGATTAGCACACATAATGTAGCGGGGGGCACAGGGAGGGCTGTACAACTCAGAGAAGACAAGTAGTGATTCTAAAGCATCTCACTATGCTGATGGACAGTGACTGTAATGGGGTATGTGGTGGGGACTTGATGATATGGGGAGTCTAGTAGCCTTAATGTTGCACATGTAATTGTAGATTAATGATACCAATATAAAAATAAATAAATAAATAAATAATCATCATAAGGGAAAATTCTAAAATACTGCTTAGAAAATTGAACCAAGTTAAAATGAGTAAGGATATAGAGAAATTTAATAAAATGACCAATAAAGTCAATTAGTAGGTGCATATGTAATGTTACATTCCTCACATCAAGAATATGCTCTTTTTTACCCATTTGTCCATATAACACAAAAATGGATTAAGTTGTTAAGTATAAGAAAATATTAAGAAGTTTAAAAATTGGGAATGATAGGCCATATGTTCTAATAGTATTTTAATTAAAAATCATTAATAAAATCATTAGCTTTTTAACTTCTTGGAAATTATGAAACCCAGAGCTAGATAAACCTTGGATCAAAAAATAAATAAAACTATAATTATAATCCACACTGAAAGTGAGAAATAATCAACAATTCATACTAAAAGTCAGGTGTATTTAAAAATTTTAATATATTTTTTATTGAAGATGAAAATTTCAAGAAAAAAAGGAACTTGTATTAGTTTGCTAGGGCTGCCGTAATAAAATATCACAAACCATGTAGGTTAAAATAACAGAAATTTATTGTTTCACAGTTCTGGAGTCAAGAAGTCTGAAATCAAGGTGTCAGCCAGGCTGTGCTCCCTCCAAAACCTCCAGGGAAAGATCTTTTCTCATCTCTTCCAGATGTTTCTTAGCTGTGGCAGCATAAATATTCCAATGTCCACCTCCAGTTTACCTGATGTCCTCCTCTGTCTGTGACTTTACATGGCCATCTTTGCACAAGGACACCAGTCACACTAGATTAAGGGTCTACCCTACTCCAGTACACCCTCATCTTAACTGATTACATCCACAATGTCTCTATTTCCCATTAAGGTCATATTCTGAGGTACAGGTGGCTAGGACTTCAATGTATTCTTTTGGGGGGACACACTGCAACCCCATAGCACTTCTCACTGTAGGAAGGGAACAACAGATTAAGCCACAAAGAGTTGGAAGGGGAATTTAATAAAGACAAGGCTAAAATGTATGTAATAGGAACCAAAAAGCAGCAGAAAGGATATATAAGTCCAAGAGCATGTCATTGAAAAGCCCAATAATGTAGATAAACTTGTGAAACTGATAAAGGCAAAAAGAAACATAGTAAAAATATGCATGGGCAGAAGAAGAAAATCAGATAATCACAGATACAGGGACAGGTGAGACTACTGTAAATGGCTGCTACCTAAAACTCTATCACAACATACTTGGAAAAAGATGCTTTAATTGCAAAATATAAAATTACCCCAATTAAACCAAGAAGAAAATTTTAATAGATCATTTATCACAGATTAACCTGAAAAGACAATGACAAATATATAATGAGAACTGGCACCTGATTTCACACCTGGGTCCCAGTTCTGTTCATTCCAGTGTCATTTATCTATTTCAAACCATAGAAATGTGGCAATATCCTCAATTTATAAAGCTAGCATCACTTTACTACAACACTTTCTGGTAATAGCAATGATAAAAGGTAAAGTATAGACCAGTGTCTCTTATGAATACAGATGGGAAATTTTTATCAATATTTAAAATATTATCCAAATTATCGGCAAAGGAAGGTACTCGCACAACTTCATGTCCCCTGAGAAAAAGGAAAGCTGAGACTCCTACTTCACACTGTATAAAAAAATAAAATCATGATGCATTGAACTTAACGATAAGAAATAATAAAAACCCCAAAAGAATATCTAGGTTCTCATCTCACTATGCTGATGGACAGTGACTGTAATGGGGTTGGTGGGGGGGACCTGATGAAGGGGGTAGTTTAATCACCACAATATTGCACATGTAATTGTAGGTTAATGATACCAAAATAAATTGTAAAAAAAAAAAAAAAGAATATCTAGGACGTTTTATACACATCCTGGGGATTTAGAAGATCTCCTTAGGCAAGAAAACCTTCCTCCTAAATTGGCGTCTTGAGTGCAGTGGAGTATGACACAGACTGCTAGTACCCAACTCACGTCCCTGCTTGGATAAGCCAAGCGTGTTCGGGCAGTGCAGGAAGGTACTGGATTAAGTCTGTGGTTCCCTCCTCTGGGACAAGGCGGCGTAGCACAGAGCTGTCCCCCTGACCCTCTCTCCTAAGGACAAGGCGGCGTAGCACCGAGCTGTCCCCTTGACCCTCTCCTAAGCAAACTTGTTTTGAACCTGTCTCAAAACCAAAAAACGTATTTATTTCTCAACATGCCTGCACAGGGCACAAAGCCATAGTTAATTTAGTGGATGACAGGCCGAGAGGTGGGAACATTTTCCATAAATTAGGATTATGGGTCTAAACTAACAATGAGGAATTTAGCAAACCCTACATTTAAGACTAAACAGGGAAACTAAACCTCCCTCTTTGGTCCCGATATCGAGAGTCCAAAATATCGATGCCATTAACCCAATAATCTCTCAGACATTCACCTAACACAATTTTAAAATAAGAAATAAAGTACATATATAAAAATAATTTAGCACTTGGAAAATCATTAAGGGATTTTATTATGAAGTAAGTCTACATGAAGTTAGATGGTAGAAGGACAAATACTTTTTTCTCCGTTTGTTAATGTACGGGATGGGGACGACCAGCACTGAAGGCAGCTGGAGGGGAAAGCCTGGGCGATTTGGCTGACCCAGCTCGGAGGCAGCCCACGGTGCAGGATATCAGGTTTTTTCACCTCTCTCCCGCCGGTCCTGCTCTGGGTCAGGACTACAGCTCTTTGTGTTACAAGCTCTTTCTGTTGCAAGCTCTTTCCATAACCCTCTGAGGAAGGGAGGGAGAGGGGCTCGCCCCAATAGGCAGAGCAAGGGAGGTAAGCGCCGCTGTCCGCCCGTTCCCGCAGCCTCCGGCGCTCGGCGGCGCCACCGCTTGCAGCCGCTCCAGCCTCTGCTGCCGCCGCCGCTGGCCGCTCCTTTCGCCGGAGACAATCAGAAGCGACAGGAAGTTCACTCGAAGGAAGAACTCGTTTATTGGGGCTCAGGGCATGGGATAAGTCTCTCCCGATTGGTCACCTATGCTAATAAGGTGACTTTCACCTTTCCGAATCAGGAAGAGTTGTGCACATGCACAGCTGTCTCTGATGTAAGAAGCGGACCGGAGTGGGCGCAGCTAAACCTCAGGGGGCTTTTGGCGGCCACCCCTGCAGCGCGGCTGAGTTCTCAGTGGCCATCTTTGTGGCATGGCTGAGATTCAAAGGCAGTTCCCAGCAGCCACCCTCGTGGTGAGGCTGAGATTCAAAGGCAGTTCCCCACATTTCCCCCTTTTTGTTTTTGTATGAGCATGAGAGATGCCATCCTGTACTCGAGGATGTGCCTGTCTTAGTTTGTCCCCATCTTTCAGGAGATCTTACCCGTCATTGACTACCATCCTAGCACTTCCAGTAATGACATTCTCAAGAGGTTGCTTGCACCTCTCTGCAGGGCTATAAATGCCCATGAACGCTCTGGGGTATGGGGAACTCCTTCTTCAATAATATCTGTTGCTGTTGATATGATCTTCACCACCGCATGAGCATGAAAATAACTGATGACATTACAATTATTATACCTCCTAATAACAGCTTGGGTAGACTAAACAAACTTAATTATTTCTTCCCATACTCTGGTAAAAAAGGAAAGAAGCAGAGGGTAAGAAAACATAGGGCTGCAAAGATGTCCTTGTTGAAGGCTTAACAGTGTCACTTCTTCAGCAGTCTGGACTATGGCAGGAGTAATAGTCCAGCATTCATCACTCCTTTTCTTCTTCCTCAAAAGGTCAGTCCTGAAAGAGAGAAGAAAGACAAGCCCTCAAGAGGTCACCCTCTTGGGGAGAATCTATATCATGGCTTTCTTCCACTTGCTGAGTGGTCTGAGGGCAGAATTTCAAGTTCCTAGCAGGAACCCAGATTGGATTCGGTCCGCCTATAGGAAATACACATCCGAATCCTCTGCCCATACTTATCAGTGGATCTGGTCCTCGCCATTGCCCAGTCAGCTGGTCTTTCCAGCGCACTTCTATTTTGGCATATGGCGTTTGATTTGTCCAGTGCCTTTGAAAGGCCGTTAGAGGTTGATCTTTTGAAAAATTTAAAATATTTAATGTAAGTAGAGCCATCCGTAATTGGTCGTGGGGGCTTATTCCCCCTTTTTGTTTTTGTAACATCAGTCTGCCAGAGACCATTAGGTTTAATGCCTCTTGGGTTAACTCCAGGAGACTGGAGGGGTGGAATTTGTAGAAAAGGCAAACAGGATTTACAAGTCCTGATAATTTTTTTCAAGTCTTTAATAGGAATATGAGGAAATCTATGATGAAGTCCTCTCCAATTTAGGTGAGTAAGTTCATGGAGATCTTGGGCCCACTGGAAATCTTGGGCCTGTTGCATGGAAAGGGCTTGAGCAGCAGAGGACGCTAATTGATCAGCTAATAGGTTTCCTCTGGAGAGGAATCCGAGCAAACCTTGGTGTCCTCGGAGATGCTGCAAGAATATGGGCTTGGATCGTGCCATTAGCAAGGATCTCGCCTGAATCATCAAGGGGGTTATGGGGTTTTTATCTAACTTGATATAAGAAGAGGCTAAGGTGGGAAGCAAGTTCACCACATACAGACTATCAGAAAAAAGATTCATAGGTTCAGAAATTTTACTTAGGGCCAATGCTATGGCATACAATTCCTTAAATTGTGCTGAGCCAGTAACTTTTTCAAAATGCTGGGTTTCTTTTAACTTGCTTGAGAGGTGAGGAGGGGGAAAGACAACAACAGCAGACCCCTCCTTCCCTCCATCGGTAAACACATTCAAGGCATCAGAAAGGGGCTTACTCAAAAAGAGTCTAGGTGAAGCCTTGCTCCCAGTATTTTTGGGTAATTTCTTTAAGTCTTTGAAGCTTAGCTTGTGGTAATGGCTACTGCTTCTAGGCTAACAAATACTTGTTTAAACCAACAAACTATTAGTTATAATATTTGAGAGCTTAACCTAACAGGAACGTAAAATCTTAGCACAAATATAACTGACCTAGAATTAAACAAGGCTTATATATTACAAATAAAACACCATATATATAAAATCAATGGCATCTATTGATTTCCAGATCTTAAGTGTTTTATCAGACTTAGATATAATTAGAAACTTAAATTTGGATACAACAAATCCAAGCTTTGTTGATTTGTATGAAATTTCCTCTATATAGATAGGAATTACTAGGGTTAGTTTAAGCACTGTTTAATCTTTAATAACAGCAATTTTGTTATTTCTTGGAATATTTGCACTATTTTGAAATAACTGATAAACTTAAAACAACTCACACCAACAGCTCTATGCATTACAAGATGTCTCTAAATGTATTTCTTTTAACATGAGCTGAGCTGAATTTACTGCTTATAATAAATTATATCTTCTCAATACCACTAAGAGTCTTCAAAAGCATGGAGACTGCTATTTGTCAATAAAAACTGCAAGAAAGGCAATCTAAAAGCATAATAACTTACTGGGGAAATATGCATATAATCTGAAAAATGAACTAACTACCAAGATCAGAAAACTTGTTTCAATGCTATATATAAAATGATCTCTTAAATTTAACTAAATAAAAATTCCTAGAATTTAATTACATGGCAAGATATCCTGAAGCAAACACTTCTATGAATTCTCAGAAAAGGAGATCAGGCTAGAAAGATCAAACATCAAGTGTTCATCAAACCTTTCATTCAACAGAGCCTTATTAACATGTGAATATCTTTTGCCTCAAGGTATACAGGCTTTCCTTATCTTTAGTTCTATTTCAATATTTTAAACTTAAGATTACTTCTGGATATTAACACATACAGTAACTTACTAAAATTGGTCAAAGTAAACTTTATTCTGTCACTTTGCCTTTTAAGATTCTTTCAATCAGCTGGAACTAATCTAAAGACAAATTTATAGACCTTAACAGCTGACAGTTTTATTTTACTACTGAGAGACAAAAATCCAACTGTAGCGCTTATTTTCTCATGCCTAAGTGATGCTTAGCAAACATGCAAAGTAGGAGAGCAAGGTACAGGCTTTTATTTAGAAATAAAGTGATAGGACAGAGCTCCCGGCTCTCCCCAGGAGGGGACAAGAGAGTCCGGTGTGCTGCATTTGTCTGAACACCCAGAATTAACTTAACACAAGGAATTTCTCACCCCATCTCCCTCTGGGATACTGGCGTCTTGGTCTAGTTGCATATCAAAAGGCGACCTGCCCAGCCCCCACGGTGGGCTGAGGTATTGTCTGTTTGCTAAAGAGAAAGTTAACAATCCTGCTTCCCAAACTTCCTGGGTGATAAAATGCAACCTTATCTTTAAGGTGGAGTCTTTTGCTGCTTTTTTACTATGTTGTTTACAGCTGGGTTTGCATGCTAAATTAGTTGCCTGGTTTGCAAAACCACCCCATCAGATCTGAAAAGGAAAGACAGCACATAGGCCTGGGCCTTTTAGCATGCTAAAGTGAATCCTACAAGTGATTAGCATAATAAAAACATGAGGTACTCCTCTTTATCTAGGGAACACCCACCTATCTCACTGAAGAATGACTCTGGAGCTTAATGTTTAACACAGAGCCTTGGAAGGGGGTTTCCCTGCACGCAGTCACGTCACTCTGACTGCAAATATTCTGCCTTGCTTTTTCCCGGAGGTCCTCCCCCCACTCTGACTACACCCACAGTCCCTGTCTCATTAGCAGAGATGCTGTACTAGCAGAAAGTCAAGGAGCCACCTTTACTAAGCTTTCCAGACCTTCTCAGCTTGAGAGTCCAAGAGTTCTAACCCTCAGCTCTTAAGCATATCAGCGCTTTAAGCACAGGTTCATTGTTAGAAAGTTGCCTTTCCCTTTTTCCCGGGAGTGCGCTTACCACGTAATCCGACTGCTTACTCGGCTGAAGCTTCCGGTTCGTCAACCGAGTGATCGTTGATCCGTCTGCGTTCCTCACACGCCTCTTCGGACGTGCCCCACACGCTTCCTTGGACGTGTCCCACGTTCAGGCGCCAGTTATCGGTTTTTTTTCACCTCTCTCCCACCGGTCCTGCTCTGGGTCAAGACTACAGCTCTTTGTGTTACAAGCTCTTTCTGCGACCCTCCGAACCAGCGGAGGGGAGGAAGGCAGGGAGAGAGGCTCGCCCCGATAGGCAGAGCAAGGGAGGTAAGCGCCGCTGTCCGCCCGTTCCCGCAGCCTCTGGCGCTCGGCGGTGCCGCCGCTTGCAGCCGCTCCAGCCTCTGCTGCGCCGCTGGCCGCTCCTTTCGCCGGAGACAATCAGACGCGACAGGAAGTTCACTCGAAGGAAGAACTCGTTTATTGGGGCTCAGGGCATGGGATAAGTCTCTCCCGATCGGTCACCTATGCTAATAAGGTGACTTTCACTTTTCCGAATCAGGCAGAGTTGTGCGCATGCGCAGCTGTCTCTGATGTAAGAAGCGGACCGGAGTGGGCACAGCTAAACCTCAGGGGGCTTTTGGCGGCCACCCCTGCAGCGCGGCTGAGTTCTCAGTGGCCATCTTTGTGGCATGGCTGAGATTCAAAGGCAGTTCCCAGCAGCCACCCTTGTGGCGAGGCTGAAATTCAAAGGCAGTTCCCCACAGCAGGACATATAGGGATCGAAGGAGGGGAAAAGGCTCTCTGGGCTTCCACCGACTGGAATGTGTCCCATTTGAGCAGGCTCAGGGCCACCCAGAATGGCCAGCCGGCACCACCTCGCGTGGAACGATGGGCTGTCATCTAGAAGCGCTGCCTCCCCCAGAGGGAGCGCCCTCCCAGGGTGCCCTGGGCCCTGGCACATCAGGCCATGATGCTCCCCACTGAGTGCCCCATGGCCTCTGGGGTCACGTGCATTCGCCCTGCTCCACGGCATCCAGGCGGACACTCAGCTCCCAGGACTTTCACTAAGGGCTTTGGGCTCACCAGGCCACAAGGGGACTACCTGATTTTAGGGTGAAGGAGGGGCCCAGAGAGTGAAGTCTCACTTGCCGAAAGTGATTCTGGGCCTTCTTACTCCTCCCCTCTGTGTGTTCAAAATAAACACCCTTCTTCAAGAAAGAGCACATGAAAACTTCAAGCCCTAGGTAGTAAAGCTATTTTTCAGGAAGGAAAACTTGGAAGTTGCCCTCTGCTTACTGGCTTCAAATCAGCGCGGCACTGCTCACCCGTGGGCGCTGGCAGGTTGAAGTAGAAAATCTTTGTCCAATGGCCAAAAGCAAGGATTTCAGAAGGAGGCTCTGGGATGCTTTAGGATGAAAGAAACAGAAATCTCAGCTCAAATCGGCTCAGACTTGAGGACAGGTGTTAGGTGTCCCTCCTGCTCGGCCGAGGTCGGTGGCCCCATGCTGGGGGACCCTGAGGCCTGGCCCTGTCTCCTGCCAGCCTCCTGCGGCCCTCCCTGCGGGCTGGCTTCATCCCACAGCCACAGCGGCTCAGGCCTCTCGACCTGCTGTCGGGGCCCCAGAGGAACAGAAAGGGGTTGTCTCTTCTTGTAGCTCTTGCTCAAAAATAAAGACACTCTTCTCAGAACTTTCCAGCAAACCTGCCCCTAAGTCCTGTTGCTTGCGTCAGCCACATGCCCATACCTGGTCACCCACGTGCAAGTGGACGGGCCCCTCACCCGACCAAGCCCCCAGCCAGAGTGGGCGGGTGGCACGGGGTCACATACCTGAACGGAATCAGTTCAGTTTGGAAGGAGAAAGGGCAGGTCACCAGAAATGCCTCCTTGGCTCCACGATACCACAGCCATTTGAAAAGGTTTTTCCTTCCACATTAAAAATTCTACATATGTTGACCATAGAAAATGTGGAAAACAGAAAAGCATGAAAAAGAAAAAAAAATCCCACAAGAGCGAAAACAGCTTTGCAGATATGCATCGTTACAAGTTTGTAGACTTTTTTTCCTATGGATGTATACACATATATGTTACGCTTTACAAAATTTGAAACACCCTGTACACAGTAGCCTGTACTATTCAGCAATTAATTCAGTAGATGTCCCAAAAGTGTTAGTGCTGTTTTAGGCTTTAGTAAAGGTGGCGGGATAAATCAACAAACTTACAAAGTGGAATCATTTATTTCAATTTCTTCTGTACTTATTTTTTTGAATTCGGAGTAACAAATGTTAACTTTCTTGTGTTAGTAGTCTCTGACGATGGCAAATGTGGAGTAAAACAAAAATCCAGATTAAATGTTTATGATTCCGAATTTACAAGTGCTTAGAGCTGCATTAAAACTGTTGTTAACTGTTTCTATATAATTCAGTTTTATTGGTTATGTGGTATTCCACCATAATTTTTATGAATAGTATCCTGTTACCAGATGGTTAGGTTTTTCCCCATCCTCTATCCCATGAGTTGATGTCCTAGGGAAAGTAGGTTGACTATAATATGCATTCTAAGGAAAAGGACTGTCGATGTTGGTTACTGAAAAACCTCAGCTCGAATGCCCTTCCTCCCCCTCGCTTGCCCTCCCCCACTAGCCAGCACTGTGAGTCGCCACTTTGCGAGGCGACCGAAGAGATTTCCTAAGAACAGCACACTGTGTGCTGTGTGTGGTAATATGTTCAGCCAAAGCCTAGGGAAACAGCCCTCCTCCCCTGATGATGAGTTTACATTTTGAAGTAAAACATGTCTAAACTACTCTCTTAATTGAATGTAGTCCACAGTCCCCCACGAAATGAAAATGTAAAAACTACAGTTGCCCTGAGAGTTATCTTTTTTGCCATTGACTAGTTCTCTAAGAAGGTGGTAGCAACTATGTTTTAAGCCAGGTATTTTCTCACAATGGAACCCACATACAAAGTATTTGAAGCGTGGGGAACTTGTCACAGTGTGTGACTAGACAACGATAGGACCGCTGAATCCATGTGATCGCAGATGTCATGTTACCATAGACTGTGATGGGACTGTTAAGTCCATATGATCACAGGGATCTCGTTACCATACATATATCAGCACTAAATGTCATGGTTTGGTCAGAGTTTCTTAGCCATGTCTTCCTTCTGAAACACATTTCAGCCTTGACTGTTCCTAAACGTTTTTGAGAGGGTTTCCCAGAGGATGTAGTAACCGAGGGTTAAATTAAATCAAAACAATAACAATATGGAAAGAGGAAGGAAGCATGCTAATCATAAAGACTGATATCTTTACTAAGACTGAGTATCCCGTTTGACTCAGAGTTTCCTTGAGTAAGAGGAACACAGCGTACACAGCTCTACTCATCAGAAAGGGAAAAGCACCCAGTCCCCACCCAGCCCTCCACACGAATTCGGAAAGACACTTGTTTGTGGAGTGTTTTGGACAGTAAGTATCACAAGAGATCCTTTTTTTCCAACAATATCGTGTAAAAAATGGAGAAGTAGATTTCTGATGTGTGCTTCTGGTAAAAAAACCCTCAGTAAAGATTCCAGAAAGAAATGCTGTGGGAAAGAGCTGTTTTAAAAGACAAAACGCTAAACCTTTCCTCCCATATACCCTTTCTGAGAAAGTTACTCAAGGATATGACTAAAAAAATTAAAATTTTTAAAAAAATAAGAAAGGAAAACAAGAAAGAGAAAGAAATGAAATCCAGAAAGCTGTTAGTCTAATCCAAGGAGGGGGAGGGCCAGTGACCATTGAAGGGAAGTCCCAGCGTGACAATTGGCCAGCAGTCCTCGAGAGCAGCAGTCCCGGCTAGGGCAGGAAGTTGCGATGGTGCAAAGGGGATGACTCTAAGAAAAGTGCATTGCTCTCTGTAAGTGCTATCAATAAAAGCCTGGATAATTTGGAAGATAAGATGAAGACTTTTTTTTTTTAAGTGTTCAGGATTCTAGGAATAACATCTATTTAGGAAAACCATGGTTAAAATATGAACCAGGGTTTGAGCAATTAACGGAGTACAGGAAAAGATAATCCACGTGATCCAGTGGTAGAGAAGTAAACCTATGCCTCTATGAATATAAAGAGGGAAAAGTAGCCCCTTGACTAGGCAGAGAATAATTTTTAGAATTGGACTGATGTAAACACTCTATATCTATTTTCAGATTTCATAATCAACCCATAGACAAAGCATACAGACTTAAATACAGTAACAGAACATAATTTAAATGTTATTAAGTGTGAAGTTGTAAAAATAAAATTATAAAGACAGAATCTGAGAGGTAGAAGTTGAAAAACATTGCGAAGGGTATGGGGCTAATGCCCCCATCTTACTCAAAGCATTAACACATACTGACTAAATTTGATGCAATGAAACAATTGATGTCTACACGTTGCTTATTTCGATGGTACCGGTAGTTACATGACAAACTGGCAGCTGTGGGTTTGGGGGATGGGTGAACATGTGAAGGAGATAAAATGGTACAAAATTCCAATTACAAAATAGATAAGTCACAGGGGTGAAAAGTACAGCAAAGGGAATATAGTCCATAACATCGTGAAAACTTTGTAAGGTGACAGATGGTAACTATGGTGGCGAGCATTTCACAATGTATATAGTTGTCGAATCATGGTGCTGTACACCTGTGCCTAATTTAATATTGTATATCAACTGCACTTCAATACAAACCTTAAAAAGAAGAAGAGAGATCGCTGCTCAAAGACCACAGTAGGAGTTTTTCTTTCTCACTCTCTTGCTTTTCCTACTCACGTGGCAGCTAATGAACACAACTTTCGGCTGAGAATAGCTTCATACACTGGAAGAACTAGAAAGGCCTTTAGTTTGGAACCCAATTCCTTTGCTTTAATGACCAGAAAACTGAGACTAAAATAGATAAAATAGCTGATCTTAGCTATTTGGGAGCAGAGCTGGGACTAGAAAGCAGACACCTGCATCCCCATTAAGGGCTCTTTCTGTTTAATTAGTCTAGCCTCTCATCAGAGATTCTCAAAGTTTTCAAGCCACAGATGTCCTTTTCTATTTTAGTTATCCCGTTCCTTCTTCTGGGATGTTTGGCATATCTATTTTTAAGACCTATTGGGGGAAAAAAAGGTTAGATTTTATTTTATGTAAATTATACCTCAATAAAGTTTATCTTTTAGAATTAACCATTAATT
This sequence comes from Phataginus tricuspis, assembly GCA_029783875.1. Taxonomy (NCBI): domain Eukaryota; kingdom Metazoa; phylum Chordata; class Mammalia; order Pholidota; family Manidae; genus Phataginus; species Phataginus tricuspis. The sequence goes on along the minus strand of JAQQAC010002629.1, from coordinate 18,018,538 downwards.
TAAATTTAAAATGTAGCCAATAGAAGAGTAAAACATATATAATTCTGAAAAGCTAGAGAGAGGAATAAAAATGAGAGGTAAATTAGACAAAGCCTTGTTTTTCTTAACAAGGAATTAATTAAGTTGGTAAATCAAGAAAAATCTAAAAGAGTGGCATTTGTGCATGAATAGACAGACTAATGGAAGAAAAACAGAAGATCCATGGACAGTGCCAGTTACACATGCAAATTTAGAATGTGATAAAGCTGCCATCTCAAATCAGTGGGGCTAAACTGGGTTTTTTAATAAGTTATGGGGTATCAAGATAACCATACAGAAAAAGATAAAATGCAGGCTTGTTTCTTACACTGAACATCAGAATAAATCCAGACACATTAGAAAATTAAATGTTAAAAAAAAAGAAAACTTACCAACACTAGAGGCAAATGTGAGCAAATTACTCTAACTAGGACAGAGGAACATTTTCTGACTCAAAATCCAAGTGAAATAAGGGAAAAGACTGTTGACTACAGAAAAATAACATTTTTATCCAGTATAAAAAATAATTTTAGAAAAGTAAAAGGATAATGGGGAAAATGTTGCAACTTATCACACAAAACACTATCCCTAATATATAAAGAGATTCTAAAAATCAATAAAAGAAAGGACTAGAGAAATGGGCAAGAGAGGGGAGACAACAACTCACAGGAAAAGAAATGCAAATGGATCTTAAAAACTCTTGAAAAAATGTTTGACCTTCTTTGTAGTGAGGGGAATGCAAGTTAAAATTTCTAAGTTTAACAATCTATTTTGTTGGTGAGGCTGTGGGGAAATAGTCTGATAGTGTTGGTGGGAATGAAAAATGGTAAATCCCTTCAGAGAGGGGACTTTGCATTATTTAGAGAGATTACATATTCACTGACCATTTGACTCAGGAAAGCTTCTAGGAATCTCTTCCAAAGATATACTGGTGAAAATTCAAACAAGACACATGCAGAAGGCTGCTCATTGAAGGACTATAGGGCTGGTTGAATAAACTATGGTACATGCACACAATGGGACATTATGCTGCTCTTAATGGCAATTGAAAATACAGCAGATCGTCTTTGCTGGTACCAGAATGGACTGACAGCAAAATGAGCCCAGAAATTGTAATGCCGGAAGGCAAAATTGTCACAGAGCACTGCGGTCGTGTCTAATATACCCAGCAGGAACCTTGAAGAGCCTCCTGCTGGCCAAAACTATCCCCATTTGAGCAGCAGTAATCCTGAATTTAAAAAAATATACATCAACCCAATTACTATGCATTAAATTTATATAGATCTTGATTCAAATACACTGCTAAAAATCACTGAAATAAGAGAAATCTGAATACTGAAAAACATTTGAAGAAATTAAGGGATTATTTTATTTTATTTTTAGGTGTGAAAATGGTTTTGTGGATTTGGAAATGGACGCCAAAATATTCATGGAGCAAACGAAGCAACGTCCAGAGACTGCTTCAAAATTATCTGTGAAGGACGTGGGTGGGTGAATAAAGAGATGGTTACAAATGGATTAAGCGCGGAAGCAGGAGGGTGGATACATAAGGACCCTTTTTTCTATTATTTTTATATATATTTAAACTTTTCCATTAAAAAAAAACCCTGATGTAAGGTAGGGGGGGGCACGGGGAGGGCTGTACAACTCAGAGAAGACAAGTAGTGATTCTATAGCATCTCACTACGCTGATGGACAGTGACTGTAATGGGGTTGGTGGGGGGGACCTGATGAAGGGGGTAGTTTAATAACCATAATGTTGCACATGTAATTGTAGATTAATGATACCAAAATAAATTTAAAAAAAACAAACCTGTTACAGGCTTAGCTTATTATTTATTATGTATACTGCGTTGTACATCTGAATTTAATCCACAACTCTCAGGACAAGAAGTGTCACGTTATTTTTTAAAAATCAGATGCAATCATTTCTAATCTCCCGCGGGTTAAAGTGTTGAGAAATTCAAGCTAAATGGTGCCTGAGCGATGGCTTCTCCTTCGCGGGATGGGAGCGGGGTCTTTGGAGCTTGTGTGTCACCTGCCAACGGGACCGGGGTCTGAGTCTTCAGCCCTTGGAGATGTTCATGGCCCTAAGCCGGCAGTGTCCGTCCACTGGGATCTTCTGCTCTGCCTCCTGAGACCTGGGCTTTGCGCCCTCGTTTCCCATGACGTTCACCGGTTCGGCAGCGTCATCCGACGGGAGCGAGTCCTCGCCCGCAGAAGCCCTTCTATAAAGCCTTCCCCTCCCCCAGAAGCTCAGCGGCTCACCTCGGTTGCACCCTGTATTATCTCACGTGGGCTGCCGTAACAAAAGACCCCAGGATGCTGGGTTAAACAACAGAAGCTGTTTTCTCACAGTTCTGGAGATGGAAATCCAAGGTCAGGGTGCCAGCAGGGCCGGCTGCCCCGTGCCTCTCCCCGGGGTGGACGGCTGCCTCCCCTGCGTTCTCACATGGCCTGTTGGGTGGGTGCACTCTGGTGTCCCTTCTTCTTCTTAATAGGACGCCAGTCCTATTGGATTAGGGCCCCACCCTTATGATTGCATTAACCTTGATGACCTCTAAAGAGAGCCCATCTCCAAACACAGTCCCACTGGGGCTTAGGGCTTCAACATATGAACTGTGGGGGCAGACAGTTCAATCTATTGCAGACCCTCCAGTTGCCCATCCCCACCAAAGCTCCCTGGCGCCGGGACCCTTTAGCAGAAATCTTGGCAGTGAAGTTGTCTTTCAGCTGCCCAGCACTTTTTTTGGCCCAGAAGTGCAAACCATCCCTGTCTGACCACGGAGGCAAGTGGGAGGCACAGGCCCGAGCTACTACTGGGTGAAAAACAGATAAGAAGCCTTCTGGTAGCTCTCACAGCTGCAAGAGAAAAACATACATTTTATCAATAAGGGCACATATTCAAAATAAGCCACAGGGATGACAACGGTCAGGTGTCAGTCTCTGACTACTCCTTAAGGAACTTCCTCAGGGGCCTTAAGAAGTATGAGCAAGTGACAGCCTCTGCCCTGTGCTGAGCCCTCTCCTCTGGGAGTTCTCCGTATTTCTAGCCGATCTTGGAGTTTGGCTGTGCTAATCCTTAGGCATTTTTCAATGCCCTTAATTGTCATGTTTTTATTACCAATTTCTATGGAATAGTGGTTCTCAAAGTGTGATCCCAGACCTCTTGAATCAGACTCTGAGGATAAGGCCCAGCAATCTGAGTTTTAACAAGCCTAGATGATCTCATGCGTGCTCAGGGTTAGGAACCACAGATCTAGAATACCAGAGGGCTGGGCAGCCTTGCAGTTCCTGGGCACCCCAGGTTCTCCACGTGCTGTGGGAAGGCCTTCATGTCCTTTTAACTCCTCATAATCAACTTCCTTTTGGAATCTGAGCTAGTTAGATCTTCCTTCACTTCTCACCTAGGTTCAGCATGTAGAATGGCTCACACAAAGCATGATGCTTCATAGTATTTATTGAACGGATAAACTATGTAATAAATAAAATTATAAAACATTATTTTCCTGCGGCTGCGATGTGTTTTTGTCAGTAAAAAGCATGTTCTCAGATAGCTGAATGTAAGCATCTGATTTGGGAGAATGTTGTCTAAGAGGTTGGTCCTACGTGATAAGCTCTTTCTTCTGACGGATTCCAGGATGAGCACTGCTGCACCCCGTTCACAATGGCTTCCCCGCAGACACAGCGGGAGCCCCTGCGTCTCTTCCCTGGACCACACCAAAGCACAGAGGGTGTGACGGAAAACAAGGGAGGTTATGGCCTGGCTCTTAGGGATAGGCTCTACCTATCCTGGATTTTTGCGACAGCAAAGAGTGCAAGCATGGAACCCTGCAAACCCGGGCACATCTCTGACCCACCATGAGGGCACCAGGCCAGAGTACTGGTGTGCGTCTGCTTCTGCTGCCTGGGTCCCGTTCTTTTATGGGTCACAGAATAGCAGGAACTACTGCATGGACATAAAGGTGGAATGGGTGTTCGCCACGAGAAATCTCTGACTTTGTTTCTCAGCAGGATGAGGTCCAATCGCTCCGTCACATAACTCAGAGGTTCCGACTGCCCACGTTCCCTGGCACTGGACAGGGCATTCCGTCTAAAACACTCCCCACCCTCAGGAAAACCAGCCACCCAGCTGCACAGCCCCCACGCCATGTGACTCCTTGTGGGGTATGTTCCTCTTCCTCAAGGCCTTGAGGACTGAAGGACACACCACAGCAGAGAGGCTGTCAGGGCTCGAGTGTGCCGCGTCAGCCCCCGAGATGGATGATGAGGTTTTCTGGTATTTGTGGTCTGTCTTTGACTGACGTTTGTTTTAATAGAACCAGACAACAAAAGCTTTGTAAATGAAAAAATAAGAAAACCACCTTTCTAAATTCCAGGGTTTTTTAATGCAAATAAGCATGAATGAAATAAACCAAATCCCCTGCTTCTCCCCTCCCATCCCAGGTAACATTCCAGGGGAACCTTGCCTTAAAAATTGAAGTATTTTTTAAAGCCATTTAAAAAAACCAATCAAATTAATGTGCACAGATGTTTAGAAAACTCAAGTTTTGGAGATTAACATGCCATGTCTGAATCCTAACCCCTCCATTCATACTCTCTGGGGTGACCCTCAGCAGGTTAGATTTTAGAAGCTTCAGTATGTTTTTCAGCAAAATGTAGCCACATTTACCTGAAGAGATTCGAGAGGGGATTAACCATGGTAGGACAGAGCTTCTAGCACTTGTGGTTATCGAGAACTTAAAATGTGGGCGGTCAGAACTGAGCTGTGATGTGTGACATGCATACTGGATTTCCAAATCTCAGCCTGAAAAAGGAATACAAACCATCCTACTTCCTAAAATACTGATTACATGTGGAAATTGTTTTGAAATACATTGATAAATACACTATTACATTTTACAATGTGCAGAATTATGTGCCTACCTTATACTAGAGACCAACAAAATGATAGTCTGCTGACAGGTTAACTTAGTTTTGTGCACATCTTAAAAGTGTGTGTGGCTCCCCTCAATCACTAAAAAGTATTCAAATTGCTGACTTCATCTACATTTTAGGTTCTTTCCTTGGAAGGTTTGCTGTTTAAAAACTGCAGTCATACACCTACTGGCACCAAAGTCCTCTCCATATTAGAGAACAAACAAACAAAAAAAAGGAAACTTGGTGCAGACCTTGAAAGCTAAGGTCCATATACCCCAAAAGCCAAACAGTACCAGTTCTCAGCGTTATACACCTGAATTTAAAATCCACACCAACACCTCTTTTGACATTCCACTGCTTAAATAAAGCTGGGCATCTGAGACAGACTTGGCCCCAGGAACAGGCAATGTTCTTCTTTGGCAACAGAAAGGAAACGTGGAGTCTTGCAGGAACAACTTTGCCTGGTCACAGATCCAGCAGGACCTGCCCATTTCCAGTGGTGGGCAAGTCCATTGGGTTCCTGACTTGGTGGCTTTGGGTTCAATGGGGAGCCACGCACGTGACTGGGAAAGAGGAACCGAACCTAGTAAGCCTTCCACGGAGAGGCCTTGGAGGAGGATCCCTGAGGAGCAGTGACCACATCAGGGTAGCTGGAGCAAGTTCTTACCTCTGCCACTGCCCATCCCAAGATGAAGGAGCTCTTCGTATTGTTGCCTAAACACCTATTTGCTCAAAATTGCACTCATGTTTACAAGGAATACCAAAATAATTTTGTATGTGGGTTCAGAAATGTTCTCTGATGGCTCCTGGCCTGTTTACCAGCCTTGTGTGTATGGATGGATGGATGGATGGATGCATGTATACACCCTGTCCCTCAAGGGACCTCCTCTACATTCCAGCAGACCACCTCAAGGGCACAGCCCAGGTCAGCCACGCAAGGTGCCCATTTCTGTCTCCGTGACTTTCATACTGGAGGCCCGTCTCTCTCCATGGGTTCAACACACTCTTCCTGGCTCCACCTACCACATGGCACCTTGCAGAGCAACCCCTCCTGCATTTGGTCTCTCTCCAAATAAATTTAAGTAGGTACCCGAGTCTTCCGTCCTACAGACTGGGAGGCTATGTGTAGAAAATGTACATGCTGGGCACAGCACCACACACAAGAGTAATTGCTAGCATCATTGTTGATAACCCCCATTCAGGACAGATTGATTAGCTGAACAGTCTTTACAGGTTTATATAATTGCTTCTGTTTTGTCACCTTTTCTGCAAACCAGTCTTTGTCTTTATGGGAGCTGGTTTAGATCCTGTGACCTGTGTCCCACCAGTGGGGCCTAGCCAGGACAACGGGCATCATCTCTTCCCACCTCACAATTTTATCCATGCAGTTCAAACTCACACCAACTCTTCTGGCAGCTACACTGCTGCTTTAGCTAAAACGTGGCCATCTTTGTCATCTGTTACCAAGGCTCTGCTTTGATGTAGAAGGCACTAGGCACCACTTTCAAAGTTGCCCCTTTAGATGGCACCCCTGCATTTCCTCAGAGGAGCACCATGCCCAAGGCACGCGTGGTTGCTCAACTTGCTAGACTGACTGAAATGCTGCCAAGTTCCCAGAAATTGCTAGTATCCACACTTACTCAGTAATGTGCCCCGCAAGGGCAGGCTGAGGGCCAAGACGACCTTCCTGGAGGCAGCAGAGAGGAAATGTCCGTGATGCCAGTAAGATACACACGAGGTGCTCAAAGGACAAGGCACTTTTCAAGTGTGACTACTGGACATACTTACCCAGGATGAGAAAAGTGATCAGCTTTTACATCCATTCCTTGGGATGAGCACATTTAGAGGAAAACCCGAGTACCCCTCCCAGGCCTTGGCCACCTGCGAGAACACCTACTGGCTCCAACCTTCCCAGGGTTTAGAGGTCTACTCTCCATAGGCAAGACTCGGCATGAGTGCCTCCAGAACAGCCCCCCATTGCACAACTTTCCTCCCTGCACTTGACCTGTGATGAACCGTATGTTTAGCATCAAGATCTCTGGCAGGAGGGGATCAGTGGGTTCCTAAGAGCTCAAAGTGAAAACACATCTCAGCAGGAATCCCTTTCTGGGGCTGCTTGTCAGGCTGTCTCCCCTGCGGGGTGGAAGGTTCATTCTGCAGCTTTCCCTTGAGGCTGGGGCCCTAGCTGGCTGGCTGAGGTGGTTGGTCGTACAGCTGAGGGTCCCTGTGATCAAAGTTAAGAACCAAAAATGCCAATAAAAGGAAATGAAGTTCTTACTGATACAGGCTACAATGTGGATGGACCTCAAAAACATTCTGCTAAGTCGAAGAAGCCAGTGAGAGACTACACATTGTATTTCATTTCTATGAAATGTCCAGAAGAGGCAAAAGATGAGTGGTTGCCTAAAGCATGTGAGGATGGGGAGGCCAGGACTGAGAGGATAATGGCCAGCAGGTATCTTCTTGGATGAAAAAAAAAAAAATGCTTAAAAGTGATCACGGTGGTAGCGTGTGCACAAGACCACATAAAGGCCACTGATGGGCACACTGCATGGATGTGTATCCTACCTCAGTAAAGGTGTTAGAAAAGAGCCAAGTATTTAATACCATTTGTTGGGGAAAGTTGTTTAACACTGGCTTCCATGGTGAGTGGTTACATCAGACTTCTCAATAAATTTAAGGAGCAGAAAGAACAACTTACTCAAGTTCTAAGCACATCCTTCCTCAGAACCTCCAGTGGGCATGCTGCCAGACTTTCACAACCTAAACCAAAGTAAGATCTATCATTCTGAGCTGGACTATCGAAATTTCCTAACACCAAGCAAGTGAGCCGACAGAACGGAGGAACTGAGGGTTCTGCACTGTTTCTGCAGCAGGCCGGGCGCGGTGGCGACTCGAGTTGGCCTAGCCTCCCACCCAGCATGGGAAGAACTCCACACTCAGCCTGCGGCCTGGCTACCCCAGCCACTTCCTCTCGAGTTCCATGCTGTACAAAGGACTGGTTTTCCCCTGGATCTACATTAGGGCTTTAATTTTATGCTACTTAAGCAAACCAGGCATTTCTGAGTGCCTGCTCAGGCCAGCAACATGCTTGGAAGTTTCTGAGGAGCATTTAGAATTTAACAAATGGGTCCCCCAAGAACTATCTCCATTCAGATGACAACAAAGGGAACAGAACAGTACCATGTCATGAGCAAATGGGTTAACTTTAAGCACAAGGTAGAAACAAAGACCGTCTTTAACATGATTAACATTAAGAGCTGGATCAGCTGAGCCTAGTATCTGCACACACATTACTTCTCCCTTAAGAAAATGCATAAACTACTTCCCCAACTTATCATTCCTTAACTGTTTCACTCTGTAAACTGTAACACCTACTTCTCCTCAAGTGAAGAATGGGCTTGTGGGGGAGGGTTTTCATTCATAGATAGCAGAGAAGGCAGCAATTTCCCTGCCCCCTTGAATGTGCCCCTCAAGCACAGTGCTGGAGTCAGTGATGGGATGTACGTCTCCCTGCTTGCTTCAAGGGAAAACCCCATGGAGGGCAGTTGGAACAGGAGGAATGAGCGACAGCCCCCAGGCGACCAGCACACTGCCAGATTTCTATTCCTCATCACCTACCAGCTCCAACAAACATCAAGCAGGAAAAGAAAAAGCGTACTCACTTTGGCAGCCTAGGTATTTACAATTTTATTTTCACCTTAGAGAAATAACATGTTTCTAGTATGAAGCACAAAGGAGCCAGTTTACTGACATATTTCATTGATGATATTGTAGCATGGCCAGCCCTCCACAATCCTGGAGTCTCGGGCAAAGCGCTGATCTTGATGACGTAGCCCCACATCTGTCCAGCGGGGGTCGTTTCTGCCAGACCTACGGGGGGGAGGGGGTGGATGGAGGGGCACACCCCAAGGCTTAGCCATAATGCCCTTACACTGAAGGCACTTCAATTATTAGGCCTAAGTTAGTATTTGCATGCCAATTTGAGAAGGGTTTACTCCAGCTGTTCTGTTAGTTACAGGCACGCTGTTTTACTTTTTGATCCAATTTAGACTTGCAAAATAAAACCTTATTTCTTAAACATCAACTTTACTCTGTTTTGGCTTCAGGAAATGGTGATCAAGAGCTCACCACCAGTTTCATTCTGAGATCTTTAAGCAAACGTCCCTGGCAACCCCTGTGATGGTAGAGGGCCAGCCAGGGCTGGCCCAGGGGAAAGCTAGTGCACATAAAATACGGATCCTATAGGAAGAAAACATTCTGAAGGATCAGAATATATTTGAAACTCATGCCACATAAAATAGGTGTCATTTTTACTTTATTTAAGGAAAAAGGGGGGTGGGGACAACACTAATTTTCATAATACACAGAAGACAAGTTAGCACTGGGAAAAAAAAGGCCATGTACTTGTCACCAGTCAGCTTTGCAACTCTAGAATTAGTAAATTAATGCAGCTTGTCATTTGTATTACTGTTTAGCAAATTTATAATTGGAAAAATTAGGGATTATGAGTCACTGTCAGTGGACTACAACTAAGACACAAATCTAAATAATCCATAAAAAATCACTTAAAAATAAACCATAAATAAGTGATGCACATTAGTGTAACAAGACCATTTTTGTAAACATTTTCTCCAACATAACATGTGCATGAGAAGTAAAAACACTGCACTAAATACAGAGTCACTCTGATTCAAATACAGAAGTTATTACTTACGAAAGCTTTGACTAAACCAGAGACGGTTTTGCGTGTGGCTCTGAAGAGCCCTGTTCCCTATATAATGCTATCCCTGTAACACTGTTTTCTTCTGCAGTTCTGCGATCTCAGCACTTCTGTGAGGTCACTACTCTGTTAAAGGAAAAAAAACATCCCTTCTTGCAAGTGGAATCTTTGATGGAGAACGCTGTGTGTGTCTGCTTCTAGCTGCAGCAGCACCATCTGGGTCGTGAGGTGCTGAGGGCAAGGGAAGCAAGTGGCACTCACCCCACAAGGACTGGTGGCTGCCCGGCCTCAGCGGGGAAGCCCAGCAGGTCTCAACCACGCTCAGTGCAAACCCACGCCTGTGCCCGGCAGGTGCCTGGTGCCATGCAAGCGGGACAGGCCCAGTTCTGACGTGAGCTCAGACCCTGTCACCTCGTAGGCTAGAGAAATCCAGTTTTTGTCAAGCTCTCAACAGTCAGAAATTCTAAGGAAACACCACTTTTATTATCCACACCTCTTGACTTACAAACTCTCTACTTCAAGTTTATGGATAATTAAGACCAGGGTGCCTCCTTTTCTATTTCCTCCTTCTCAGGATCAGAAGTGTAGCAGTTTCCCCAAAGACACCTGCCCAACTTTTCCTCTCTCTAAAGCCACACAAGGGGCGACAACCAACCAAGCCATCTATTTCTTTCTCCTCCTGGCATGCACACATGCGCCCACCGTGGCCCCTGCCATCTCACGGGGCGCGCCACAACGTGGGAGAACGACGGCAGAAGTTTGGTCCTGTGGTGACAGAACCTGGCCTATCCTACAAGTCCTTTCCAAAGGTGGACTCAACTCTTCAATTTTCCCTGTTAACTACAAATCAGTAGGAAAAGAATTAGTTCTGTGTGGGACTTTAGCACTACTCCAAAGTCATACAAATGGAAAAGCCCCTTTCATCCCCTTGTCCTTCCAAAAGTAAGGTTTTCTCAGCTTATTGATCGTCTTTGTGGGTATGCAGAACCAGCTAGTGTTTCTGCATCTGTGGGTACATATATTTTTCACTAGATTTTTGTAATTTAAAGGAGAGCCTTTGGCAAAGATGCTGAACCAGGAGGAAGAGAATGACAGCAGTCAAAGCAGATGCCAAGCGGGCTGGGAATGCTGGGCCACAGCCTAGGCAAGCAGGTGCAAGTGACGTTATGTTTTTGGGAGGAAAAGCCCCCATTTTCATGTTATAAAAGAAAATTAACCACAAGGGACAATAAAGCCTCTGAAACCCCAAGCCTGTTTGGGAGCAAAGTTTGAAGTAGCCATCACACTTTTTCCCGTTCCAGAGGAAGAGCAGAACCGTGACACTGAACACTGCTCCTTTACCAAGATACCATCCTCCCAGGAATCGAGTGACCATGGAGCCATGAAACAAATTATTACCCAAGACATTTATTACAAATGTCATGAACATATTCATAAAGTAAAACTGGTTAAAAAAACAGAGAACAAGTGAGACCAAGAAAAGCCAGGGCTTTGATATGACATCTGAAACACAGAAGACCCCGGCTTATGAAGAAGCAGGATTACCTACATTCTCAAAATGGTTTTAGTGCACTGCATTTTAGAAAAGGGAACTATCCCCGCCCCCAAGAGCAGGTTCCTGCAACACTGGACACTGTGTGGGACTACTCTAGTATGACCCCCATCTGAGAATAAGGAGGCCCCCTGTGCTGTGGGGCAGAGTCACCCATCAACCACTAATGGTAAACTTGGTGAAACGAAGCACTCTGCTCGCTGACCTTAGAAAGCAGATGCATCAGTCAGCACGGGAAAGCCACTGACTACTTCTCTTTTCCAGGGACAATTTCTCTTGTGCCTATGGACACCTGTGACGAAGTAAGTCAAACTTCAATCTAATAGTTTTGGTATTAAGATTAAATTAAACATTAATGTTTTCCTCCAAAAAACATATAAACTAAACCACCTCTTAATGCATTAAAAACAATGAGGTAGGCAAAACAATAAACGTGGTTGAAGTTTTTTTTCTTAAGTGCAGACTGTGGAAAAAGTATTGTCGCACTTTTAGGTTTAAACAAAAATTAAACCTTGAACTGAGGCAGTGCTAATACTGTCACTCAACAAAGTTCTGGCCATTATACAAATGCACACATTTTCTTTTTCTTTCTTTTTTTTTAAAAGAACCATCTGCACAGGATTTAGGCAAAACCTGGTACACAGAAAAATGACTGGGTTCTTGGCCAAGCCAAGCCAAAAAAAAAAAAAACAAACCTCGGAAAAAACAAAAACAGGACCCCTCTTAGCCCACCCCACCCCCACCCTATGCCCCGCCCACAAAAAAGTTCTCCTAGTAACTGTGTTTTTCACATTTTATAAATAGTAACTTCTTAAACCTGCACCTTCTTCTTTGTCCACATATTGTCACATTACAAAAAGGAAATGTCAATTAAATACATTGTTAATGTTACTATATTAAATCTCTCTGCTGCAGCAAACTGCTGGTTAGACCGACACTTCACACCACCTGTGCCCACTTCCAATAAAACCAACGGCATGTTCATCGTCTCCACCTTCAGACACCCACAGAAAGAGTCATTCAAGGACAAGGAATTCTGGAGCCGAAGGAAACGTGTTTGCTTCTGGTCTGATGCTCGATCCCAAACACTGATAGCACCTGATGGTAGAATCTGAACAGCACCAGCTGCATTGCAGCCTTGATTTATTTTTGAGTAAGGAAACGAAGAGAACGGGGATAAACTGGTAGGAGAGGAGCGGGAAGGAAGGGGAAAAGAACCCCACACGCGGTGTCCGCGCACGCGCACACAGCTGTCCTGGACCGCACCGGTGCAGCTGAGCTCCAGTCGCAAGGAATTCCAAGTTCTCGGGGTCCTGAAGACTCTGGGGGCTGGCAATCCTCACCGCAGTGCTTCTACCAGCTCAGAAGGGAAGTCCTGCCTAACGTCATGAAATAGACCTGACTGCTGCCGCCAGACCGCACGGAGGCAAAGAACACCTGTAAGAGCAAGAGAAGGGGATGTGTTTACTGCACGCACCCCACGCAGCACAGGGAGCCACGCCCCCCGGGCGGGTCACCAGAGCCAGGGTGACCTGGTCACACCAAAGACCCCTTCAAAATCAGGTGTGCGATAATGCCAACTTTTCATTTGTAAGAGTGGCCGTCTGCAGACAGTTATCACAACTGAGAAGGCTAAGTTAATTAAACTCCTCATACACTGCTTTACTATGAGAACTCAAGAGAAAAATGGGTATTTCTGAAACTGCATTCTTTCTTTTTACCCCCACTGCTAATACCATCCAAACGATAAATGTGTTTGGAAAACCCAGTGAGCAGTAAATAAGGAGGATTCCTCAATAACCTGATTTTTCTCTTTAAGAAAATTAAGCTAAAGTATTACTAGTTATTTCATAGGATTCTATAATCAAAGCAATATAATTTACTTTTGTGCTTTTTATTAATAAACTTACGGGATATGACATCACGAATAAAAATAGTAAATGCCAAAGGTCAAAGACTGTCAAGAGTTATGGCCACGTTGAATATACCTAGGAAAACATGAGCCAAAAACATGGCAAAACCCTGGATTAGGCCTAAGGTTGTATGGATTTTCAAAGTGAAGATTTGGGAGATATTATGTAAGAATAAAAATGTTAACTGCGTTAGCTAATGAGCTACGGGACTGCTGGAGAAGGACTGGCGGTTCTGTGACTGCCATGCTGGGTATGTAGCTGTGTACACGGAGGGACAAACTGCAGTCAACTTGCAAGCTGGCTGCTAGGATGCTTAATGTATTTTAAGTGATGCAAGAAATGGAAATGTTCTTAAAAAGGCAAGTTTCTAAGACTGCAGTGGACTGCCTTAGGCAGTCAGACATGTTTACATCCAAATGGAGAATGTTGGGCTTGGGGAAGACCCTTGATGTCCTCAAAGGAGGCCAGATGTGTCAACTACTGTTGGCCATCTGTCTGCTCCACTCCAAGGCTGGTTTTGGGAGGGAGCCCTGGGGAGTGAGTAGACCCTGGGAAAGACAAGGATGTGGCCAGTTTTGAAAAACAAAAGTTTTAACTGGGATTTCGATGCCCTGAAGTCTCAGCTGCTGGAGGTGTTCATGCTTCTCCAGAAAACAACTTACCCCTTTGGGCATTTCTGACACGCAAACATCAGGTTAGACCACTACACAAAGGGCAGACAAATGAGTGGTCTTTCTCATAGACATCGGGAGAGAGGAAATTTTTCCCCTACCCAATCCTGCACTGTGGCCTCCTCCTCATCACAAAAGAATCCCACCTGTCTAAGCTAGCAGCTGGAATCTTCTCTACCCTTAAAGCAGACATGGCCTAGACAGGTCACCTAATGGAGCTGAGAATGAAATCCAACATATGGTCATTCCTGCAGATAAGTATGTCTATCCCCTCATGGCAAAAACAAAATAAAGGAGACCCCAATCCCCACAAATGTGTCTCAAAAGCCACTACTAAAAAGTTCCTTGATGAATTTATTTCAGAATCTACCAAAATTCCAAAGAAGGGCTTCCCCAAATTCCATGGAAAATAAACCACTGCTAAAGGCAGTGGCAACTAAAAGGAAATCTATCAGGAAACCATTACCTTGTCATTGCGTTCACATAAGAATTTTAGTCTTTGAGCCCTTTTGTGCATAAACACACCATCCAAGTGTCCAGTTTCCACAGATCGGATCTCTATGGCCTTTTCTCCCCAGCCCATCGTCTGATTGGATCGAATATATGCTTTTTGAAGGGAGAAACACATATTAAAGTTAAATCATGTGAAAGGTGCTGGTTATGTAGCATACACACACACCCCACCCCCAGATTTTTGTTTTTAAGGAATTCTGCCTATGTAACCTTTTGGTCTATCCTGACAAGCGGTTATCTGAACCCATGGTTGAATATGTCCATTCCCTGGAGGCATCTCATGCTTATCTTGAGCAATGACCCCCTGAGTTTATAGCCGAGCACTCATATTGTCCTCAAACCAGTTATGAGGGAAGGCAGGCAGAAAGAATAACAAGTAGACAGAGACAAATAATCTGGGATGTACACTTATATGCCATGAAATTTCAGAAATCAGCCTGTCCTCCTAAATGCACATCAACAGTCTGGGAGGCTGTGTTTCTGGCTGGGGCTCTGCCCCGCACAAGAGCAAATCACTAGCCTTTCTCTGTCCGTAAATCAGTCAAAACAATATCTGTTTCATTTTCCCTGGATGTCATAAATGAAGGACTGTGAATGACAGAGTTTTTAAAAGTATTAAATAATTTCTTAGGTTTTGTTTTAAAGTAGCCTATGACCAGTCTTGGTCGACAATATAATAACTTTACACCATCTGTTGTCAACCACTCTGTTAAAATGGCTAAAAGGTCCAGACATTATGTAAAAGTAGCATACTGAGCGTAGGTGGTGTTAGAGTAAGCGCCACTTTCACAACTGTCTCCTCTGAGTGGTCCGTACCTACAGACGTTGGCATCTCTCCCCACTGCAGAACCACATCCTTGGTGATGCGCCCATAGGTATTCACATAAACCCCTTCATCTTCATAGCACACCAGAAGCTCCATTCCATCTGTGTTGGGGAGGATGATGATCGCATGGGGTTTGATGCTACACTGGATCTAGACAAGAGGAACAAAGCACAAGAGGCATGTTTGCGGCTATTTCTATCCCTACGAAACTGCTCAGTAAGACTCAAGATGTGAACGCGCTGGTTCCTATTCCTGGTGATAAATGCAGCAACTGGATAACATTTTGGAAAACCCATGCGACATACATCCCCAAGTCTACCTTTTACAAGTCATACACTGTATTAGGAACATTTCCTGAGGCCCTTGGAACACATCTGCACTGTGGGTTCCATTAAATGATGTTCCTCAGACCACTCCCAACCCAGGGATGTTCAGACCTACCAGCAAATGCCCCCAATCCATCCCATGTTAGTCAAAGCCAGGGCAAGAGGTTCTCAGGAGGCTTCACAGAGCCAGGAGAGTGGATTTCCACTTGTCTCAGAACATGGAGCTACTGAAAATGGCCTATCATCGCTTAAATATTCACCCCTCACCAAGGGAAAGTGAGGAGTCCCTGCTTGTGTTAGTTCACTAAGCAGAGTAAAGACAAAGTCAAAACAAAACGAAGCCAGTCAACCAACCATAGAGTGTGGGCTCTTTCTTACGTGTGTTGGTAGATAAATGTCATAGACTGATCCTGAATCCACATCAACAGCATGGAATCCAGCAGAGGATCCATAGATCACTTTCAACCTCTGGCCTTCCTCCACAGTGAGATCCACCAGTAATGGCTTATGTACCAATTCTCCAAATGACTACAAAGAAGCAACCGAGAGAGAAAGCAGTAAGACTAGTAAAATTGATTTCTAACAGATCAAACTAGACAGGCCAGAGCCAGGGTACTCAACTGTGTAATTACTGAGCTGCCCAGCAACCACCATAAGCAAAAGTGCTTTACAAAATTAGTTTGTAATTTACTACAGTTTTGTCGGTTCATCAGCACCTGGAAGACACTTCTTACAGAAGCCATGTCTCACAGCTGCCCACCTAGCCCAAGAATTCTGCTTTGTCACTTACTGTTCTACTATTTGTCTTGGTGAGAAAACTGAAGTGAAAGAATCAGGATTTTCTGGAATGTACTATTCAAATGCAGACAAGGGAGAGGAAGAGGAGACGCAGGAGCACCACACTGAGAGTTTCCTGGGCATGCTCCCCACAGCCACTACGTGAGCTACACAGACTTCTGCTTTAATTCTGACTAGGAGGATATGGATGAAAAGCTGCAGAGTTACTATACTAGCCTGGATGGCCTCAGTTCTTCACTATATCAATGCCTACAGCTGGCAAAATGGATTTAAGCATGATACTTATAAAAGCAACTAATACAGTACCTAGTACATAAAGAATATTAAGACCAGATCTCAGAAGGCAGTTGTAATTTTACAACTAATTACTCTTACTCAGTAATATGTGCACTTATATTTTTAGTAAATTTGGTATCCTCATTTATTCTGCCTTACTGAGGAATCAAGCCAACAAGCAATTAACAAGGCAACTGATGTGTCTGAAATGTCAGTTTTCCAAACAATTGAAGCTTACCCTTAATAAAACATATCAAACATTTAAAAAAATTATTATAGAATCATTTTGGATGAATAATTCTTAATTTATTGCACTAAAATAGCCCCAAGGGCTATGCTTAAGGTTTTGTGTCTAGTATTAGCAATGATGTTAAGGTATTTATAATATTTAATGTCATACACTGAGGAAAAGATGTGACAAGAATGCCATGTTCAAAAAATCCCATGGGTTTTAAGGGCTTGTCTCATTATAAAGGCACACTGTGGCTTTGCAGGTGAAGCTAGAATTTTATAAAATTTTTAAGTAGGTATTCCTTTTCCAAATGCTATTCTAAGTTACTTAGTAAGACTTCTTATATTACTTTTTTCCCAAAAAATGTGTAACAAAACTGTAAATACGCTTCTTTCAGCTGTGATACTCTTAACAATTATTCTTGAACGTACTATGAAGTTAAAAAGTTCTTTAGTTTGTTTTTGTTTAAAAAATATTTTTTAATTAAGAATTTCATAAATTTGTATTTAGTGCAAACTCTAGAATTATAAAAAATATTAAAAATGCCCACAAAATAACTAATATTTTGCTATAGATTTTTAAAAACAAAAATGGTATATTATACATATTTTTAATTTACTTTTCCTATTTAACATATAATACACTTTACTCCTTATATCATTAAGAATTTCTGTCATCTACTGAATTGACCTGAAGGCTGCCTACTGTTGGATACTTTGTTATCAAAAATTCATCTAAATCTTTATGCACATCCATGACTTTAGTTACAAGGTCAAGGTCTGCATTTTAAATGGAGGTGGGGTTCTTTTGTCTTTTTCTCTATTACCAAATTGGCACATTGATCAAAGTGTCTGCCCTCTCTCTGGTAAGGTTACACGGTGCTAGTACATAGCTTTCAAACAACCTGCCTGAAGTATGCAAGGTTTTTCAACTCATTCCCTGGCTCTTGGTCACAGCATGCACGTTTGGCTCTACTTTTGGGTACACTTATGCTGTTACCTTAAAGGCCATAAATTTGTGATATGGCTTGGGTGCCCATGCATAGACTTCCACAGAACTCTTCAGAGCAATTACCAGAAATTTGATTCTTTCATATTTTACTGAAAATACAAACAAGAAGAACACAGGTCAATATCAACATGGAACTCTAAATTCGTTTAGGTGTTTCCTGTAAACTATATAAAATGCCTTCTAGATTCATCCAAACCAACAGGAGAAAACTGTTGAAATCAAGTTCCACAGTTTCTTTTTCCAATTCTTTAATGTGTCATTCATGCTGTTCCCATCTTTCTTGATGTTGTGTTGGACTCAACTCCAGTACTCAGGTTACTGTCAATGAGTGCTGTCAACAGGGCTCCTGGCCTTCCAGGCTGCAAGTACCCAGTTATCAAGGGCAGTGCCACCCAAAGCACCCTAAAGCCTCAAGGGCTCAGCACTACTTCCAAAGTGTAAAGAGATTCATCAGCTTTGAGGCTCCCAAATTATACAAGAGGTCAAATCTTCCACGTGGCAGGACTAACAGTGTGTCCTGCGTGGGGCTTATAGGCTGAGGAACAAGTAGTTATCAACTCAGTTTGAAGTCCGTCTATTTCTGTGGACCAGGTATCACTTCAAACCAGTTCCTAATCCTCAGAGGTGAGGATTCTGTATCAAAAAAGCAAAAGTAAAGGAAACCTCTGTTCACCCCATATATAATAGATAAACAAATATGCCTCCTTTGCATGGCTGTTTCGGTTCTCTTATGACCAGGCAACTCTGCTTAGAAACACATACTCTGAGGGGTCCCGACCACATACAACTTACTGGTCTGTGCAGACCAACCAGTTTCTTTATAAGCTATCTAATATCAAAGTACTATGGGACTCTCCCTCTGTACCCTAACTCTACTTGTTAAATTCTATGTATTCTCACTATTCAATAAATCAGACATTAATGTTAAGTCACAAAGGATAAGAGGTTGTCCAAACCAGTGCTGTTTAACTGAAATTTCTGCAATACTGGAAAGGTTTTGTATCTGTACTGTAATCTGTTATCTTTAATATGATACCACTAATTGCACGTAGCTACTGGGCACTTGGAATGTACTAGAGCCACTGAGGTACTAAATTTTCCAATTTATTTCATGTTAATTAACTTAAGTATAAATTTAAATAGCCCCTGTTCTTGATGGAACCATACTGCAGAGCCCAGTTCTTGATTAACTAGGATTTCCTTAAATGCAAGGATAACGAATGCAGGGTATTATACACTTGTATCTCCAGAAAACGTTTGTGACTCATTCTCTAAGAATGGTGGGCTTGAGGATTGCAGTTTTGTTCTGATGAAAAGCCCAGTACATTCTAACATATTTGTCTCTAGCTCCCCCTGTAGGACAATCTATTCATGTACATTTCAGCTGTTAGGAGCTGTTACATTAAATTTGTCCTTCGATGATTTGGGTTACATCTCAACAAACAAAACTATTTCACAAAAGCACAGAGAAAAAATTCTAATCCCAAAATCTAAAGCAAGAGATAAATACTGCTTTCCAGTATCACTCAGAATCATCCCAATATTGGGATGGCCCTGCAATCATATTAAACAATGAGGTGAGTGTTGTGGACAGATTACATAAACAAGACAAGATCAAAGACTGTAGTACCCTGGGAACAGAGAAACTGACTGTAAATGACTCTTGAGCAACATGGGTTTGAACTGCATGGGTCCACTTACATGCAGATTTTTTTCAGTATATACTGGAAAAGGGTTTTGGAGATTTCAACAATTTTGAAAAAAAGTTTTCTCTAGATTATGTTAAGAATACAGTATATAATACATGTAATATACCAAATATGTGCCTAACTGACTGTTCATGTCATTGGTTAGGCTTCCAGACAGCAGTAGGCTATTAAAGTTTTAGGGGAGTCAAAAATTACCCTCAGGTTTTTGACTGTGAATTTCAGTGGGGGTGGGGGGAATCCCTGTGTTGTTCAAGGTCAACTGCACTTTCATGAACATAGAAAAAAAGAAAACATAAGCAGAAATCAACATTCAACAAGCCCCTTATTCAGTCTTCGGTGTATATGCAGGCCATTTGTTGATTTTCTCAACTTCCTGTTTTAAATTCTATTAAAATATATCATCTCTTCAGTAAAACTTTAATTTGGCTTGGCTCCATTATTTCCCCTTGATCTCCAATATTAGTACCAGTATTTTAATATTTTCTCACACACAAATTTTTTTTCATTTTGTTCTTGTGAAATCTCATTTCATGAGAACTATGGCATATATGCCAAGAAGAAAAAAACACAGTTAGTTGCCATGAACACTGACAGGCCAGCTAGATCTATTTACTAGTAAGAAGCACAGTAGCTCTGCACAGTGCACTTAATTCAAAATGACAAGCCGCAGCTCTTTGAGCAAGCACTGTCAGTGACCGCCTGGGACTCACAGTCCTCTAAATGGGGAATAAGCCTGCAGCACAAGGAAGAATTCAGATCGGTGGGCTTTCCTTTGTAAACCTTCCTGAGAGGGGTTATTATGAAACACATCCTACAAAGAAGAATGTAGACTGTCAGAGAGAAAGGGTCAAATGACTTTTTAAAGACCAATGGAGAGGATGAGATGGACAAAGGGCAGAGGAAGCAGCAGGAATGAACTATGTTATGCTTCAAGGTGCACCACTTGGGAGATAGAAGATGCCTCAGAAATGTAAAAGCAGAAATGAACTACGTGTATTAGAAACAAGTTATTAAAAGCCTCAACAAACACATGAATTGTAAATTATTAAAAGGTCCAAAGAACGTGTGAATTTTAAATGGAACATGAATTAAATCCTGGAAAAACAAAACCCTTAGGACCCTCCTGGAACTTACCGACTTTATAGTGTACACATCCTTCCAAATCCCCTACGGTTGTCCACCCCTGCTTCTTCTCAACTTCTGGATCATTGTGAAGTATTTTATTTCTTAACCAGGACAAATAGTAGACACGTAACTTATCCTTTTTGCCTAACAAAATAAAATAAGTATTTTACATGCATATTCAAAAGTAGGTATCATTAATAACAATAGTCACCAAAAGAATTTCAAAAAACAATAAATATAATCCCCTAAACAGAACCATTCTCTATCACAGTTTTACTAGAAACTCAATTCAAGCTATTCAGAGGGACTTTTGAAATCCCTACGGAACTATCACCATGTGCAGGCCTGAGTTAGAAGGAAAGATTTTAGAATAAAGAACTCACATTTATGTAGATGAAACTGTATCAATAAAGCAAAAAATAATACAAACATATGCACAACAATATAACTGACAGAGCTTGTAAGATGTTTTCACATTTCATTATGTCATCTGATTTTCAAAACCCTCCAGAGTAGCTGTTACTCCCCGTTTGACAGCACAAAGGGTTGAATAAATGACCCAACGCAGGGACTCAAATCCAGCAAAAAGCAAGCTGTGACTTAGAAATGTGTGCATCTTCAGAGCTGACAATGGACTCATATCCAGAATGTATAAAGAACTACTATACATCAATTAGAAGAGAGGGAACCCAACAAACAGCGGACAACTAAACTAACTAGACGGCAAAGACAGCAATCTCACAGATTCCCAAAAAAGATACTTGCTCTCAACAGTCACTAGTGAATGCACATTAAAACCATAACAAGGACAGGAGAGGAAGATGGCGGCATGAGTAGGGCAGCAGAAATTACCTCCCCAAACCATATAGATTCTTGAATATACAACAAATACAACTACTAAAAGAGAGACCAGAAGACACAGTACAACCGCCAGGCTACATCTACATCTGCAAGAACTCAGCATCTCACGAAGAGGGTAAGATACAAAGCTGTGACCTGGTGGGACACAAGCACTCCCCAACCCAGCACACCCGCGGGAGGAAAAGAATCAGAGTGGGGAGGGAGTGGAAGCACAGGACTGCTAAATAACCAGCCCTGGTGATCTGCACTGGGAGCACAGACACACACCGCATGGTGTACTGGAGATTAGAGAAACGGAAAAGGAAAAACAGAGACGGAGACTGGGAGCGGGTCCCCACAAAGGGTTCCACTGGGACAAAAGAAAAGTGGGCGCTTTTGAAAAGTCTTAAAGGGACAAGGGCCCAACAGCTGAACAAAATCGACCCAGCACACTCAGCCCAGCAGGCTGGGAATCTTGAGTAATTTTGGGCCTCCTAACCCCCTGCCGGGTAAAGCAGCCCCAAAGCGCTTCACGGCGATAAGCAGCCTGCCATTCGTTCCCTCCTGCAGGTGC
The DNA here is from genome assembly GCA_029783875.1 of Phataginus tricuspis. Taxonomy (NCBI): domain Eukaryota; kingdom Metazoa; phylum Chordata; class Mammalia; order Pholidota; family Manidae; genus Phataginus; species Phataginus tricuspis. Next base: position 17,996,511 of record JAQQAC010002629.1, on the reverse strand, counting down.
TGGCTGAACTGCCACAGCTGTGGAGCAGCCGGACCACGGCCATGCCCACGGCAACCACACAGAGTCCCCTCCCAGCGCACAGCTACTCTGGAAGGTGCGAAGGGGCTGTCCCGGCAGTAGAACACACCCGGCGTGGTTGCCACGCCCCTGCAGTGCTCTAGGCTAGCCTGAGTGCCGCCCTGCCGATGGCAGCTGAGGGGATTATCCCAGAGACTGCCTCCTGGTGTAAGGGTAACTGGCACAGGCTGCGGAGAAGGGCAAGGTGAACAACAAGCAGGAAGGGACTTTGTTCTCTCAGCTGACACACATGCCACCTGCCTGCAACCAATTCTATCACCATGAAAAGACAGAAGAATCTGGTTCAGTCAAAAATCACTCAGACAACTCCAGAGAGAGGGCCCGGTAGGATAGATTTAATCAATCTTCCTGAAAAAAGAATTCAGAATAAAACTCATAACCATGCTGATGGAACTACAGAGAAATATGCAAGAGCTAAGGGATGAAGTCAGGAGGCACATTACAGCAATGAAACAATCAATTGATGGGCTTAAGAGCAGACTGGACGAGGTGCAAGAGACTGTTAATGGAACAGAAATCAGAGAACAGGAGTACAGATAAGCTGAGGCAGAGAGAGATAGAAGAATCTCTAGCAATGAAAGAATACTAAGAGACCTGTGTGACCAATCCAAACGGAACAATATTCGCATTATAGGGGTACCAGAAGAAGAAGAGAGAGAAAAAGGGACAGAAAACATCTTTGAAGAAATAATTGCAAAAAACATCCCCAAGCTGGGGAAGGAAACCGTTTCTCAGACCATGGAAGGAAACAGATCTCCCAACACAAGGAACCCAAGGAAGACAACACCAAGACATATAATAAATAAAGTGGCAAAGATCAAAGACAAGGACAGAATATTAAAGGCAGCCAGAGAGAGAAAAAAGATAATCTACAAAGGGAAATCCATCAGGCTATCATCAGACTTCTCAACAGAAACCTAACAGGTCAGAAGAGAAAGGCACGATATATTTAATGCAATGAAACAGAAGAGCCTTGAGCCAAGAATACTGTATCCAACACGATTATCATTTAAATTTGAGAGAGGGATTAAACAATTCCCAGACAAGCAAAAGTTGCGGGAATTTGCCTCCCACAAACCACCTCCACAGGATTTTTTAAAGGGACTGCTCTAGATGGAAGCACTCCTAAGGCTAAATAGATGTCACCAGACAAAATAAAATCACAGCAAAGGAAGCAGACCATCCAAATACGAACTAAAGGCAAAAAATAAAATCAACTATCCACAAAAACAGTCAAAGGAAACACAAAAGAGTACAGAATAAAACACCTAACATACAGAGAATGGAGGAGGAAGAATAAGAAGGGACAGAAATAAAGAATCATCAGACAGTGTTTATAATAGTGTAATAAGAGAGTTAAGTTAGACTGTGAGATAGTAAAGAAGCTACCCTTGAACCTTTGGTACCCACGAATCTAAAGCCTGCAATGGCAATAAGTGCATATCTATCGATAATCACCCTAAATGTAAATGGACTGAATGCACCAAACAAAAGACGCAGAGTAAAAGAATGGATAAAAAAGCAAGATTCACTTACACACTGTTTACAAGAGACTCACCTCAAACTCAAAGATATACAGAGACTAAAAATGAAGGATTGGAAAAAAATATTTCATGCAAACAGGGAGAAAAAGCAGGTGTTGCAGTACTTGTATCAGACAAAATAGACTTCAAAACAAAGTAACAAGAGATGAAGAAGGACATTACATAATGATAAAGGGGGCAGTCCAACAAGAGGATATAACCACTAAAAATATATATGCACTCAACACAGGGGCACCAACATATGTGAAACAAATACTAACAGAATTAAAGGAGGAAATAGAAAGCAATGCATTCATTTTAGGAGACTTCAACACACCACTCACTTCAAAGGACAGATCAACCAGACAGAGAATAAGTAAAGACACAGAGGCACTGAACAACACACTAGAACAGATGGACCTAATAGACATCTACAGAACTCTACACCCAAAAGCAGCAGGATACACATTCTTCTCAAGTGCACATTGAACATTTTCCAGAATAGACCACATGCTAGGCCAGAAAAATAACCTCAGTAAATTCAAAAATATTGAAATTCTACCAACCAACTTCTCAGATCACAAAGGAATAAAACTAGAAATAAATTGTACAAAGAAAACAAAAAGGTTCACAAACACATGGAGGCTTAACAACATGTTCCTAAATAATCAATGGATCAACAACCAAATTAAAACAGAGATCAAGCAATATATGGGGACAAATGACAACAACAACACAAAGCCACAACTTCTGTGGGACACAGCAAAGGCAGTTCTAAGAGGGAAGTATATTGCAATCCAGGCCTATTTAAAGAAGGAAGAACAATCCCAAATGAATAGTCTAAAGTCAAAATTATTGAAATTGGAGAAAGAAGAACAAGTGAGGCCCAAAGTCACCAGAAGGAGAGACATAATAAAGATCAGAGAAGAAATAAATAAAATTGAAAAGAATAAAACAATAGAAAAAATCAATGAAACCAAGAGCTGGTTCTTTGAAAAAATAAACAAAATAGATAAACCCCTAGCCAGACTTATTAAGAGAAAAAGAGAATCTACACACATAAGCAGAATCAGAAATGAGAAAGGAAAATCACAACAGACCCCACAGAAATACAAAGAATTATAAGAGAATACTATGAAAATCTATATGCTAACAAGCTGGAAAACCTAGAAGAAATGGACAACTTCTTAGAAAAATACAACCTTCTAAGACTGACCAAGGAAGAAACAGAAAATCTAAACAGACCAATCACCAGCAACAACATTGATTCGGTAATCAAAAAACTACTTAAGAACAAAACCCCCGGGCCAGATGGATTCACCTCTGAATTTTATTAGACATACAACGAAGACATAATACCCATTCTCCTTAAAGTTTTCCAAAAAATAGAAGAGGGGGAATACTTCCAAACTTATTCTATGAAGCCAGCATCACTCTAATACCAAAACCAGGCAAAGACCTCACCAAAAAAGAAAATTACAGACCAATATCCCTGATGAACGTAGATGCAAAAATACTCAACAAAATATTAGCAAACCGAATTCAAAAATACATCAAGAGGATCATACACCATGATCAAGTGGGATTCATCCCAGGGATGCAAGGATGGTACAACATTCAAAAATCCATCAACATCATCCACCACATCAACAAAAAGAAGAACAAAAACCACATGATCATCTCCACAGATGCTGAAAAAGCATTTGACAAAATTCAGCATCCATTCATGATTAAAACTCTCAACAAAATGGGTACAGAGGGCAAGTACCTCAACATAATAAAGGCCATATATGACAAACCAACAGCCAACATCATACTTAACAGTGAGAAGCTGAAAGCTTTTCATCTAAGATCGGGAACAAGACAGAGATGCCCACTCTCCTCACTGTTATTCAACATAGTACTGGACGTCCTAGCCATGGCAATCAGACAAAGAAACACAAGACATCCAGATTGGTAAAGAAGTAGTCAAACTGTCATTATTTGCAGATGATATGATACTGTATATAAAAAACCCTAAAGGCACCACTCCAAAGCTACTAGAACTAATATCTGAATTCAGCAAAGTTGCAGGATACAAAATTAATACACAGAAATCTGTTTCTTTTCTATACACTAATGATGAGCTAACAGAAATAGAAATCAGGAAAACAATTCCATCACAATTGCATCAAAAAGAATAAAATACCTAGGAATAAACCTAACCAAGGAAGTGAAAGACCTATACCCTGAAAACTACAAGACACTCCTAAGAGAAATTGAAGAGGACACTAACAAATGGAAATTCATCCCATGCTCTTGGCTAGGAAGAATAAATATTGTCAAAATGGCTATACTACCTAAAGCAATCTACAGATTCAACGCAATCCCTATCAAAATACCAACAGCATTCTTCAACGAACTGGAACAAATAGTTCTAAAATTCATATGGAACCACAAAAGACCCCAAACAGCCAAAGCAATGCTGAGAAGGAAGAATAAAACAGGGAATTACGCTCCTTGACTTCAAGCTGTACTACAAAGCCACAGTAATCAAGACAATTTGGTACTGGCACAAGAACAGACCCACAGACCAGTGGAACAGAATAGAGTCCAGAGATTAATCCAAACATATACTGTCAATTAATATATGATAAAGAAAGGAGCCCTGGATGTACAATGGGGAAATGACAGCCTCTTCAACAGCTGGTGGTGGCAAAACTGGACAGCTACATGCAAGAGAATGAAACTGGATCAGTCTAACCCCATACACAAAAGCAAATTCAAAATGGATCAAAGACCTGAATGTAAGTCATGAAACCATTAAACTCTTAGAAAAAAAATAGGCAAAAATCTTATGGATATAAACATGAGCAACTTCTTCATGAACATATCTCCACGGGCAAGGGAAACAAAAGGAAAAATGAACAAGTGGGACTATATCAAGTTGAAAAGCTTCCGTACAGCAAAGGACACCATCAGTAGAACAAAAAGACATCCTACAGTATGGGAGAATATATTCATAAATGACATATCCGATAAGGCGTTGACATCCAAAATATATAAAGAACTCATGGACTTCAACAAACAAAAAGCAAATAATCCAATTAAAAAATGGTCAGAGAATCTGAACAGACACTTCTCCAAAGATGAAATTCAGATGGCCAACAGACACATGAAAAGATGCTCCATATTGCTAATCATCAGAGAAATACAAATTAAAACCATAATGAGATATCACCTCACACCAGTAAGGATGGCCACCATCCAGAACACAAACAACAACAAATGTTGGCGAGGATGTGGAGAAAGGGGAACCCTCCTACAGTGCTGGTGGGAATGCAAATTAGTTCAACCGGAAAGCAGTATGGAGGTTCCTCAAAAAACTCAAAATAGAAATACCATTTGACCCAGGAATCCCACTCCTAGTAATTTACCCTAAGAATGCAGCAGCCCAGTTTGAAAAAAACATATGCACCCCTATGTTTATCGTAGCACTATTTACAATAGCCAAGAAATGGAAGCAACCTAAGTGTCCATCAGTAGACGAATGGATAAAGAAGATGTGGCACATATACACAATGGAATATTATTCAGCCATAAGAAGGAAACAAATCCTACCATTTGCAACAACATGGATGGAGCTAGAGGGTATTATGCTCAGTGAAATAAGCCAGGCAGAGAAAGACAAGTATCAAATGATTTCACTCATATGTGGAGAATAAGAACAAACAAAAGAACTGAAGGAACAAACAGCCGCAGACTCACAGAACCCAAGAAAGGACTAACAGTTACCACAGGGAAAGGGACTGAGGAGGATGGGTGGGACGGGAGGGACAAGGGAGAAAAAGGGGTGTTACGTTTAACAGACATAATATGGGGGGGGGTCATGGGGAGGGCTGTACAACTCAGAGAAGACAAGTAGTGATTCTATAGCATCTCACTATGTTGATGGTCAGTGACTGTAATGACTGTAATGGGGTATGTGGTGGTGACTTGATGATGTAGGGAGTCTAGTAACCATAATGTTTTACATGTAATTGTAGATTAATGATGTCAAAATAAAATAAATTAAATTAATTTAAAAAAGGAAAAAAAAACCATAACGAGATACAATTTCATACACTGATCAGAGGACTGAGAATTGAAAAGTAATAGACTGAAAGTAGGGAACATGTGGAGTAACTAGAAACTTTAGTTACTAGTGTTGTAAACTGTGAAAACCACTAGCTTAGTATTATCTATCAAAGTAGGATATATGTACACCCTACTTTTGACCAGGTAACTTCTCTAATACAAACATGTGTATGAACCCCTAAATACATGAACAAGACAATGGTCAAAACAGCACTGTTCATAACAGCCCCAAACAGGTAACAATACAAATGTCTATCAACAGCAGAATGAGTAACCAAATTGCGGGATAGTCATACGTAAGAATAAAGAGGAACAAACTTTAGCTATAAGCAACAATAAAAACAATGTTGGGCAGAAGAAGCCAGACACATCAACAAACTAAAGAAGAAAAATCATGACTGTATCGACATATACAGAAAAAGCATTTGACAAAACTTAGCACCCATTTCATGAAAAAAACTCTCAGCAAGAAAGAACAGAGGAGAACTGCCTCAATTTAAACACAACTTATAGCTAAAATCATATGTAATGGTGAGAAACTAGGTAACTTTCCTCTTTTAAGATCAGGAACAAGGGAAGGATGTCCCCTTCTCACCACTTGCATTAAACATCATACTGGATGTCCTGGTTAATGCAGTAAGACAGGAAAGGAAATAGAAAGCATACAGATTGGAAGGAAGAAATAAAATTATCTTTGTTTGCAGAAGATACTATTGTCCAGGTAAAAAATGCTGAAGAACGGGCCAAAAAAAAAAAAACCTCCTGGAACTAGTAAGTGATTATATAGCAAGGCTGGAAAATACAAGGTTAATATACAATAGTCATTCATTCACTTTCCTATCTATATACTTGAAACAAGCAATTGGAAAATTTTTTTAAATAGTTATAACTCTAACAAAATAGCTCTATACAAGATCTCTATAAAGAAAACTACAAAACTCTAAAGAAAGAAATCAAGGGAGATCTACAAAATTGGAGATATTCAATGATCATGGATAAGAAGACAATATCGTTGTCAGTTCTACCCAACTTGATCTGTAAAGTCAATGCAATCCTAATCAAACTCCTAGCAAGTTATTTTGTGAATATTGATAAACTGAATCTAAAGTTTATATGGAAAGGCAGAGGAACTGTAACACCTTATTGAATAAGAAGAACAATGTGGAAGACTGACACTATCCAATTTCAAGATTTACTACAAAGCTATAGTAACCAAGATGGTGTGGTATTAACAAAGTAAGAGACAAATAGATGAAAGGAACAAAATAGAGACCTGGAAATTGGCCCACAAAGAGGTAATGAACTACTTTGACAAAGGAACTAAGGCAATTTGAATGGAGAAAGGACAGTCTAGTCAACAAATGTTGCTAGAACTGGACATCCACATGAGAAAAAAAAAGAAAGTGAATTTACACAGATGCTTTGAAAACTTGCACAAAAGTCAACTCAAAATGGGTCATAGACCTAAATGTGAAATGCAAAGCTACAAGTTTCTAGGAAATATTAACATAGGAGGAGAATTAGGTACCATCTCCTCAGTGCCTTATTAGGTTTAACACCAAATGTGTGACCCATGGAAGAAACACTGCTAAGTCAGACTTCACTAAATGAAAAACTTCTGTTCTGCCAAAGACACTGTTAATACACAGGCAAGCCCCAGACTGGAAGAAAGGATTTGCAAAACACCTATCTTGATAAAATACTTGTATCTAAAATATACAAAGAGCTCTTCAAACTCAAAAATAGAAAACAATACAACCTAATTATAAATACATTTTAGTACATCTATGCAAACAACATTCTGTAACTGTGTGAAATGGGTATCATGGAAGAGTGTTTAATAACATGGGAAGAGCAGGCCACAGAGTTTGGACAAACAAAAAAGGATAAGATACACTCTCCCTCTGGGCAGTGGTTGCCACTGGTGGCTTGGAGGCTGGACAAGGAGGGGGATGCTAACTATATGCACAACAGTGCATTTAACATCTGTTAGAACTAGCCAGTCAGTATGTGACTGTCACATTATTCTCTTATATTCTCTGTATGCCTGAAATAGTGCATGCCCGCTTTTTTTATACAAATTTTCTCCCCTTAAGCATTCTGGGTGTGCGTATGCTTACAAGATTGGAAGTTAAAAAAAGTTAAAAGACGTTCTTACTTTTTAGTTCTAACTTACTTCTCTGCGGTAGCTTCTTACTTTCTACAATGAACACATGTAATTCATACCAACAAAAATGCTCTAAAAAGAAACTTACAGTGTTAATTGGCATAAGGAAGGAACATCATACAATTCTTTTACCACTATGATAAAGAATGGTTGCTTTTGCATGAGAGTCCAATGGGAGGAAGCAGACAACCCTACACCCTGGATGCACCCAATTAAACCCAACCAGCAGTAAGGGCAGCATGTGGGTTGTGTGGGAGACACCTGCTAGAAAGCGCATGCCCCAGTGCGTTTCCAGACTGTGACAGTGGACACCTGAATACATTCTCCTATTGTATTACTGTAAAATGCTAGTTTTATCTCACTTAACCATTACTTCAGAAAATGAGCTAAATGAAGTTTAGTGCTGGGAAGCACTGTGTTTTTAAACGGTGCTATAATCCTCATCTACTAAATAAACACTTACCAGATATTGTCACCAAGACATTCAAGCCTTCGAGGACATCCATTTGCTGAAATCGTCTTCGGCTGATCAGAGGATATACCTTCCCTTGGCCGCTTCTGTCTAGCAGCATCAGGCCACTCTCTGTGCCCACTAACAGATTCACTCCTGTTTCAAAGACACAGAAAGGCCTACATTTTACACTGTGCTTGGCAAATTACCTGGTTGTATGGAAAGGGTAATATCACCTCTCTGGAAAAGAGTGTTTCCTTAACTCACTCCCATAAAGAAAGGCTTAGAATAGTCACAGGTTAAAGTAACTGAACTGCAACAGGAGGTAGTCACTGAAATGCGGACAAGGACATAAAGGGGGAAATGAGCGAGCCTCGTCCTGATTTCCGTCTCCAGCCACCAGACCCCGCTCTTCCTCAGTCCCTCAGAATGTACCTCGCTCACCATCTCTGTGGCGCTATGGGCTCCACATCTCCTGAGCCACATCAGACATTTGGACAAAGCCTCATCTGCTACCATAATCTCCCTGCTGCCTTCATCTGTCTTTTCTCTCACAGGCAAACTTCCGAAATGAGCTTTATAGAGGGAGCTCCCTTAAATCCTCAAAGGTTTGTGATTGGCTTCCATCACTTGGATTAATGTTTTCTTAAAGACCATTCTACATCACCATCAAGGAACAACTGCACTCTGTCCTGTCCCTTGGTTTCTGAGGAATACTCAACAGGGCCACCTCCGTGTGGCGCCTGCCCTCGGACAAGGCACTGCCAGGCTTCCACCGCCTTCGTCCCTGGTCCCACACGCCTTCCCTGCTGCCTCCATGCAGGGGGCCGCGCTGTCCATCTGCTGGAGGAGCACCTTGGGTCCATTAACTCCTCATTCCATACCCCCACCCTCCCTGCTTTCCTACTCCCTATAATCTCTACTGAAACCAGCTTCTTGACCTTTGCTGTTTCTACCAAGAGCACCACCCTCTCTCATAACTGTTCCATGAAACTGCCACGCCGACCACCAGCACCACAGGCCTCCTTCCTCTTCCCCTTCCTCTGCTCTCCCCTGATGTCAGGCTTCGGCCACCTTATAACTGACGGCTGGCCGTAGGGGCTTTAACTGAGGCCGAGACAATAGTGCCCCTCTGCCTTCTCAGGAACGCACATCGGAACAATCCTAATCTTCCTACAGTACCTATGCAGTCACACTGCATCTTCAAGAACTACACTCTCTGTAGGAGAGCGCACAAAAGCCTTGACCTGGCTGTCAAATCTCTGCCCCTTGAGCCAGCTTATTCCTGGTCGCCATTCACTTACTTCCCCAAATGCACTTGCTTCCTTGGTCTAAACCTTCCTCGTCCCATATAACTTTGTAACATGCAACACAAATCACCTTATATTCCCAGGGAACTGACTGGGCACATGTGTTTGCATTGATTCCTTAACCTGGGTAATAAACTCACTGTGACAAAGAATAAAGTATTTCTGCTCAATCAGTATTTTCAAGCAAATGGCATGACAAGGAAGAATAGCAAGTACTTCTTAAACCACCCAATCCACATCACACACACACACACACACACACACCTTATTTCCATAAAATTTCAAGTGAACAGTTGTGAAAGCAACAAAAAATACCCTCAGTCCTCTCTCAGCTCTGTGTTGAATAGGAGAAACCCCAACACCTGGAGGACAGTATGCACCCAGACAATCCTTGTGAGGAAACTGGAAGCTCCTTTTGGGGCCTGGGGGAAAATGTGGAACCTGGGATTTACATTCATACTTACTCATTGCTACTCAAACGTGAATAAGAACTTAAGAAGCTAACAGAGCACCAGGCACACACACCACAGAATTATGGCAGAATGCAGTCAGAAGCACGGTAGGCTCTAAACTAACAAACCACCATCCCAGAGTCCTCAAAAAATGTAAAGCATGTAAAGAAATCCTCATGAATTCTTAGAACAGACATGTCCAGTTTATGATAATAGTGTCCACTGATAAAAGCCCCCATTAAAAACCAGGTTCCGAGCATCAAACATGGGTTCCCTGTCTTGCCCTGCGGAAACAGTGTCCATTTCATAGAGCAAGCCCATGCGCTCGCTGAGCTGCCCACGGGCCCCTCCACAGCACAGGTGCTTTCCAGCCAGGAGATTTTAGTGAGACAGTTTTGACAGAGCCTGACAGGCAACAAATCAGCTTCAACAAATCTGAGGGAAGCCTCTGGAATTTGGGGGACATGGGAAAAACCTGAGGATTCACTCCCCATCTAGAATGATCCTTAAAAATAAACAAACCCCTCAAAAATATACTCATTTGTACAGTATAGGAAAAGGCTTAGAAATGCATGTGTCTTCTTCCATCACCTACAGTTAGGACTTTTAGAACATAACATCTAGACGAGCCCTTCCTTACTGTGACCTCCACATGTGATGAACACCACATGTGGCTACTGCATGCTTGAAGTATGGCTGGTGTAAACTGAAAAACTGAATTTTCTATTTTAATTCAATTAAGTTTAAACAGCTACCTGACACTAATGTTGACATAATAACCAGTCTGGGTATGGATGATACCGGTATTTTATTAATCAGATAACATCATGGCTTTGAACTAGAGCTCATGGGCTTATGCTTGCTAAAGCTTACAACAGAGAAGGTCTTTAATTAGAAACATCATACACATTAGTGACTCAATGCTAAGAAAAAAAAACTGCTATCAAATTAAAAGTATTTATCATAAGACTAAAAGAACTTAATGCTCCACTAATTTTCATATACTTTCACTTCTGAGGTTGGCCACATTTCCATGATTACCTTTGGCCGTTATTCTGAGTGTTTTCCCTCTACACACCTATGTGAGTAATTGTAAAAAGCTTTAAAGTTATTTGCTGCAGAAAAGAAGCCAAACATTAACTGGTAGAGCTCCCATTCACAAATACGTTCTATTTCATCATCTCATGTCCTGGTCAATCTTCAATTATCAAGCAGACAAAAACATCCATGTCAAGAATCTGCTATTAATCACTCCAAATATGAGCGTTATTAAATCATCCTGGTATTTGTGGTTTCCAAAAATAAACAGCATTCAAATTATCAATCAAGGTTTTACAGTAAACAAGAATGAAGGAATAAAATATAAAGCTTCTTTTCTTACACATGAAAACTGTGGCACTTTGGCATGTACACCCTACCTTCTAACTCTGCACTACGTATTGGATTGTGATTATGTAAAGTGCCAAGTGCTAGCAGTCAAAGGAACAGAGGCAGTTACTGGAAAGTAACTACCTTGGGAATTATTAGCCTGTGAAAAAATTTGAGTTGCATGCAATTATTAAAATGCAGTCATTTTTTATAAATACCCTTCTTAAATCTTTCAGCTGTTAGATGTAATTAAATTTTATAATGCTAACACTATTGTAAATTAGCTGTGCTGTACATATGCTAAGTAAGTAACTGTTTATAAGTAAGCTGTGCTAGGAATTGCAATTGTACATACACATAGGAATCTGGTGTGGTTGGTGGGAAAAATGGCAAGGAGCTCTATAATGTGATTAAACATTTCCTTTAAATTCTATGATAAATTATGGTATTATAGGCAAATCACTGTTAAGTTCAGACAATTCATTATGAACATAAGAATGGAAACAATCATATTCATAATGTGTTAAAATAATGCTCACTGAAAATAGGAACATGGTCTTATTAAAAAGTTTAAGAAGCAATTTACAAAAACAAAAGTCAGTTATATAAGATGATTAGAAAAGAACGCTTGCTGCAACCATTTTCTAAGGTACACAAAAGGCTAACCTATCTGACACTGGTCACCAGAATGTAAATTAATCAATTTACCGTTTCAAATACTCTAGGGTCCTCTGAGCTTTCTCCTCTCATCAGGCTACAACTCTCACTGTGAAGTTTTAACTTTTCTGGGTTTAAGTCTTTATGAGGCTGATTTTTAACTTAACCTAAAAGGTAACTCTGACAACTACCACAAGCAATTTAGGGAAATCCGACACTGATGTACTCAAACACAGTGATTTAGAGAAACACATTCCAACTGTAAGTCCTCTCTGTAAATCCCCTTTTAACCTAATGATAAAATGGAAAGTTCCACTATATTTTTAAAAACACAGACCTTAGATACTCTCCTAGTCTTCCTAGAGGTGTTGAAGAAATTAATTAGGAAAAGGAAGGATTTTAGTTTAAAATAATCAGTAAGGAACACAGAATGGGGTTCAACACTCTGCAGGACATGAGAGGAATATAAAACATATGCAAACCTTTTGGATAAAAATCACTTCGCCACTTGTGAAAGAATCAATACATTTAACACTCTTTCTACAGTGAGTATAATGTAATTCCTTTGACGATATAAACATAGCTTTAACGAATGAAAATGATGATCTGAACTCCCTGACACTGTCACCAAAACACAAGGCAGGGCGGTGCCCAGGCCAGCGCGCAGCGTTCCCAGACCCTGGCAACCCCCAAATGGCCACTGTGACCTCCACAGGGAGGTTCATAAATAAAATATGGTCCTGAGAGAACGTGAAGTACTCAGTAGTGATGGGGACAGGAATGGAAGGAAGAGCAGGTGTGCCAGCAACGGCGGAGACGACCCTTTCCAAATCCTGGGGACAGCTGATGAGGGACAGACCCAAGCCCAGAAGGCAACCCACAGGAGGAGTATCGGGTTACAGGGGGCAGAGCAGGGACAGTTGGATCCGGGAAGGTGAGTGCTGAGGCCCTCGCCAGCCTCCCAGGTTGTGGGCACAAGCGTGGTGGGCGTGGTTGAGCCGCCAGGGGCCAGGTGGGAGGGGCGGGGAGAGCTGCCCAGTCCCCCTGGGGATGACATTCCAGGGAACACATGGGGCAGGCCTTGCTGTGGACTCCAACCATGAATCAGCAGCAAGTCCTCCTTGCACTTACACTCACAATGTCGAGGGAGTCAAGCTTTGCTGAGTAGAAGCAGGGCCCCTGTTAAAAAGAGCCTATTTCAGGGAGGAGGAGAATAAAAGCAAAGTGTGGGACTGGAAGACAGGGAAGGCCAGGAGCAGGGTCTCTCTGTGCGAGTGAGAGGGCGACGGGGCAGGGTTGACAGAAAGGCAGGCTTCTGAGCGGCTCAGTCTCAGCTCAGTCTCCACAAATACCCTCTCCTGGTGTCTTACCCAAGCCCTGCAGGTATCATCAGCTCAACAGCCCCCCCTTCTGCAGACTCTCAGCCACTGGCAGACAGCTTTTAAAAGCTTCGTTTAGATGTTAGGCCCAAGTCACAAAAAGCAAGAAAAAATGTTAAACTGAAACACTGAAAGAAAAGCAATTCAACACACTTCTTCATTTTCCCTATGAATATGGACCAAACCAAACATCTTTCTCATCTTTTAACTTTTCTTCTTTACATGAAGAGACGGAGATCAGGCATCCTTTGCCACACCCGGTGGCCCAAACAAATGCAAGCAGGCCCCTCAGCCTGCAGGGTTCCCAGGGAGCACGCAGAGGGCGGTGTGTCTGCCTCATCTGTCAACAAACTCCCAAAGGAGTACTTCTCTATAAAACCAGCCCACCCTTCAGAATAAAAATGAAAGTGTCAGAAGAGCAATAGGACACCTACCCCATAAGGCAGCACACAGGATCTCAGAGTTAAACCTCTTCTTGTATTTACGAATCTCTGGGGTGTCACTCTGTGGCCTAGTGTTGGTGGGATTCACATTGACCACTGAGCCCTTCCGGGTAGGGTCCTGCCTTATGGCTTCTGGTCTCATTCCATCACAGGAAAATCCCACTGAAACACAGTATACTTGAAATTATTTTCAGTACATATAAACACTGTGGCTGCTTCCCTCCCCCACCATACCTCAAGTAAATATTCATTTATCATAACTAACTCTGTCAAGGAAGAGAAACTTGTAAGAAATGTACATGGAAAAAGGAAACTGACTATGCAGCTTGTTGCAAATAAAGCAATGCAAGCTGACGGGTGTTTCTGTATCTGAGGTCAGCCTGTGGATGACCACTGGCCAGGCCCAAGCCATGAGAAAGAGTGATGCAAAGAGACCGAGTCCTGTTTGCCAGCTATTGTTCTGCTGGTAGCTTTTACTTACCCACAGAAGTCACTGTTGTCCCACTAGACGGAGAAATCTGTAGTAATCTGGGGTCTATAAAAGGTGTAAAGGAGGAGGAAGATTTGTGTTTCTGGAGTGTGCTACTAGCGGACTGAGTCTGCAATGTAAATTTCAATTTTATTAATACAAATGACATTAAAAAGATGAACACAAAGCATTTCAATCCAGTTCTATACTGCAATGTCCCCCAGTGCAAAGCCCATCCCTCTGGCATCATCCCCCCAAAACACTCTCAAGGGCATCTCTGCATGTGAATGACACTCCCCAGCGCAGGCTGCTGAACCTGAACCACGGAAGGAGCTACACCTCTTTTCAGAAATATTGTTCATCTAAGACAGGAATGCTGCAGGCTACCAACAAAATCTATACTTCACGCTCCTAGTTTTTTTGTAAATAAATAATTGTAATGAAAACTCCTAAAGGAGGTTTGAAATGTCTTGGTCTCAATTCACCTCCTGCCTCCAAAAGTCCAATTATTCTGTGATAGAATACTGACAAATCTTAATTTTATACTATTTATTTTAAAGTGAGCCTCTTGCCAGAAAGCCACACAAGTTTTGGCTACCATCTTTAGGTGCATCATCATCAAACCCGTATCAAACAGGCTCATCAGTGAAAGGTGCAAACAACAAAATAAGGCATATCCTTTCTCCTAGGAGTGCTAGTGTCTTGGTTAATAGTGTAACTGAAGACAAAAAAATAAAATAAAATAAACACAAGAAAGTGAAACAAACTGTTAAGTGGAAATGTAATGACAATTAAGAACAAAACAAACAAAAATAAACTTGCCAGTTTAGTGAGTTAGGAGCTATAGTAAATACTGTACATTAGCACAAAATGGAGCAAAGTTTAAATATAAGGAGGAATGTAAGTGCAGGTGGGACTTATCACTGGAGAAAAGGAACATGTCTGATCAAGTGCTTCCATCCTGTACCTTTCCATCTGCCTTGGGCAGCTGAAAATCCCCAGGCCCTGGAGCCCACACCCTCCTAAGCCCCCACCTGACACAGCTGCCTGCAGGCCTTCCCGCCCTGTCCCATGAGCAGTGGCCAATCTGGCCAATGGCCAATCTGATGCCAAGCTTCCCTAGGAAGTGCTTGGCTTGCCTCTGCTTCTCAGCAGACAGGCTTGTTCTGGTTCTAACAAGGAAACCAAAATAGGAGCAGGCAGACCAGCTGGCAGTTAAATGTTTACAATGACAAGATTGGCTGAAGCTATATGCAGCTTTCAACCTCTGCTAACTGTTAGACAAATGTGTTTAAATCAAACCTCCCAAGAAATCAAATCACTTGTTTAAGTACAGGGTGCTCAGGGTGGACTCTCACTGCACTTGGGGGCATAACCCTCTTCCAAAGAGCAAAGGATTCCCCCAAGCAGCACCCTGACTGAGCACCACAGCCAAGCCTTTGGAGCGAACCACACAGGATTTCCCACTCAAAATTTCAAGTTAAAAAGCACACTCAAGACCTTTGCCATTCTTGCTTAACATCCTAATCTAGGTTTCCCTGAAAAGCACTTGGCTGCTTCAACTCTGACTGATTGTGAATTTCAAGGGACAAAGTCCTTTTAACAGGGTTGGCAAAAACAAGAGTAACCAACTCATAATCTGCCCCCAAACACAAAAACGATCTGGCCCTGTTAGAAGGAGATTCCTGTACAGGGTAACGAGTTTGTCCAAATAAGGCCAAGTTTGCTGAATCAAATTATTCTGCATTTCATTTATTGGATAAAAAGAATTAAAAGAGCAGATTCCACAAATGACTACGAGAATTTCATGCCAAATATATCATGGATCTGAGAACACAGCAATCATTTTATTTAGACTTTTAAAACATAAAATGAATAAAGAAAGCCATGCAACTCCACTCTCTAGAGAAAAGGGAACAGTGCCCTGAACTGGCAAATCTGGAGGGAAATTGCTCTATGGTTAAGGGATCTGTATGCAGACCTAACACATGTTATTTGGGGGTTGGGAGAAGGGCAGGTGACAAGAAGGTGGGTGGGCGGGGGAGGGGGAGGGACACTGGGAAGGTCTCCCCTGCAAGCTAGTACTCGGCAGTGCTGGTCTGACCCTAGGAAAGCAGCCAGCTGTGGTGCGAGACATACCTCATTAGTAGTGAGCTTGTCCTGGGGTGCCTGTGGGGACATGGTGGGTGTCGGCTGGCTGGAGGATGGGGAGGAAGAGGTGGAGGAAGTGGAGGAGGAATGGCTTTGCTGTAAGAGATCTGGCAAGAGGTGAATGCGACCGGCAAAGCCATTGCTCTCATGATGGCTGGCACGCTTTTGGTCAACTGTACTCTGTAGAAAAAACAGGCACACTTGTCTCGCTCAGCGCTGCTGCAATTGCCTATGACCCTACTGATACCTGACTTTGTTTAATGTGCTGTGTGACTTCTCAAACTCTACTCAGTTGTCGAGGAAAGACCGGAGGAAACTGGCCTCAACTGCTCACACTTCTCACCAAATGCCTGAACTGAGCCAACAGCCAAAGGATCCCATCTGGTGGCCGTGGACGGGAGCAGTGAATGTCTAACGTTGTTTCTCTACCACACTAGCCACTGTCACCAAAACCACTAGCGCTTTTTTGTTTCCTTTTTCATCTTTCTGTCTAAAGCTCTAGGAAGTACTCGGTCATTTCTTTCAATCCTGTTCTTTTCCATGTTCTTCCTACTTCCTATCCAAGTACATTACGCATCCAAAATACCAGAGAGGTGCCACGTTCTAGTTGAATGAGAAACATATCACTTTCCTTACATCTAAGCTAAGAAATGAACAGACAGTTGTAAAGCTTGGTAATCTCAACAGAGTACATTTAGGTGGCACACATTTAATATCCAACAAGTGAGAAAACTAACATTTTGGAACACACGAGGAAGACCACACCTCCACCTCCCCACCCTCTGCTCCGCACAGCCCTCCCTGGGACCGAGACTAGGACTTCCGCTCTCCAGCGGCACCGTGGGCCCCCAGAGCCGGGAGCTCTGCTTTGGACTAGGGGCTACCTCCTTGCCCTCGCAGGGCTCCCCATGGCTTTCCTATTGCTCAGACACAAGACTGTGAGACTCAGCGTGGTGCTTGAATGAGAGCTGCTGTAAAACATGCAGAGGGGCAGCGATGTGGGGTGAAGCTTGCTGGCTGCATTCTTGGCATGCGGCACACACCTGCCTCCCTGGCCCCAGACACACTGCCCTAGGGGTCTTGTTAACATGAGAACAGATGATGATGTAGAAACAGCATGAGTGAGTGAATGAGCAAGTGGGTTAATGACCACAGAAAAAGCTCAGCCTCTAACAATGCCGAGAAGACACGGGTACCTGGCGGACGATCAGCGTGCCCTCTTTGGACGGGGTCATGGCTGGTTCGCTTTCCATGTCATCATGGACAATCATGGTTTTCACAGATTCCGTTTCACCATTGCTCAAATTCAGAGAAGACCTGTTGTGACAAAAACCCAGAGGTGAAGGGTCATACATAATCCCACAAGTTGAGGATAGCCTGGTTTATATTTTTCACCTTTTCAAAGTCATAAGATGAGATCAGGCTATAAACATAAAGTTTCCTCTAGGAAAGCAAATGTTTGGTGTTTTCCGTTCAAGAAGGAATTTTCTGCCAGTACAGTTTGTTTCTGAATGAAAAAATTAGCATGAATCCTACGGTTAAAGTAAACAGAACTTTCCCTTTTATCGTATCCTCAAATTAAAAAGAAAAAAGAAAACACACTAGGGCTTTGGGGAGAGGCACTGACATACATGCACACAAACGAACAGAAGGGGGAAACAAAGGCTGTCTGCTGTGAATCCATAACAACTAAGTGTTAAATGTTCACACACTCTACGACAGGTTGAGAAAAACTGTCCCAAGTGGAAAGAAGGCTTAATGGGGACACTTTCATCCTCTCTAAAATACACCAAAGACTGACGCTGCTCTGGTGTCCTCTGGCCCCGACGTGGGTTCCTCAGCCCCTTCCTGCTCCACATCATCGTCCTCCTCATCTGTCGTTCCCGACTCCTCGCTGGATGATGAATAGTCGGTCACTTTGTGTGGGGGTCGCACATCTTCCACTGCTCGGAGCTCTTTGGCCAGTGCAGTCAAATCCTAGTGCACAGGACAGAAGAAAATAAGGCAAAGGGAGAAAAAGTGGGGCAAAAACAGTAAAAAATGACAGCTCTCTGATAAAAAAGAGCTGTGATGTCAGTTCCAAAAAACTGTTTTGTAGAATATTTACCGGTATCATATGAAGGTGAACTTTTAAAACTTTTGATAGAAAAGACCAAAAGGAGTCAAAAGGGAGACAAAACAAAAACAAAAACCCACAAAAACTTGAAGATGTTCAGTGTCAATCTCCCAACAAAAGAATAACAATCTATTTAGGTGATAGTGTCTCTTCCCTCAACTATAAGATAATTTCTAGATTAACAAATGGGTGTAGACAGGTCCTTAGAATCTGTTGTAAAGATGCCTGTGAACAGTCTTCTTTTGAGGACATTATACAAAAAGCAAGATTCTAGTTAAACAGGGCTGATTTAAAAGTATGTATGTGATGAAGTTTTTATTTTCAACTCCAACTTCTATTTTAAAAAATGTCAAACCTACAGAAAAGTGAGCGCAGTGAGCACCAGCATGCCTCCCATTATCTTGCCTCCCCTTCACTGACTACAAACAACTTGCCATGTGCATAACAGCTCCTGCCCTGTGAGGGGAGGGGTGAGACTCGGCTGCTGGGCGGGCTGACAGCGGCCCGCCTTTCCCCACAACACTGCCCAAGAACGCGAACAGCAAGAGCTTCCACAGCGAAAGGCACTATTCAAGGACTTCGTTAGCCTCTTCTATGCATCTTAGGGCTCAATCAACTGCCCAAATACAATTTTCAAGTGTGATTATTATTTATACTCTACATTTTCATATAGAAGTCCAAAGTATATCTTTTCACTTGGACATTTTATTTAAAAGTAATGACTTTTTAAACAGTGGGACATATGGCCATCTCCCCTTTTCTGCTCAGAAGTTCCCACCGTTTTCTTTTTCTTCACAGTTAAGGCCAAGTTTCTCTGAGCTTGAGCCTCTGGAGTTAACAGATCAAGCAGTGGACTTTGGGTTTCTCAACTATTTCATGATTAATGCTGTGGCTTTTTTAAGAAGTTATTTTTAAAAGCCATAGTTAAGAATAATAAAAAATGCATGCAACAGATTTTGTGTGTTGGAAAAGATGAAGCCCAGGTTTGGGTTTTTGAATTCTAGAAAAGAACAAAAAGGCAAGTTGAAGAAGGAAAAGGAATGTAGGTGAATACAAGCGAAATCTGGAAGGCAGTTAGACCATTGTTCTGACGCTGAGATTTTCAGAGACAGGGCTTACCACTTCACCCTGCAATCGAGGCGGTGTTTCATTGAACCAGAGCAGCCGTCAGCAGTGAAGGATGCACAGCATGAGGCAGTGTGGGAGAAGGCCAGGGAGTGAGAGGAAGGACAGACATCAGTCCAAGCAGAAAACCAAAACTCCCAACAAGCTTACAACCCCAGGATGTGTGCACTTCCATGGGCAGTTAGTGCCACAAGGATTGAAGGAGGAGTGGGAGAAAGGGCCATGCCCGCTGCTCCCAGCACCAAAAGGCAGGATTTAAAAGCAGGTGAGTTTAAGAAGGTGACTTAGAAAAATTATTCTAAGCTAGTGTTGTAAATGGCCACGTCATCAAGAACAAAAACATAAAGGTTAATGCTAAGCAAAGAGATAAAAAGGTTTCTCTTTTGTATTTTTTTAACTGACTGAAGGTGGGGCACACGTGACTTAGGTGTAGGGCTGCTCTTGTAGTTTCTCAATCCTGAGGGGCCCCACAGAAAGAACTGCAGGCCTCTCAACTACACAATGTAATAGAAAGGTCTCATTCAAGTATTAAAATCTTAGAAATGAAATGAAAACAAGGAAAATGGATGTTGTGCAATTCTTACAGCAGGCTTGAGAGGTCTAAAAACTTCTTTTTTATCTTCAGGTTTCTTTGCTGCGTTTTCTAGGTGCTGAGATGGAGAGCCTTCGGATTTGGATGATGCTGGAGACAAGAAAGGCAGACGCATATAAACATACAGGCATGTGTCACAAAGCTGACCTTGCCCATCCAGCCTTTTGTCCCCACCTGACCATTTCTGTTAGCCCCACTCAGGAGAGGGCTGACTCCTTACTCAGAATCCCCACTGCTGCACTCTAGAGAGTCAACCCCTTACCTGGATCCCCCATCTCCACACTCTACTTCACATGTGTTCACAAAACCCTGATAGAGGGACTTTCTACACATCTATTATTATGAGTAGGTTAAAATAATGCATACCATGGGGTTATTATAAGGATTAAAGGAGATAATGCATGTAAAGTGCTCACAGTGCTAGGCATGTGTAAGCCCTCAAAAGTTAACTTTATTATTTTTATATTTAAAATTTTGATGACTATTAGTGTTCTCAGCAACCTATACTGAAACATTGTTTTGTGATATGAGGCTGTGTAAAAACCCACAGGTCTTATATGACTGAGAAGGGTTTTCAATATACTGATCATAGCCCAGTACTGTTAATGGGGAAAGAGAAAAGCAAGGCCCCTACATCTCACTCTGAAGCGCTCCCCAGAGCCACTCTGAGATCCGGGGTGGGACCCTGGCTGGGATCCTGAGTTGCTGGACCCCGAGGAGCTGCCACTGCCAGGCCTGGGCGCCAGCTTCTCCACTCTCTCCCACAGCAGCCTGGGCTCGATACTGCTGTTGGAAAAGAGGAGAGAGCAGCTAAGGAACTGTCCCAAGGATGCAGTGCCAAATTATAAACACAGGCAGAATGTGTGTGTCAATGTCTCTGAAATGGACGTATGAGAAAACAGCCTAGAAACAACATTTAATATTAAATTCACCTAAAGTTTCATTGACATTATTCATGGATTTTTATCTGCTATCTTA
Organism: Phataginus tricuspis; assembly: GCA_029783875.1. Lineage (NCBI taxonomy): Eukaryota > Metazoa > Chordata > Mammalia > Pholidota > Manidae > Phataginus > Phataginus tricuspis. Next base: position 17,975,136 of record JAQQAC010002629.1, on the reverse strand, counting down.
ACAAATCCAAAACTCTTAATGGTAGTCTACCATTAGCAGACCCAAAGTCTTCAGGAGGTGAGAGAGGAAATGTTAGTTTGCATCTAGAAGTGTCACTGTTTCTGTCACAGCTAAAACTCAGTTTCTTAGTATAAAAAACTCCACATATACAATGACACACACAGTCACACAGTGCCAGCTGCTGCCCTCACCCACCTATCACTGCCCCCAGACACTTTCATGTATGGAGTATATCCATACTCCTCTGTCCGAACTGTGTGGGACATCCCTGCCCATGGTGCACCCAGCACGTGTTTGCAACACAGGACCCCCGTGGAGGCTCAGTCACAGGGGAATCCTGTAGCCTGCTCTGACTGCTTAAGGACTAAGAAGGCTCTCCGCGGCTTCTGGGTACATGGAGGTTCCATGTGCACAAGGCTAACTACAGAGGTTCGGTGATGATCAAGTACAAAATATTCAACATAACCACCTTGTGTTCCTCTAGAATGGCACTGGTCAGTGGAATTTACTGAGGTGATGAAATTCCAGAGCTGAGCTGTGTAACATGGTAGCCACTAGGTACATGTGGCTACTAAGCCCTCAAAATGTGGCTAGTGCACCTATGGAAATGATGTTCTAATTTTATTTATTTAAATTATGTTAAATTCAAATTTAAGTAGTCTCATGTGGCTAATAGCTCTTGTATAGTACAGAACAGCTCTAGAACCTAAAAATATTATTTGATAAATGCATTCGTTTATTGCAGACTGTAAGCCAACCACTGGCTGTCTTTAGTAGGCTGCCTATCTGTGATTCTATACCACTCCCAAGACCTTAGGACTCCTTGTAGATAATATACTCTGTCAGGTTACGATTTTCTCAGAACCTCTCCCCACCTCCCTGCTAGTTCTTCCACTTACTCTTAGAGAGACAGGTGGTTTTCATTTTAAAACTGCCACAACACACAAATGGATTTAGGTTCTCTTTTCACTACAGATCAGTTTGATACTATTCATGTTAACAGATTTTATGGCAGTTTGTCATTTATAACCTGACCATCTTTTTGCCACAGAACTTCCTCGATGAGGAGCATTTTTATGAAAAGAGACAAGGCCAGACTGTAGGAGACTATAGCAAGCCTCTCCTTAGCTTTACTCTTCTTGTACCTGGTAGAGTTTCTTTGACCTGCTTGGCTGTTTTGCTGTCCACTGCCCTGCAGTGGGGAATCCCGACGGGACAGAACAGGGGAGCGAGATGTTGTTCTTACGGGGACCTTTGGGGCAGAAAACACAGCAATTAAAATCACTGAAAATATGAGGAGGAGAAAAAAAAAGATTTCCCTACCAAAACATATTTTTAAGGCAGCCCTAATCACATTGGCCTTACTTATCACCAACCTACCCTCGAAACTGACCTATCCCTGCCCTCTACTGATATGATAGAGAAAATGCAGTCAAGGCACCAAAGGAGCCAGGGAAAGAGCCTGTCAGTGCTTCTTTACAGCATTTAAATGATGTCTGGACAAAAGCATGGTGGCAGGGGACATATAACACATTTTGCTGAGATAATGTGAGAATCAGGAAAATAAGCTCAAAGAAACCAAACAATGGTCCACAAACGGATCAGTAGGAAACAAAGACTGGTAGCAAGCAAGAAAATATTCAGAGGAAGCAAATTACAAATGGATAAAAAGTAAACTAAAATGTTCCTTTTTGTTTAGTTTCACCATCAATTACCAAAACAAAACAAAAATTTTAAACCCAAAAGAAAATCCCTCAACTTAGAAAGAAAAATATCATTTTATTTGAAATTTTTATGTTAATTCTTTTCCTTTTTAGATCTTTTCTGGAAATTTCAGTATTGGTTAATGTTACAAAATAATTTGTAGCTTCCATATAAACTTATAAGACAATTGATAAGCTGTATTTTGATTCGATTTGCATATGCCCCATAATTCTGGTGAAGTACAATACCCTCAATTAAAGTAAATAATTTTTTGAAAAATAACAAAAAAAAAGAAAGAAAGAAAGAAAAAGAAGCACACATCTGTCTTTCTGCTTCTTACCCTTGGAGGCACCTCGTCACTGTCTGATCTAGACCAAGCCTTTTGGGTGGGGTCAGGTACCTCCGACTTAGAGTCAGAACTCTGACTTAGCACCTCACTGCGGGAAGGTGGACATGGGTCCTGACAGCGAAGATGGTGGTGTGCAAATTTGGGAGGAGAAGGGTCACTGAAGGAATGGGATCGCGAGACAGGGGAAACATTGTTCTTGAGAGATGCCAGGTGGGACCACTGTACCTTACAAGAAAACAAAACACAAAACATTCAATGCGTTCTGCATACAACGCTTTTCTGGTCAATACCAAATCCAGAGCAGGAACTAGGGGAAAAGCAAAGTGGGGTGGTACAGCATTAGGTAAGCCACGCAGTAAAACAGGTACAATTTTGGTGAAGAAGCGGTTTGGGGAACACAATATGTAGAGAAGAACTGTACATTTATAAGGAAAACTCTTTTAATATCCAGACAAACATTACAGATATCAGTAAAACAAAAGAATTAAAAAAAAGATTTCTAGACCTTCTGTCCTGAAAGTGGGGAGAAGAGTGTGCTACATGCACATCCATGTCAAAGCAGAGACCGGACAGGCAGAGAGAGGGAGAGCAATCAGAAGATAAGACACTGCCATACATGCAGACCTACCTATCCATCCTCACATTACCTGGCAGTGTACAATTTCAGACCAAGTTAATAATAAAACAACACATTTAATGAGCAAAGACAAACCCCTCATGCTTTGACAGACTATAATTGTATAACTTAAAAACAACTGACGTTTCAAATACACCAACAGTTTTGCTTCATTATTCTCCCAAACCTCAAAACACTCGAACCTTTGATTTCCTTAGAAATATTCAGTACTATGATTCCTAAACTGACTGCTGCTGGGGTTTTCCCCCTACTTGACAATTAAGGAAATGTGACAATTGAGTTTATCCAGTAGCTTTTAAATTGGGAAAACAATCTCTGAATTATCTGTAATTTCTTTAAATTATATTTTATTATTTTAAAATAATTGTTCAGTATTCCAATTTACCTAATTCTAGCTATATACCTATTACATCAATGCACTTAATGAAACTGCAAATATCAAATCACAATTGGTTCAGTCCTTCTGAATGCAGATTCAAAATTAGTTCACAGCTATGACTTCTGGGTAAGTTAAATAACTCCAGTTATTGGTGTAACCCCAGAAGTCGAAAATGTTTAAAATTTTAAGGGAGAAAAGCATGGAACTAAAAGTATTATCTGTAACTATAATAAAAAATGGATTTAAAGTTAGAATCCTACATGAAAAAAGTCTCCCCCTAAGAATGTTTCCCCAGGTATATGTCTATAGTTAGAGGGAGGAAAGGGCAACTATTTCCAGCACCACATTATTTAATCATTAATATGGTCCACATAATTCAGGAACTCGTATTTTCTAAACTGTTAGTGGTCAAATAAGATTTTCTACTATGGTAAGTTTACATTTCAGAATAAAAACTTTAATACTAGACTCTTCATACAAGTGCCATCAAACCTAGGCCATGAGTCCCTCTTCCCTTCCCCTTTTTTCCTTTTATTCTCTCCTGCCTCCTTCCCTTTCCTCTTTCTCTGGCGTTGCCAACTTGCTCCCAGGTCAACTCCCCTGCGATCCCATGGAATTACCTCCCTGACTCCCAACACCTCCCCCACACCCACTGCTTATGTCCTGGTTCTTCTTTACTTTTTTTTTAAGGTCTTCCCCATCTGGGCATTATTTATTATAAAGCACATTCAAATCTTCATTTGAGTCTGTTTTTCAGAACATCACAGCTACATCTATCACAAGAATATGAACTTTTTGTCCCCCACCACATGCAGTGACAAAAAGATTCAGGCACAGGGACTTGCTCCCCTGTTCCTAGACAGCTGACAAGAGGAAAATGTCTGAAAGTCAGTTATTTTCAGCAAGAGAGTGGGAATCGGCATTTTAGGGCTAAGCTCTTTATTGAGAGTAATCACTGCGATCTACTTTGTTCTCCCAACCCCACAGAGGGCTCTCTGAACCATACAGCACTCATCCAGACACGGCAGAAGACTTTGGCAGACCCAGTGAGAGGCCATGATCTTTCCCCAGCCCACTTCAGGGAAATCTATACCTGAACCACTGGATAGTAACTTTATTTTGGATCTTAAACCTTTTGAGAATCTGAAAAAAAGGCCCCTTTCCCAGAAGAGGGAAATGCACATTTCAACCAATCAAAAAAATTCTACCTGGAACTTCAAGGCAGTCATTGGCTCTTTAAAGCCCTCTCATGGAAATGGCCAAGGTTTGGCTTCTTCCTCTATGGATGTATGATACCAACCTTCTAAAAGCTAAGCTGAAAGATTTTTGTATTAGAATGAGGATGTACTTGTTTATAATACTGAGTTAAGGAAGGCAGAAAAGTTGGACTGAAAGAAGAAATCCATCTAGATACTCTAGATTGTGCAACAGAAATCTTAAAAAAAAAATCTCTTCTGTATCAATTGGGAGTATATATCTTAAGTTAGTCCAAAATCACTCCTGCTACTCTTCTCTTTCTAAATGAGGTAACACCCTGAAGTGAGCAGCATAAGAAGCCTGTGGTTCAGTGAGCCTCCTCAGCCCACAGCCACTGGTGGTTGCTACCTGGGGCTCAGCTGGTCTCTGCAGAGCAGGATGCACAGACTCGGAGTTGCCGTTGGAAAAAGACTCTGATCTGGAAGGCACTGGTGGCTCCAATACTCTGCCTGTCTGCTTAGACTGGGCTTCAGGGGAGCTGTGGTTAGTTTTCCTAAATCTATCTTCCACCTGCATCAGAGAGTTAGAAGACATAACTCAGTGTTAGTAGGGGAAAAGCAGAGATACTCAAGAAGCCTGAAAGCTCAAGGACTCTGAAGAGCAATTTTCCATTTTCTTCAAATGCAAGAAGAGAGGTGGCTTAGAGAGGGAGGAGGCAAATACAGCAGGACTAGATTTCAATCAGGATAAAGAAATAGTTATGAAGATAAAAATTAAGAGAGGCTACCTTCAAAATCTTTTCTTGAAAGAATTCTAGGACTATACATGATGATAAAGGAGAAAACAATCTGTCATAACCAACTAAACTATTAGATTAAAAGACTATCCTCAGGAATCCAAAACACATTTCATCTCACCAAAAATAAGGGCATTCTCCAGAATAAGCAGACACTTGTTCCTAGAATCTGCTCTGCCAGGGCAGGGCACAAGGTGAGAGGCTACCGCCTGCAGGCAGGATGCAGCGCCCCCTTTCCCAGTGACCCTGAACAGCACAGCCGTGCCCCTTTCGTTACTGCGGGGCTCTGTGCAGGCCAAATGCAAGAGTCCAGGCACAAGTCCCATCAGTGAAAGGTCAGAAAGCCAGGTCACTGGCACACTTTACCCTCATTGCAGTTTTAGAAAACAGCTGACCGGGCTACCATTTCTCCATTTACATTTTAAAGAACAGTTCTGCCATACAATCCTGTTTGGTGTTCAAGGTTTGCTAATGGAGGCGCTCTGGTCCTCAGGCAAAACATGAACTGCATTAACAGACCTTGGGCAAGTCCCTTCAGTTCTCTGCTCCTCAGTTTCTCAGCCAGAACACCAAAGGGGCCTCTATGCGTCCCTTGCCCCTACATTAGCGGGTCTCTATGGTCCTGGTGCCAACATAGTACAGCTGTGAAAAGTCCTTCTATCGCTCTCCAGGGAAAAGTCAACACACAACCAACAGCAACGGAAGATACCTCTCGGGCTCTGTCAGCTGGCTCGTAGTGGGGCTTTGGCTCCGGGCCGTGATGCGTGGCCTTGCTCCTTTCCTGCTGTGGCGGCGGCTGCACCAGGTGCGGGTGTGCTCTCCTGTGGTCATGCTGTAGAGATAGGAGATATGCTTGTTCTTGTTGCAACTGCCTCTGGAGCCTCTCTGCCTGCCGGTGCTCCTCCATCTCCCGCCATCGGCACTCCTTGGAGAGGGAGAGAACATCAATCTATGGGGCACTGGCACGCTCGCCTCGCCTCTGGATTCATCCTCAATTTTAAAGACACAATGCTTTTCCCACCCCCTTGTTTTTCAGCAAAGCAAAATGGCTGGGATTTTAAGTAGAATATTACCTGTGGAAAAATCTGACAGCTTGTTGCTAACCATAATATCACTGAACAGAGTGAGAGAATTCAATTGAGTCTTGGTTTTGGTGGTTTCAAAAGATACTTGGAGTATGCTAGGTAAAAATCCTACAGCACGTGCTTTGAACCTTCAGTCCTCAGCATTCGAGTCTGTTCTCTGAATGCCAAGTTCTGTTCAAAACCTATGTCATCTACCAAATGAGAACAGTTAACTATTAACGGGAAGTAAGTAAATAAAAACCACCTCAAAATGTGCCCAAAGCAGTCTGACCACAGAGGACGTCTGCATTCGCACCTGGCAGCCAGCCCACGGCGCTAAGCACAGCTGTGCCGAGTCCAGGGAGGGACAGATGAGCGGGCCCTAGCACTCACTGCACAAGACGGATGCGGGGCGTTACCAGTAACATGGCCTGCTCCTGGAGGAGCTGCTGCTGAAGGATTTCCAAGTGCCGCTGCTCCTCTTCTAGCTGTCGCCTGATATACTCCTGTCACACAGAAATTACCCAGCAATCAATTCATCCAAAAGCAAAGCATCAGAACCACGTGAATGGAGCACCAAGAACCGTCTGCTCCCATCACCTTTATGGTAATTCACTTAGTGATGAACAGCCAAAATAATCTGCCCAGAATGTTCCCAAGAACTTCAGATTGGCCACTAAGATCTAAAGAGTCTAATAAATAATGACACATACTCTGAGGACATACACGAAGGCATTTGGAAGTTTTCTGTTAGAACACAGCTGTTACACACAAATGCAGGGTTTAAAGGACCGTGATTTTCCACTTAAGAGAAATCAGCAGTTTAATTAGATAGGAAACCAGAGAGTTCTCATTTAAAAAGTGTGCTTATTAGTCATCCTTTATAAGCATGGATTGCCTATTTTTAAAACCCAAAACCTGTTTAATATTAAGGTAAAATAAACATGACTTGTGTTTTCTCAGATGATACAGAAGGTCCCTGGAATGGCTAGACTCAAGTGATCTCCCACAAATGAGCAGACCCAGGCGCTTCATGGTGGGGGCGTAAGGGCGCTGTGCGTGAGAGAGAGAAGGAAGGTGGGAGTGACTTGTTTTCAGGGGGAGAGAGAGAGACCTCTGTAACAAGGCAAACAGGTAACACATCCAGAATATGTAGAGGAAAAGTCCAGTTGTTAAGGTACATGCATATTAAATGAGGCAGGGAAATGAACAGACCTAGATCTATGACCTTGAGCAAGCCCTCAATCTCCCATTTTCTCAGTCTGGTTATTTGAGATATAGTCTAACTTCCAGGTTTTTGTGAGGCTCACATATGATACAGAGATGAAGTACCTTCAAAAAGTATGAACACTTTACCACAGATGTTTCCTTCCTTTTCAACAGGGAAAAATGGTGTAACTACTCTAGAAGGGGCGTAGACTAAGGGGCCATGAGGAGAAATTTCATTCTGAAGTTCAAGTATTTCTTTGTAGTGTCTACTGCTGACCATCTCCCTTAGCTACGGTGCACACTGTAACACAGTAACGGCCATACATATCCAGCGGAACAGGGGCTTTAGTGACCCAATACTTCTGACTGAGAGAACTCTGGACAATGGAAATCATGACCTTAGAAACCTTGATCTTACAAAGCAAATTTAGCCCAAAAAAAGCCAGTATGTGGGAAGCATATCCACAAGGCAAGGCATCCTGATTCCAACCTGAGCTCCAAGCCCCACACATTTCAAGCCCGACTCTCCATGGCACACGCTGTGCCAGGAACTGCCCAGCACGGTGTGCAGCCTTCTCCAGCAAGGACGGAGAGAGCAAGCTGACTCCAACTCATCTCCTCTGAACTAGACGACATTAAAGCATTACTTGAAAGATCAAGTTAGTACTCTCATTTGTTTTCTGCCTTCAAAACACAGGGACAATCAGAAAATTCACATCTCTTCAAATCACAAAGGCCCTAACATGCACTGAATGAACACAGGATACAATTATACACATACACAAACATGCACACTTGGGCAGAAATGACATGTTTCTTACAGTAAGAGACATGGGGAATAATTATTTTGCAAGAATAAGGAAAACAGAACAAAACTGAGTTCTGACGCTTTTCAGTTTAAAGAAGAGGTGAATACCTGCTACACACAAAGCTAATGACTGTCATTATATTACAGTGTTATTTTCACACCCTCTTCTCACAAATGGGGAGAATTATACCTAGGTGATTATCTTTAAAAAGCTTGTATGATCTCTCCTCTCTTCAGCCCCAAGTAAAAATGAAAATATGAAAAAAATCCAAAACTCGCCAGTTAACTGGCCAGTAATGCCAATAAGGTAACAGATGAAGAGTATCAAATTTCTAGGAAAAACTAGTAAGCATGCAGACCCAAGTCTCGGAAAGCCCAGGGAATGTGACTGGACCAAGGACAGGAGCTGAAACATCAAATCGGGAAGGTAATACCACTGTTTATAAGTATTTTAAGTATGAATTTCAAGTGTTATTTAAATTGGCCACTATTCCTATCATTTTTCTTTGTACTCAAAACTCGTAGCAAAGAGTGATCAATTCAAAGCCATGAAAGGCAGAGGCTGACAATAGGATCCCCTCTGACAACACAAAGCATAATTTTTGTTTGCACAGGTAGTTCAGGAAAGACAACGAAATCTGCATTAATTAAATACTATAAATAATACTAAACACAATCTTATTTTTTTGGCTTAACAGAACATTATTAGTTTTTCTAATGGTACATAGGTATATACTGAATTATATGCAAATACAATATTTAGTTAGACAATTGGAATACTTTCAACATTTCTCAAAAAATTTCTTACAGTTGGTTTTTTATCTCATTTTTAAATTAATTACCATCCAGGTATTTGGGATTGAATGCACTTAAGCCATATCTAAGAAGATATATTCAGAAACCTCTCAGGTATAGTATTTAGAGACCACTTAGCTGGTTTCAAGAGGTTTCTAAAGTGTAATGATTTACGTATCTTTTTTGAAGACAGGAGACCCAGTTTATTGGTCTATTTCCAACTGTGTTTCACTATTTTTAAACTTCCAAAGTCCTGAAATGTGTGTGTGGGGGGGGTGCACATGTGCACACACACGTGTGTGTACTTTTTGCCCCAAATCCCCGACTCTGCCAAGTAACACACCTCACTGAGCCACAGGTGGCGTGTTCTTTTATGAACTAACCTGCTCTCTTTCTACTCTCCTCTTTTCCTCTTCTGCCCGTCTCCTCTCCTCTTCTTCTTTCCGCCGTCTCTCCAATTCCTCCAGACGCCTCTTCTCTTCCTGTTCTCTCCTTCTCTGTTCACGTTCTTGCTGCCTTCTAGCTTCACGCTCTCTCCTTTGTTGCTGCGTCAGTAAAGATACATAATTAGCAGGGACCTCCTGGCTGTGGCTCTCTTATTAGTCTGCTGACCAGTTTACAGGTAGATGCTAGTAAGGAGAGTTCCCGGACCCCACCCCTACTGGCCAATTATTTCCACATTGCCCCTCAGCCCATACAGACCAGCTTCCCCATAAACAGTGGTCCAAGGTGCTGTGTTCCTGTGAATCCTTCTAGGGCTGAGTTTCATTTTGACATTGATTTTTCCCCATTCTTCACTGTACCACAACAAATAGGGGACAGGGAATTCTTATCCTTGAGTATCACTAACCAAGTTACTCAGGGCCCTTCAGTCAGAAGAAAATGAAGAGAAAGGAATAAAGGGGAAAATAAACAAGGCAAAGAATGCAGAAAAATAATTTTAAAGGAGAAAAAAGAAAAAGCACACTTCAAGAAAACAGGAATTGACATCACCAAGAATAACAAATGCCATCACTATGAATATAAAAATAAATGCCACTGAGCACACGCTTATGGTGTCTCACACTGTGCTGAGTATTTGATATTCTTTATTTCATTCACTTTACCTAAGATAATTCTTGTAATAAACCAGAAGTAGGTATTTCACTCCTACTTTACAGAGGAGCAAAGAGGGTCAGCAAAGGTAAGTGACCTGCCAGTGTCACTCGGCAAGCTGGCCCCAGCTGTAAGGGCCACTCTGCCTGTCAAGCTGGTCCTACTAACAGACACACCACCCGGCATCCCAACCAACAGGTGTAAAAGGCACTCCTGAATCACCAGACCTGCGATGACAGCCCTTCCTGAGCCAGGCTGTCTGTGTAACTCCACAGGACACAGCACCGTGACACACTGGCTCTCACCTGGCTGCTGCCTTGTCCAGTCCCAGACACCTGCCAATACGGCACTTCCACAGTGCAGAGTATAAAGTCAGACAGCTTTTCCCATGAATATGAGAAATGCCTAGACTGGGTCTGCATAAAAGAACTCTCAGCAGCAATGAAATATTCTGCCTCCACGTGTCCAGAACAGCAGCCATTAGCCACACGCTGCCAACCGAGCACCTCCAAAGTGACTAATATGACCAAGGAACTGGGTTTTTAATGTGATTTTAACAAGGTTAATTTAAGTTTAAATAGTTGTATGTGGATAGTGGCTACTATATTAGCACAACTCTAGAGATACATGGCCATCAAATTTCTCAAGATACAGGGAGCCAATATTAATTACCACAGATTATAATGCAACATGAGATTAACTATTAGACAAACAAGCAAGTTTGGGGTAAAGCTATTAGACACAAGCCTCTGTGACGGGTACACCAAGTAGGTACTTACTCACTGAAGTATTCCTTCTGGATGTCCCCCCCGCCCTCATCTAGCATTCAGTCTGAGGCAGACACTTACAAATGATTTCCTGAGAAATGCAAAGAAATGCCTTACATGTATAACAACTGGAGAGAAAAGATCACCTGGTATCCAGTCTCTCTCAGTTGAATACTACATCACCATTACTTTTCAACAAGGTTTTGAATTTTGCCGGTAGTACCTCCTCTCGTATTCCACACATTTTTGTGTTTTTTTCCCCCATTGTCTGCTGTTAGAACTCAATGCACAAAACATACCAGGTTCCCACTGGTGGGGATGGGGTCCTAAGAAGAACTGAGTTCCTGTCCTGGTGTTTAGAAACCACAGCTTTAATGGCTATGGCATCTTTACTGAATTCTAACATGTCCACTGTCCCCACGCAATGGCTGCCTGCCTGTCGCTTTCTCACCTAATACTTTATGCTTTTTCCTTTTTTTGGAGGCCTTAGAAGAAAAATGAGAGACTAGAGTCTCTTCAAACCCAAATCTAGGGAGGACACTGAGAGCAACTGTCTGTGTGTCACAGGACTTGGGGGCTGAGGCTTTCTGCATTGCTGCTTCCCTCCCATCAGGTGCGGTCTGCACACGGGAGTGCAGTGGAGGCACCTGGCCCTGAACCTCTCAGAAGGCAGAGGCTTTCCTTTTTAAAAACTAGCTACCAGAAGATAAAACAAACAAAACCACTTCCCCTCACACCAGGCCTCCAGGAATCACATAACAGAGTAACTGAAGGGAAGAAATCTGAGAATCACATCCAAGCAGTATACTGGAGCCTTTCCTCTTCAAAGCAAATTAAGATCTTTTATTGTGTATCTTTTGCTATTTCTATATAGGAGCAAAAGGAACAGGTTAGTTTTCAGCAGTATATCACCTGCTATAAATATACAGCAGCGAAGAACACAACGATTTTTCTAACACTGGCAATGAAAATCACTATTATTTTGCCAAACGAGAAACACAGTTTTGCTTTAAATACAAATAAATTATTTAATTCCTTCAGATATTACTGGCTAGCCATATTTTCCAAAGGAAAACATCTTCTGATCTTTTCTGTTGAGCAAAAAGGCATTATCATAAGGTTTTAAAAAAGTCTCCTGATAAACCTGAAGAGTAAAATTAGAATCTCTCTCATTCGATTTGCTCTAAATCTTAAACTACACCATGTTTTCCTTGAATGGTGAACATGGAAGCTTCAGGGAGCTCCAGTCCTGAGAAATGGGTGTGCTCAACCACCAGGAGTAATGAGACTCAGGACTACTTGAGTTCCAGCTGAAAACCAGAACTGACACTCACAACAAAGGTGGACAGACAGCCACCCTCATGGATGTGTATAACAATTTTCCTCAGAGTCAGCTGGACAAAAGGAAAACAGAACAAAGCAAGCAGTGCCACTGCCCTTACACCTCCCCCCAGCATGGCAGCCAGGCCACAAGCCCGTCAGATTACTGTGGCCAGGTCAGAGGAGGCAAAGGGTTTCACGCACTGAATTTCCAGGTAACAAAGGAGCCAGGATGGGCTAAAGGGAGTTCTCTGAGAAGTTCTGGTACGCACCATGGAATCCTAGAAAGAGAACTGAAATGAGCCAGCGGATTGGGTTGTGGTCCTGATTCAACTTCCCCTTTCCCTGCCTCTGTTTCCTGATGTGTGTGTGCAGTGCAGCGTGGCCAGGAAGCAGTCTGTACTAGAAACCATTATGGCATGGCATCTGTGAGGAGTATCTTTTGGAGAAAGTCAATAGTTCGTGTTTAAAGTGAGAAAAAAAATTTTTTTAAGGTCTCATAAGTTGTGCACTATAAGAGAATCATTTCCCTTGGAAAAATGTGGGCTTTACCCTTCCTTGCCTGCCACCCTGGGGCTGTGTCCTTATGCAGTGAGATTACAAGGTCAACACAGAACTGAGACAGTGTGTCCCTACATCAGCAGCACCTGAAAGTGAGCAACACAAGCAACAGGAGTACAAAACACCTAGAACTTTAATTTACTTATTATCTGTAGCTCAGACCTTTAAGACAGCTAGTTTTGTATGTTTTATAATGCACATAGCCAGCATAACAGTATATAAGTAAATATATCTTTGTCAGATATACATGCTCAATTTCTTTACTGCCATGTGCATGATTAAAAAACAAACCATTGCAGGCCACTGCACTGCTCTCAACAATGCCACACAGCCACAGACACATCCCACAACAGCCTCAGAGGTGTGCTCACTGCCATTTCCTAATGTACCAAGCAGCCTACGAAAAACTGTTCCATTTTTAGGAATGATGCTGAAGTTAAGGTACCATTTAGCTCATGGCATCACACTAACAGAAAGAGCATCCACAGTTTCACTTCTTTTGCCCTGTTTTTTTTAATTCTTTATTTTGAAAGCAACTCGTATCCCCATCTCTGCTGAGGCCTTCCTTGGCTGTTACCAGCAAGGACTCCTCCAGGAAGAGCCATATGAGGATAAGAACCTCACTGAGAGTCCCAAATGCTGCCACGCTGAGGTATGGCCAGAATGACTGGTTGTCCACCACACTGGCTGCCGCACAGCTGGTGTTCTGGTACAGCCTCATAGCCAGTGCAAACCAGCCTCAAAATCCACATTTCTGCTGTGACTCCAGAGAAAAGGGGGCATGGCAAAGGAGAGGCAGTGAAGCAGCATCAGAGCTGGCTTTGCATGTGCCAGCCCCTCACCTAGAACCGTAGCACCCCGAGCCCTGGGGTGGGTCTGGTCTCAGGTCCAGCTCACGGCCAGACCCACCCACCTCTCATCTCACCTCTCCTGCTTTTCATCCCTGAGCTGTTGTCACCTACAGCCTCAGGGACTGATGGGACCTTGTGCACATCCTCCAGTCATGTGCACTCATTCTGACAGGAGGTAGTAAGTTCCAAAGTGGTGAAATGTGTAGGATCCATTTTCTTCGTTATTTCCAAGTAAGAAAAAAGACTTACAGCCCAAGGGGAAATACTAAATTCAACCACATGCTCCTAAGAAGCAAATTTTAAATGCTCTTACAAGTAGCTTTTTCCATTTGATTTATGTTTTAACTTTTTAAATCAAAGTACTATGTACTTTAAGAAGTCAAAAAGAATACAAGACTGGTGTCAAAAATAAGTTGTTCCTTCTCACTCCGAATTCTTACTTCCAAGGTATAACCACTTTCGATGATTTTAGCTTTTCTCATCGTATTTTACATCCTTATTTTTAAATAACAAGCTTATAGAGCTATTTAAAATTTTTTCCCACTTTAGACACCATCTACTGACTTCTCCCCAAAAGTCATGCACCACACTATTCCATGGTCCCAATTTAGTCATGTGACTATTTCTGGTTAAATGAAAATCTCATTCAAGGCTGAGTTATTACAAGTAACTTTCTTCTTGGTTTTCTGGGGAGTTACTAATTGCCTTACTTAGGACAATCACCAAATCATCTGTGGAGTTTCGTCACTACCATAAAGCTCCTTCCAACATGGTCAAACATACCAGGCATTCTTCACCTTGGGGATCGACCTTCCGCAGCCCTCTCTTCTCCTGAGCCGACCAGGCTTCCTGTACGTCTGCCCCCCCCCCCCCCCTTCCAGGCCTCCTTCTGGACCCTCTCCTGTTTCCTGGAGCCCCTGCCATCTTTCTCATTTGCTGGACCACATCCTCCAGTGGCTTCTTGAGGAAGCGTGAACACAAAATAAAAGACTTTAGAGACTTGGCACACCACCAAATCTCTACTCTCACTCTGTAGAGATAATTTTGGCTGAGGGTAATAATTTCCCCTCAGAGTTTCAAAAGCATTGCTATGTCATTTTCTAGTTTCTGATGCTGCTCTTGGAGAATCTGAGAGCATTCCAACACTTGACACTTAGTACAAGACCTGTCCTACCCCTCTACCTGCCCCTGCTCAGTGTTTAGGGTCCTCTTTTTAAGGTGACACATGTGCCTACGTAGGGGACTTTCTCATTCATTGTGCTGGGTACTCAGTAAGCCTTTCAATTCAGAAATTACAATTCCTTATTTCTGGAAACTTTTCCTGAATTATTTCTGTATGTTTTCCCTATAGTGTTCACTTCCTGGACCACCTATTAAATGGAAGTTAAACCACCTGGATTGATTCTGTTTTTCTTCTGTTCTATTCCCCATAAACTCTTCTCCACATCCCCCACCCCAACCCACCCCCTTTCTGAGAGTTTTAATTTATAAAATTTTTCAAAAATTCTTATTTTCTCAATATCCTCATGAGCATTATATTTTCTCTTTTTAAGGATGCTAAGATTCTGTATATGTGCAAGTGTGTATGTATGAGATACCTTCTCTGTTTCCTAGAATTGTCTTGATTTCCTTCAAGCTCCTTTTTGTTTTAGAATCTCTCATGTTAACGATTCTTCTCAGTGTCCCTGAACTTGGCTGTCCATTCACATTTAGGATAGTAAAGAGCAAACTGTAAGGGCTGTAACAGCACTTGGCAACTAGCAGGCTTTAGAATAAGGTGGCTGTGAGGCAGCATGATCATTTCACTGGGGCCTTATTTCCCTTGGCTAGAAGTATCTTCAGAGAGTAGTATCTGCAATATTCTGAGAATCGCCCAATATCCCACCTGGGTTGGAAAGGCTATAGGAAAAGGAGGTGGCACTGTAATTAGCACAGCTGCCAGCATAATGGGAGCTAAGGGAGGTAAGCGTGCTTACAGTCAGACTGATTAGTATTTTGATTTCCACTTAATGCCCTTTATTCAGTATCTCTCTCTTTAGTTGTGCGATTTCTCTGTGTTCTGAGTTTCTGGCTCATCTTTTTCTACGTAGTGCATACCTGCTCCTGCTGGGGAGAGGGAGCATACTGGCCCGGCTGCATGGAGGTGGGAGGGTCTAACTGTTCCATATATACAGTTTTCTCCTCCCATTTTTTTATTCTCTTCTGGGGTCTACAGTACCAGCCTCTTAAAGTGTTTACCATGCTCTATTTAATTTCTACAATTTGGTTTCCTTTCTTGTTCTTGCTGTCATTGTTTATACCATTTTTGGTTTTTCACAGTCATTTCACTGGATTTCTCTAGGAAAATGAGGCAAGCATCAAGCTGTTTTTGTTCAGCTGTTTTCCAAAGTCAATATAATTATGTGCCATTATTTAAATGAAATAATTAAAAATTATTACAATAGGTTTAGCTCAAAATGCTCATCATTAAGTAACAGCAGCCAGACTTCTTAGAGACAGGGACAGGCCACAGTGATGGTCTCAGTTGTCAAACGAAAGCCTCTGAGAGGCTTTTTCTTCCTAGTTACCTGTGGAAGTACTGTATTCTTGGTTACTAGTCAACACACACAAAAGACCAAAAACACCTTGAGAGCAGGAATCACATTACACTCATCTTTTGCTCCCTGTAGTAAATGTCATAATATTTTTTTGAACTGAATCCAACCCTCACAACCAGCACATGGCATCCAAGACAAAATCCACTGTGATTTTATCTCCACCATGTAGCATCAGGAATAATGCGACTACAGAATCCACTCATATCATTAAATCATTAAGCCATCTCTTCAAGATCACCTAGTATGTACATAAAGGTTTGAACAACAATGGGTACATTTGGGTAGTGCCTCTCACTTTACACAACACATTCTTTGTGCCTCAGGATAGTCTGAAGGTCTGTATAGTACTTTAAGGTGGCTCTGGAACTCAAATTAGAGACCTCAAGCCCAAAAGTCCACTTAAGAATGGGTGTAAATTTTAAGAACAAGCCTTTGCTTTCCAGAGATACACTTAGGACTACAAATGACTGATTCATTCATTTGAAAAATATTTACTAGGCACCATGGATACACAAAGATGAATTAGACACAGCCCCTCTCCACCAAGTCTTGTAGTTAAGCCATACACTTAAAAAAACCCAAAAGACAACTGCGGAAAGCAGGAAGTTTCCCAGGGCTAGTCCACTGAAGTCCTGCTTGGGAGACCGACTGGGTGACAGGACCAATGGCCAACAAAAAGAACAATGCAGTCAAAGAACAATCTGCTCTGCACATCACGCTCTTAGTGTCTGCAGCTGTGAACTGGGACAAGAGCAAGAATTTAAACTATCTACCATAAAAACCACTATAGTCCAAATAGGCCCTCAATTTGGAATGAGTGGGTTGTGAGTGGTGGTAGGGAATAATTTACAAGTTAAAAGAAGCCCTTAGTAAACACATCTTAATAGATGGTTAATGAGGAAAGTGGGCCTCTTGTAATAGAACCTCAAAAGACAATGGCCAAAAATAAAACATACATACCACTGACCATCAACTAAGTAGCATCAATCCTTACTGGATTAACCTTATCCTGTGATTTCAAATAACAAAGCCCAAGAGATTCTAATGAACATGCCTTTTCAGGTTTACCCCACTAAGGACAAACATAATATAATCCTTAGAAGCATTTGCAAACTGAAGTCATTATTTTTTTAAATCATTCTTCCTTTAAAAACCAAATCAAACAAATTGAAAGACTGCATGATACTATAAAGTGATTTTCAAATCTCTCAAATTATATAGATTTCTTTATTACTTAAAATTTCCTAAGCATGCCTGGGTAAATATGTATTTCCCCAACTATGCTTTAATTATCTTTAAGTTCCCTTTCTACTTTGTCACTTAAAAGCAATGCTTTCATCTCATAATTCTAAAAACTTGTGTAACTAGCTCATACTGATAATAGTGAGGTCCATTTAAATACACTCCACTGGGCTTACCAGCTTTAATAGAAACTGACTTTAATAAAGTAGTCTATTCTTTTTCAGAGTCAGCTATTTCCAAGAACTTCTGAGGTCATGTTAGTGTACATATATACCACCAACCCTTGAGTTTTTAAAGTGCAAGTTTAAAGCTCTGACGAAGCCTTACTAGAGAAATTATTTGCTTCTCTCCAAAGACAACTCTTTCTCATCTTGAAGCAACTAATAATGTTTGCTGAATTGAACTAATTCTTACAAAGTTTAACTGTAAAATGTAACCAAGCACTAGACTGGAATGCCAAAAAGAACATTTAAGAACTTATAAGGAGTTCTGATAAACAAGACAGCTACCCTCTGCCAAACAATGTAGCTGCTGCCTGCAGAGAAAGCAAGGCCTGGCTGTAGAGGTACCTCCCCGCCCTGGCACCACGATCACTGCATGCATTAAAGCTGGAACTGTAAAATGAGGAGCACTGTGCTAAATAAGCTCTTCATGTTACATCACATTCAAATGACCCGCCAAACACTGGCCTTTGTGTCAGCACAGAGCGCGGAGACGATGGTTCCTACTTCTTTAAAATGCATGGAAACGCTGCTGGGGTGAAGGAGTTCGCAGAACCTTCCTTCTAAGATCTCACAGCCAAGGAATAAACAGCAAATCATAACATGGTTTATTATTTTTTTCTTAAAAACTCATCTGTTTTCTTGTTGTCCCTATTTAGCTTCAGTAGTAATCTTGCTTCACACAGAAAATCTTTCCTTTTTTAAACAATTTCTTCCCCCTCCACCCTCCTCTCTAAAATTTTAGTCACTTTGTAGTTTGTAGAAATACTTGCAGAAATGAAGGTAACCAACCATGTGTCCTCTCGGTGCCAGGAAGGCACAACACAGAGTGCTGGGCCCATGCCAGCATTACCCCTACTTGAGGGAGCAGATGCCCCGAATCGCAGTGACAACAGCAACTGCAGGGCTGAACGTTTTGAAAGGAAAGATGATAAAGATGGGGATTATTTTTTAAAATACCTGAAGAAGTATTCTGAGACAGGGAAGTGTTGAGTATCCTGTCAGCAGTGTTCAAGAATAGAAGAGAGGAACAAACAGCAGCAGAAGTGACACAGCCCGCTATGTGAGGCGCCTGACTGGGTCGAGGTGATGAGCACACTGCGTCCAGAGCACGGGCACCATGGCCATCTTCCCAAAAGGGAAAGACTGGGAAGAGACAGGGAACTGATTTTTATGTTTTTTAGAAAAGGGTAAGTTCTAATCTTGAAGGAAAACTTTGGTTTTGACTACTATCTGTAGTAAAAAGATAATTTATACAGTTTTTGTTGTTTTAAAGTGCTACTGTTACGATGGCACCACAGCTTGCTAAAAACAAATCTTCCCTAAGAAATCTTCTTTCTCCTTTCTGGTAGCTTACTGAAGTAGCACACACCAACCACAGAAAATGTTTTCTTGCTTTTACCAATAATTTGACAGTCTCTCAGAGGTCAAAATAAAAATGTATAGACTAGGAGACAGAAACTTAAACACATTAACAATTTCAAAACATATCCAAAGTATACCAACTAACGTACTAATCTTAGATAACCAATAGGTTTTCTGCAGGACAAAACCTTACTTAATATTTTTATTAAACTTCAACAAAGAAAAAAAATACTAATTATAAATACGTGGATGCCATGGGAGTAGGGAGAAATAGTTAATAAGTACCAAATCAAGATTCAATGAAACAAGAGCACAAAACCATTAAGTTAAAATGACAACATAATTCAATACTCTTCATTTTTGCTCAAAAAAGAAAAATGAATAGAATGGGGAAAACAGATGGCCTGTGAACAATTTTTATAGAAAAAATTAGAGGCAAAGTTCTGTATGAGCCAAAGGTGCTAGAATACATCTAAATGTGAAAGGTAGTACAGTCATAGTACAGTTTTTTGATTGAGGAAGATCATTTCCATATGGGTTCTGAATCGGGATGATACACCTAAAGCAAGCTGAGGAAAAAAGAGTGGATCCCAAAGAGAAAAGCTGGAGGAGCAAGTCAAATAGGTGAAGAGCTGTGAGGGACAGAACAGGACAGGACAGGAGTTGACACTGCCAGGAGGATGTGACTGCAGGAGCTCTACAGGCTCCCCTCTCCTCCTGGGACCAAGGGAAAGGGAAACATAAACAAAAACCTCATTTTCAGCAAAACTCAGAGACGGACTCAATAAAATATTTGCAAGACTTCCAAGATCTCTAGTTCATACAGGAGTCAAGGAGGAAGAAGCAAAGAAAAACAAATTGTGCTTTCTTTCCTAGAAGCAGCAAATTTCAAAGAGTACCAAAGGAAGAGGGAATATATATATACACAGGCATACTTCAGAGATCTTGCCAATTTGATTCCAGACCACAATAAGGGAATTACCTCAATAAAGTGAATAAATGAATTTCTTTTGTTTCCCAAAAGTGCACATAAAGAAATTATGTTTACACTATACTGTAGTCTAGTAAGTGTGTAATAATAGCATCATGTCTTAAAAAAAATGTGTATAGTGTAACTTAAATAATACTTTACTGATAAAATATGCTAGCCATCACCTGACCTTCGGCAAACATGCTCTTTCTGCTGGAGGCAGGTCTTGCCTCCATGCTGATGTATGCTGACTCATCAGGGTGGTACCTGCTAAAGGCTGGGGTGGCTGTGGCAAACTCCAGACAACAAGAAAGACTGCTGCATCAATGCCTCTTCCTTTCGCAAGTGATTTCTCTGTGGCATGCGATGCTGACAGTAACAGAACTTCTTTCAAATTGGAGTTAATCCCCTCAAATCCTGCCACTGCTTTATCAACCAAATTTATGTAATATCCTAAATGCTTTTGTCGTCATTTCCACAATTCAGCTTTTGGTCCACAACAGAACTTCTTTCAAATTGGAGTTAATCTCCTCAAACCCTGCCACTGCTTTATCAACCAAGTTTACGTAGTATCCTAAATGCTTTTGTCATCATTTCCACAATTCTCACAGCATCTTCACCAGCAGATTCCATCTAAAGAAACCACTTTTTCTTTGCTGATCCATTAGCAGCAGTTCCTCATCTGTTCGAGATGCAGCAACTCAGTCCCACCTTCAGGATCCACTTCTAATTCTAGTTCTCATGTTGTTTCCACCACATCTACCTCCTCCACTGAAGTATGGACCCCCCTATAGGTCATCCATATGAGTTGGCATCAACTTCTTCCAAACTCCTGTTGATATTTTTATCTCTTTCCATGAATTATGAACATTCTTAATGGTATCTTCGACAGCAAATCCATTCCAGAAGATTTTCAATTTACTTAGCACAGATCCATCAGAAGAATAACAATCTACGGCAGCTATAGCCTAAAAAATGTATTTCTTAAATAATAAGATTTGAATGTCAAAATGACTCCCATTCAAGAACATTAGAATGGATGCTGTGTTAGCAGGCATGAAAATAACATTAATCTCGGTGCACACTTCCACCACAACTCTAAGGTGACCAGGTACATTGTCAACATGCAAGTCAACTTTTTTCTAAGCAATAGGTCTCAAGAATGGGCTTGAAATATTCAATAAACCATGCTGTAAGTAACTGTGCTGTCATCTAGGCTTTGTTGCTCCATTTATAAAGTACAGGCAGAGAATATTGAACATAATTCTCAGGAGTCCTAGGATTCTCAGAATGATCAATGAGCACTGGCTTCACCTTTCAAAGTCACAAGTTACATTAGCTCTTCACAAAAGAGTCAGCCTGTCCTTTGAGGCTCTGAAGCCAGGCACTGACTTCTCTCCCGCTATGAAAGTCCTAAGTGGCACTGTCTTCCAATAGGAAGCTTTTCATCTACATTGCAAATCTGTTTAGTGCAGCTACCTTCATTAATTATCTTGGGTAGATCCTCTGGATAACTTGCTGCAGCTTCTCCATCAGCACACTGTACTTTCTACATCATTCACTTTGCACTTTGATGTTATGAAGATGGCTTTTCATGAACTTGATAAACCAGCCTCTGCTAGTTCCAAACTTTTCTTCCGCAGCTTCCTCACTTCCCTCAGCATTCCCAGAACTGAAGAGAGTCAGGGCCTCCCTCTGGATTAGGGGCTGTGGCTGGTTTCACCTTCTATCCAGACCACTAAAACTTCCTCTATATCAGCAAATAAGGCTGTTTCGCTGTCTTATCATCCATGTGGTCACTGGAATAGCACTTTTAATTTCCTTCAAGAACTTTTCCTCTACATCATGACTTGGCTAAACTGTTTGGTTCAAGAGGTCCGCTTTCATCTTATGTCTGCTTTTGACGTGTCTCCCTCACTAGGTTTAATCATTTCTAGTTTTTTATTTAAAGTGTGAGACATGAGACTCTTCCTTTTACTTAAGAGGCCATTGTGGAGTTAGTAACTGGCCTAATTTTAATAGTGTTGCATCTCAGGGAATAGGGAGGCCCCAGAAGGGGGAGAGAAATCGCAGAATGGCTGGCCAGTGGAGCAGTCAAAACAAACAACACGTACTGATTAATTTCACCATCTTACACAGGCACTATACATTGTACCACAAAATTCACTGATCACAGATAATAACAAATATAAAGAAAAAATTTGAAATACTGGGATAATTACCAAAATGTGACACAGATTCATGAGTGAGCAAATACTAGTGGAAAAGTGGTGCAGGCTGACTTGCACAACATAGGTTGCCACAAACCTTCAATTTGTAAAATTTGCACAACCTTTGAGTACGACAAAACAAAGTGCAGTAAAATGAGGTACACCTGTATATATGGATTCCTTGAAGACGGGGGGCCCATGAGGAGCAAAACCCTTCCCTGTAAACAGAGTTCAGAAACACGAGCGGTGTGTGACACAAGTCCTTAGCCCCAGTGGGCCTGATGTTATGGCAGCTGCAAAGAAAGGACCACCTTCACTGCTTCCCCATAACCTTGACTTTGAGGCCATTATTCTGCTAGTTGCTGGGAGAAAGTTGTTATCTCCTTCAGTTTTAATTGTCATTTATCTTATGAATGAGACTAGCCATCTCTACCTAGTATGCTGGTAACAAAAGGAACCTCTACTACCCAAACAGTTCTAATTGATGGCCAGTTAAGGGCTATTATGGCTCAAATATTCCCAAACAGCCTTCTGGGACCTAAAGTATCCAAGTGAGTAAGAAGAAACTGGATCACCAAGAATCCAAATCAGAGGATATCATTCATGCAAACGTTCCCCATTTCAGTCCCAGCTCCATCTTTCCTGATTAAAGAGGTATAAAGAGGCGACTCTGAGTTTGAACTTCTACTGAGAAGCTGATGTGAAAGGGCTAATTGAAACATGCCAAGTCCAAAAGTTCTCATTTAGCAGGCATCCCTAATTCTCTGGCCTCTGTTTAGCTAATAAAACAAAATGGCTTTAAAACGTCAGTTCCTCTTTGTGAGCCCCTGCTGGCCTTTACTCTGCAATCCTCACTCCCCACTGTGGACAGATGCTGGATAATGGACACTTACCTCACAACCAGCTGGCCTGAAGGTAGCTCCCATGAGCTCTAGCTAGTCCAGGGCCTGGCCCGTCAGGGCATAAACCAGCGAAGTAACCCTGCTTTGGTACTTGAGGGGAAGCAGAGCCCAAAGTCAGAAAAGACAATGGGGAATCGCATATAAAGGGCTGACTGCGAAATGCTGCAGCCTCAAAACTCAAGCATCCACCTGTGAGTCCAAATGATCACAGACTTGAGCAAACCACAGAACCCACTCCAGGTTTCTGTCATGTGCAAAGGGTGATGAAAACAATCTTTAAAGTACTACAAAAGAGTCTGCAAATCAACTGCTAAAAGAATTACATCAACAGCAATGCTGTCCCCACTACAAAGGAAAGTTTCATCCTGTATGTTCTTCAACAAGCTCCGGCTGAGTATTGCCACTCCCCTTAGTTAGACAAGTTCTGGTTTTCTAACCTCGAAGCAAATTAGAGTTTTCGGAATTTCAGAATTCAGACATAAACACAAAACGAAACAAAGATACCCCCACAAAATGCACTTTAAATAGCCTGAGCAACAGCTTGCATTGTTATTTAGACTCCCCTGTATAGTGTCAATGTAGCGCTTTTGCGTTGTTTTGGGTTCTTTTTCTGGTGTGAAGATAAAGGTGAAACAATAAGGTACATGAATTAAATGGAAATAGAAGCTATTAAGAGGGAGAAATTTGGAGCTGTGAAATATATAGCAAAAGGCAAGCAGGAAAAGAAAGCTGAAAGACTCTTTTGAGTCCCAAGTGAAATACAGGGAAATAATGTTTCTATGAATTAAAAAAAGAAAGATGTGGGTAGCCAACCACATTCCCAATGTCACTAGTACTGATGAGTTCCATGAGCAGGTAGCAGCACATGTACTTCCCCTCCACAGGACATAACTCATCCCACTAATGACCAAACTATGGAATACCATTTATATTACACCCAATATAATTCTTTTCTTTGCGCCTTACTCTTAAATGTACCTAAAGTTGAGACGTTTATAAAGAATAAAGTTAGGGTATTGGTAGAAAAATTTTTTTCTTGGAAAAAGACTAAAGTTTCAGAAAAAGCATGTATACATAAACTTGGACCCAGAGGCCAGAAGTGGAAAAAAAATCAGGCCAAGCTGGAGCCAACCAACCTAACCACCAGGGAAACTTGTGGCGCCGTGTTTGCGGCCCTGCTGCCCTGCATCCAACACAGTGTGACGATGAGTAATGTGGGGCAGGTCCTTGAAATTTTTACAAGGAATGAAAACATTTCTAAGACCTCAAGAAATGTGAAGGCTTGCCAGTCTAAAAGCCTATGTTTTCCTGCAGAAGTTACTTGAATAGCTAAACCAGGGGAAGGGTATTACCTCAGGAGGCTACAGAAATATTCCTTTGAGCGTCTGGGTACCAATGGAATAAAGAGAAAAAGCAAACTTGGACATTTTCCTTTTTCTACCTCCTCCAGCCGCCGCCTCTGCTCTTTCTGCTGCTCGATGCGTTTCTGTCTCTCTGCGAGCAGCTGCCTTTTATACTCTTCCTGCTCCCGGAGCTGTTGCTCCTGCAGGAGCTGCTGTCTCCGCAGAGCCTCAGACCGTTCCTTATTCTCCTGCTGCAGCCTCAGGAAGTCCCGACGAAGAGTGGACTCACCAGGCACGTTAACAATGGAGCTGCAGGAGGACGCAGAGTGTTCAGGGTACATACAGTGGGCATGCAGCCCTTATGTGAGGGGCAGCCCAGCGGGCTGGTGCACTCCTACTCCATCCTCTCAACGAGTTCCTCCCACTCTGAGGGGCAACGAATAAATCCATGGGAATAACTGTATCTACAAATTAAAGGTACTGTATCCTCTTTTATCTGTTTCACATGCATCTTAAAACTCTCTCCTGGCTGTCTGCCTAACAAGACACCTCTACTTAGGACTCCCCATCAACTCTAACTCTGTAAAATGAAAAGCTGACATCACCATCTTTCACTTCCTTAATCTTTCCCTGACCACCTCGTTTCTCATCAGTAAAAGCAACATCAGGTTCCAGGTGTGCCAGGATAGAAATATCAGCCTAATCTTCAGCACTTACCTCTCTTTCATCTTCCTCATCTGGTCCAAGACCTGTCATGTACCCCCTCCCGCTTCCTTCATTTCCAGGGGTAGCAGCTGAGCCCACATGGGTCCCAAGAATTAGTCACTGCACACATCAATTACACATAGCACCTTTCCTAGCTGGTCTCCCTGCTGACAGTCCCTTTCCACTTCCAGAACATCCAGGATAAATGGCAAATCAATCTCTTTAAATTGCCTCTTTCGTTTTATCATGCCCTTAACCAAAAACAATTACATTGCTCATGAAATCAGTTCATATTACTCTAAAATCTTTATTCTCAAATGGATTCAAATCTTCTTTGTAAGAAGGAAAAGAAACAACAGAGTTTTTTCAACAAATTCTCTTCTCTCTCTACAGGTTCTCTTCTAACTCCCATTCTCTGCACATGGGTCCCCACAGGTCTTTCAACAAACAATTCCACCCTCAATTAGTTATGTAGAGCTGCAGCAGGAATGGCAGCTAGGCAAGACTATTACTGACAGTTTAAACTCTCAATTCCTTGATTAACTTAGTTATTATAAGGTTCTTGTGCTACCATACCTTCAACCTTCTGCTTCACTATACATTGGGAAGCCAGAGAAAACCAAATCAGAGACTCTAAAATGGATCAGGACAGAATATACCCTCATAGAGGAAATGAAATGCTGGTAACCACGCTTGTAGGAAGAGCAAAATAAACACATTTTGGGAAGGAGTGCTCTGTTTGTCAGTGGAAACCCTGGTGGCTCATGACCAGGACAGTTCTTTGTGCACGGGACCATCTTGCAAATTTATCACCCATGCCTGCTGGAACCATCAATGCCAGAGGCAAGCTCCCCTTTCCAGGACCAAACACACCCCATACATCTCCAAATGACTGGGAAGGGGAATAATGCAGTCTTGGTAAAGAACTAGTGGGTAAGATTCAGGGGGAGATGTTTACAGGAATCATCAAAAAAATAGAGATGAATGGAAGGTAAAGAGGCACTTCCAAAGTAACTGAGATTCCTTTATAATACATAGGAGTCTTTTGAAATCCTAGCAACATGAAACCCCATCTCCTCACAAAGCAGGACTCTGAGCAGTGGCTGCCTCAGTACCTTGGCTCTCCTTCCTGTTCAGGCACTTCCTCCTCCTCTTCCTCACTCCCACTGTACTCATACTCGGTTTCATCTATAAAGAAAAAGACAAGGTAAATACATTTTGTAAATCATGACATGGGCATGTAAAGGCAAGCATCTCCAAGGGCATTACAGCAGAAAACAAACAATGTATTCTTTGCAAGAATAAACATGTATGGGGGACTTGAGGGAAGAAGGTGAGCAACACTCAGCTCCTACAGTGAGCGCTGAAAATCCTGGGCCAGCCTTGCTGCCCGTGCTCTCAAGGCAGTTCCACCTGGGACACACTGCTGAGGGGGGGCAGGGCTGTGAGAGGGGCTTCGGAGCCCTCGACGCACAAGAAAAGGGGCGTAAGAGTGTCCACAAATTCAGGAAGTCCACTCTGATGCCCAAATTCAAAAGAACAAGATTTAGCTGCCCAAACTAATTAAGACAACTACACAGGTATTTGGTTATTTGTGGCAGTTGAGGATACGTTTAGAGGGCAGCAGAGAGGAGAGTCTGCTGGATGGACAGAACAGGAAGCATTAAGCAAGTATTAGAGCAGAAAAAGCAAAATTAATTTGTCCCCACAAATCATAAAGACAAAACCAGGAGAAAACTGATGAACAATACAGCAAAAGGAAGAGACAAAAGTTGCTTTACTTAGATCAGACTAAACAGAAGTTTAAATGTGAGTAACTAATTTTTACTTCAACAGGTTTTATACCATTTTCCCAAAAGTAACAGCACATTTTACTGGACTCTGCACTTAATGCCAGGACCTGACTTTCAATGAGCAATTTCCCTTGAGAGCACAATCAAAACTGGAAAGGTTGAAGAGATTTACAAAATGAAGTCTATTCACAAACAAAAAATACATTTTTAACTTTTTTCAGAGATATATATGTTGAAAATCAGTTTCCAGGTGAGGAAGATGGGCCTGAGAACTTAAAATACGGTTCAGTCTGTCCTGTATACAACTGTACATAGACAGTACATAGATCTACAAGTTCGCCAATCTACGTATATGCCATTGTTATTTTCTACACTAGCCAATCAAAAACTGTATGTTTTTAAAGAATATAAAACTAGGCTAGCTTCCAAAGTAATTATTTATTACCTAGATAATCTTTAGAATCCTTTACATAAGCACTACTACTCTGATATGTTTAAAATTCTGTACTATGAGCAATTAATTATTGACAAGAGATGGAGGATATATGGAAGGCAAATTAATGTAAAGAGAAAAAACAGAGGCCGCACAGTGACTTGAAAGTAAGTAATGACAGTAAAATGCTCCACTGTCCTCTGCTGAAAAACATGGATGAGGAGGAATACACAAGATGCTCTAGGTTAAGTACTTACTCAATGTCGGACACACAGCCAGTGTTTCATGACTATGAGCTTTAATTAAGAAAATAATGGGAAATAATTCAATACACAGATAATCTTTCCCCAAAAAATGGTTTGTTTCCAAACTTTAGCTCACTTGTATTACAATTGCATAGCTTAATATACAAAGCTTTGTTTTGATTTAATATACCAGAGGGCAAAAAAGTGAACACTGAAGTTGTGAGAGACTGAAATGCACATGTAAAAAGCTCAGTGTGTTCCTCCTAAGATGACTGTGACCAGCTCTCTCACTGCCTCGAAACTTGTTCTTTTTAATTTCTTCTTTAACCTTGAAATCTGAGGGCCAAAAATCTTTAAGAGGATGCCAGTTATCCAAATGTTCTGGCAAGTTACCAAAACAGCAAGGTCAATGTGAACTAGGCCACAGAAAAGAAGGTTTCATGGAGATGGTGATGAAGCCTGCCTGCACAAAAGGAAACAGAGGGTGCTCTAGGCACTGGACACAGAACATGAAAGGACAGGAAAAGATACTGGCAACAGAAAGAAACCTAATAAATCAGCAGAAGGACAGGTGCATGAAGTGTACAATAAGAGAAACGTTGTCAGGCTATAAGCGTGGTCCAGGCCTACCCACTCCATCTGTAGTGGAGTAAAGCAGAAGCGCCAGGGTTTCCTGAGCAGAAGAACAGAAGCAACACACTGAGAATTATGGTCACGGCTGATGCTCGACAAACCCTGAGTGATGTACACAGAACACAAAGTCCGTGACGCACTGAAATGTGCAGCGACAATGATGTGCTCCCAAGGAAGAACACGAGAAGCATCCGGGGTGACCAGCCACAGTGCCTGTGTAGCTGGTGACAGCTTGGTGGCACAGCGCCCCGCTCTGGTCAGCCGTGCCAGTAGCCAGGCTGGACCCCAAGTCCACCACTAGACAAGCTACTCAAGCACAAACCTACCACTCGGAAAGCAGCAGCCTATTCCACATGGCAGAAACCTAAAGGAACATTTTTTAAGATAAAAGTAAAAACAGATTGAATACCTTTTTCTCCTCTCTTCTTTCTGGTCCGGTCTATATGATCCTTAAGCTGGATTCTAACTTGCCTTTCGTTTGGCTGATCCCTTATAAAAGGATGTTTCAAAAGCTGCTCTGTGGAGGGCCGCTGCATGTAATTCTTCACCAGGCACCCTTCTATAAAACTAAAAAATTTCTTTGACCTGTAAGAGGAAATAAAAAAAAAATCATCAAACTTCTACCACAAAGAGCAAAGCTCCAAAATACTGGTTAATTATAAGCCTGAAAATAAAGAAGAGCTTCGAAATTCACTGTGACAGTCTGCAAATGCACAGGAACAACACAGGAGCTTCAGGACCGTTGTGGACGGAGCATTACACAACATGGCTTAAGAGTCACACACGTCACTGACAACACTGCACAGACAGAGAGCTACAAAGGAGTCAGATTTAAATAAATTGTTGCTTAAGAATAATCATTTGATCATGGGGTGGAGGAGTCAGGGGTGAAGGAGGGTCTTGCCAAAATGAAGGCAGACAGAGGATAGGTGTCTGGAACCAAGAAGACAGACACAAAGATGTGAAAAGGATAGTAAGTGGCCAAATACTGGGGTGCTTAAACCTGATAATATGACATTTCAATCAGTTTCAGACTAGTTTACTTCCTAGTTCTCTGCACTGAATATACAGAGGTAGAAATTAATAGTTCTGAGGGGGGCAATGGACTCTTGTCACCAACACAGGCCATACCAAGAACTTTTATTTTTGCTTGCTTCTCCATACTTGGCTCATGATGACGCCCATCTGCAGCCTTGGCAGAGACACTCTTACCTATCATAGCTTTTGACTCAGCTTGGATATTGGCCCTTTTGGTAAGGCTTTCCTGGTATCATTCCACCCCTACCTGCCCTAAGTGAGGAACCTTTCTGCAGGGCTTGCCTGCATTTGGCAGTCCTTAGCATTCCGTTTCTATCTCTGTCTTCCCTGCTGGTTTGAAATGGTAAAGGCCAAGAACTGGTTCCTACTTTTCAACTGGTTAGCAATGCCTAAGACAGAGCATGGCAGACCACGATAGGTATGTAATAAATTTTTGTTGAATGAATGAGTTATTTGGTCTTTAGAAATGTGACTTTGAAAATTATTTCAGTTCTTTCCAATTAGTTCACTGCTTTAAGATACCACTTCTATTGTCTTGTATTTCCTTCAAATACTTGTTTTCAATTCAACAAATATTTATGTTATGAACAATTTACATTTGTTTATGCAAGGCCCTATGTGAGATACACATAGGAAGTAAGTGGAAGAAATTTATGTAGACACAACAGTAGTTGTATAATCAAATGTAGAAGGAAGAAAAATACTGCTGCAGTGAGTTAGACTCAAAACAAATGGGATGTTTGACATTCAAAAGATAGGAAAGAGAAGCCATCATTCCAGTGACAGGAACTTGAACAAAGGTAGATAAGTAATGAGAAATGATGAACTGCTTTCTGATACTAATAGAAGAAGTGGAAAAGAACAGAAAGATAGGTCAGATCAGCTCAAAGAAGTTTTTACTTCATCTGTGGTCAATGAGGACATGGGAGCTTCTATACAGTAGTGGAAGGCTCTAACATTCAGATTCCCAAACCCCACTGTCCACAAAGATCAGAAGCTTATTAAAAATACAAATACCTGGGTTATTCCTCAGACCCAACAAGCCAGAAACACTGGGGTTGGAGCTTTAAATTAAAAGATTATAAAGGGATTCTCATGTACTAAATATACATATTATCATTTGGGAATCAATGACCTACAATACATTCTTTTACATCAACTATCAAGTTCTGTTGACACAGAGTTCACAGCTACTTCTCCAAACATAGTAGAAATTTCCATCTGGTATACAGGAAGACAGAAAATATAACGGACAAAGGACTTCATATTTGTAGTTATGGTCCTTTACAATGGGAACAATTAGATAAATAGATGAAAATGCATCTAATCAAATTTAGTTAGAAAAAGTTTGGTGTAAGAACACAGGAAGAATTTATTGTCATCTGTGCCTGTCTCTTTATATCACCATATTATACACACAGGGGTTAATCTAAAACAGTGAAATTGGACAGAATAATCAGAGTGGGGCCAGTTGACAAGACTTATAAATTGTGAGATACCCTAAAGATAGAGAACACAAACTCCCTTCAACAAAATCTGACAGAGAAAGGGGGAAAATGAGTATTATTTAGTTCAGCATGAGCAACAGAGCTCACTTCCTTGGTGGTATCTACTATATGCATTTGGTATCCCTTGGGTTGGCCATCTGCGGGTGCCCCAAATTATGTTCCAATACAGGAGACCAGTTGAAGCTAAAACCTTTTTAAATTGTTTGTCTTAAAGAACGTCTGCAAAAACTGCTAAGTGGGATTCAACAACCTGTTATCTGGAATGGAATGTAGTTAAAGACAGTATAAAAGAATGAAGAAAATCCTGCCAGTGGACAAAAGGTAGGGGGGAAAGGACAGCAAGAAGCAGGGAGAAAAAAGAAAACAAGAGTGAAAACACATGCGTGCACATGTAATCCACAGTTGGAAAAGAGAACTAAAGAACACGAGACGGGCACCCACGGAGAAAGAGCAGACACCAATAGCCGAGAGGGCAAGTCCAGGGCGGGAGGAGGCTTCACACTGAGATTTTGTGCCTATTTCAGAATTCAAGTCAAGAACCTGAGAGGAGACAACATTAACTGGATAACTAGAGAAATGAGCTTCAGGGTGGAGTAAGACGACAGTGGGTACGCATTAAGGGGAGATGAGCCAAGGAAAACAGAGAACAGAGGTGGGCAGGCCCACGGGCAAGAGGAGCCTGAGTGAGGACAAGAAAAGGGGAAAAAAAGGACTCAGAAGAAAGTTTGAGAGGGACCAATTGGGCAAAATTCTCAGGCAGAAAACAAAACACTGCCCTCTACCTTCAAGATTTTAAAATCTAAACCAAACTAGCATTTTCCTATACTGCTGCAATTCTCAAAGTTCTTGCCAGTGAAGGTCATCACCACCCACTCCACAGACACCAGTTTTTGTTTGGCAAGTGTATGAGAGCTGCAGGGAGAAAGAAAGGTGGCAGCTCAGAGGAGGGTTCCTCTGAAATGGAATGTGTTCTTCTGGAATGGAAAGGGACACATCCACTTTGGTGTTTTGCAATAGTTACAGTAAATGCCTTCATTAATGTTAAAATGCTGCTTTACCTGAGGAACTACAAGTCAGTACAGCTGTGCTTTCTCATGTGAAAATGTTCAGCAGTACATTACACTTGAAAGTGTGTTTAAATATTAAAATGGAACTTCTTTCTTTAACCATGTTACAGTGTTTCACACGACTTGTTGCTGTTCTGTAATTCGAAGAGAATGTATCAAGAAAAAATTTTTTTTAAAAAATCAATACACTTTAACTGTTGTTTTGGGGCACTGGCTCTCGTGTTCTTTGGGAATTAGAATGGCCAGAATTTGTCTCAGAGTCAAACTAAAATGAATTTTAAAAAAAAAGGAAAAGAACAAGGACAACAAAGACAATACATAGCTTACCATTTTTTTGACTTCAGCCGGGGAGGAGGGTTTCTGGGAATGAGAAACAGTGCTCTCATTGGATGCATGTCACAGAGAGCTGGGGAGAGGAGACGGGTGGGTCAGCACGGCACTGATTTTACTCATTCTTGATTTCCAGGGCTTGCTCATCTTATCAAACGCTCTGTCTCATCATCTGCTTTGATATGCTTTATGTCAAGCAGCTAGACATCTAGTTATGAACCCTAGGACATACCTTGAATTCCCATCTAAACATAGCAAAATATAAGGAGGACAAGAGCAACAAGAACATACAGTTTCAAGTAGACATTGGAAAGTTCTTGTAAATCAAAGATAAACACTGACTCAAAGTCTTAAAATAGTTAAAAGCTTCAGTTTGTAAACCACCTCTAAGATTACAATGAAAACAATTTTATTTTGGCAGGGTTGTTGTGAGGGTTAAATTTTGACACTGCTTGTAAAGGCCATCACACACTGCCTGGAACACTGTGAGCACAGTCAAGCCCCCCCAAGACATCCTCTGTTCATTGTTATAGCTAATATTACTATGAAAAGGCAGAAATGTGGGAGCTAAATGGAATTGTTTCATTCTGTGCAATTACTGTTTTGTATTCCTGTCATTTGCCCAGTAAAGGCATGCTGGGTGCACATGTACATCTTACTATGTCACAAGAGGAAATGTGCATTGTTCTGTGTTTATTTACCTCCATGAGAATCTTACAAGGCAGCTAGAAAACAGGGGCCAAAGAAGAAAGTCTACTCCCATTGTGAAAGAAAACTGAGACAAAGGGTCAGGCAATACTTCCTGGTCTCAATTCCAGAGGGAAACACGAGGGGACATATGTTCAAGACTGACATCCATTACAATATTGCAAACTGATTTTTAGCTGTTGGTAATTTATCTTCATTCATTCAACAAATATTTATTCAGCAACTATGTACCAGTTATACGTTCTTTGTGTATCCCCTTTTTTGGGCAGACCAGTAGAAAATGCTATTTTTTCTTTTGTTCTCTGCAATTCTCTAACTTTGTCCCTGCTCAAAAATCAATTTTATGAAGTTGCCGTTGATTTAAAACAAAGGAGAAGCGAAATTTCATAGGTAACGCAGAAAAATTTGTTCTACAGATAAGAAGCTAATGCCTACTTGTAAAGTCAGAACATAAATAATACTAAAATTTCACATGCTAGGACCAGTTTCACTGGATATTAAGATTAAACTATAAAAAGAAAAATTACTATCTATTATCTGAGGTCAGCATAATTTCAGGTTACACATCTGAATACAATTTCAATAAAAAAATGTAGCTTACAGACCTCTGGGATATCTCCGAAAGGAATAGTGGATGCCAAGAATTCCTTTTACATCTACAAATTTATTAATGATTCCTTCATCTAAATGCCCCACCAGGAATGGCTTTGCCCATGAAGCTGCTCTTTTTGAAGCCTACAGACTAGGTTTAAGTTAATTTAACAGCTGGGCTAAAAAGGAAGTAGTATTACTTACGGGGAGCACCTTCTGCCATCTCAATGGCTGTAATGCCACAAGACCAAAGGTCGCTCTGCAAAAATAAAACAGTTATGTTATGGGTACCATATAAGATATGAAGCCACTAACTTACCATTGCTGGTTACTCATGCAAACGATATAAAGGCAGTCTTTGGTATATAAACTGAAAGGAAATTCGCCAGGAAATTAAAAGGAAAAATACACTTTCCAAATGAATGAATGAAAAACTAAAGACAAAATAGATTTGTTAATCAGAACCACTCCTTATCTACAAATTAACGAATTAGAGAAGGTCCATATAAAAGCTTCTCGAATTAGTTAGAAAAGGCCCATATAAAAGCTTCTAACTGCCCTCCACATGCTCTGTTCAATGTTTCATTTCTTTATAAGCATTCTGTAATTCAGACTCCTAGCCCAGATTTGTTTGTTAATATCTCAAACTTAATTATTATGTCAAAAGATTAAAGGCTAAAAACAGTCTTTAAAAAAATAAAAAATAAAAATAAAAATAAAGGCCCACAGCTGAATTAATAAAATCTACCACAGCGCACTAATTTGAATCACACTGCTGAGTCTCTCTACTCTCCCCTCAAGTCCGATGTGGGGTAGGCAAAAAGTCAAAACTGACTTTCTGTGCGTGGAATCTTTTCTGATTCCTTTAAAATATTCATTTAAAAATGTCAATTTCAACTTTATTCCCCAATTAAATATAAGTTCTATGAGGACAGGCTTTTCTGTTTTATTCACCTTTGTGTCCCCAGAATAGTGACTTGCATATGGTAGGCACTCAAATAAACATGGGCTGATGAACGAATCCAAACAAGACTTTTTAAATGCAGATAATGGGTGGCTATTATCATTAGCGTTCTTTTGTTTATATGCTACTCCAACAAAAGAATTAGTTAATGCTGCTCAGTCTAGGGTTTTCTAAAAAACCTATAATTATGTTACAGAATTCAAACACAAATGCTTGATTACAAGAATAAGTCCATGAACTTCTCCATTATTTTTATGGAGTTTTCTCTCCCATTGGGGTGCAAAGGAGGGATTCACCACTGCAACCCTGTGACTAATCTTGGCAGCTTCAGTGGTGCAGTGAGCAGATGTTCTGTGCCCACAGAGGAAGAAATATGAACTATACCCGTCTCCTCTGAGGAGAGCTTGCTAAGAAGGTTTTTCTACTAATTAAGTATCTCCACTTTATAGGAAACTAAACAACATTACGAAGACGGCAAAGGTAAAATTCAGAAGTGGCAAAACAAATCTAGAAGGTGGAATACTGTCTCTTCAGCAAATCAGTGTCCTGAAAAAAAAAAAAGTGGGGGGTGGAGAAAAAGGAGGAATGATTTCAATTAAAAGATATCCAATGGCCAGTCAACTACCATGTCTTGTCCTGTATTGAATACTACTGGTTTGGACAAACCAGGTATAAACCAACTGGATCTAATTATGGATGCTGAATTAAGTTCTTTTTAATTTTCTTAGTGTTTTGGGTACATTGGAAAAATGTTTCAAAATTTTGAAGATATGTAATGACTCATTTAAGAGTGAAAAGTCACAAAGTCTGTAATCTACTTAAAAATACATCCAGCATGTTAAAAAATAAAATAAAAATCCCTCTGCACCAAAGACTTAAATTGAGTTTCACTAATTGGGGATTTATAATAAATATTAAAATACACTAAAGAGTGTTAAGATATTAACATAATTTTGAAAATCATTAAAGGTACATTAAACACTCAGATTCACTGAATTGAGGCAAGGAAATTAAAAAAAATAAGTTTAGTTAAGACTGAGCCCAAGTCTGATTATTAAATATGGGTTTTACATCCGGATCAAAAAAGTGTATTACTGATACATGTCCCTAGAGGTCACTCTAATAACCTAAATATATTTTGTACCACAAAGCTCTTTAACATTAAGATTTCATATAGTTATTGCTATATATTCTGGCAATATTTTTAAAAGAATAAATACCTGACTGTAATATATTCTTCAATTTAGAAAGGTCAACAAACAGGGTGTAATCATATAATTTACTCATGACAAAAAGCTCTATGCACAACAAAGTGGCCCACGCTGCCTGGAAAGCAGTGTGTTACTTAAGTAAGGAGGACAGAGATGATGCAAATAGACCAAAAAAAAAAAAAGACAGCATCTAAATACCATCTGGAAAATTCGCACCTACAATACGATGACCTGTCATCCTCAGTGAAAAAGCAGGAAGGGAAAGGGGTGTGCATGTGCAGTGTGTGAGCAAAGCCTGCACCCTCAGGTATATCAGGGACCCTGAAGGTCAAGCTAACAGTGTCTCTTACTCTGTAATCATAGGTGGCATCTGGGTTCTCGTCACAGGCGATGACCTCAGGAGCCATCCAGTAGGGGGTGCCTATGAACGTATTTCTCCTCCCAACTGTCCTGTCAAGCTGAGCACTCACACCAAAATCAACTGTGGAAGGAAGAAAAAGGTAAGAGAAGTAAGTACCATTAACAAACAGGTAAAATACAAGATAAAGAAGGGTGAAGAGGGGGTGTCTTCAGAGTAAACTGAAATAGTTACACGACAAGGACGCACAGCCTCAACACTACCCATGTTGATGAGGAGCACCTTTCCAGAGCAAAGCCACCCAGGGGGCAAGATGCTCTACAATCTGGAAGCTCCCAAGAGGCCCAGACCCAGCCACCTCCCTGAGCTCCCAGACAGCGGCCAGCATCTTAAGTGCTTTCAGGGAACATATGTACCACAAAAAGATAAGTCACAGAAAGCCCCAAGTTCAGGAAAACTGACTGAAACCCATTTGACTTAGCGAAGAAGCAGCACTAACCATAAAAAGAGAAGAAATACACAAAGGGTGTTCTGGAAAGAACATAGTACTGAACTAAATAAAGAGAATCAAGCTAAATTACAAATACCCTAAGAAACACTCCCCAAACAACCTGGGACTGATTTTTCAGAATGACTCCTCCATCCCACTCAAATGAATTATGGTACTAGTCTAGAGGAAAGTTCAAGGGTGAGGCAGAGCTGGCAGAAAGACAACCACCTCTAATGAGGTATTTGCCAATATCATCACTGCTACCTGCCACTGCCCCTAGCACAGCGCATGCCAGTGGAGGAGCTTGTGCAGATGGGTCCACGGAGGGTGGGGCTCATTCCCAGGGTTATGCACGCAACTTCTGTATGCAGCACGTGCTGAGCAAACCCCTGGCCAAGAAGAGGGCTCACGTGCCGAACGCTCCTCGGACACAGACACACAGGCTGGGCTGCCAGCAGAGCCCACAGCAATGGGACAGCAGTGGCAGTTCATTGCCAAGCGACTGAAGGAGCCAGCATAGGCCGGCACCAAGGGGCAGTGCAGGCACTCACACAGCTTGCTTAGTCACTAGGGATGAGAGCAATTTGAGTGCTTCCTAGCTTAGTTTGGAAGGGATTTTCCAGCTGGGCAGATTATTCTTCCATAGATGATCGAAAAATGCAGACACTATGCAAGACAGCAACAATTTTATTTTTAAAGGGTAATTACTGTGCCTAAGATTTTTGGAAGGTGGATTGGATTCTTACAAGCATAAAGTAGTTTTATGTGCAGTGAAAGAAAACTTAATGCTAATTCTGTTTTAAAATTTGACAGACCATTATATGAAAGTGGGATAAGAAAAGGTCAGATCAGGTAAGAAAAATAAAATCATCTCTAGGAAGACACCTCAGGCTCCATCCATCCATCCATCCATGCATATATTTATTGAGCACCTACTACATTCAAGGCACTATGCTAGGTGCGAATCTTTGCTTAAAGAAAACAATCCCAATTGCTGCCCTCACAGAATTTATTTATATTCTGGTAAAGAAGTCAGAAACATAAGTAAACAAGTAGCTATAGTTATAAACTATATCAGTCTCATGAGTAAACAAGCACTGGGACCCAATATAGATCAGAGGGTCAGGGAAGGCCTCTGAAGATAAGAAAAGAATTGCAACTTCAAATCTGAGGTCAGCTATTCTGGATGGGGACTAGCATGTGCAAAGGCCCTGAGGCAAGTTCCACAGGAGTTAAAAAATGAGTGACTAAGGAACAAAGAAGGGAGGAGGGGATACAAAATGAGGCTGGAAAGTAGAGGCCATGGCTTTTTATGAGCCACTCTAAGATGTAGATTGGACTCAAAGTGAAATAGGAGCCACTATTGGTCTTTAAGGAGGAAAGTGACATGATAAGATTTAAGTTTTAGTTTGTTTACTATACTGAGACCAGAGCAGAGGGGAGAAGCATAGCGGAAGAGGGACTATGCCAGGCTAGCAGTAAGCCCAGTTTCCAATTTTTAAACAGAACAGAAATAGAGGACATGGGTAACAGACTAAACTTTTCACTAAATGCAAACAGGGCAGGGAATGTAGCTGGTTTCGCCAAGCACCATGTGGCACAGCCATGACATACCAAGCTTCACCTCTGCATTCTCCGTCAGCAATACGTTCTGGCCCTTGATGTCCCGGTGAATCACATGATGGATGTGAAGATGTGCCAGTCCCTAAATAGGAGAGACATCTGACTTTTAGTTCTTTGTCCCTGTAAGTAAATAGCCAGGAATACACCTCTCATAAAGACAAGTGCACATGCAGACCAAAAGTTTTTGTGAGCCATATTTAGAATATACAATTCAATCTTAGTGCATTTCCAGTACCACAAAGATAGAAGGAAGCACCCACCCCCAATTCCAATGGGTTAGGTCCCCAGTGTGAGCAACATTACCACTTTCTAGCTGCTCCTTGAAGACATACTTGAGATTACCATCTACAGTTTCTCTGCTGTAATTTGTGCTATTTGTGTACATGGTGGCTCCTTTCCCACGCTACATGTCTGCCTTTCAGGCGGTGACCCCATGGGTATACTTGAACTCCACACATCCCAGGGGAAAAGTGAAGAGCTAGTGTAGAGTTTAAAGTTTGGCTCTTGAACACTGCCTAGTTTTCCCACCACATGATAACAAATTGCTAGCTATCAATCAATTCTACCTCTACCCCAAGTATAAAACAATTTTTCCATCAAAAGAGCTTTAAGTCGAAGTAAACTATCCTTCTTTCCCTAGGAAATAAACCCTACTGGGCATATATAGCACTTTCTTATGACCTTGGACCTGGAATGAAGTCCAAGAGCATGTCTCTCAGGTGGCAGAAGAACAAAACCACATTTTTTATCCAAATATGGTCTGAAAGACCAAAATGCATCATTATCCCAACTCATTGACTTGTTCCTTCTTCAGCTACAGAAGTCAAATCTATAGCCTGCCTCCTTAAGATTTATTTATTCAGAAGCAACCTATTTATTCGGAAATGTCTCAATTTAAAAAGGGTAGATTAGAAGTACAGGTTTATTTGAGCTTCCTTGTTTAATTTTTTTGTGGGGTTTTACTGCTATCATTACTTCGTAGGGTATGGGTTAAATACAACAGCTGCTTTAGCAACACTCATTTTTATAACACAGGGTTTCTGAACAATCATTAGTAGTCTGCTTTGTGAAATCCGAACAGAGCTTATTTGATGGTTCTGTTCATTCTTCCACCACTCAGGATATGCAGTATTATACCACAAGCCCTGACTGGGGGGAGAAAAGCACTAACAATATATGGGAATGTAGTTAGGAAGGAGGTCCCTCTTTTGGTGTAACTCTAAACAGCAAGAGACCAAAAAAATGTAGCTTCCCTAATTCTTTCATAATTCCTACTTTTATTTCAGCTCATCTTTTGTTCTTTCACTTTCACAAACCCCCTTCTTACACTTTTACAGGTTTCTCTTAGCAACAAACATAAATACCCACATCTTCTCAAATTAACATGGCCTGCATGCCACTGTTCTGCCTTACGAGGGATAAATGCAAGCAATGACTACTTCCTGCCCCTACTGCTCAAGGGCTGCTGCTCCTGTGATGGAAAGTGCTGAAGGCATGTCTAACTGTTCACCACAGTATGATTATTCTGAACAATGAATACATTTTTCCCTGGATGAAGAACCTCAGAAGCAGCAGGGCAGAGAATGTGTGTGTTCAAATACTCCCATGCCAAAAGTAAGCCATAATTATTCCTCCTTAGCAGAGATGACAACTCCAAGCACACACTAAATCTTCATTCTAGGGCAAATTAATCCAATGTTTCAAAACTGGGAAACATTTTTCCTGTAACCTTATCTCATTCATGAACATAGAAAAAAGGAGCAGTCAAAGGCTATCCTTCAGGATTGGTTATGAAAGGCTATAAGTGCCCATACTCAATATGAAATACTGTTTCTACCAAAATGCATAAAGTGCCATGTAGACTGAACACCGCAGTGGGCTGAAATGAACATGCTGGCTGTTATCGGTAAACCTTTCAGTCAGTGGACAAGCCCAAGGAAGTTTTCTACTGATGCTTGAGGCCTACATGTTCATGACTCACAACTTCTCAAAGATCTTAAATAATAGCAGCCTCTGAATCTAACACCTACGAGGGAATGAGGGCACATTTTGCTGCTACAGAAATTAGTTCCCCCGGGTACATCTTTGAGAACCCAGGTTACCTGCTTGGGAGTGGCCACCTTCCTTTCCTTCCTGCTGTTTCGCTTTCTCTTTACCAAAACTGACTCAATAACTCCTAAGGTAAACAAAAACTAGTGGATGATGCACTGACTCTCCCAGAGGCTTTCGTTTGTTCAGTTCGTTTAGACTTTGTCATCGGAAAAATTCCTATTCTAGCTGAAGTGTAGATGAAGGAAACTTTTGTTTCAGGTGCCCATTGAGGTGGAAAGCATTCGCTGCATCTCAAAAAGATGTCCAATAAGCTACTATAATTCATGTTAACCAGAGGGGCCTCCAACAACCAGGCTTTTTAAAATGTTGTCTGAGAGCACCTATTTATGCACAAAGGGTGAACAGTGCTTGCCTGCGTACATAAAAACCTGTAAATTGTCTTTGATGGCTGAAATCCATTGGACACTTAGGACATGTGTACTGCAACTTAGTTCTCTGCTTGAGAAACTATACTGGAATTATTCATAGGAAAGACATGTAAGTGTATGTTTGTAACAGACAATAATGAGAACTAATATTTACTGAGCATTGGTTATGTACCCCCAAGTTACATTAAATCATTTGTTTAATTCTCGTAATACCAGTACTTCCTTCATAGGGCTGGTATCCAACTTTTACAGAAGAATATAATCCCTGAAAGTTGAGTCACTTTGCCAGGGGTATGCGACAGATGAGTAGCAGAGGCAGGCCTCAAGCCCAAGTCTGTTCCTCCCCTGTCTACCATGCTAAGAGTTTTAGTTATTAGCATAATAAACATTCTGCCCACTCATTGAACTCCCTCACAAGAAGAGTAGGGTAGGATACTTAGTTTCCCACTTTTAGGCTTTGCTTCCTATAATAACTGTAATAGAGAGGACCTTGATGTTTTATTAATGAGAATTTGAGTGTGATTATAAAAAGGTGGTTCTCCCACCTCACCCCCCTTAACCAGTTTTCTTAAGAGAATAGTCTATTTTCAAGGGCTTTGTAAAATATCTAAATAAAATGAATTAAAACTTATCTGTTTGAATCCTAGATGGCATTTTATAAAACCTGCAGTTCTCTATAAAACTAAAATATAAAAAGTGAGGTAAATTTACCAATAAAAAATAAAAACATTACTTATTATTGAGAGAAGCATTAAGAATTACATTCCAATTTAATCCCATATTCTTTAAAATGCAATGGGCAAATGAAATCCAGCCAAGTAATTTAGGTGTGTAGGTTTGGGGTAAGGTAGAGGGAAACACCATAATGGCTGGCCAATGGAAAGAGGACCACTGAGCAATTCACATGCATGTTTCAGATACGAAGCATTTAAAAACCCTCTGCTCTGCTGTCAGGACAGCTCTGCTACTGAAAGGAATCATTTTAGCAGCTGCTCCAACAGAGGTTCAGAAACTCACTCCAAAATCATAAGCCAGCTTTCCAACTGGCTTGTAAATAACATCAAACATTAGAAATTTTCCTCATAAATACTGCAACAGATTCTAACAGTGAATGCCCAAGTCCTCAGGATGATTTTGAAAACCAGGATTCAACAACATTAATGTTGATTTCTAACTTTAGAGACAGGATTTCTAAAAGGAACAGCTAGAGACTATTTCCCTTCCCCTTCTCTGATTTTCTTTTGGCACCTAGAAGATGAATTTGGGGAAATACAGAAAAACAGTTTTTTGTTTAAGTCTACTTTCTTTAGATACCTGCCAGGGTCAAAACCATGAAAGAGCTTAAACTGTGAAGCCAGCTAGATATACATATCCCTTGGCTGCCACGAAATGAATAATCTGTAGGGTTATCTAATGCAAAAGAACTACTTCGGGCTTGGAAAGTGAAAATGGAAAGACAAGACCACACCGGGGCGCCCCAGCCACACCCCCTCCTTACCCTCAGGATCTCTCTGGAGATGTAAGCTATCCAGTCTTCTTTGAGTGTGTTCCCTTTGGTGTTCTTCACAAGGTCTGTGATGGACCCAGCCCCACAGAACTCCATGACGAGCTACAGGGAGACAAGATACATGTGACTGACGCAGGCCAGCAGTCAGAGGGAGCATCACAGAATTCAGGACACTCCTGAGGGAGTTGGGAAAACACAGTCTAACCTCCTCTGCTTTCCCTAGGTGCCTGGGCACATGATCATTCTGGAGGCATCCGAACTGTTGAGAGCTCGTTTTGCCATCCAATTTGTTCACTGAGTGGATGTGGTCCAGAGACAGAGCGTTCTGATGCTCTGTACCTCAGTGCAGGGGCTCTGAAGTTTCTTCCCTCTCATGAGCTCATGGGCACAGGAGGACCACTTTGTTTTAAATCAGTGCTAACGACCAGAAATCTGATGTGAACACTCTTGGACATTTCTTCTCAGAGTCAAAGATGTTCTACTTTTCATATATAATGATTCTCCAACTATTTTATATTAACTGGGTTTAGGGCAAGAGAGAAATGCTATGTTTAAGCAGCATGTAATTTTTGAAAACACATGATTTACAATACCTAAGTGTTTGAATAATATGAACACAAATATATATTTAAAGAACCTAAAAAATGAACTGAATTGAACTATTCTAAAATTTTAACTTTGATTGGATTTGGGCAACAGAAACAAAGCTAAGTGTTTCCCTTTTGCCTTCTTAAATTTGCTAATTTTCTATAATGGTT
This sequence comes from Phataginus tricuspis, assembly GCA_029783875.1. Lineage (NCBI taxonomy): Eukaryota > Metazoa > Chordata > Mammalia > Pholidota > Manidae > Phataginus > Phataginus tricuspis. Next base: position 17,932,312 of record JAQQAC010002629.1, on the reverse strand, counting down.
TTTAAGAAAATTAGAGAAGTATTAATCTTCCTTCCTGCTTTATAAATCCAATACCTCTGGCATAACTAATATGATAATCAGATTTGACAGTACCTTACAGTGTTGTCATCTTGAATATAAATGTGTGCAATAAGAGATATGGTTGAATATGTCAGTCTAGAAATTTCACTGAAATTTACTGTTTTTAACTATTATCATTAATATTATTAATTCATCAAGGACATAAGTTTGTGTTTTTGCAGTTTGTCTCTCGCTTCTGGGTATAAAGAAAGGTGCATTTAATTGTGCCTCCAAATTAATTAATTTCCATAAATAAAGTTTTTATTGTATTGGTTTTATTTCCAAGCCCCTAATTTCCTTGCTATTTACATTCCTTTTCACAGGTGCCATTTTATTCCTGAAACACAAAGTTAACCCTTTTCCATGCAATATAAAATTATCAAAATCAACATTCAGTATACTTTTGACAAAGGAACCCAAGGAAGATCCTGATGCCCTTTTAATAGAACCCAGGAGAAAACCCCACAAATGCTCAAAGTTTGCCTACCCAGAGCTGGTCGTCATGTCCTGGAGGGCTCTTTTTAATGAAAGCACCGTAATATGTTGCAATATTTCTATGATGAGAATATTTCTTCAGCATATTTATCTCCAGTTTGATTTCTTCCTCTTCATCCTTAAGAAAAAAAAATAAAATAAAATGTGTGGCTTTTGAATGATGTGCATGATTTTATTTTCCCCATACACAGGCAATAATAAAAGTTCCCAGCCCCTCCAGCAAGGGAGAGATACAGTCACTTTATCTTCATGCCAAGAATTCAAGACTTCAAGAGAACTCATCCTTTGAAATGTGATTATTTGTAAGAAATACATGAAGTATAAAGGTAAAGATGAATACAGGAAGGATCATGCAGCAGGGAGCATTTCAGTCCTGCGCTTCCACTATGTGACCTTAAGCAATTTACTGCACTTCTCAATCTGTTCATCTGTAAAAATGGGAGGAAAAAAAGAAACTGACTGGTACTATTTCAATTAATTACTAAGAAAGACCTATTCTTTTCTAGAAGACATTTGTGGGTACAAATCATCTGGCACACGTAAGGTGGAGAAGGGTCACACCACCCACCACGCACAACAGTTGCTCTGCTCTGTGGTGAGGCCCCAGCGGATCACTGAAAAAGATCAGCACTGCAGGCCCAGGGTAGATGGGGACCCAGTGAGAACTGCTGCACTGTCCCCTCCCAGTATCAAAACGTTGCTGTGACAATGGTGTTTTAGCCTTGGCTCTCCCCAGCTTTGTGCTTTATGAAAATAAAATGAGCAGAGGAAGAAATGCAGAATTCATGTGAGATGAGAGAGGAATGAAGGAAACAGATGGTGACACATATTGCCCTTGTGAATGCTGAGGGTGCCAGGGTGTGCCTTTCTAGCTCATGCACACCCGGGGCAGAAACTGCATCAGCAGGGCATTCTATCCCTTCTTGTGTACACATGACAGAAGGAAGGTTCTTCCAATCACCTACAAAGAGTTTGGCTAAGGAAGCTTGACTGGTAGCATGAGAATAAGGAGAAAGCAGGATTTAAGTGGGAAAGAAGAGAGAACATGCAGGAAAGAGAAGGCCAGTCAGCCCTGGTTAGAGAAGCAGTGTGCAAGGGAAAATAAAGATCTTTGATAAAAACCTGATCATCTGAATTCTCTAGAATTCCCTTTACCACATATATTTTAAAAAGGAAATGATGGCCTAAAATTTCCTTCCTTTTCTACACTGGCACACGCATTCCACCTTTAAGTGATGTTCTTCCTCTCCAGGACTTAAGTCTCAGGATTTCTAAGCTGTCAAGGTGCATGTGTGTGTGCAGGTAGGAGAAAAAGAGAGACAGTACGTGCACACACACACATGAAACCTCCTGTTACAGCCCAGCGTCTCTCCAAAAACACTTATAAGGCCTCACATTTTTGTTCTTTAAGGTAAAAACTGCAACATCATTAGTTAGGTATTAATGATGAGGCCAAATGGAAAGAGAAGATGTCTTTTTTAATGTACAACTGCTTTAGAAACCAAATATAGAACACAACATGTAATCTCAAGTGATTCTCAAGATGGTAAATTCCAGCTTGGTGCCAAGACATGTATTAGACTCTTCCAGCATATATATAATGAGCATAGCTGTCATGCGACTTTGGCAAATGATGACTGCAAATACAGAGCACAGCTACATGGCCAAGTACAGTGTATATCGCAGTCTGTAATAATTCTCATTCAAATCCTATATATATGAAAATCACAGCAAATGCATACCATTTAGATCTGTGATTTAAACATAGCCATATTAAAGTCCTAATGAAAAATAGATACTGACTAACCAGAATAATGATATTAATTTTAAACAAAACCAGTGTATAGCCCAGCTAGTATTATATTATGACACACTTCTATTTGGGACCCTTCTTCAATGAAACTTTATACTAAAACTTAAATAAAAGGGTGACAATTTTTATCAACATAAGGCACAAGGAAGTATGCCCCAAAAAAGAAGTAGAAAGTCCAACTCAATAGCTTACTTGTGCTCTTTCCACACGCTTACACTGATACACATTGTGTGTAGTGACCACAACTCACCAGCACAGGACACATGAAGCCTGCTCCTCCTGAGACACCCAAACTCACAACTAGCTGTCAACACTATCTGTGGGTTCCTGAGCAGCCAGGACAACCCTGATGTGGTTTATCAGGACTGACAGGAGCCCAACACAATGAGCACATGACTATGGCCATAAACCAGCTCCTGTTGCAAAGGCACGTGGTGTTGCCCCTGGGACAAGGCCCACAGGTAAATATGTTGGGCCCTGAGAAGTCAAACATCCCACTTTCCTGACAGGCGATCAGAAAATGAACTGATTGCTTTATCCTTTTTATCCCAAATCAGTAAACCTACAAGGGCATCTGAGGTATAAAGACTACACGTAAACAAAAATAACAATGCTGAACTACAGTAGGGGAAAACCAAAATATGGTTTTATTTTTGTGCAAAGAGCAGCCAAGCACTTCATGCAGCTTGTGTGTCTCACGGGGTCGCACGGGCTTTGTTTCACGGATTCATCCTTGACCCCTCCTCCCTCCACTGCCCACACTGGCTAAACAACCCCCAGGGTCTTTATTCTCTCTGATGGTCTGCCAGTAGGTTTCACCTCTTGACAGAAAACAAATGCTACCTACATACAATTCTCCCAGGAAAATCTTCCTGAGCAATAATTAAAGATCAGAATCTGTTTTCACTAGTTTGAATATTTTTTTTCTTTTGACACAAACAATGTCTTCTAGGATCTAACTTGCTCACCACTCTGTAAGAATCAAAAGCTTCCAGACATTTGGTATTTTAAGAGACCACTGAGTTAAAATTCATGTTTTAACATTTAAAATTCTCAAAGGCTTAATTTAGTACTTTCCACTGTTGTGAGAAACACTTAATATGCATATTGGTGAACACTGCTGGCAGGTGACCATGGCATAGTGTATTACCCTGAATCTAAGATGCCACTACATAAACATCACTTTATGAAATGAAATTATCATTTACTGTCAACCACAGACTCACACTGCAGCATCTTTGAAATTGGGCTGCATATTAGAATCAATGAAATAGACATAAGGACAGCTTAAACACAACAAGGCTGGCAACAGCTTTTCTAGTATGGGTGAAACAGCCAAAGAGCACCCAGCAATACAGTCATTGGCTCAATGTCACTTAACGGAAGATTTCCAAATTCTTAAGTAGTCAAATCCTGAAACCAAACTACAAAAAATTTTGCTAGGAAAGCATATTGTCCTCTCAATTTACTGTTATTGAATAAAGTTTTTATGTACTTTGATATTCCTTCTGTTGCTTCTATGATTTTAAAGTAGGTGGCTACTACATATCTTATAAAATAAAAAGGCATAACACCACTAATTGTCATTTACTAATTAAGTGTGCCCACTCTGGAGAAAAATCATCAGAAATGCAGAATCTGCCAACAGCTTTGAGATGATTATAGCTTTCTAATTATGACTGAAGCTTATAATACAGTATTTTAGGTTGTCTTTACAGTAATAATGAACCAACTTCTAAGTTCAAATCTCCTTCGGTTATTAGTGAGAAACAAGTTTGGTGGTCTCATTAAAACACTTAAATATATACACACACCACCACCACCATCACAAACAAACGCCTCATTTAGCCTGAGAAGATAACCGCAGGGAAGAGACATAGGGCAGAGACGCAGGGCAGGCTAGAACTGAGATGTCAGAACAACAACAAATCCCACATATGCAAAGAAAAGTGAAATTGGCAAAATTACATGACAGGAGTTTATATATCCCATGTGTCTAAGCCCAGTCAAACAACTTTGCCCTTCATTCTGCTCTTTAGGAGACCACAAACATATCCAAATGGAAAAAAAAAATCAGGGTCACTTGAGAGAGGAGAAAGGAGAAAAGAGAAAGGAGAGAGGAGAGAGGAGAGGGGAGGTTTTCGTAAGAAGGAAGGCCCCCCCCCTCCTGGTTTTCTCCAATGATGAGGCAGCTGCTGGCCTCCACTTAGTGATTTAATGCAGCTGATGCCAATTAGCATTTTGGACTCCAACCAGCGGGAGCAATCTCTCATAGAAAAGGTCTTTGTCTGGGGCTGGGATGTGACTAGGACTTTTCTGTTGCCTTCCTTGGCTGCTAGAGAATGGGGGAGGGGAGAACATCTGAATAGTGGCAACTTTCAAAAGTAGCTATGGGTTTGTGAATTAGTCCTATGACAAGCCCTGCCCACGCCACCATCAGAGCACACACAAGTGGGTATTATTAGTGAGGGTTTTTTCCCCTTTAATGGTTCCTTAAAATGTTGTTTAAACTCTTATTGCCAAAATTCTCTCTCCCTCCACTGATGGCAGCAACTATGTGAGGACAAGCAGACTTCAGATAAGCTAACTGGGAGGATCCGAAGGGACTGAGAAATGTTCTGAGCCAATCGGCTCTCCTCCCAGCATACCCTTCCTTACAGAATCAAGTCTAGCCATTAACCGTTAACAAACAAAGAAGAACAATTCATTATTCACTTTATCTTTGCAAGTTTGGGAGAGGACTAAAAAAATGAAATATGCAAGTATCTGACAATTTCACCACCAAAATGTATAAATGAATATACACTTAGAATGAAAATACCCATTTTTAAAAAAGTTTACTGTGAATTAGTAGAAAAATGAGAGCAGATCACCTTTTATCTGGCAAATCCCAGTTAAACCCGAGAGCACTATTTAGTACCTGTCCTGCCTCAGGGATTCAGCCTGCCAGCAAGTTCACTATGGATTCAGGGAGACTGAGAAATGACAACAGAACGCTCTTGGGGTAAAAGGGTTTATACCCAGCTTTATTCCCAGGGCGGTAGGTCGGGCACTAGAATCACATCTGCATCCAGCAGTCTGCAAGTCCATAAGCCACCTCCATCTCTGCCTCTGCCCAGAGCACTGGGCAGAGCTCTTTATTTAGTGACTCAGTCAATAGCTTATTGCCTAGGGTGTGGAAGCAGTAGGCCAATTACATCATCAAGTAGTTCAGGGTCAGGTGAGGATCCTGGCCATAGGAATTTCCATTTTTCCACAGTGCCACCACCAAGCTGAATTAAACAAAATCCATTTTTTTTAACTCAGACATATGAAAAGTTACACAACTTTAATTCACTGACAATTCAATCAAAGGTGAACAGACTATGCAGAAGGAAGATTGTAGAACAAAATTAAAGTTACAGGATCTGGTCAAAGGAAAGAATGACATCTTTAAAATTAATCAGTCCCCATCTCCCAAGATCAATCAATCCCAGAATAAAAACCCAATAGAAAAATGGCAAAATCAGAATAACTCAAATGGAAATCAGACACTCATGACATCTTACTCAAGAAAAAACAGTTTTGAACACATTTCAGGGAAAAGACATGCTCTCTATTTTTGTTACTCAATCAGTGAACTTCTGGCATTCCAAAGCCAAAGGGTAATGGCCCTGAAGGCTTTAACCTGCTCTGTGTTTTCTGTTTACAGGCACCATCTAGAACTTTTACTAGACCTAATGACATCTGAGCCCTCCATCTCCTCCATCTCTGTGAGGTCTGCCAAGCCACATTACTTACTGTATTTTCAATGAGATCATATCACTCAATGGGTATCTAGAAATTGTGTGATAGGAGAATTACACAGTAAAACCATTCACCTGGATGGGCATGGAGGAGTGGGTGATGGGAGAAAACATAAGACTATGACCAAATAATACAGGACGGTGAGTACCATTCCCTCCCTTTTCCTCAGTATCACTCACTCATGATAACCTTGGGGGGCAGTGCTTCCATGTCTGATGCCAAGAACCACAAGGAGGCCCAAATACATCTCTGTGACAGCCCCCTACCAAAGAGCGGAACACAGCAAACAGACGTGGTGACCTGACTCAATTCAAACAAGACAGATCACTATTTTATGATCTAAATGAAAACTATTAGAACCGTCCAAAGTTCCATGTCATCAACACCCAGCAGTCTCACACACACACACCTGCTACTGAGGGACCTGAGGTGTGACAACCTAGAAACAGAACTTGAAACATAGACCCTGATTAAAATGGAAGGTAGACCTACCATTAAGGCCCAGTGTGTCCACCCAAACATTTGATTTAATTGAAGGAAACCAGAATGTCACTCCAAAATATGCTTCTTTTTCATATAAGGATTATTTTGAGCTAAAGGCAATTGAAAAACAGCAGGTGCAAGGACGCTCTGATCTCCTCTTTTCTTCCTGAAAGCAGGAGATAAAACTCCCATGTCCTTCCTATACCAACTGGAAAAAATATTATCACCAGAGACAGGGAGTTGAGGCCCAAGAGAATTCTATACAAGCAAACCTTGTTAAAACAACTCTTATCTTCCTTTAGCCTTCCCATGTATTTTAGTTACTTTTCTACAATGGCCTCTCTTTGTGCGACCTGATATAAAAGCATGTGGATTTTACCACTTCTTTGAGTCCTCATTTTTCTTGTGAAAGCTCCCCAATATATACGAGATATACATGTTAATAAACCTGTTTGTTTTTCTCTTGCTTAATCTGTCTTTTGTTACAGGGGCCCAGGTAAGAAATCTAGAAAGGCAGAATGAAAGATTTTTCCTCCCCTATGTAATCAAAATTGTAATTATATTATGAGACTAAAGAGAGATCAGTAATCCAAAATGCTGGGGACAAAACAGTTCCTGACACCTATGTTTGCCATTCACAACACAAGTGTGCAAATATACTTAATTACATACAGGTTTTAATGAGTTTACAGACAGAAAAAAAGTGTTACAGAAGATCACCTCTGGATTATGGATATTTTCTTCTTTAACTCACATAATTCTCTCCAATTGACATGCAGTATTTTCCAATTAGGGAAAAAACATTAAGTGAAGAGTTTAAGGAGAGAGGAGTTAGCTCCATAAGAAGTCAAAATGAATTTCTTCCTGGCAATTCACATGGCCCGGCCCCGTGTGTCTCCGTGAATTGATGGTCCTCAACCCTTCGCTCCTCTAGAGCCACTGCAAATATGGCTGTTGGGGCCTGAAGAACTAGCACCAACCTGGTTAATTTGCTCTCTGCTAGATCAGGGGCACCACAGAGCTCTGACCCTTTGTGGTCCTTTCCTCTGTTTGCTATCATGGTTACCAATCCAGACCCATAAATTCTTGAAACTGGAAATTTCCAAGCTTAAGTTTTTCCTGGAGCAAAGGAGCAAGTAAATGGAGCACAGATCAACCATCATGTCGGGTTCACCTTCCTGACCTGCCAGAGGCTTCCCTTAAAGAGAAGCTTGCCTCAGTCCACTCATACCCTTCCTTAAGCCAGTGGCAAACACCACAAAGCTTCCCATACAGCCAGCAGGAAAAGAATACTGAGCACACTCAACAAGGTCTTACTTAAAACCCTAGAATCAGGCCCAAGGCAGGATGGTGGCAAGGGGTACAGCTCTGAAGATGGTGTGAGTGTGACACGCAGTATACGCCTGTGCATCTCTTCCTGGATCCCCGTGTGTGCTCACGTGCACAGGAACCCTTGCTGACACATCAGACAGGGCAAGTCAGAAGAAAGCTGGGCTCTGGAAAAAAAGTCTGCAATTTAAAAGAGAGAAAGGAATGTCTGCTCCTGGCCAAGTTGGAGTATCAAGGACCAGATTTACTCCCCCACTTGAACTAAAATTAGACAAAATATATGAAGACATTTTAAAACACTGGACGCCAGGGATTAAAGGACAGTGACCCTGAGAGATGGGAAGCATGAGGAAAGCCCACGACTGTCCACCTTACTGCCTTGGGAGAGATTCCAGGAGGCAGCAAGGGGAGAGGAAATCCAATCAGCGCCCAGAGGATTCTCCAGCTGAGAGGCGGGGCAGACCAGCGCTGGCATATGCAGGACAGGAGCCCCGAGAGGAGACAGCAGCACAGTGCGCTGAGCAAGCTCAGGAACTCTAAGATGCCCCCTTGGACATCTCAGCCACCGTTGGCAGGACTTACTGGAGGTCAGGGAGAGAAACCCTGGGAAGAAACCCCAGAAAGGATCAGGGAACAAGATGAGGACTAGTGCCCAGTGCCACTGGCCAGAATGGAAAAACTCATCATTCACAGGACTTTGGGTACAATACTCAGGAGGCTAATTAGGACAAAATTAGCCCTAAATGCTAATGTGATCCCAAAAAATCTTAAAAGACTCACACTGTTTCCAAGTACCTAACTGCATCACAGGGCAAAGCTCCAGATTACAGTAAGAATATAAAATATCCAATACCTAACTGTCTGGCATCCAGCTAAAAGTTACAGGGCATGCAAAGCAATAGGAACAAATATCTATGGCAGTGGAGGAGGTCAGAGGGCAGTCAATCAAAACAAACCCAGTACTGATAAAAAGATGATAAATTAGCAACAAAAACACTAACCCACCTACTATCTACCCTCTGTAGGCAGTAACCATTATGTCTTTTGGGCCTCTGCCCATGAAGGAATGAATGTGAGCTCCAATTCGTTTTATATGATCCACTATGCTAAAACCCAGTGCATTTAGAAAGCAACAACTTGTATTTATAGATGCTTCAATTCCTCAACCAGGGTAGAAGGGTAAACACCCCCCACATCATACAGACCATCTTGTCCCCTCTTTCCCACCACTAAAAGAATATAATCATAATTTTTTTTAATTTAAATCATACATAGGAAAAAACCTAAACCAAATTCACATTCAAAATCACCCCACTTTTGATGAGGTCATTAATTAAGTTTTATTTGCTCTCAATTGCTCTAAGCAAGCTATTATTAGTCCAGGCCTGAATGAGAGGTCTAGAAATGGCCAAAGTGAAGAAGTACCGCTACACTGACCACACCTGTAGAAGCACTGGCTTCCAGGGTCAGGGAGGGGTGGCGGTTAGGGACAGAGGGTCTCATGCAGAGTACTTAGTTTCAAATTCTGACCTTGAGGATATTAGTGGCCAAGTAAAGACTTTTGGTATGTCTCATAGTACTTTTTACCTTGATCTTTTCCTCATTCTCCCTGTCTCCCCCCACATCCCACTTTGTAATCTACCCCAATTTCTGCTTATATTACCCTGATATATTTTATGATACACCAAACCAGAGTGAGGGAGTAAAAAAAGGTAAAAGAAGAAACCCAACAATGATCACCTAGAGAGAAGTAATAAAATCTTCCCTTGGTAAACTATCATTCAAATGTCATGGCATTAAACCAAAACGAGTGCTCCTCATTAAACCTCCTTGGTGCTTCCTGGGTCACAGAAATGTGCTGTAGTGTGCCAATTAGAAAATTAAGCCTTCATTTAAATGGTTGTACATTGTCATTTTGTTGCTTTCAAATAATTCTCTCTATTGTGGACAACTCACATATCTGGAGAGGATCCCCCTCTTTGTTCTGAATGGCAGTTTCCACTCAGACACAGTCGAGTGCCCTGGGACACGTATTTCACATGCCTGAAGGTGGCTCCAGAAGATTTCTGTGGAAACCACACAGAAAGAGCCATTCCCTCAGCTCTGAGTATTCAAAGATGCTTTCCACAAAAGTGACTCAAGAACACAATGATTACATTCCACACATCTTCAGGCAAAACAAAAACAGAATTAAGATACCTTAATTCCTAACAGGCATCTCTCATTTAAGAGATTTTAGGTGACAAATTTCTGGTAAGAACATTCATTTATCACACTGCCATTTACTCACATTCTGGAGAACGTGGGATTTAGCACATACGGGACAACCACTATGCCACTTCTCGAAACCTCCTAAACTGATGTGGTCATTTCTTACTGTGATGTGGAGGAAAGCTGCAGGATGACACTAGGAACAATGACTTCAGTAATTAGACCTCACCTCCTTATTTTTCAATCCCAACTAGGAAAATACTTTAAAATGTCTCTCCCTCCCAATTTTCTCTACTTTTTAGAAACACATCAAATCATGTGAAGAGAGAAAATGAGAAGACTATAAAAACCAACCTTCCAAATCCTAACAGAACTATACCAATGGGGTATCTGATTCTACATTTGCAGAAGACTAGCTATGTAAACTGACCTCACATTGCTTAATAGAACACAAAAAGGGAGGTTTTGCTCTGGACCAAACCAACATATTCAGTTATAGCCTACTGCGTAATTAATTGGTCCTCCGTGGGAAAAGTCTGGGTGGAAGTTTCATATTCGGCCACAGAAATTCATAAAAATCTGTTCCCCAGCCTGCCAGCTCAAGAAACCCCCTCCTCTCCAAAACCCTCAGTCCACCTCTGCACCACAGCCAGGCTAACAACAAATCCCAAGCTCCAAAAGAACCTAGAAAAAAGCAATGAAAACATTCAGTAGCATAAAAATCATCTTCTGGAGACAGATAGTTGTCTCTCATATGACGGCACAAGTTCCAGGAAAGCAGGGACCCTACCCCTGGCAGTGCTGTCGCACTCAATGTCACAACAGTATTTAGCTGGATGCTGATAGGATAGCTTTTTAAAAAAGAAAGAAAAGAGTAAACCCTGCCTCAGTTTCCTTCCGTGCCAGATGAGGAAACCCTAATCCACTCTTTAGCTAGTGAGTCACAACCCACGGTGGGTGAATAAAAAAATTAGACATATGCAGACCCTCATGATATCTAGCACATAGCAGGTACTCAAATATGATGTTTGGAAAATGCCTGTGGCAGTGGGGAGGCAGACAGGCAATCGATATAGCATGCACCTTGCCAGTTTTATCGACTCACTGCTATGACGGACTAAGTGGGCCAAGCAAGGATGCCAGCCATCAATTCAATCAACAGCCAGCCACGAACACAGTCACCACCACCGTACTTCCATCCAGACTGCTTGTCAGAGTCCACTGCTAAAGAACGAAGAGTGACATGCGTCCTTGACTACATATGCTATGTTCTCACCTCTGTTCAGGACACAGACACAGTGGTAAGCTACAGGTGCTCCTCTTGGAAAAGCATGAGATGATGACAAAAATCCAGGCACCTAAAAGATCTAGAGAGTTCAATAACTGATTATCTTCAATACGCGATTCACTTAGAAATAAGGTTATTCATTGCCGAGATTGATATTAATCAACTGTATTCCTAAGCCTTGAAGAATGTCACACCTAGCATGGCACTTACTCCGTTATAGCTCCATTTCTAGGGTTCTCATTCTGAGACATGTTCTGAGCACAGTACGTTATTACTGCTGACGCTGAACAGTATTTGTATTTTATCAGAAAATGATTCTTCTTTAAAACTGATTTTTAAAAAGTACACTGGATTATTGTTTAAAATGTGGATTTCATTGCATATAGGAATAATAAGTGTTTTCCAGAAAATACATCTTTAATTTTAGAGCTGAAGGCAATAATACAGGATTAATCTGATTCAAACAGGCAAACAGGAATAGTTTCCCCAAATTTTGTAGACTTAAGTTCATATCCTATCTTAACCTTGCTCATCTTACTTCATACATCCCAACCAGCAGCATGCCAGCTATACAGCAACTATTTTCGCAAAGGAAAAGGGCAGAGTTCTGCTTTTAGATCACCAGAAAGGTGAATGGTTAGCAAACTTTTGTTATTATCACTTATGCAGAACTTTAGGATGTCTACTACATACACATTTCAGAGAACTGTAATAAGTCATTTTGGTCTAAAAGCAGCTCATTAACTTGAGATCATGTTTCTTAATCCATTTCCCCCACCCCACCCCCACACACACAGAGACAGCAAGCCTGGGGACAGTACAGATGCTCTCCATCTGGCCACAATCAAACAGCGCCACTCCCTAAAGAACATCACAAGACTCCTTTTCCTGGGATCACTGTCTCCCTATACTCTGAACGTCAATGAACCAAAACACACAAGAGTTGTATGGAGCCAATGACATCAGACTGGCCAAGTTGAAGTAATTGCTTTAAAACTGCAACTCTCACAGAGGGCAAGAAAAACGACCACACCCTACCCTATGCCCACCTTCAAGGTAAGGGTGGGGGCAGGCCCTGGGCTGGATTTCTGCTAAAAGGCAAGGAAAAAGTTAAGACGGGAAATAAACCACTACCATCAGGGACTTACATACCAAGTACCTACCTCCAATGGCACCTCCTACTCTAAAAGTAAACACTGATTTATAGAGACCAAAATGCAAACCACATTTAGTTACATGTTAAATAAATTTCTCCAGTGGAAGGTCATTCACGCATCCAAAGCATAAGTACAAAGGACGATACCACGTTGGAACCTGCCCAACTCATCTACGTCCAACCGGCAATATTAACTGCCAGCCTGACCATCTGTCATGACCCAAAAACTGAAAGCTAAGAGTTGCTATTACTTTTCTCCACAGCCTTTTAGCAAGAACTGCGTCCTTCCTTATGCCCAACCATTGGTGCAAATGCATTCAATCAGCATGCTGGTTAGTGTTCTTCATTAATTAAACACGGTGTGAGTACTGCACTGAGCAGCACCAGGATGGGGCGGGGGTGGAGTGGGGAGCAGTGGCTGCTGACATAGTCAAGGTTGGGGTGGGGGGAGCACCCTCAAGGTGTAGTGGGCAGATCTTACAGAGCTAAGGGGCCCGGAAGAGTCAGCATAGAAGAAACCCAGACAAGAGGAGTCATGCACCACACAGGGTGAAGCAAGAACACTCACAGGAAGCAAGACCACCTGCGCTCTTGGAGCCTAGACTACATGGCCAAGACAAAACCACCTGTAAGAGAAACCAGGAAAATCCCCTGTTGCTGCAAGGCTCTGTATAAAATGGCAAACTCACATCTGAGTCCAGCAACTCACCTTGTATGGATGTCTACACACTTGTACACACTCAGGAGCTGGTCTTTCTATTGAACACTAAGCCTTGGGCTAAAAACTGGCTCACAAGAGTACTGCAACCTGTTTGCAGAATTAAGTTGATTAGTTTATCTAACTAAACATGGATCCAAGATGGGGGAAAGACATAGTTTAAAATTTAAGGTTATCTAAGGTTTACAATCTTTAGATGGAAAACCTCAAAATCAAAGGGAAAAAAAAGAAACGTCTCTTGAACTGACAGTCAAGTACAGAGTTAATTTGGGGCTGCCAGGCAGAGCTAAATCCTCTCAGGGGTTAATTTTAACTGAAGACAATGACATCCTTAATTACCTGGGGGGAAAAAAAACATAAAATCTTAGAGATATACAAGTTCTGGAGACCTCTG